>CM069858.1:5626200-6826200 GCA_036172795.1 Pelodytes ibericus | reverse complement strand
CATTAAAAACTCTCCATTATAACTGCTGTTCTCTAGCTAGTTATCTGTGTTTGCAGGAACTTAAATTACTATACTGTAATATATAAATTAAGTATAATTCTTTATTAGTGGTATTCATTGTTTTGCAGAATTGATTTGTGTGCAAAGTGGCCTTTTTTAAAAACAATGCTTTACCACAGTGAGGCTGAACGTTTTTGGGCCGGAGTGCACATATTTTCTTACAAAATGCAAGTAATGCACTAAAGAAATGGCAATAATGTGTGCATGCACTCACACCTTTTTGTTTTTTGTATATATGCGCATTGTACACAGGTCTTGCCAGAGCACCCATGGTTATGGCAGGAGAACAGAGATTGCATACATTGGACTTGCCCAGCACCCTGATTTTTTTCCCCAGCACGCAGATTGCACCCACAGGTCTTGCCAGAGACCCCAGCTGGCCTCAGTACCCAGATTGCGCACACACAGGATTTGCTCCAGCACCCAGATTGCACACACAGGATTTGCCCCAGCACCCATTGAATCAATAGGATGTGCCTAGCACCCAGGACTTACCCCTGCCTGGGTTTCCTGATGTGAAGTGGCAGGCAGTTGGATGGCACTGGCTCGCAGACATCTTCTCAGGTTGCACCTCTGGAGTCTGAGCGCCTGGAGGTCATATGACCCCAACACTCTGTCTTCAGATGATAAGCGGGGGGCAGCCCGAGAGGATGTGGCACGTGTGCCATAGGTTTGCCACATTGTTTTACCAGCTTTAGATCACAAAGAATTAACGGTCTCTCCAGTTTGGGAAAATTACTGATTAATGCATAGTAACTCGCCAACATATGGTTGGTTAACGCAATACTTTGAATGGCTGGTGGGGCCCTATTAAGACTCACAATCCAGTTACGTCACAGGGATTCAGTTGTGTAAAAACGTCTTACCTTTTATTAGTTCTTGGACTTCTTATTTCCAGTCGTCTTTATTGCAATTTCAGTATGTTCTTCATGTTGTCTCTTTGCTGCTGGTTCAGTCGCTGGCCCTGCACAGTGCAATCCAAAGTGAATATTTATATGGTATAAAGCATGTTAGCTCAGGCTCTCTCTCGATCACTGATGTTACTTCTAATGGAAAAGGATCATGCCGTCCATCCTTGTCATTTTATGCTAGTATTAACCCTCGCACACACCTTTAACTGATAGACTGTTTGCAAAGGGTGAATAACTCCGGAATGGTGCAGAACCAGAGCATCACTCAAATGCCATTTTAACCCTATTTTAAGACACTTTAGGGTTACTCAATATGGCTGATCTGTGATGTCTTCTAGGACGGCCTAGAACCTCCATATGAATGAAGACTTTAAATGTCTGTACCGAGCGTTGTCTAAATAAACATTCATGTAATACATAAGCTTAGGATTGTGCTATACGCCAAGCAAAGCCTATAGGAGGTAGCACTCCAATTGTTGTAACTGCAACTCCCATAATGCTTTGTCACCCTATTGCTGCATGAGCATCATGGGAGTTGTAGTTCTCCAACAGCTGAAGAGTTAGTTACCTGTTGGCTTTTCCTGTTCCAGATAAAGGGAACAAAAAAATAATTGTATGAAAAACAAAATAATGTTTGTACTTACCAAACAGGAGTGCAGAGGTGTTTATGATGTAATCAACTAGAAAAATATAACGAGAAACATAACAATTTGGATCTTGTTTCCAATTTGTACATTCTACAAACCCAACTTCTGGGCTTTGTGTCCTGTGAGCTTTATTCATGAAAGAGGGAATTGAGAAAGGAATTTCAAACTTAAGGCCACACTAGCTGAGTTGGCATTCACTCAATGGGAGAACTTTTCCAACTCTTCTACTTTATACTTAAGCATGACGTTCTCTTGTCAGTTCAATTCGTACAATTGTACACACAGAGCTGGGCATATCCAGCAATCATGGGGGTACGCAATGGGCAATGTGCAGCTCCTGGGAGAGTCTAGGCTTGTCCATTTTATATTTGGGGGGGGGGGGGGGGGTGGATTAGCTAGAGTCATACAGGGATGTAGGAGAAACAAATGTCGCCGTCTTTGTTTGTCTTATGTTTATTAATTCAGTGTTGGTGAATTAAAATGTGCATTTCTTTTTTTAGGTATTTGCCTTATTCTAAGAAATGTGCCTTATTTTAGGCAATATACCTGTTACGAGTTCTGCATTAAAGAGTCGCTGTGAGATATATGGTGCATTATTTAGGAACGTGGCTTTACCTGAAGATGTATTGCTGGCGATCTTCAAGGCCAGACCTCGTAGGTACTCTGGGAAATTCTTTAAGGTCTCTCCGTAGGTCATCAGCTTGATGCCATTTAGCAGCAAATCGACTTGCAGCTTAAAGAAACGGTCTTCATTTTCCTTGTGGACTAGCATGTAGTGCTGCAGGTTCCATTTATTCTGCACAGTGTCAAGGAAAAGGGCTTGGAAGATCTGGTCGCGTAATGTTTCCCCACAACCGAGGAAAAGGAAGGATTTGGTACGGTACAAATTCTGCAACTCTGCCTGTGAAAAGAAATGTGTTTAATACAAAACGTTACTTCTATTGAAGAAGCAAAACATAAAAAAAACAATCATAAAGGTTGTCACTGGGCAAAGTTGGTTATGGACCAGTAGTCCCTCTGGTAAAATGTGTGCCTCTCTCTTAGCATGAGGATGTCTGGCAGGACTTAAACTCACATACATTATGCTCTATTGCATAGAAAACGTGTGATCCCCACCATGCCCCTCCCATCCCAGGACCCCTCCCCCTCCCAGGAGGTTAAGTTCTATATTTTCACGTACAGCACATGGAGCAGTTAGTGATTTGGAGGTTTATACCCTTCTCATGGGATGATGACCTGTGTGTGTATACACACCAAGAGAGCTATCCTGGTGTGGGTTTCTGTATCCAGCAGTAGAGATCATTGTTAAATGATTCATTGCATGTTGTATACCCTAATGTAAGAAATCTCACCATCAGTCCAAGGTCCTGCATGACCTCTTTATAGCCCGCTGGGTGCAGGAGGATGTCACAGGGGTTGGTGTATATGCCATGGATATGCAGGACACCATACTTATTGTGGCCCCGAGACCACAGCAGAACCTAAATAATAACATGAAGAGGTCATTCCTGGCAGGGACGATAAACAATAAACGATCCAAATGACAATAAACTGTAGTGGGTTTAGTGCATTGTATAAGCCCGGAGCCTAACCTTCACTTTGTCGCTGAGATCCAAGGACTCCATTGCCTTTCCCTGCTTCTGCCCGTACATCTCCAGGAGGTTGTCATAATTGGTGGTAAGCACTAGGGCACCTCTATCCATAAGACTGATGATTGATTCCAGGACAACTGGGTTCTGGATATGATTTTCTAGATTTTCAAACACTTCCAGTAGACAGTCTTGGAAGAAGTTTGGCTTGGTGACGCCAGTCCGCTAAGGAGGACATATTCCAGTTAGATATCAGTAAGTGACTATTAAAAACCTGCTATTTAAAGGGACAGTTCTGCCCAGCTTATCTTTTGTACAGGAGTTTAACATATATGAAATGCATGTATTTTTACTTTAAAACAAATTACAGGTCTCTTTATAAAGCCCTCTCCGGGGCTTCTAAATTCAGCGAGAGGAAGTACACAGGAGATGGGTGGCCTCCCTCTGAGAAAGTGCTGTCTTTAGCCCTTGCTGTGGATTTTTATTATCTCTGTAATTACTATACATTGCAAGTATGGTTATCATTCACCTGGTATTATTATATGTCTGCTCTGTACAGGCTCCTGCGTAATATATGTATGCACACACTGCAAGTATAGTTATCATTCACCTGGTATTATTATATGTCTGCTCTGTACAGACTCCTGTGTAATATATGTATGCACACATTGCAAGTATAGTTATCATTCACCTGGTATTATTATATGTCTGCTCTGTACAGGCTCCTGTGTAATATATGTATGCACACACTGCAAGTATAGTTATCATTCACCTGGTATTATTATATATCTGCTCTGTACAGGCTCCTGCGTAATATATGTATGCACACACTGCAAGTATAGTTATCATTCACCTAGTATTATTATATGTCTGCTCTGTACAGGCTCCTGTTTAATATATGTATGCACACACTGCAAGTATAGTTATCATTCACCTGGTATTATTATATGTCTGCTCTGTACAGACTCCTGTGTAATATATGTATGCACACACTGCAAGTATAGTTATCATTCACCTGGTATTATTATATGTCTGCTCTGTACAGACTCCTGTGTAATATATGTATGCACACATTGCAAGTATAGTTATCATTCACCTGGTATTATTATATGTCTGCTCTGTACAGGCTCCTGTGTAATATATGTATGCACACACTGCAAGTATAGTTATCATTCACCTGGTATTATTATATGTCTGCTCTGTACAGGCTCCTGCGTAATATATGTATGCACACACTGCAAGTATAGTTATCATTCACCTGGTATTATTATATGTCTGCTCTGTACAGGCTCCTGTTTAATATATGTATGCACACACTGCAAGTATAGTTATCATTCACCTGGTATTATTATATGTCTGCTCTGTACAGACTCCTGTGTAATATATGTATACACACATTGCAAGTATAGTTATCATTCACCTGGTATTATATGTGTGCTCTGAACAGGCTGCTGTGTAATGTTTATATTCACATATTGCAAGTATAGTTATCATTTGGGAAACTTCAATATTTTTTTCCTCTCACGCCTCAGTAAAAGCTGCTAAACTGATATTTGTGAGTATCCAAATTATAATGAATACATACAATCCTGAAGGTCAACGTCTCAGATATAATAATAAGACAATTTTTGTTAAACGTAGCGCTGTACACCACAGGGACGGCTAAACCAGTTTCATATTCTTATATTAAATCACCCCAGGTCTACCAGGATCTGAAGCCCTTACCGGCGATAATTTCCGAATGAGATCATGGGCAACAACAAGCAAATTCGGCTCCTTCTGAGTCTTCCGTTTGAACTCGGCCACGTCTGCTGGGTGAAGGACATCCAGCTGTGCTGCCGCCTGTATGATGGCTTCAAGGCAAGAGCGCCACGAGCCCAGCGCTGGAATGCCGGGGGCTGCTGCCGCACTTACGCCAGTTCCCAGCACTATAAGCAAATCACTCGGGTTCTTGTTGGTGAGTGTTTTTAAAGTCTTCCTGCAAACCATGAAAGAAGCAAATGGTAAAAAGTGACGTGATGAATGAATACATATATCTTAAAATACTAGAGAAACTGCATCTAAGCCAATATTATAAAGGATGATATTTGGTTATGCTTTAAAAAATGCAGTTGCATCTACATACATAGTGCCTTTCACTTTAAATCGACAAAACTAAATATCCAAGCCCCACCCCTTTTGCTGACATCACTATTAGAATGTTGTAGTCGAGGTCATTATATCTTCCCAACTACCCGGTCAGTGACCTCATATTACTACGGAATTCTAAACATGATGTCAGCAAAAGGGGTGGAGCTTGGATATTTCTTGGAGATTGAAATAATGAAAGGAGACACGGATAGGGGGGCTGCATGTTTCTTATCAAACAACAAACACAAGCCGGCTCCACACCCAATTAGTTTACCCCGAGGGTGGGTGCTCCACACGTTGATCAGACGTAGTAATTAAGAGCAAAAAGAAGAATTGTGCATTCCACTCTCAAAAGGTAGGGGGTGACCTATGATTAAGCGTGGCAACACGCGAAACGCGTAAGGTGGTCTTCCTTTACCCCAGTTTTAGTCCTTTGATTCTGTTTTTTTTATGGACTCAATAAGGCACTTCTTTGGATCAATTACATTATAAGAGTGGAGTGCACAATTCTTCTGTTTGCTCTGCATGTTTCTTAACAGCATTTTTGCAAAGCCTTTACTGTTCTTTTATTAAATGTGTTCATTTTCCTCTGTAGTTCTACATTGAAAATAATTTCACCGGGGCTTCTTAATTCAGTAACATCCAATAAGAAGGAATAAACGCAGTGCACAGAGGTGTTATATTGCAAAAAACAAACAACGTTTCAACCACTTATTTTTATTTTTTTCTAAACCTTGAAAAAAAAAAACGTTGCCTGGTTTTGTAATAAAACATCATATCACTAAGGAGTGCTGTGCATTGCGCCTTTTCTACTTATTGGGGGATCGGAGTGAGGTCCTCGCCGGGCACCCGGTGAAAACGAGTGCTTTCCTGCTGTGTCATACTGGATCCAGTAAGGAGGGGCTTGGAATGACCGGCAGGACTGCTGCTATAGCAATATGTACTTTATGTACATGTATTAGGTGATAGGAAGAGTTGAGCGCTACTTCTCTGAAGGTGGATGAGCCGTTTAAACAGATCTCCCCGGGATTCACAAGCGTCTACTCAATAATGTAATGGGAATTTCAAACTTTAGGCCGATCTAGCAGAGAGATTCTCCAGTACAGCTAAATGGGAAACTCGGCTCTCGATTCCCTGCAATTCTCTCTTTATTGAGTAGTCCCTTATGTGGGGCCAGTACTTAGCCAGTGAATTGCAGCGTTTTATCATTTCTTTCCTTAGTACATCCCACTCTGCTGAAATCCGTAGTTACCTGGAATTGACTTCAATCTTCCGACTCACATCGTTCATCATGTTCCTCGGCAAATTCATTTTTAGGTGTGGAAAACCTGGGATGAGACATAGATCAGATCATTGTATAGAAACATAGAATGTGTCGGCAGATAAGAACCATTCGGTCCATCTAGTCTGCCCAATTTTTTTTTGAGTACTTTTATTAGTCCCCCGTTCCCGGTCTTATAGCTAGGATAGCCTTGTGTCTATCCCACGCAGGCTTAAAATCCTTGACTGTGTTTACCTCTACCACTTCTGCTGGCAGGCTATTCCATACATCCACTACCCTCTCAGTAATACTTCCTGAGTAGAGGTGCGCCAAAGACAGGCACTCCATCACTTAATCTGATGTATATTGTCAGTGTAGAGAATAAGATGCATTGTGGGTGCAGAATTGTAAGAAAATGCGTAAATAAGAGAAAACCTCTAGATTGTAAGCTCTGTGAGCAGGGTTCTCTACCTCACGTACCAGTCTGTAGCTCTAGATTGTAAGCTCTGTGAGCAGGGCTCTCTACCTCGTGTACCAGTCTGTTCCTCTAGATTGTAAGCTCTGTGAGCAGGGTTCTCTACCTCATGTACCAGTCTGTTCCTCTAGACTGTAAGCTCTGTGAGCAGGGCTCTCTACCTCATGTATCAGTCTGTTCCTCTAGATTGTAAGCTCTGTGAGCAGGGTTCTCTACCTCATGTACCAGTCTGTTCCTCTAGATTGTAAGCTCTGTGAGCCGGGCTCTCTACCTCATGTACCAGTCTGTTCCTCTAGATTGTAAGCTCTGCGAGCAGGGTTCTCTACCTCACGTACCAGTCTGTTCCTCTAGACTGTAAGCTCTGCGAGCAGGGTTCTCTACCTCATGTATCAGTCTGTTCCTCTAGATTGTAAGCTCTGTGAGCAGGGTTCTCTACCTCATGTACCAGTCTGTTCCTCTAGATTGTAAGCTCTGCGAGCAGAGCTCTCTACCTCATGTACCAGTCTGTTCCTCTAGATTGTAAGCTCTGTGAGCAGGGTTCTCTACCTCATGTACCAGTCTGTTCCTCTAGATTGTAAGCTCTGTGAGCAGGGTTCTCTACCTCATGTACCAGTCTGTTCCTCTAGATTGTAAGCTCTGTGAGCAGGGTTCTCTACCTCATGTACCAGTCTGTTCCTCTAGATTGTAAGCTCTGCGAGCAGAGCTCTCTACCTCATGTACCAGTCTGTTCCTCTAGATTGTAAGCTCTGCGAGCAGGGTTCTCTACCTCATGTACCAGTCTGTTCCTCTAGATTGTAAGCTCTGTGAGCAGGGTTCTCTACCTCATGTACCAGTCTGTTTCTAGTTTGTCTAACTTAGTATGTAGTTCCCTTCTATGCTCTGTACCTAGCGTTACATAAATTGTTGACGCTATATAAATAAATGGTAATGTAACTGTAACTGTAATTTATATATCAAGCAATGAGGTGATGTCATAATCAGGAGATACGTTTATAACCCTTTTTCTCGTAATTTATGCATTTGATTGCAATTCTGCTAATAACACAGTGTAGATACCTTTTTATTCCCTGCAATGACTGTATAAATTAGCTTATGGAGTACCTTTAGCATAACAGTCGGATCTGTAACACAGTTGTAATACTTATGGGCTTTATTCATGAATAAGATAATTGCAGGGAATTGAATCCCAACTGAATGGGAGAATTTTTTCAACTCAGCTGCTTTGGCCTTAAGTTCGCAATTCCCTTCTCAATTCTCTTTTTCATGAATAAAGACCTGTCATTATCAGCCTCCTAACCAATAACCGTAAGTTTCCTATTTAAATCAGTGACTTGCAATACTATATAAGAATCTTTGATACAGTCCTAACATCAAAATCTGAGGAAAAGGATTCTGGAGTAATTATCTCAGGGCTTGAAGGTAGTCACTGTAATAAAACAGCAGGAAATACTAGCAGAATGCTTGGTTGTATAGGGAGAGGTATCAGAAGAATGCATGGCTGTATAGGGAGAGGTATTACCAGAGTTCAGAGAAGGGCTACTAAACTGGTTCATGGGTTGAAGGATAAAACTTACCAGGAAAGGTTAAAGCATCTTAACATATATAGCTTGGCGGAAAGACGTAACAGGGGGGATATGATAGAAACATTTAAATACATAAAGGGAATCAACACAGTAAAGGAAGAGAGTATATTAAAAAGAAGAAAATCTACCACAACTAGAGGACATTAGTATAAAACCTCCCGCACTGCAAAGTGTTGGGAGAAAATTTAGCTGTTTGTTATTTATACCACTTTGCAGTGTGAGAGTCTGGTGGAGGTTTCACTGAAACTAATCAGGAACTTTTAAGCTTTACCTTCTAAGTCAAGTCACATTACAGAAGATTTATCTCCTTACCAAAGATGATCCAACTGCAACTATCTGAGGACTGATTGTGTCATGTCTCTGCTGATCTCAGAGCCTCTTATTGCATATCTACTATGTCACAATGGCCCTAGTTACTGGGCCCAGCTCATGCAGTAACTCCAGTGCCACGGTAGATACAAAACCAGAAAATAGTGGCACTCGGGGGTCTTATAATCCAAAGTCCATAATCTAAAGAAAATATTCATTTGTAGAAAAACCTCAATGTTACGGTCACCAGTAGGGAGCCTTCATCAGGACAAACAGATATATAGATATACCTACAGCACTTACCTATATATATACTACATATACACACTTTAAAGAGATAACTGTGTACACACTGATGGGGTGTGTTAGAAACTAAGGGTTCTTACAATACCTTTACATTTGTGGAACGAATAACCTAATATTGTTCAAAAATTCCCTCATTGTACTGCACTTGTATTGGATGAACTACAATGTAACTTACTGACGGCACCCAGATTGGGGCTAATCAATAGTGTATTTTGTCTCACGTTTTTCATCACTTTTTTGTTTTCATTTAAGCAAATTGCTTCTTTTTTATTTTTGGTTTTACGTTGAAGTCTAATAAAGGTAAAGTTTTAAGAGCACATTATGGTCTATCAATCCATTTATTAACTTAGAGTACCATAGTTGCCAACATGGGCCATGTTTCCAGTTTACCTATTTTCCACATGCTGCAGAAAGAGCATGCAAAGTGCAGCCCGGCAGTATGTAGGATGGATATACACACAGACACAATGCAACTAATTAATCAGGGTGGAGCTCTCATAGGACCTGCTATTATTAACCACTTCACGACATTAGGACGTACTATACCGTCCTGATTTTAAGTGTCTAAAAGATGCTAGGATGGCATAGTACGTCCAGAGTTAAACAGCTCATCGCAGCCCCCCCGTCTGTTAGGTCCAGTTGTCTCTCACTACTAGTGCGGAGAGAGACCCAACAGGTTTTTCACTTGTTCTATGTTAGAGGCACAAGTGAGAAATAAAGTTTACTGTCTCTTTAACTTTCTTCCGATAAGATTTATTATGTATCGCCCTCTGGTGTTACCTCTCAGTATTGCCACATCTCTATAGAGCTAATCTAAAACCAGCAAACACTGTCTAATACATTATAAAACATCTATATATTATGCTAATTTAAAATGAAATACGTCACCACTTTTTGAAAATAGCATTAATACATTTTCAATTGATTCCTTTTACCCCTTCGTGAGGCATGGTGCTTGCGCCCAAGACGACGCAAGCACCAAAACGTCACAATTTGGTCCTGGCCACAGTAGCACTATGGCAGAGACCCAATCATGGTCTTAATAGACCCTGTGGGTCCCTACCAAAAGATCGTAAGACCTCCGGACGTCATGGAGGAGTGCCCGAACCTGGAAGTTCACATTTTCCCTGTCAGACTGCGGTCACTCAAAGTGGCCTCATCTGACAGGTGGGATCCGAGCACAGCTCATCGCTGGGAGCCACGTAACGCTGGATGTACTATGCTGTCCTAGTGTCTTTTAGGTACTTGAAATCAGGAAGGCATAGTACGTCCTAGCGTCGGGAAGGGGTAAAACCAGAGGAATAACTGGCAACTTTTTTTTTTATTTCAATTTGTGTATAAAATCACCCACGATACACACCCATTTATCTCAAGACATGCCCGATCAACCATAACTTACCCCAGACAGCACCTACGTCTGTAGCACATGCCCCAGCACCCACATTGCCCACCCAGGACATGCCCCAGCACCCACACTGCCCACCCAGGACACGCCCCAGCACCCACACAGGACATGCCCCAGCACCCACATTGCCCACCCAGGACACGCCCCAGCACCCACACTGCCCACCCAGGACACGCCCCAGCACCCACACTGCCCACCCAGGACACGCCCCAGCACCCACACTGCACACCCAGGACATGCCCCAGCACCCACATTGGACACATCACATGGGACTCAATATGCAAATAAACTACCTCACTGGGTGTGTGCAATTTGCAGTTCACGTCACCAGATATTCTCAGAAACACTTTTTGTTAAGTTATATAATTAAAAAACAAAAAACTGCACGTATTCGGTCAAGTTCAACCCTTGAACACTTTATAGAACCATTCTCTTACTCTATGCATTTGCAATCACTCCTGCTAGCATCATGTATAGAGCATGGTTTATGGTCTGCTTTGCCACTGGCAATTCTATTTAGGTTCCACCATCTCTGTGATCCTTTGGGGTACACGTTTCTAAAGCTTATTACCGGTCCAGTGACTTATGGGCGCCCCAAAATCCATTCAAAGACACCTTAGTTCATGCTGTGCTCTTCACCAAACCGGCAGCTAATAAAGTAATTAGTGGTGTGCGGGGAATGGAGCCAGAGGGTTTATCAGGTGATACATTCAGTGGATCTGCTGCATGCGGGTTTATTCCCCGACTGGAGCCAATCTCCTCAACTAGATCCCCTCTGTGGGTGACATGTTAAATGACACAGAGAGAGACGGGTCAGCCCTGACAGACCCCGATCAGACACATGGGGTGAGCGCTCACTCCACTGGCATCCTCAAGAACCATTCGTTTGATTGACAGCCTCCACAGATAGAAATTCCCTTCTAAATTTCCTGCAGTTGCCTCTTTCATATATAAAGCCTTGCAAACAAGCCCCAGAATTAAACAAAAAAAACACTTTATTTCAATGTACAAAACACACAACTGTAACAATAATACACAAAACGACAAACTGATCTTTCCAGCTCATGGTAAATAAAACAGTTAATCAAGAAGACAGAATTCCAAAGTGTATCTAGTACGATGATCCTAAATGGGTCTCATTTTGCTAGTGTGGTTTGGTTTGGAACTAGTCATTACTAAAAAACAAAATTGAATCGTCATCATGGGGAACAATAGAGATTTTCTCCAATCTGGGAAAAAAAGTTCTACAAGTCAAACAATCAGAAATATTCCATCAGTTTCCATGGAGACAGCTCCACTTCTAGAACTTTTACTAATAACCCCTTCCTCCCCACGGTCTTAATCAAAACAAAAACTGTCACAAAGATCTAAATCAGCTTTCATTAGAAGAAGGGGAAAAAAAGGGATCAAATATTATCCGTCTGAGTGATCTGGACGCATCTTATAATGTACAGCAGAATTGTATACACTGGAAATGCCTAAATAAAGTGGTCATTTCAGTGTGGGAAGGATAGAGAGAGTACAATTCAGGGTCATTCCAGATGATGGGTGGAGTAGGTCCTCTGCTCTGTAACCACTTCTGTGCTGGTTGGGGCTTTTGACTGCACCCTGGTGGGGATATCATGCCTTGTGGTTTCCATTCCCGATGGCTCACCACTGTGATAGAATAAAAACAAAACACACCGGTTACAAAATCACAGCCCACTCAACAAAAAGCATGAGCACGAAATCCAGACATGCCAGTGTGCCTTCCCCAGACCTCACAACTGTCCTGCTGTACCTCTGGAGAATGCATACTGCGCATGCGCTGCAGTGATACCAGTATGAGCGACAGCCTGACATCCCAAACTCCTCCCATTTTGCAGAAGTTGGGAGCTATGCTTACCCAAGCCCCATTCCAAATTACCCAACAAACTGCTAAGTTCCTTTCACCAGGCAGCCCCCTAAGGGACATCATGCACTAGGACTCCCATAATGCTCAGTATTACTAACATGCTGGGGTGGGCACCAACACAGCATTAATGGTGGACGTTTACTGGACAAACTGATGTTTTAAAAAGGACCACCAGGGGCACTTTAATATATAAATAAAATATGTATACAATATAAAACCATAACAAAATGAAATTTGTAATTGGCATGGTAATATTTCATTAAATTCTTTTAGTATTAAGATATGCCCTTAAGGCACAATGAAAACACATCATACAATATAAAAATGCACATATCACATGCACCACTTACCAAACCCCAATCATTTATAGAAAAAAAAAAGGGAATGGCCTATAAACATTGTATACCCTGCCATAACATCTCTTGTGGTAGGACAATGCCAGTGATGTTATGTCAGCTATAGGCTGTTAGGTTGTACCTTCCTGCTATCACAGTACCATCTCCTGTCCACGGTGGGCAGTGGTGCACTGCGAAATGTGGCTGAACACATCATAGACATTAAATGAGACAGTGATACACATGGCAGGAGGGTACATATAACCTAACATAATAACCTTGATCTTGAACAATAACCAGTGATGTGATACCAGCCTATAGCTGGCATTGTCCCACCACAAGAGTTGTTATAGCGGTGTATAAAATGATATATAATAGGAGTTGGGAAAACAGAAAAACATGGTATATATTTCTAAAATCCAGACAAAATTTATAAACTATTTCGATGGTTATTTAATTGTTTTACCATTTGTAATTGTGTATAAGATTTTTCTGGTCAAGAGCATTTTTTGTTAAATCATATTTTAAGATTTTTTTTCCAGTAAATTAGGAGGATAATATAATGGTATCTTAAGAAAGTCCTTATGGTGAAAAAAAACTACATAATACGTGTGGGTATATTAAAACATATTTACCAGCCTTATTATGGCAATATATATATATCAGGCTGGCTGGTGGAACATTTATTGAGCAGTCACACACATTAATTGGGCTGCTCCACTTTGATTAGTCCCATGGAAAGTGCACCTTAGCTGTGACATACTGCACTTGCAATAAATAAATGGGACACTGATATGGTTTCATTTACCGTTTAATCACATTAACCGCATATTTGTACTTTTTTCACATTTTGTTTGTACATAGCCTTTACTATATCTCAACTATAAAATAGATAATATGTTTGTTGTCTGGAGCAGAAAAATCTCTCAAACGCTGAACTCTGGAATCATGAAATTTGCACAGCTTCTTCATGCTGCAATTTCTAAGTCAACAACTATTTTCAGCTCTCTACATTGTTCCATTCCAAAATTATGAGTTAGAAATGTGACTTGCGCAAAAACAAAACTGCTGAAGAGAGGAACATGCGCCAAATGTATTATCACTTAAAAGCATCAAACTTGAGTTACTGAAAGCGAGGAGCAGCGACCAGAATCTAAATCTCAGGCAAGGACTAGTAGTAAAGCTAGTAATTAAAGTTAGGATTTAATGCAATACTTGCCTTCATTTCTCAAGTTACAAGCATTCAGATTAAACAGAAAGCGGGAAGTATTGAGAAGGCCAGTGGTTGAAGCCTCAAGACCCCAGTATTTGCAGTATTAACGCTCTATGTAGAGAGAGCTGTAATGAAAGGTACTCACAAGATCCACGATACAATGGTAGCTACAAAAGCCACGAACACAAAGAACATGAGCGTGCTGAGAATGGAAGTCAGGACTATCATCCCACCGCTCCGCCTGCCCGGCCAGGTATCAATGGTCGAACTGCTCTGGGCTTCAGAAAAACAAAGTGTTACAAGAACAGCGGTCAGGTTTAATTGAAAGATTGCATCATGTATACTGGTTTTAAATGCCAGCGCTTTAATAGAATAACGCTGTAGCCTCTTCGCTACGTACAATTGTCATTTTTATTTTTAAGGAAAGGAGCATGAACATGTCACCACAGTGCTTGTTGCACTGACGCCATTCCCTATGGTCTAATAGCAGTGGCATTGGATGGATTTCCTCCTACCCTGATTTGTGGAGATTGCCAGAGACCAGTCAGATTGGGACAGCACAGTTTTGCTTGCGTCAGTGAAAACATATTTAAACCTACAAAAACAAGACAAAAACAATAAATAAATTACATAAACAATAAATATACAGGGCTTTATTGCAGATGCACAGACACCCGCCCAGGTCTGACATACACTCACACACTGCACATTACTGGGCGTTTTATTGCTGTGGAGTCTGTGATACACTCACACACTGCACATTACTGGGCGTTTTATTGCTATGGAGTCTGTGATACACACACACTGCACATTACTGGGCGTTTTATTGCTATGGAGTATGTGATACACTCACACACTGCACATTACTGGGAGTTTTATTGCTGTGGAGTCGGTGATACACTCACACGCCGCACATTACTGTGAGTTTTATTGCTGTGGAGTCTGTGATACACTCACACACTGCACATTACTGGGAGTTTTATTGCTGTGGAGTCTGTGATACACACACACTGCACATTACTGGGAGTTTTATTGCTGTGGAGTCTGTGATACACACACACTGCACATTACTGGGCGTTTTATTGCTGTGGAGTCTGTCATACACTTACACACTGCACATTACTGGGAGTTTTATTGCTGTGGAGTCTATGATACACTAACACACTGCACATTACTGGGAGTGGCAAATGGCAACACTAGCGCAGGAAAAAGGAGGGAAGATATTTTTGGCCAAAATAGTCAGCAGTAATCTCCAAAGCGGAGCTACCCTATCTCCACTGTGAGGATTCCCATACAGATTATTTGGGATGGTGGGTCGTACCTGTAGGAAGTAGCGTTATTGAGTGGGGGATTGCAGGGCCCTGAAAAGTTTGGATCATTCAAACAATTGACGTCGGCTCCTACGCGGATGAGGTAGCTGTCCAGGATGGCCTGCGTCTGTGCCGGGTCGCTCAGTTTAGTAAAGTCTGGGAAATTCGAGCATCCAGGATTGGTAAATGTGACAGCTTGGTACGGCTGGGCTTTGCCACCATTTGCAGCAAGGTAGGTGGTGGCGAGGGGCTGGTTTTGGGCATTGGTAACGGTCGTCACTGGAGCACCTTAAATGAAGAAAAGGAAAAAAAATGCTAAAACTGGTTCCTTTCCCTGGTAAATAACTCCCCACCACCTCCTGGAATGCAAGGTCTTAGTATGGTTTAATAGAGATCATTAGGGCACCGGGTCCAGCAACAGTGTCACAACTAGACTTCTTATACTGGGACCAGGTCAGCCAAACGCTGCTCATACTGGCACCGGGTCAGCCAAACGCTGCTCATACTGGCACATGGTCAGCCAAACGCTGCTCATACTGGCACCGGGTCAGCCAAACGCTGCTCATACTGGCACCGGGTCAGCCAAACGCTGCTCATACTGGCACCGGGTCAGCCAAACGCTGCTCATACTGGCACCGGGTCAGCCAAACGCTGCTCATACTGGCACCGGGTCAGCCAAACGCTGCTCATACTGGGACGGGGTCAGCCAAACGCTGCTGATACTGGGACCGGGTCAGCCAAACGCTGCTTATACTGGGACCGGGTGTACCCTGGTTTACTCACCCACTACAAAACCTCCATGACCCATTTATGTTCCCTACAGCACTTACAGGGTTACAGAGTGCAAAGTCTAATCTAACTTCTGCCAATGTTAAAGGCCAGCATAGAATCTACCCCAATGTTTTGATCATTTCCCATCATTTCGGACATTCATAGTGTAAGTAATGTTCCGGTTATACAGGTACACAAACCATTTATTTTTCTCTCCCTACTAGGCCAATATGTTTCTCTCATTCTAAGCGCTGTAATAAAATGGCCAGTGGTGGCAGCGATACTGGGCAGGGACAGGCAGTGTCTGTAGCAAGGTTGGTAAAGATCATCATTAGTTTGTCCCATCACAGACCTCAGTATATTTCCACCAGATGGCCTGGGGGCCAAGGGAGACATCCAGAGACCACGTAAATAAATGGGTAATTATTTATAAATAAGAGGCAGGTCTGGGGCAATGCTCTAGAAGGGGACCAGTCACTATGGCAACCGGTGCAATGTTACTGCTGATGACATCACTTTTAGAACTTTGCCCCGGCCTCACCATTCATAGTTGCCAACATTGGCCATGTTTCCAGGGACACACGTGTTCCACATGCTGCAGACAGAGCATGCAAAGTGCAGCCCGGCAGTATGTAGGATGAATATATGCACATACACAATCCAATTAATTAATCATGGTAGGTTCTATGAGATCTCCATCCTGATGAATTAATTGGATTGTGTCTGTGTGTGTATGTGTGTATCCATCCTACATACTGACGGGCTGCACTTTGCATGCTCTGTCTGCAGCATGTGGAACACGTGTGTCCCTGGAAACATGACCAATGTTGGCAACTATGCACCATGGAAACCAATAGAATGTTCCTGCTGATGACATCACTTTTAGAACTTTACCCCCATAATCACCATGGAAACTAATGGAATGTTCCTGCTGATTACATCACTTTTAGATCTTTTCCCCAGAATCACCATGGAAACTAATGGAATGTTCCTGCTGATTACACCACTTTTAGAACTTTACCCCCAGAATCACCATGGAAACCAATGGAATGTTCCTGCTGATTACATCACTTTTAGAACTTTCCCCCAGAATCACCATGGAAACCAATGGAATGTTCCTGCTGATTACATCACTTTTAGAACTTTCCCCCAGAATCACCATGGAAACCAATGGAATGTTCCTGCTGATTACATCACTTTTAGATCTTTTCCCCAGCACTCACCGAGGAGGACACTTACCGTTCACAATGACGAACAGATAGACTTGGACGGCGGTAAGCTGCACACAGTAAGGTTTCTCAATAGATATAGTGGACTGAGTGGGATTAATCTGGGTAACGATGGGATTGGTCAGGGAAGGAAGGTACTGGGCTGCATAGAAAACAGACACAAAAAGAAGACTTATTACATTTTACAGACATTAAAAGCAGTGCAGCATGTTCACCTTACAGGGGGCAATAAACAGAGGTGTGTCCAGAGGTACCTGATTTAAAGGTACCAGTCTATCCTATGACTGGCCATGATGATTTCCATTGGAGCTATGGCTGAACTCCTCTAACAGAGGGGGCCTTAACTAAGCACGTGAAGACGAAGGTCTCTCTCTGCACTAGCAGAGACCCTGATTGGCTGAGCGTACGCCGACAGTGTCAGCATCCAACTGAACTCGGCCGAGAGGCTGTGCTCAGAGTAAACTCGTGTGTCCAGGAGGGGCAGGCGGATAGGTCTCCAAACTTTCCGACATGTCACAGCCGTCCACGCCCAGTGGAATGAAGCCTTATAAGATAAGCTTGGGTACATCCAGTATGCCAAAGCCATGTCCCTTGGACCCAAAACAGACTCGATAAATATCTACGCTAACTGCCAACCCCACAGCGACTTGGAAACAGGCCCAAAATGCCAACCAGTGAGGGATGTAGCTATCCCAAGGGGGGGCAGGTTATTACAGAGGTAGTTATCTTACAGTATGAAGATGTATACGTTATGAGTGGTCATAGCCATTAGCTTGACAAAAGCTCTTGTGGTTGAAACGTTGTCACTGTGTAGAATAAAAGGCGTGCAGAATATAATATATATATATATATATATATATATATATATCCATTAGAGGGCGTGCCCTACACATGGCTACAGGGGGAGGAGCTACAAAAAAGCAAAATAAAATAAAAATCTGCAATGTCTTTGGAATTATTAAAATTGGGCACAAATATGAATATATAATGTATTCCTCCCAACACTTCAAATGGTCAATGAGGGTCCCTCATTTCCGGGGCTATGGGCCAGGCATTTTAGGGGACTATGGCCAACTGAGAGCTATTCATGAAATTTGGTAAGATTTAGCATAAGTATAATTTTATTTACAAATATATATATATATACACAAATAAACTCTGTTACTGCAGTATAAAACACACTATATGATGGTTCTATTGCTGTGTGAGGCTTTCATACTAAACAACAACAAATCTGTAAATAGGGAGAGCAGAGAAGGAGAGAGGGCTCTGGGGCAGAAGGAGAGAGGGCTCTGGGGCAGAAGGAGAGAGGGCTCTGGGGCAGAAGGAGAGAGGGCTCTGGGGCAGAAGGAGGGACTTGTAGAGAGATCCAGTTAGGGCAGTGGTGATCTCGACCCTCAGCAGACTGGACTGTGACTTACAAATACACTAACTTCACTTAGAGACGTACTGGTTTCCTATGAAAATATACATCAAATGAATAGGAAACAGTCAAGATGTTGGCAGGTTATAAATAATGATTTGGATTATAGAGAAGGAAAGTTTTACTGGTTCTGTAAATCAACACAACAGTTTTCAGATGATTATGTCTGTCTCTCTCTCACACACACACACACACAACAGGTCAGATGTTTGGTTTTTGAAAGAAAAGCAAAACCTTTCCAATAAATAACATAAAATGGATGAGAATCACAGTGTGGACAGAGTTAATGTAAAGAGATTCTCTCCAGACCACCTTGCAGGATTTATAAAACAGGTGGTATTTTTGCATTTTGTTCTCTTAAACGTGGTAGGAAAAAAAAAAAAGTGCATCATTTGAAGGTAGCAGAACATGTGAAGAGTTTACTGAAAGAGGAGGAGTAGTGGATACCTAGAATAGCCTTCCAGTGGAAGAAATAAACAAATTCAAAAATGCTGCTAATACAATGTATTGTTTTTGGAGTGTAGCCCTGCAGCATGTATTATGATTTAACCCACAATGTTATGAAAGGTCAGCCCATCCACTGAATCATTATAATCAGGGATTATGTTTAATTCTACATTTTTTTTTTATAAAAAATTATTCAAATTAATACACATTTAATTATTTTTAAAAAAAAAAATATTGTGCAAAATGAATGAACTCACCAAGGCTGCTCTGAACAAGCCATGCACAGCTTAACACACAGAGCCAGGACCCTCTCATTGCACAGCAGGGGGATGCACAGCTGCTCACAGCTCTGTTGCTGCAGAAGTTCAGTAATAAATGATAAAGCTGCAGGTGTAGAGGAAGAACCCCTGTCCCTCATGGCCCCGCCCCCTTCCTCAGCCAACCAATCACAAGCACTGTGCAGTGTAAGTGGCTGATCAGGTTTATTGGTGGGTTTGCAGTGTTGGGGTCAAGGTGTGGCTGCTTTATCTCTCCATATGTACAACAGGTTGTGTGAGCTCACTGCATTCCCATGATATCAGTGAAATTTATCATGATAAAGTGTCTGAATACAGCTCTGCAGTCCCCCACTGACCCATTCATTGTAATTGCAGCAACATTGTCTGCCTCAGACTCTCTGCTGCCAATCACTGCTAATTGATCACACAGGTGATGTCATAAGTAGGAGCCACAGACACGTTTAAAACACATTTTTCTCCTAATTTAGGCATTTGCTGCAATTCTGCCAACACAATGTATAGATCTGTTTCAATCATTTAATATGCTTTAATGTAAAAACAATGTTTAGGTGACACCGCCCCTTTAACCAGCAATAATGACTCATTAATGTTGTATTTTGTTTGAGATTACTGTGTCATAGTCTCTAATCTCTTTATATAACCTGTGCTTCTCTCATACAAGGCGGAGTTTCTATATTTTATATTTAATCTCGTATATATGATCTGAGCATTAAACGTTCTACCCGGAGCCTGTATATTTTAGCCTTATAGATTGGTCAGGTCGCTGACAGACCCTGTAAGCACTTCATGTGATCTATAGGGGATCTTTACCAGATCCCTCTATTTCATCTGCAAACCAGGCTCTCTCCCGCGTGCCGAGACCCCAGGCGATTGGATGTGGGCGCTGCGCTGATATAACATCTACGCTAAGGCAGAAGTGATGCAGAACCTCCAACTGTTCAAGGGACTCGCAAATAGCTCTCACTTGTGCGTAAAGCCACGTAATGCCCCGCCCACACCCTAGGCCACGCCCATCAAAAACAAAAGTGTCCCTCTTTGGCCATTTGAGATGTTGGGGTAGGCTCTTGTGCATCCGCAGTACCTCTGTCACTTCGAGCCACGTTCCCTGTTGCCATGTGTAATCGCAGGAGGGCTGTAGTGGCTGCTGCGCTCAGTGGTCCAGCAGTTTGGTTGGATTTTTAAAATGACCAACTCTGGATTTTAGTTGAAGGCCGTCTCTGGCGTTTGGTAAAACCAATCTCTCCTGTTCCTGTGTTAGTCTTTCTGTATAGATCAAGGCTGGAAAGAATAACACACAACACACAGAGGAAATATTATATTACCCCAAACAATTACCTGGTCCCACTCTGAAATGGTAAAATATCCCCAGCACCGGGGCCGACCAGCGGCTCTGAATCCCCCTTAAATAATAAATGATTTTGCCCTCCTGAGCCCGTGGCAATGTTTTATATGCAGCAGAGTGGGAATAACCCCATCCGTGACGCGTTTCGCATATTACAATGCTTATTCGTATAAAATGACATATAATCATTTAAATAAAAAAACTGTGTCTGTTTTTGCTACTTTCAGATCTTGTTGAGCATGACCCCCCCCCCTTCTCTTGTCCCCCCTCCCCCCCTCTGGCCCCCACCCCCCATGTATACTTCCTGGACACCTTAGTCTCTGTAGCAGCTCAGGTGGAATGTGGCTCAGTGAGAATCAAGATGTTTCTGTTTGGTTTTTATATAGTATATAGAGTTTCTCTTTACCCCATTCCCACCCTCAACCTCGCTGCCTGAATGTTTACAGATAATCCTCAACCCCAAATCTGTCCGCCTCCCCCCCCCCCAAATAATCTAACCAGAGACCCCCTTTTCAAACTGAGAAAACAACATCTCTATCTTCTTATGTAATGCTGATATGCTGCATAGAATGTGATTGGTGCAGACGCCGCAGAGCTTGCAATCTACTGTATGTTAGCTAAAGCTATGAGACATTAATTTCCCCCGAGGGCTTCATCTATAAGAAGACCCCCTCATCCCATCCCGGACGACAGAAGTAATTAATAAAATTAACCCTACCTGAGGGAGCCGCTGATTATTGGGGGAGATATTTATTAAGGTAATATTTTATTTATTGGGCAACTTTTGTGTGCCAGAGGGGTGGCCAGTCTGTTTGAGGTTAGAGGTCAAGATTAGTGCTAAGTGGCCCTATTCAGGAAGGACAGTCCCTATTTTTTTTTTACAGAATCCCTTGTGTCCTAGAATCTCATAGTTTTAGCTGCGTCAGTGTATCACAGACTCCACAGCAATAAAACTCCCAGTAATGTACAGCGTGTGAGTGTATCACAGTAATGTGCAGTGTGTGAGTGTATCACAGTAATGTGCAGTGTGTGAGTGTATCACAGACTCCACAGCAATAAAACTCCCAGTAATGTACAGCGTGTGAGTGTATCACAGTAATGTGCAGTGTGTGAGTGTATCACAGTAATGTGCAGTGTGTGAGTGTATCACAGTAATGTGCAGTGTGTGAGTGTATCACAGACTCCACAGCAATAAAACTCCCAGTAATGTACAGCGTGTGAGTGTATCACAGTAATGTGCAGTGTGTGAGTGTATCACAGACTCCACAGCAATAAAACTCCCAGTAATGTGCAGTATGTGAGTGTATCACAGACTCCACAGCAATAAAACTCACAGTAATGTGCAGTGTGTGAGTGTATCACAGACTCCACAGCAATAAAACTCCCAGTAATGTGCAGTATGTGAGTGTATCACAGACTCCACAGCAATAAAACTCAAAGTAATGTGCAGTGTGTGAGTGTATCACAGTAACGTGCAGTGTGTGAGTGTATTACAGTAATGTGCAGTGTGTGAGTGTATCACAGTAATGTTCGGTGTGTGAGTGTATCACAGACTCCACAGCAATAAAACTCACAGTAATGTACAGCATGTGAGTGTATCACAGTAATGTGCAGTGTGTGAGTGTATCACAGAGTCCACAGCAATAAATCTCACAGTAATGTGCAGTGTGTGAGTGTATCACAGACTCCACAGCAATAAAACTCACAGTAATGTACAGCGTGTGAGTGTATCACAGTAATGTGCAGTGTGTGAGTGTATCACAGAGTCCACAGCAATAAATCTCACAGTAATGTGCAGCATGTGAGTGTATCACAGTAATGTGCAGTGTGTGAGTGTATCACAGTAATGTGCAGTGTGTCAGTGTATCACAGACTCCACAGCAATAAAACTCCCAGTAATGTGCAGTGTGTGAGTGTATCACAGTAATGTGCAGTGTGTCAGTGTATCACAGACTCCACAGCAATAAAACCCATCATATGGGACAAATTCCTGTGGCTGAGATTCTCTGAATAAAGCCTGTCCTTTGGTTAAACTGCAGTAAACACATATTTATTTTTGTAAATACAATTTCCTTATTTGAAATAGTTCAAAATGCCTAAATAACTCTCGAATGAGGCCCCGCCCACAGCCAGACCAAAAAGCATCCCTCGTGGGCCATTTGTAACGTTGGCAGGTCTGGTTTAGTGAATAGCCAGCTTGGTTTTGGGTCTCGGCCCGGGACATTGCTCTCTCAGCATGGAATCTGCAAACATTGAAATTCTGATTATTTAAACAATTCTCAGCATTTCAGGAATCTGCTAAAACCAGCGCAACAGGTTCCATTGTGATGTTAAACTTGTGTCAACACTGTGCTTAAACAATAGGAAGGTTAGATTCCTGCGATATCTTAGTAAAACATACCCCCCGACCCCACAAAGCCTCTCCTTATATATTAACCAACATGCATCTGACCAGAGAGACCCTGTATTATTATTTTTTTCCTGACTTGTTTTCTCAAGATAACAACTTTGGTGCCAGACTCCAGACTGACAAAGGGATGTTCTTAAACGGCCAGTTACATCTACAGTGTCGAAAAAAATGTTCAGAGCTGCAACATGAATAGTATAGAAAAAAGAAACAGATCTGTCTTATCCTCAACACTCCCTATCTCTTAAATAGGATATACAGTGTAATATAGTGATAGCTGTTGTTATAGCAACAGTCCTGTCCGACTCTCCAAGCTCCTCCCTATTGGAATGTCACTGTATTTAGAAGCCCCGCTGATATGATTATCAAGCTAAAACTACAGGAGTACGGGAAAAAATTTTAAGTAAAAAATAAAATGTATTTCACATTAAACATGTACAATATACAGAAGATAACGTAGGTGGAAACTGGACCCCCCCTAAAAATAATAGTTCTCTGTTTGGATTTGTCCTTTTTATTTTCCAAGCCTTTATAACTGTACTAGAAAGGGAGACTTCATGTTTAAAGGGACTGAGTCACCTAAACCCTGCTCACACTGTGAAAGTGGAGAATAGAGACTGAATTGTATAAAATAAGAGAAAAGTGTGTTTTAAAAGTGTCTGTGGTGGCTCCTGTGTATGACATCACCTGGGGCTTGACATGCAAATGAGCGAATTTAAATAAGAAATGTGTCATTTGCATATCAAGGCACAGTGATGTCATAAGCAGGGGAAACAGACACATTTCAAATACATTTTTTTGCTCCTATTTTCTGCCTTTGCTGCAATTCTCGGTTCTGGTTATTTTGTATTCTCTGCACAGTATAAGCAGTGTTTAGGTGACAGAGGCCCTTTAAGATCTCAATGGGACTTGAGATCCCCAGACATTCCTCTGTTAGTTCATCTCCCCCCCAGACGTTATCAGGTTCTATTCAGGGGTTTAAACCAGTTCTTCTGGAATTTACTAAGAATAATTCTTTTCCTTATTTGTATGTTTACAGATACTGAACAGACGCACCTAGAATAAAGCTCTGCAGGAGGGAAGGAGAGGACTGCAGCTTTGTGGGACAACTGTTTCCAACTCGGCTACCTTGGCCTTCAGTGTGAAATTCCCTTCTCAATTCCCTGTAGTTCTCTCTGTGGTTGAATGTACCTGGCATTCAGGAGTTAAACCATCAGGATCAGAGCCTCGGAGGATAGATACAGGATGCAACAAACAGGACCCGGGAAACAGAGCATCACAGGTCGTACAGCGGGAAAGGGCCAGGCAGGCAAGGGTTAAAGGGACTGTGTCACCTAAACACGGCTTATACTGTGACTGTATCACCTAAACACTGCTTATACTGTGACTGTATCACCCAAACACTGCTTATACTGTGACTGTATCACCCAAACACTGCTTATACTGTGAATGTATCACCTAAACACTGCTTATACTGTGACTGTATCACTCAAACACTGCTTATACTGTGACTATATCACCCAAACATTGCTTATACTGTGACTGTATCACCCAAACACTGCTTATACTGTGACTGTATCACCTAAACACTGCTTATACTGTGACTGTATCACCCAAACACTGCTTATACTGTGACTGTATCACCCAAACACCGCTTATACTGTGACTGTATCACCCAAACGCTGCTTATACTGTGACTGTATCACCCAAACACTGCTTATACTGTGACTGTATCACCTAAACACTGCTTATACTGTGACTGTATCACCCAAACACTGCTTATACTGTGACTGTATCACCCAAACACTGCTTATACTGTGACTGTATCACCCACACACTGCTTATACTGTGACTGTATCACCCAAACACTGCTTATACTGTGACTGTATCACCCAAACACTGCTTATACTGTGACTGTATCGCCCAAACACTGCTTATACTGTGACTGTATCACCCAAACACTGCTTATACTGTGACTGTATCACCCAAACACTGCTCATACTGTGACTGTATCACCCAAACACTGCTTATACTGTGACTGTATCACCTAAACACTGCTTATACTGTGACTGTATCGCCCAAACACTGCTTATACTGTGACTGTATCACCCAAACACTGCTTATACTGCGACTGTATCACCCAAACACTTCTTATACTGCGACTGGTGGACACCTTGATAAAGGCCTCTAGCCGAAACGTTGGTGTCCTCCATTTTTTTGCGCTGTGTGTCCTCCCTTGTTCCACTCCTGTCTGCATTTTTGTCCTATTTTTCATTTTTTTCATATTGTGTGGGTATTTATTTATTATTTTCCTTTTTTTCTATTCATTTTATGTACTGACTTTGGTGTACTTGGTTGCTATTTATTTTTCTGTGTTTTATAGTGTGTTATTCCTCTATTTATCTTGTCTAAACATTAATTTGTTTGTTATTTATTACATATCCAATATTTATTAAAATATTTTTGGCACTATACCCTATACCCTGTATTTGTTTATCTATTTTATATGGTGTGCTCCCCCAATTTTTGTTCTCTGTTACTCTACCTATTGGGGGCGTATAGTGGACGCCCCGTGGGGTGATGCACCTTGCTGTCTATTTTCTCTTGTTGTTGACAACTCATTTAGGTGTGCTTCTCTGACTATTTGTTCTTTTACTGTATGACCTAAACACTGCTCATACTGTGACTGTATCACCCAAACATTGCTTATACTGTGACTGTATCACTCAAACACTGCTTATACTGTGACTATATCACCCAAACACTGCTTATACTGTGACTGTATCACCTAAACACTGCTTATACTGTGACTGTATCACCTAAACACTGCTTATACTGTGACTGTATCACCTAAACACTGCTTATACTGTGACTGTATCACCTAAACACTGCTCATACTGTGACTGTATCACCCAAAAACACTGCTTATAATGTGACTATATCACCTAAACACTGCTTATACTGTGACTGTATCACCCAAACACTGCTTATACTGTGACTGTATCACTCAAACACTGCTTATACTGTGACTATATCACCCAAACATTGCTTATACTGTGACTGTATCACCCAAACACTGCTTATACTGTGACTGTGTCACCCAAACACTGCTTATACTGTGACTGTTGTGGCTTGAAATGCAAGTCACACATTTCCCATTGAAAAGTTCAGGTAATGATGGTTTTACTGGTAGTCTAATAGTAATATATAAAGGCTGCAGCTCCCCCTAGAGGCAAAATAAAAGATGAGGCAGTTTGATTTATTTTTGGAGATATTTTAGCACATTTAGCAATATCCTGCACCCAGTGTCCTTGTCCCCAGGGGATAGACAGTCCCTTCCTTATAACATCCCACAATATGGCTTCATCATGTGGTGGGGGAGGAGCAAACAAGGGGGCGGAGTTTCCTCACCATGGAAAGATCGAGATGCTGCTTGCATGGTACAATAACCGCTGCCTGGTGCTCATCTCTCCCGTGTCATAGATAAACACATAGATCAACACCCAAAAAGCAGGACTGCTCTGTCAAACCCGTGACTGTTGGTAATTGTGTAAGGCTGCATTTCCCTTCGCAGTAACGAATCTCCATCTTGGGCAAACTGGTATTTTTGCGCTGCTCTGCGTTAAAGGGTCAGCGCCACCAGCAGTGTCCGAAAAACGCCACCAGCAGTGTCCGAAAAACGCCACCAGCAGTGTCCGAAAAACGCCACCAGCAGTGTCCGAAAAACGCCACCAGCAGTGTCCGAAAAACGCCACCAGCAGTGTCCGAAAAACGCCACCAGCAGTGTCCGAAAAACGCCACCAGCAGTGTCTGAAAAATACCACCAGCAGTGTCCGAAAAACGCCACCAGCAGTGTCTGAAAAATACCACCAGCAGTGTCTGAAAAACGCCACCAGCAGTGTCTGAAAAACGCCACCAGCAGTGTCCGAAAAACGCCACCAGCAGTGTCCGAAAAATACCACCAGCAGTGTCCGAAAAACGCCACCAGCAGTGTCCGAAAAACGCCACCAGCAGTGTCCGAAAAACGCCACCAGCAGTGTCTGAAAAATACCACCAGCAGTGTCCGAAAAACGCCACCAGCAGTGTCTGAAAAATACCACCAGCAGTGTCTGAAAAACGCCACCAGCAGTGTCTGAAAAACGCCACCAGCAGTGTCTGAAAAATACCACCAGCAGTGTCTGAAAAACGCCACCAGCAGTGTCTGAAAAACGCCACCAGCAGTGTCTGAAAAATACCACCAGCAGTGTCTGAAAAACGCCACCAGCAGTGTCTGAAAAATACCACCAGCAGTGTCTGAAAAATACCACCAGCAGTGTCCGAAAAACGCCACCAGCAGTGTCCGAAAAATACCACCAGCAGTGTCTGAAAAATACCACCAGCAGTGTCCGAAAAACGCCACCAGCAGTGTCCGAAAAAACCACCAGCAGTGTCCGAAAAACGCCACCAGCAGTGTCTGAAAAACGCCACCAGCAGTGTCCGAAAAACGCCACCAGCAGTGTCTGAAAAACGCCACCAGCAGTGTCTGAAAAAAGACATTTTAACGGTGCTTGCAGGACACCCCACGCAACTGGAGGATGATTTAATGGGAGGAACAGGGGCAGGGACTTGCTATCGCCCAAAAATATCAAATAAAGCATAAAAAGAGATACTTCTGTTGCTATAGCAACCGTCCAGCCCCTCTCTCCAAGCCCCTCCTCATTGGATTTCGCGGAATTAAGAAGCCCCGTTAAAATGATATTTAATGTAAAACTACGGTGTACTGTAAATTGTTTTAAAGTAAAAAAATAAGTGTATATATATATATTTATACCCGTACAACGCACAGAGAATAAACTGGCTGGAAATGAACCTTTACATCGGATTACAGGGCAAACCCCCAGGGCGGGAGTAATTTGGTGGTCCTCTGGCTGCTTCTGATGCAGGGTCCTGCACCGATGATTTGGGTCCTGTTCAGTGTTACTGGCTGATTATTCGTGTGTTGGACCCAGACCTGATATTTCTCCAGCCTTGTTCAGTCCGCGATGCACCTCCTGTGATCTCCCTCGCAGGCATTGGATGGGGGTCTTATCAAACCTGACATGTTACTATGACTTCCGGTGAGAAGCATCATACAGACTGTGTTATAACGGCTCAGATTAAATCCTGATAAAGTAACAACCTCCCAGACCTAATGGGCAAAAACCGACAAACTGATGAATGTTTCATTGATTTTAACCCCTCCAATATCAGGACAGGCTGGACGGGAGTGGACAGGTCTGGCTTTCACTTACAGACTGATTGAACATGATGCATTCGATGGCTGCAGAGAGCTGTGCGATCTGGAACTCTGCTAGACAGCTTACTCTCTGTTCCATCCGCGTCTAAAATGCCTGGTCTTTTCCTATATATTCCGTTTAATTTTAAAAAATGTACTTTTGCTTAATTGAAAGATGGCAGCAAGTGTCGGCAGGATAAATAGAAATGATTTAATGAAAGAATACAAATAAAGCATCATATTGAGCTCTCTTTACTACATATAGCTCTATCAGGGGGCGGACATGATGCTTACAATCTTGGGTCAGACATTCCTTCAGCTGACCCAAGGTTAATGGAGATCAGACCAAGATTCTAAACAACATGTCCGCCCCCCGATAGAGCTATACAGAGCAAAGATTCTAAACAACATGTCCGCCCCCCGATAGAGCTATACAGAGCAAAGATTCTAAACAACATGTCTGCCCCCTGATAGAGCTATATAGAGCAAGAATTCTAAACAACATGCCCGTCCCCTGATAGAGCTATACAGAGCAAAGATTCTAATCAACATGTCCACCCCCTGATAGCGTTATATAGAACAAAGATTCTAACCAACATGTCCACCCCCTGATAGCGCTATGCGGAGCAAAGATTCTAAACACGTCTGCCGCTGATAGAGCTATACAGAGCAAAGATTATAAACAACATGTCTGCCCCCTGATAGAGTTATACAGAGCAAAGATTCTAAACAACATGTCCACCCCCTGATAGAGCTATAGAGAGCAAAGATTCTAAACAACATGTCTGCCCCCTGACAGTATTGACATAAATTCTCAGTAATAATATACAAAATAAAAAGAGTTTAAACAGCCAGACATAGTAGGGATTTGATTTATAAGATGGAAGATTTATTTCATTCTCCATGCATCCTGGGTTAGAGTTGCCACCCAACCAGTACCGGTATTTTACCAGCAGGCAGTGCTGTATTTACCGCGAGGCATCCTAGGCGGATGCCTAGGGCAGCAAATTTTGGGGGGCGGTAGCCCCCCAGCACTGAAAAAAAAAATCAAAAAAAAAAAATCCGGCCCTTTAAAAAAAACAAAAAACCACCGCGCTTGCAGGCAGAGACGGAAGATCCCCCTCACCATCGCTCTGCCTGCCAGGCTGCACGGGGAGCCGAACAGGCAGCACAGAGAAACCTCCGTGCAGTGTGACAGAGAAACCTCCGTGCTGCCTGTTCGGCTCCCCGTGCAGTCTGACACGGGGTATGACGTCAGCGCGCCCGTCACGTGACTGTCGGCACAACCGCCGGGGAGCCGAAGAGGCAGCATGGAGGACTCCATGCTGCCTGCCACTAGCCACCAGGGAAAGGTAAGTGATGGGGGGATTTGGCCATTAGCAGGGGCACATTAAATGGCAAATAACACTGGCATATTATTGGGCAAATTGGCTGGGGCTTATTAATGGCAAATAATATTGGCAATGTGTATGTAATGGGGTGATAGAGGCATGCAAATGGGGTGATGGGGCATGTCCTTGGTGTGCAACGTGGGTTATGGGTCATGTCGTAGGTGTGCATCGTGGGTATGGGGGGGGGGGGGGGGGGGGCAAAATTTGTCTGCCTAGGGCAGCACAAAACCAAGATACACCACTGCCAGCAGGTCAATAAACTCTGGCTTAAGACCAATACTAAGTCTACGCAGACGATACATATTCTGCTTCACAATATATACAACTTGTAGGTGTCCAGAAGAAATGAATCAAGGTTGGGATTCAACAGAACCAAGATAAATGAATCGCCTTCTGCTCACACACGCTGCACATTACTGTGATACACTCACACACTGCACATTACTGTAATACACTCACACGCTGCACCTTACTGTGATACACACACACGCTGCACATTACTGTGATACACACTGCACCTTACTGTGATACACTCACACGCTGCACATTACTGTGATACACTCACACACTGCACCTTACTGTGATACACTCACACGCTGCACATTACTGTGATACATTCACACACTGCACATTACTGTGATACACTCACACGCTGCACATTACTGTGATACACTCACACACTGCACCTTACTGTGATACACTCACACGCTGCACATTACTGTGATACATTCACACACTGCACATTACTGTGATACACTCACACGCTGCCCATTACTGTGATACACTCACACGCTGCCCATTACTGTGATACACTCACACGCTGCACATTACTGTGATACACACTGCACATTACTGTGATACACTCACACGCTGCCCATTACTGTGATACACTCACACGCTGCACATTACTGTGATACACACTGCACATTACTGTGATACACTCACACACTGCACATTACTGTGATACACTCACACGCTGCACATTACTGTAATACACTCACACGCTGCACATTACTGTGATACACTCACACGCTGCACATTACTGTGATACACTCACACACTGCGATACACTCACACACTGCACATTACTGTGATACACACTACACATTACTGTGATACACACTGCACATTACTGTGATACACTCACACGCTGCACATTACTGTGATACACTCACACGCTGCACATTACTGTGATACACTCACACGCTGCACATTACTGTGATACACTCACACGCTGCACATTACTGTGATACACTCACACGCTGCACATTACTGTGATACACTCACACACTGCACCTTACTGTGATACACTCACACGCTGCACATTACTGTGATACATTCACACACTGCACATTACTGTGATACACTCACACGCTGCACATTACTGTGATACACTCACACACTGCACCTTACTGTGATACACTCACACGCTGCACATTACTGTGATACATTCACACACTGCACATTACTGTGATACACTCACACGCTGCCCATTACTGTGATACACTCACACGCTGCACATTACTGTGATACACACTGCACATTACTGTGATACACTCACACGCTGCCCATTACTGTGATACACTCACACGCTGCACATTACTGTGATACACACTGCACATTACTGTGATACACTCACACACTGCACATTACTGTGATACACTCACACGCTGCACATTACTGTAATACACTCACACGCTGCACATTACTGTGATACACTCACACGCTGCACATTACTGTGATACACTCACACACTGCGATACACTCACACACTGCACATTACTGTGATACACACTGCACATTACTGTGATACACTCACACGCTGCACATTACTGTGATACACTCACACGCTGCACATTACTGTGATACACTCACACGCTGCACAGTACTGTGATACACTCACACACTGCACATTACTGTGATACACTCACACACTGCACATCACTGTGATACACTCACACACTGCACATTACTGTGATACACACTGCACATTACTGTGATACACTCACAAGCTGCACATTACTGTGATACACTCACACACTGCACATTACTCTGATACACTCACACACTGCACATTACTGTGATACACTCACACGCTGCACATTACTGTGATACACTCACACGCTGCACATTACTGTGATATACTCACACGCAGCACCTTACTGTGATACACTCACACACTGCACATTACTGTGAAACACTCACACACTGCACATTACTGTGATACACTCACACACTGCACATTACTCTGATACACTCACACACTGCACATTACTGTGATACACTCACACACTGCACATTACTGTGACACACTCACACACTGCACATTACTGTGATACACTCACACACTGCACGTTACTGTGATACACTCACACACTGCACGTTACTGTGAGTTTTATTGCTGTGGAGTCTGTGATACACTCACACACTGCACATTACTGTGATACACTCACACACTGCACATTACTGTGATACACTCACACACTGCACGTTACTGTGATACACTCACACACTGCACATTACTGTGATACACTCACACACTGCACATTACTGTGAAACACTCACACACTGCACATTACTGTGATACACTCACACACTGCACATTACTCTGATACACTCACACACTGCACATTACTGTGATACACTCACACACTGCACATTACTGTGACACACTCACACACTGCACATTACTGTGATACACTCACACACTGCACGTTACTGTGATACACTCACACACTGCACATTACTGTGAGTTTTATTGCTGTGGAGTCTGTGATACACTCACACACTGCACATTACTGTGATACACTCACACACTGCACGTTACTGTGATACACTCACACACTGCACGTTACTGTGATACACTCACACGCTGCACATTACTGTGATACACTCACACGCTGCACATTACTGTGATACACTCACACACTGCACGTTACTGTGATACACTCACACACTGCACGTTACTGTGATACACTCACACACTGCACGTTACTGTGATACACTCACACGCTGCACCTTACTGTGATACACTCACACGCTGCACATTACTGTGATACACTCACACGCTGCACATTACTGTGATACACTCACACGCTGCATATTACTGCGATACACTCACACGCTGCACATTACTGTGATACACTCACACACTGCACATTACTGTGATACACTCACACGCTGCACATTACTGTGATACACTCACACGCTGCACATTACTGTGATACACTCACACAGTGCATTACTGTGATACACTCACACACTGCACATTACTGGGATACACTCACACACTGCACATTACTGGGATACACTCACACACTGCACCTTACTGTGATACACTCACACGCTGCATATTACTGTGATACACTCACACGCTGCACATTACTGTGATACACTCACACGCTGCACGTTACTGTGATACACTCACACGCTGCACATTACTGTGATACACTCACACGCTGCACGTTACTGTGATACACTCACACACTGCACGTTACTGGGATACACTCACACACTGCACATTACTGGGATACACTCACACACTGCACCTTACTGTGATACACTCACACGCTGCACATTACTGTGATACACTCACACGCTGCACATTACTGTGATACACTCACACGCTGCACGTTACTGTGATACACTCACACGCTGCACATTACTGTGATACACTCACACGCTGCACGTTACTGTGATACACTCACACACTGCACGTTACTGTGATACACTCACACACTACTCATTACAGGGAGTTGTATGGTGTCAGCATGTAGCACCCTATACAAATAAACTACTAGAATGCAAATCAGTCACAAGATGATGTCATAAGCAGGGGACAGCACACACACATTTAAATCACGTGTTTCATTTAATCTTCTGCTAGCATAGTGTAGAATGCTATACATCCTGTTTTATGCCCACTGTGCACACTGTTTAGCAGTAGGAGCCCCTGTCAGGGGCCACACCCAGCCAGCATTGTTCAGAGCAGACAGGGTGAGTGTGACATCATGTCAGCAGCATCCTTGGAAACTACCTCATCCTTCTGTGTCTCCGCCCTGGGATGCCCCTTTAAATCCAGCCTCTGATTGGCTGGCCAAGCTTCGAACGTCCCGCTACAGCCGCGCCGATTGGCTGCTCCTTCGGAACGTCCCTTTAAACATGAACTCCGCGGTGATTGGCTGCCGGCTTGGAACGCCCCTTTACACCGGAGGTGCGCGCCGATTGGATGCGAGGCACAGAACGCCCGTGTACCGCTGCGCTGATTGGCTGCCTCTCCCAGCTCAGCCCTTTAAACCAGTGAGCCAGCTTGTTGCAGGAAGTGCTCTGGGCGGGGAAAGGGATCCCAGCTGATCGGCTATGGGAGAGGGAAGTGCAGCCTAATCAGAGGCTCTGACAGCCATGGCCACCCCACTTGGGGTCCACAGGGCCCCTACTTGGTGTTAAAGGGACAGGAGGGGAATCACAGAGCCCAGAGCTTGGGGGGGGGGGCAGCAGGAGGGGATTCCTGTGTCTGATCTCAGACAAAGACTGACATGAGATCAGTTCTGGGAGGATGGCATCCTTCAAGTGTCTCAGCAGGGCTGGGAGGAGAGAGGAGGAGAATGGAGACCTGGACCGATCCCTCCAGGAAATGATCTCTGCCATAGTGGAGGAAAGGAACCGTATCAATATTCGCCAGGAGATCAGTGGGCTGGGTGAGTGTATGAACCCTTAGCTGTGCCCCCCCTTTCCCTGCCCAGTATGAGCCACCTGATCTCTATATATAGTCCGCATGGGCGCGGGTAATCCTAGGTCACTGGCTCTATGAATGGGATAGAGAGCACTTGTGCTTTCACATAGGTGGAGACCAGTCCATTTCCCCCAGGGATGCAGGATTAGCATCCTCCTGGACCTCTTCAGGTGCCAGACTGTTGTCATAACATGTCCGCTTGATCTGGTTAAAAAGAAGGATAGAAGAACTGGATTCAAATCTGGCCCTAAATAAGTGTTCCCTTTAATCTATGACTACATGGGTCAGGCTACACTGACTCTGTGGACATAAACTACAACTGATACAGAAAGTACCACACATGTGACACAGATTGTATGTCAGGCATCCTTTACTAGTGTATTAATAGTATTATTAAAATGATGCTGTCAACCTAAACACTACTTATACTGTGACCATGGAGCATAATAAATGATCTATACATTGTGTTATCAGAATTTCAACAAATGCATAAAATTAGAGAGATCTGGTTTTAAGTGTGTGTCTGCTTCTTATGACATCACCTTGTGGCCTGATATGCAAATTGAGAATTTCCCATCGAAAAATAAAATGCACAATTTGCATATCAAGCCACAAGATGATGTAAAAAACGGCTTTTTAAAAACCTATATTTCTCTTATTTTACACATTTGCTGCAATGTAGAGATCCATTTCTACATTATTATTATTCTCTACATTCATTTTAATCGATGCATTATAACTATGGAATGTTCCTTTTCCTGCCTAGTAGATGATTGACCTTTTGGTGGTCTTCATCCTTCTCCCCTGGTCATGGTAGTACTGTGTAATACTAATCAATTGGAATGCACTTGAACTCTGGATTTATTGCCTTGAGCTGCTAATGAGGCTGTAATAGGGTTTTGGGGTTTTTGTTGAGATTTTTATGGAATTTATTATAATCCTTGCTCTCGGAGACTTTGCTGGTGGGCAAGAGATCCAGACAATATTACAGATATTGGGCACTGTGTGTCTGGTCAGGCTGGGGATGTGGTTCGCCTGATTGGATTACTATTTACTCCAGGGACCAGGCCTGCTCTGGAGCTGGGGGTGTTCTTTTGTTTGTGTATTGTGTGGTCCCCTGGTATTAATTTAGACTCTGTACCCATCACGTTACACATTTCCCAGCGTGATCTTTACTCTTGGCCTCAGTAACCACATCTAATCTACTGAGTTATAAAATGTCACAAATAAATAACCTGTTCTCATTTTACAGTATTGGGAAATAACCTGCTCGGTAATCTTGTATATGGCTTGATTTAATATACATGTATTGGTGTTGTGTCTGGGGATAATTAGCGGGCAGATTGATTGATTTATTAAAATAAATCCAATTCACTGATCTCTGTTGCTAATTTGTGATCCTTTCCCCAATAAAATGTGACTGGCTGGGCCTCTTTCCAACATTACAATCCCAAACATTCAAACCTTCCCTGAGTGTAAAACCTGTCACTAGCCAGATTTCATTGGATACTGGCCCTACCATGCTCAGCCAAACCCTGGCTATTTTTGGCTCAACAGCTGGATCTGTCACCTTGCATGGACCCTTTAATTGGATGTGTGTCTGACATGTAATTAGATTAGCTAGTAAATCCTGTTTTACTGTATTTCCCTTTTTCTGGACTTCTATGTCTTTTGATTTCCTCCCCCCCCCCCCCCCCCCCCCCCCTTGAACTGTAATATTTTTGCTATTGTGTTGCTTGCCATTAAAACACTCCTTGTGGTGGGCTCCACAAAGCCCCCATAACTGTGTGCTCCTCTTGAGCACCCCTTACAATGAGCTGGGCTGTCATGGGAGCATGGTATGGCTGTTTAGCTGTGCTGTGTACATTGACATCTGTTTCAGGGTCTGTAGACACCAGTTTGTCCCCCCAAATCCCCCCCTTTCACACACTGATGGCAGAACGTGTTGAAGTGGTTGTATCCATGTCTCCAGCAGATTTGCTCGCGATGATGTCAGAATCTACTAACCATTTAATTAATTCTCTCAATGACACGTGCTGGTAATGTGCTGCCTGATGAAGATGGGAGCAGAGTTGGGGATTTTTCTTTTTTCTTAAAACGTCAGTAGAATCCGCGTCGAGTCACAACTTAAAAGGGTTAAAATCAAGATGGACAAAAAGGCTGTTTTCTGTACTGTGTCTACAGCTCTTAACTCCTGCAGGTCTGCTTTCTTTAAAGGGTCATTTGCACCTGGCTGACTCTCTGTATGTTGCACAGGTGTCAGTCTATGTTGTTTTACATTGAAAAATGATGTTACTGGGGCCTCTAAATTCAGTGACTCGGGGAGAGCTATAGATTTTATTCTGTATTTTGGAGATGGGATGTCGTTGGCACTGCCCCTGGCCATCCCACTAACTCATTCTCCACTGACCCTGGCCATCCCACTAACTCATTCTCCACTGACCCTGGCCATCCCACTAACTCATTCTCCACGGGCACTGCCCCTGGCCATCCCACTAACTCATTCTCCACTGACCCTGGCCATCCCACTAACTCATTCTCCACGGGCACTGCCCCTGACCATCCCACTAACTCATTCTCCACGGGCACTGCCCCTGACCATCCCACTAACTCATTCTCCACGGGCACTGCCCCTGACCATCCCACTAACTCATGCTCCACGGGCACTGCCCCTGACCATCCCACTAACTCATTCTCCACTGCCCCTGACCATCCCACTAACTCATTCTCCACTGCCCCTGGCCATCCCACTAACTCATTCTCCACGGGCACTGCCCCTGGCCATCCCACTAACTCATGCTCCACGGGCACTGCCCCTGACCATCCCACTAACTCATTCTCCACTGCCCCTGACCATCCCACTAACTCATGCTCCACGGGCACTGCCCCTGACCATCCCACTAACTCATTCTCCACTGCCCCTGACCATCCCACTAACTCATTCTCCACTGCCCCTGACCATCCCACTAACTCATGCTCCACAGGCACTGCCCCTGACCATCCCACTAACTCATGCTCCACAGGCACTGCCCCTGACCATCCCACTAACTCATTCTCCACGGGCACTGCCCCTGACCATCCCACTAACTCATTCTCCACTGCCCCTGGCCATCCCACTAACTCATTCTCCACGGGCACTGCCCCTGACCATCCCACTAACTCATTCTCCACTGCCCCTGGCCATCCCACTAACTCATTCTCCACGGGCACTGCCCCTGACCATCCCACTAACTCATTCTCCACGGGCACTGCCCCTGACCATCCCACTAACTCATTCTCCACTGCCCCTGACCATCCCACTAACTCATGCTCCACGGGCACTGCCCCTGACCATCCCACTAACTCATTCTCCACGGGCACTGCCCCTGGCCATCCCACTAACTCATTCTCCACTGACCCTGACCATCCCACTAACTCATTCTCCACTGCCCCTGGCCATCCCACTAACTCATTCTCCACTGCCCCTGACCATCCCACTAACTCATTCTCCACGGGCACTGCCCCTGACCATCCCACTAACTCATTCTCCACGGGCACTGCCCCTGACCATCCCACTAACTCAGTCTCCACGGGCACTGCCCCTGACCATCCCACTAACTCAGTCTCCACGGGCACTGCCCCTGACCATCCCACTAACTCAGTCTCCACGGGCACTGCCCCTGACCATCCCACTAACTCAGTCTCCACTGCCCCTGACCATCCCACTAACTCATTCTCCACGGGCACTGCCCCTGACCATCCCACTAACTCATTCTCCACTGCCCCTGACCATCCCACTAACTCATTCTCCACGGGCACTGCCCCTGACCATCCCACTAACTCATTCTCCACGGGCACTGCCCCTGACCATCCCACTAACTCATTCTCCACGGGCACTGCCCCTGACCATCCCACTAACTCATGCTCCACGGGCACTGCCCCTGACCATCCCACTAACTCATTCTCCACGGGCACTGCCCCTGGCCATCCCACTAACTCATTCTCCACGGGCACTGCCCCTGGCCATCCCACTAACTCATTCTCCACTGCCCCTGACCATCCCACTAACTCATTCTCCACTGCCCCTGACCATCCCACTAACTCATTCTCCACGGGCACTGCCCCTGACCATCCCACTAACTCATTCTCCACTGACCCTGACCATCCCACTAACTCATTCTCCACTGCCCCTGACCATCCCACTAACTCATTCTCCACGGGCACTGCCCCTGGCCATCCCACTAACTCATTCTCCACTGCCCCTGACCATCCCACTAACTCATTCTCCACGGGCACTGCCCCTGACCATCCCACTAACTCATTCTCCACTGACCCTGACCATCCCACTAACTCATTCTCCACTGCCCCTGACCATCCCACTAACTCATTCTCCACGGGCACTGCCCCTGACCATCCCACTAACTCATTCTCCACTGCCCCTGACCATCCCACTAACTCATTCTCCACGGGCACTGCCCCTGACCATCCCACTAACTCATTCTCCACGGGCACTGCCCCTGACCATCCCACTAACTCATTCTCCACTGCCCCTGACCATCCCACTAACTCATTCTCCACGGGCACTGCCCCTGACCATCCCACTAACTCATTCTCCACTGCCCCTGACCATCCCACTAACTCATTCTCCACGGGCACTGCCCCTGACCATCCCACTAACTCATTCTCCACTGCCCCTGACCATCCCACTAACTCATTCTCCACTGCCCCTGACCATCCCACTAACTCATTCTCCACTGCCCCTGACCATCCCACTAACTCATTCTCCACGGGCACTGCCCCTGACCATCCCACTAACTCATGCTCCACAGGCACTGCCCCTGACCATCCCACTAACTCATTCTCCACTGCCCCTGACCATCCCACTAACTCATTCTCCACGGGCACTGCCCCTGGCCATCCCACTAACTCATGCTCCACTGCCCCTGACCATCCCACTAACTCATTCTCCACTGCCCCTGGCCATCCCACTAACTCATTCTCCACTGCCCCTGACCATCCCACTAACTCATTCTCCACGGGCACTGCCCCTGACCATCCCACTAACTCATTCTCCACGGGCACTGCCCCTGACCATCCCACTAACTCATGCTCCACGGGCACTGCCCCTGACCATCCCACTAACTCATGCTCCACGGGCACTGCCCCTGACCATCCCACTAACTCATTCTCCACGGGCACTGCCCCTGGCCATCCCACTAACTCATTCTCCACGGGCACTGCCCCTGGCCATCCCACTAACTCATTCTCCACTGACCCTGACCATCCCACTAACTCATTCTCCACGGGCACTGCCCCTGACCATCCCACTAACTCATTCTCCACTGCCCCTGGCCATCCCACTAACTCATTCTCCACTGCCCCTGACCATCCCACTAACTCATTCTCCACTGACCCTGGCCATCCCACTAACTCATTCTCCACGGGCACTGCCCCTGACCATCCCACTAACTCATGCTCCACGGGCACTGCCCCTGACCATCCCACTAACTCATTCTCCACGGGCACTGCCCCTGACCATCCCACTAACTCATTCTCCACTGCCCCTGACCATCCCACTAACTCATTCTCCACTGCCCCTGACCATCCCACTAACTCATTCTCCACTGCCCCTGACCATCCCACTAACTCATTCTCCACTGCCCCTGACCATCCCACTAACTCATTCTCCACTGCCCCTGACCATCCCACTAACTCATTCTCCACTGCCCCTGACCATCCCACTAACTCATTCTACACTGCCCCTGACCATCCCACTAACTCATTCTCCACTGCCCCTGACCATCCCACTAACTCATTCTCCACGGGCACTGACCATCCCACTAACTCATTCTCCACGGGCACTGACCATCCCACTAACTCATTCTCCACTGCCCCTGACCATCCCACTAACTCATTCTCCACGGGCACTGACCATCCCACTAACTCATTCTCCACTGCCCCTGACCATCCCACTAACTCATTCTCCACGGGCACTGCCCCTGGCCATCCCACTAACTCATTCTCCACTGCCCCTGACCATCCCACTAACTCATGCTCCACGGGCACTGCCCCTGACCATCCCACTAACTCATGCTCCACGGGCACTGCCCCTGACCATCCCACTAACTCATGCTCCACGGGCACTGCCCCTGACCATCCCACTAACTCATGCTCCACGGGCACTGCCCCTGACCATCCCACTAACTCATTCTCCACGGGCACTGCCCCTGACCATCCCACTAACTCATTCTCCACTGCCCCTGACCATCCCACTAACTCATTCTCCACTGCCCCTGACCATCCCACTAACTCATTCTCCACGGGCACTGCCCCTGGCCATCCCACTAACTCATTCTCCACTGCCCCTGGCCATCCCACTAACTCATTCTCCACTGCCCCTGGCCATCCCACTAACTCATTCTCCACGGGCACTGCCCCTGACCATCCCACTAACTCATTCTCCACTGCCCCTGGCCATCCCACTAACTCATTCTCCACGGGCACTGCCCCTGACCATCCCACTAACTCATTCTCCACGGGCACTGCCCCTGGCCATCCCACTAACTCATTCTCCACGGGCACTGCCCCTGACCATCCCACTAACTCATTCTCCACGGGCACTGCCCCTGACCATCCCACTAACTCATTCTCCACGGGCACTGCCCCTGACCATCCCACTAACTCATTCTCCACGGGCACTGCCCCTGACCATCCCACTAACTCATTCTCCACGGGCACTGCCCCTGGCCATCCCACTAACTCATTCTCCACGGGCACTGCCCCTGGCCATCCCACTAACTCATTCTCCACTGCCCCTGGCCATCCCACTAACTCATTCTCCACTGCCCCTGGCCATCCCACTAACTCATTCTCCACGGGCACTGCCCCTGACCATCCCACTAACTCATTCTCCACTGCCCCTGGCCATCCCACTAACTCATTCTCCACGGGCACTGCCCCTGACCATCCCACTAACTCATTCTCCACGGGCACTGCCCCTGGCCATCCCACTAACTCATTCTCCACGGGCACTGCCCCTGACCATCCCACTAACTCATTCTCCACGGGCACTGCCCCTGACCATCCCACTAACTCATTCTCCACGGGCACTGCCCCTGACCATCCCACTAACTCATTCTCCACGGGCACTGCCCCTGACCATCCCACTAACTCATTCTCCACGGGCACTGCCCCTGGCCATCCCACTAACTCATTCTCCACGGGCACTGCCCCTGGCCATCCCACTAACTCATTCTCCACTGCCCCTGGCCATCCCACTAACTCATTCTCCACTGCCCCTGGCCATCCCACTAACTCATTCTCCACGGGCACTGCCCCTGACCATCCCACTAACTCATTCTCCACGGGCACTGCCCCTGGCCATCCCACTAACTCATTCTCCACTGCCCCTGGCCATCCCACTAACTCATTCTCCACTGCCCCTGGCCATCCCACTAACTCATTCTCCACGGGCACTGCCCCTGACCATCCCACTAACTCATTCTCCACGGGCACTGCCCCTGACCATCCCACTAACTCATTCTCCACGGGCACTGACCATCCCACTAACTCATTCTCCACTGCCCCTGACCATCCCACTAACTCATTCTCCACTGCCCCTGACCATCCCACTAACTCATGCTCCACGGGCACTGCCCCTGACCATCCCACTAACTCATTCTCCACTGCCCCATTAGTGCTTAGATTGGTTTCTTTCTAATAACATGATTTGACTCTTAACAAAAAATAAATACTATTTAATTTAGACACTGGAGGTGGAACTGAACCTCTAAGGGCTTTTTATCCAAGAAAGAGGGAATATTACAATTAAGGCCAAAGTTTAAAAAAAAAAAAAAAAATTCTCCCATTCAGTGGAATTTCCCCCCCCCCCCCAAATCTTACTCTTTTGCCTAAAATTTGCACATCCTTCTCAATCCCCCTATTTGGTGTATAAAGCCCTACGCATTTTCTCTCCCACCCTGCAGTTCGGTGGTTTTCCTGTAATGTACATGTTGGGTCAGTAGATCAGCGGCTCTGACTCCTCCTCCGCGAGAGTGAGAGGGGATGACGGTATTTGGCTTGATCTGTACAGCTTTGTGATCCAGTCATGAGTGGATCCAGGGGCTGCACAGATTGCAGTGTACTCAGTTCTGTTCGTTTACGGGGATTCCCACCCAGCCGGTATTACCCAATGTGAAGTCTATGGCGGCAGTAACAGGGCCGGGAGTCAACCCTAGCCATGACGGACCCTCTGTCCACTACCAGTCTGTTGGCCCCTCCTAGTATGGGGTCCAGAAATCCTTTCTGAAGCTCTGGAATTGTCTGCGTTTCCGTCTGGCATTCCTAAGACCTATAGAGTAGAACCTGAAGAGTGGGCGTGTCTTCCCAAAGCTAAATAAAGCCTTAAAGGGACGTTGTCACCTACACATTGCTGATACTGTGACTATAGAGAATAAAAATAATCTATACATTGTTTGGGTGATACAGTCACAGTATAAGCAGTGTTTAGGTGACACAGTCACAGTATAAGCAGTGTTTAGGTGACACAGTAACAGTATAAGCAGTGTTTGGGGGATACAGTCACAGTATAAGCAGTGTTTGGGGGATACAGTCACAGTATAAGCAGTGTTTAGGTGATACAGTCACAGTATAAGCAGTGTTTGGGTGATACAGTCACAGTATAAGCAGTGTTTGGGTGAGACAGTCACAGTATAAGCAGTGTTTGGGTGAGACAGTCACAGTATAAGCAGTGTTTAGGTGAGACAGTCACAGTATAAGCAGTGTTTGGGTGAGACAGTCACAGTATAAGCAGTGTTTGGGTGAGACAGTCACAGTATAAGCAGTGTTTGGGTGAGACAGTCACAGTATAAGCAGTGTTTGGGTGAGACAGTCACAGTATAAGCAGTGTTTAGGTGAGACAGTCACAGTATAAGCAGTGTTTGGGTGATACAGTCACAGTATAAGCAGTGTTTGGGTGATACAGTCACAGTATAAGCAGTGTTTGGGTGAGACAGTCACAGTATAAGCAGTGTTTGGGTGAGACAGTCACAGTATAAGCAGTGTTTGGGTGAGACAGTCACAGTATAAGCGGTGTTTGGGTGAGACAGTCACAGTATAAGCGGTGTTTGGGTGATACAGTCACAGTATAAGCGGTGTTTGGGTGATACAGTCACAGTATAAGCAGTGTTTGGGTGATACAGTCACAGTATAAGCAGTGTTTGGGTGATACAGTCACAGTATAAGCAGTGTTTGGGTGATACAGTCACAGTATAAGCAGTGTTTGGGTGATACAGTCACAGTATGAACGGTGCTTGGGTGACTGAGACCCTTTAATATATTTTTAGGAGCCAGGCAAATGGAACTTCCATTCAAGTCTAAATAAAACAATCAAAAACGTCAGGGCTTCGTAGCTGCTTAGATGTGTCCAGCTATTTTCTCTTGCCGTTCCCATTGACCCTCCCCCCTTTCACTCGTGGCCCAGTTTCATTTCTGTAATTAGTCCAGTTTTACTTTGCACCTGGCAGCTGGACCAGCGAGGTATTTCAAGCTTTGGTGAGAGGGACCCGAGACCCCCTGAAATGGAACAAGCTGGAGTCTCATTGGCATGTGGAATTTCTCGTGTATCAGGGAACTGTTCTGGATTGTTTCTTTTTTGTGGCCATAGCTCCCCAGCCGGCAGTCCCACGTGCTGGAATATATGTGGCCTGTGCCATGGCTTATCAGTGCTGTGTCTTGTAACAACCTGTCTTGAATGGACACCTAAACACTGCTTTATACCGTGACTGTATCACCTAAACACTGCTTTATACCGTGACTGTATCACCCAAACACTGCTTTATACCGTGACTGTATCACCCAAACACCGCTTATACTGTGACTGGGTCACCCAAACACCGCTTATACTGTGACTGGGTCACCCAAACACCGCTTATACTGTGACTGGGTCACCCAAACACTGCTTATACTGTGACTGGGTCACCCAAACACTGCTTATACTGTGACTGGGTCACCCAAACACTGCTTATACTGTGACTGGGTCACCCAAACACTGCTTATACTGTGACTGGGTCACCCAAACACTGCTTATACTGTGACTGGGTCACCCAAACACTGCTTATACTGTGACTGGGTCACCCAAACACTGCTTATACTGTGACTGGGTCACCCAAACACTGCTTATACTGTGACTGGGTCACCCAAACACTGCTTATACTGTGACTGGGTCACCCAAACACTGCTTATACTGTGACTGGGTCACCCAAACACTGCTTATACTGTGACTGGGTCACCCAAACACTGCTTATACTGTGACTGGGTCACCCAAACACTGCTTATACTGTGACTGTAGAGAATACAAAATGATCTATATATTGTGTTGGCAGAATTGCAGCAAATGCCTAAAATAAGAGAAATACATTTTAAAGGTGTCTGTGGGAGTCTCCTGCTTATTCACCTTAATCACCTGTGGATTGTTTGGGCAAATGACACCTCACCCAATGAAAACTGGTTCATTTTCAACTTATGTTATAAACTAAAGACCCCACAGACCCCCCCCCCCCCCCCAATCTGAAACCTTCCGGTCTCTGCAGAGCTCTGGTTGAGCTTCATGGGAGTAGTTGTCCGTGGCTGCCTGATAATGAAGTTACCCATTTATTTGAGGGGTTTCGTCCCTTGATGTGATCTCTATATATTTCTATATTATCTCGCTGTTTCACTTTTTATTAATGATCTTCTGACTGTTAAATTCTCTACTGGAAGGTGAAGTGTAAATTCATATTATTCCCAGGAAACTGGTTCAGAGCGAAGAAGAATAGGAATAATTCTCCTGGATCATTAGGCGGATTTAAACCTCTTATTCCTGCAGACCTGTCTGCCTATAATCCATATTATCCCTGTAGTCCCTGCCCAGCCTTCCTATACTATTTACATTCCAGTCATGCTGCTCTTTCTACAGAGCACCTGGAATAGACTTGTATTTTACAGCTTAATACTTTATTATTATTCCTTATGTCCAAATACATCTCTTGACCTAATATTGTAATGTTTGCCTACTGTAAGTTTCCTAAATTCGGAGTGTTTAGGAGTGACAGACGCATATGGGGAAAGCCGAAAATCTATAGCTTTGATGCCGAGACTGTCCCTATTGTAATGCTTCGGTTTCCAAACAGCTGATTTGGGTCTGAATTCAGGGATACGGAGCAGAACGTATCTGGCAATCTCAATCTCTATTCCTTTTTCTCCGTGAAATTCGACTCTATTTCAGGTCAGATCTGTTGTTGAATCGGTAGCGTGTTTGCAAGACGCTGGGCACTCTGCATCATTCAGCCCTTTCCCCTCCCCTGCACCGTGGGACTATAGAGGATTTCCACAAAGATCGATACGAAAGCTGTTTATTAGTCTCTGGTTGTTTCATTTCTCCTTTTCCTCCCTCGGGCTGCTTGTGACTGTGAACAGGGGGCCATGCGGATTTTAGTCATGGTTCCCATACTGGCAGATCCTCTTCTATGCTGAGTAATGGCTATTTATTAATAATAGACTTGGCTGGTGCCTCATTAGTCACATATGGGGGGGGGTATGATTTCCTGAAAATAGTTTTTCTCCTAATTTAGGAATTTGCTTGCAATTCTGTTAACATAAAGTATAGATCTTCTTCATTTTTAAACCCCTTTTCAGTGGTCTTGTGATCAACCCTCACCCCGCTCTGATTTAATGTATTTCATCACACAATTAAGTTCCATTTGCAGAAGGGCGACTCTGTGCAATTAACTGATCGAAGAAACCCCGGGAGCAGGGCGCAAGGAACTCATTCTCCTCGACATTTGCTTGGTGTTCCCCTCTACAAAGCCTGACCATTATTTTAATTGAATTATTGCATCAAGTGTAGACATTTTAAATCTAAATGCTTTTTAACGATAGAATACAAATAAAGCACCTTATTGAGCCTTCTGTATAGCTCTATCAGGGGGCAGACATGTTGTTTAGAATCTTTGCTCTGTATAGCTCTATCAGGGGGCAGACATGTTGTTTAGAATCTTTGCTCTGTATAGCTCTATCAGGGGGCAGACATGTTGTTTAGAATCTTTGCTCTGTATAGCTCTATCAGGGGGCAGACATGTTGTTTAGAATCTTTGCTCTGTATAGCTCTATCAGGGGCAGACATGTTGTTTAGAATCTTTGCTCTGTATAGCTCTATCAGGGGCGGACATGTTGTTTAGAATCTTTGCTCTGTATAGCTCTATCAGGGGGCAGACATGTTGTTTAGAATCTTTGCTCTGTATAGCTCTATCAGGGGCAGACATGTTGTTTAGAATCTTTGCTCTGTATAGCTCTATCAGGGGCGGACATGTTGTTTAGAATCTTTGCTCTGTATAGCTCTATCAGGGGAGGACATGTTGTTTAGAATCTTTGCTCTGTAAAGCTCTATCACGGGGTGGACTTGATGCCATCTTTCAATTAGACAGAACAACGGTTGTCCTTTTACGTTTGACAGGTTACAATTTAATGCCTTAACATACAAAGGGTTTATCTCTTTAATAGCAGTCTCTAAGCTGCAAGGCTTTGTTATTTTGGTGTGTGTGTGTGTGTGTGTGTGTGTGTGTGTGTTCATGTAAGCAGTACCTTCTTTTAAAAACAAAAAACCCTTCGTCTCTTATCCACCTATTGTCTGATTTTTGAGGTTGAGATCAGGTTGATTTTGGGAGAAATAGCCATTACTTTGCAGCTGATAAAGCTAATATTATGATACTGAGACCCAGTGGGCCTTAATTCATGAAGGAATGTCAAACTTGAGGTCAAAGTGGGGTGTGGGGGGGCGATTCTCAAATTCATCTGAATTGTAGAGTTTTTTTCCAATCCGGCTACTTTTGGCCTTTAAGTTTGATATTCCTCGTCTCATCCGTTAAACCCACAGAGATTCCTCCCCCTCCAGAACTCGTTAATAGGAGAGGTATCCTGGATCTTTATTATTTTTTTTTCCCCCCCCCCAATCCCAGGGTTTTTTAAAGATGACCGCATAGTGTTTTGGACCTGGATGTATTCCACCTACTTCATGGAGAAGGGAGCTCCTCGCCAGGATGATATGCTCTTCTACGTGCGTCGGAAACTCGCCTACGTCGGAGCGGACGGCATTGAAGGGAAAAAGGTAACGCAAGGCTTATTTAAATGTATTTATTTGCCCCTTACACGCAGAGGAGCTGCAAGCCGCAGCTATCTTCTACCGCAGGATACTGTATCTCATTAAAGATTCCCTGATTTAATTCACTTGTGAGAGATTCTATCTTTATTCAAGGGGTACCCGAGGGCCGAGCCGCCGCTTTCATCACAGAGCAAACGTATTCATTGAGAAAGCGAGCTTGCTGCCTCTCCACTGTTACCGCCAAGTGCCATCGGGCCTCAATTTACCACCATCTTGTTTTGGCTCTGACTGCGCTCTGGTTGTGAGTCCAGAGTAAATCGCGTGTATCTCTAAAGATGCATGGTGGGCTTACTAAATAAAAGGGAAACTAACATTTTAACCCTGGATTCCTCCAAGGAAACCAGGGTTAAAAATAGTTTCTCCCCCCCCCCCCCCCCCCTCCTTAAAACCTAAAAAAAAAAAAGAAAATATCCAAGCTCCTCCCTTTGATGACATCACTTTTTTAATAGAATGTTGTGGTGGCCTTAAGCCACTCTCCCACCGAGCTCAACAAATACTGGGAGATCCTGAAACAGACTACTACTGGCTCCAAACGTTTCGACTAGTTTTTACGAGGCGCTCTATAGACGTACGATCACCCACCCTGCCTCCTAAATAAATACACAGGCCGGCTTCTGAATGGGTCTGTTTTTGGGACAGAGAGTACAAATATTCGCTTTGTCGGCGACCCTCCCATTCCCGCAGCATTCTAAAGGGGAGGAGCCTTCCGTGCGACTGTAAAGTCTATTATGACACACGTCTGTGATGGTAGGGGGGGGGGGGGGGGGATATTTTTTTCCTAATGATTCTTATCTCTACTTGGGATTTCTGGATCCAGCAGGTGGAAGTGGAGGTCTATCGTAAGGACTCGAAGAAACTCCCGGGTCTGGGAGATCCTGACATTGACTGGGAAGAGAGCGTCTACTTAAACCTCATTCTGCAGAAGGTAAATAAAGAGTTTTATTTTTATAGCGTTTCGGCTCTTGGTAACTTTCACAGGCACAGTAAATGTCTGGAAATTCTTTTATTTCATTTTTTATTATAGATTTCTTTTTTTTTCCCTGTTTTTAAAGTGACGTATCACCTAAACATCGTTTTACTGGGAATGTAGAGAATAAAAAAAATAATTGAAAATGACTTCATGTCTGTGTAATTTGCATATCAAACTAGGCATTTGTTTGCAATTTTGCAACACAATGTATAAATCATTCACTGTAAGACAGATTTTGTAACCGATTCCCTTTATGTTCCTATATATATATGACCCCTACGCTGGGCACTGGTGCAGATTCTAATCTTTTGCCCCTTCTTGGTTCTCCATAGCTGGACTATATGGTGACCTGCGCTGTGTGCACGCGCTCTGACGCAGGAGATATCCACATCCATAAAAAGAAATCCCAGGTGAGTAAAGAGGTCAGTGATGACTGGATAATATGGTGATACTCACGGATGAAGCCCTTATCGACGGACGAGGGAGGGGAGAAGAGAACGACGAGCAATTCATGTACAAAGCCCAAAGGAGACCTCTTATAACCGTCCTACTCTTGGTTACTGTGCCCCCCTTTATCAGCAGTACAGCGGAACCTATAGACGTGGGATCCGCTTTATTATAATAATTCTGGGGAATGGTGGGACCACTGGTCTGTAATTTCACCTCCACAATCGTGACCCCTTGAGTTGCATACATCGTCCTGTCTCTTGTGGAATGGATGGCTCCTCTGTAAAAAAAATAAAATAATATATATATATATTTTTTTTTTTTTTTTTTTTTTTTGACCCTGCGAGACAGTGATTATTACAAATGTAGTCAGTTGATCTGTGTCTGAGGCTTGATCTAAAGTGTTTTAATTTATTATATAATTTGCTGATTGTACTGCATTTAAAGTCTGAAATAGTTGGGGGAAAATGTAACTTTTTTGTTTGTTTCCCTATTCCAGCAAGTGTTCGCCTCTCCCAGTAAACATCCCATGGACAGCAAAGGTGAAGAGTCTAAGATCAGTTACCCCAACATATTTTTCATGATCGACAACTTTGAAGAGGTAACGATCGTCCAATCCCAGGCTTTGTGCTTTTTTTTTCCCCCATAAAAACCTGTCCAAACCTGCGTGACAAACGCCAGTGCGAGTTTTGTATTTTTAACATCTGCGGTTTTTTTTACTGTGATTCTCGGCCAGACGAGCACGTGTCAGACGAGCTGGAAGGCGAAGGCTGCGTTTTATTGAATATATTCTCTTCTGTTTTAATAATATTGGGTGTAATAAATCATTCGTTATGCTCTCGGAGGAAAAAGTCAAAACTTCAATTTGTTTGTTTTTAAAAATCAGGTCAAATGGACCAAATAAAGCATGCATCCCCAACCCACATCCATATCCTTCTGGCCAGAGAATCTGGGTGTTGTAATCCACTGATAGGGGCAGGATAGTGGGGTCCAGACCAGTCCTCATGGCTGCAGTTTGGGATCCTCTGGCGTAGGGCTGGATTGGACCCCAGGTTGGGCAGCTCTGTATTTTAGTGATGGAGATACAAACGTGGCAAGTGACGTGTGAAATTGTCTGCAAAAATTCCGAATTGGTTGGAGTGACTTGGTGCCATTTAAAGGGACTGTGTGACCTATACACTGCTTATACTGTGACTGTAGAACATACAAAATAATCTGTACATTGTGTCAGCAGAATTGCATGTAAATGTATAGGTTAGGAGAAAAAAAAAAAAAGTTTTAAATGTGTCTGAGTGTCCTGTTTTAAGCCTTTGGCTTTATATGCAAATTAACTGGTTTTTTTTTTTTTTTTTTTATGTCAAAAGTGTAATTTGCATATCAGGCCACAGGTGATGTCATAAGCAGGAGACTCTACAGACCCATTTATAACGTATATTGCTCTTGGTTTTTATGCATTTGCTGCAATTCTGCCGACACAATGTATATTTAATAATAATTTTCTCTGCATTCTCATTCTAAGTAATATATATTGAGTTTGACAAAGTCCCTTTTAAGGTAAGTTATGCACAGATCTCTTCACCCATGCTCTCTTACAGTGTGAGAGGTTTGCAGTTCTTATCTCACCAGCCAACAGCAGAATCTTTTAATATTGCCACTTTGAAACCCCCCTAGGCTAGCATTCTCACTCCCTGCGACTTTAGGTCTGTGGATTTATGTTTTCTTGGCTGTAATTGTATAATCCGTGTCTCGCCCCCCCCCCCCCCCCCCCCAGGTGTTCAGTGACATGACGGTGGGAGAGGGGGAGATGGTCTGCGTGGAACTGGTGGCCAGTGATAAGTCTAACACTTTCCAAGGCGTTATATTCCAAGGCTCCATTCGATATGAGGCGCTGAAGAAAGTGTATGACAACCGGGTGAGTACAATGGGACCACAGCCGGCGGGGGGAGCCACTTCATGAAGGTCTAACTGCTTGTCCACACAGAGCATTCTCTTCATACTGCACGCTTTATTCATGAAAGAGGGGATTGCAATGAACTGAGAAGGGAATTTCTGTTCCGTCTCTCCCATTGGCAGAGCTGTGATTTATAAGACTCTCCATGTAACTCCTGTAGTGCCTGGGAGATACATGCTGCATTTGATTTTATTGCTGTTACTATAGCAACAGACCTGCCCATCCCCTCCTTATTGGATGTAATTTGAATTTAGAAGCCCCGCAGAAATTATAAACTATAAACTCCAGTAGCGCTAATTTTTAATATAACTTTCAAAATGATCCCTGTCCCAGGGTACCACAGACTGCAAATTTTGGGGCCTATTTTATAGCTTGTATAATAAATATTGAGAGCTGGACTGATCTATATTTGTCTTAGATAATAATAATTATATTATTAGCAGATTTTTGGATAAAAGTTAAACCTCACATTTTTCTTTTTGATTTGAGGCATCTGGGGGCTGATCTTAAAGGGGGTGGAGTCACCTGACCCCGCAGCATTTAGTATTGATACCGGGTATCTGGAGATCAATAGTCCCCTGCAAGTCTCTCAGCCAAAGCTGCCTGTACACAGTGCTAAGCACACTGGCACTATTCATGCATATTTGGGACTGTTGTCAGCTATGCCGTCGGATGTAATAACGCTCGTTCTCTTTTTGGTTCCCTGCAGGTCAGTGTGGCGGCCAAGATGGCCCAGAAGATGTCCTTCGGCTTCTACAAATACAATAACATGGAGTTTGTGCGCATGAAAGGGCCACAGGGCAAAGGACATGCGGAGATGGCAGTTAGCAGGGTCTCCACGGGTGACACCTCGCCGTATGGTACTGAGGAGGACTCCAACCCTGGGTCACCAATGCATGAGCGGGTGGGTCAGTAGGCTGTAAGACCTGTGTGCGTGGTAATGTTATTATGGCCTCATCGTACGGTGGTCTCATCGTACGGGCTTTCCTTTCTCCATTCCAGGTCACCTCGTTCAGTACACCCCCGACGCCAGAGCGCAACAACCGTCCATCGTTTTTCTCCCCCTCCCTGAAAAGGAAGGTGCCGAGGAACCGCAACGCGGAGATGAAGAAGTCTCACTCCGCCAACGACAGCGAGGAATTCTTCAGGGACAGTGATGATGGCGGAGGTATAACAGCTTCCCAACCCAGTCCTCCTGCCCCCCTAGCAGTCCAGAACTCAGCGATTTACCAAGTTTAGTTTGATTTGAACACAAGTGGGTAATCACTAAATCATGGACTGTTATGGGAGTGTTGAGGGAGGTGTGTGTGTGTGTGTGTGTCCTGCTAGAAGAACAGAGTTGGTCCTGTATAATGAATTGTTATAAAGTGACAGTGTGTAAAGATGTAACTCTGTATTAGCCATAGCCAGCTGAGCTCTTCTATATATTCTTCTATACATTGTGCAGGGTCTGGTGAGTTTGTCCTGCTAGAAGAACAGAGTTGGCCCTGTATAATGCACTGTTATAAAGTGACAGTGAGTAAAGATGTAACTCTGCATTATCCATGGCCAGCTGAGCTCTTCTATATATTCTTCTATACATTGTGCAGGGCCTGGTGAGTTTCTCCTGCTAGAAGAACAGAGTTGGTCCTGCATAATGCATTGTTATAAAGTGACAGTGTGTAAAGATGTAACTCTGCATTATCCATGGCCAGCTGAGCTCTTCTATATATTCTTCTATACATTGTGCAGGGTCTGGTGAGTTTCTCCTGCTAGAAGAACAGAGTTGGCCCTGTATAATGCATTGTTATATAGTGACTGTGTGTAAAGATGTAACTCTGCATTATCCATGGCCAGCTGAGCTCTTCTATATATTCTTCTATACATTGTGCAGGGTCTGGTGAGCTCTTCAGCCGGTTTGTCCCTGCGCAGTATATAATTATGTGCCACTGTACAGCTGATTTCATTCTACATATTTTTGCAGCAGACGTGTACTTGGAGTAGATGATCATGAAAGAGAGAATTGCAGGGAATTTTAAGGGAATTTCAAAGTAGGAGCATTGGGGAAAAATTCTCCCATTTCAGCTGTTGCCTCAATTTATTTTTTTTTGCAATTCTCTCTTTAATGAGATTTTGTCCCTGAAATAATTGGACTATTTGCTTCGCTCCCTTTTTATTCCCAGTTCCCTCCTGTATGTGTTGGATTTGCCTCTGATGTATAATCTTCCCGTCTTCCCCCACTAGATCTGCATAATGTAACCAATCTCCGATCCCGCTCTCTGTCCGGAACCGGTCGCTCTCTAGTTGGGTCGTGGCTGAAACTGAACAGAACCGATGAGAACTTTTTACTCTATGCACATCTGACCTACGTTACTTTGCCCCTGCAGCGGATCCTGTCAGGTACAGGCTGGAGGGCTTGGTTTGGGAGTCTGTGCGGTGACCTTGGATATATTCCTTTTGATATTTGAAAGCATTGATGGGTTTAATTAACTCTTTATGCACTAGACTTGCCTAAGAATGATCGTGAAACCCAAGTGCATTAAAATTTCAAATGGTTAACTCTAAATTCCCATTCCTTCCCCCATCTGGCTAGCCATAGCATGGTACTGTTACTAGTGGTATATAGTTATTCCGTTTAGTGCATTTAATAGTGATATATAGTTGGTACAATATAATACCAACTCATGGAGTGTTTTTTTTTTTTTTTTGTTTTGTTTTTACCATCTCAAGCCACAGGACTTTTAAAACCCCTTTTTCTCCTAATTTATGCATTTTGCTAACCCGATGTACAGATCCATTTTTTTTTTTTTTACTGCGAATGTAGAGCATTAAACTATATGATTTTGGTGATAGACTGTAAGGGGTTAATATTTAGGGCTTCTCTGAGCCGATGTTACCAGCTTCCCAGCTCATCCTCCTCCATCTCTCTTTGTTTTTGTAGATATATTGGAGGTGCGACAGAAGCCAATCCTGATGTCATAGCAGAAAGAATAATAAAAAAAACCAAGTTGTTGGTCTTGGCCTTGAGGGGGGTATTTTAGCTGCCAAAGTGCCTACTTCACTTACTGTGGCTTCCGTGAGACAATACTACCACCTAGTGTCGAGAAGCGGACACGCACAGAACAAAAACCAGAAGACTTTACCCCTTATTCGATGCTGCAGAGGGTCGTACTGTGGCTCTAGGATCTCGCAGCTACAGAAGGGGAAAAATAAAAAAATTTAACAAGAACAAAATCGTACCAGCCAATCCAAAAGTGCCTCTTTTTACCCCCACCTGTGGCGTATGCTTAAATCTACATCCGTATGGTGTATTTTGGAGGGGGCTGCGTAACAAAAAAAAGGGGCTGTGTTACAGAAACGAAGAGGGGGAAAAAAATACCAAAACCGCTGATTCATGAACGCTTTCTCCACCCTCCTCGCCCCCTTTTATTATATGTACTTAATGCCGTGAAACGTGTGTGGAGCTCGCGCACTGGACGATGGACGTTCTGCGGTCCGAGGGTCCGGCTGCCTTTACATGAACCTGTCTGTGAACTCTGAGCTAACGTGGTGTTTTGAAGTTAAGCGGGGGGCTCGAAGGGCATGATGTAATGGGATTAATGACTTGGGGGGGGGGGGGGGTGAGGGGGGAGATTGTTTGTTTGTTTGTTTTTTGGTGTGTAAATTTATGTGTTTCTTTTTGTTTGCACTTTTTTGTAAAGCAAATGGAGTTGCTGTGAAGGTTTGGGGTGGGTTGGCCACATCGTCGGTGAACATTGGGGGGGGGGGGGGGGGGCGGCTGATGCGTCTGGGCTGCGTTGGCGAAATTGAAGATGGCAGACTTCTCGGGCTTTATGCATGGGAGTGGGAATTGAGATGGGAACTTTGAACTTTAGGACAGTTTGACCTTCACTTTGAAATTCCCTTGTCAATTCCCACTTTTCATGGATAAAGCCCTTAGTATTACTGATTACTACCCTGGAGTTATACCGTTATTATGATGATGGTCCTGGCTTGGATTGTGTGGTGACTGGATATAAAAGGTGTCTGACCTCCGTTTCAAACTGGCCCAAGCTGCCCCTTGCTCCCATTTTTGAATCGCCAACAGAAATGGCCTCCGCCGTCCCCTCTAAGAATTAAAGGGACACAGTCTATTTTTCCCCACATATAGTGTTTAAAACTGTGAATATTTTAGTTATTTGTTTCATTTCATGTGTTTATTTTTTGCACGAAAAAAAGGAAGAGTCTAGACTTCTGTTGTAAGCCTAATTCGTCTCTGGTTTTACAAGCGGACAAATTCTTAATTAACATTTCAAACTTGGAATCAAAATTGTGAATATTATTTTGCTTTAGATTTGTATATAGGAACACACATTTTTTGTTTTTCGTAGATTTCTTTACCGTTTTAAATCGTGCATTTACAAGCACAGAGGCTAGAAGATAATCGGTTCCTAAACCAGGAAAGCCCTTTGTAGAATAAAAGATGAAATTGGCTGATTTGAGTTATTATTATAATCTTATTTTTGTGGCTGTTCTGCACTAGGACCAGTAATTCTCTGGGGCAGATGATTTATTGGCTTGTTTTATCAGTATGGGACGAGTAAGTCGCCCAAAAGTTCTAACTGTGGGACATTCACCTTTGAAACTTTGGTACAAATAAACACCCCACACCGTTTGAAGCGTGAGCGCTGATTTAGAATTGCTTTGAATGTACAGGATTGTCTTATAAGGCAACAGTCTGTGTAAATCGATGATTTGAAGGCACTTAATACCCGTTTATTGATTACACATGGTTTGGGGAAAAAAAACACTTGTTAAAATGTGTGTAAATGGTGGCAGTAGAGGTCGGAGGGGCTAATTTTTGGTTCTCACATGCCGGGGGGTCTGTTCCAGTGGTTGTCTTTTAGTGAATTTGGAAATGTAATGCTTCCAGAAGAGATGTGCATTTTTGTTTTGTTTGACACGCTCCTTTGCCATTTTATTGATGAATTGGGTGGTAAGTAGCCCACCGCAGTCAGTATTAAATGTCTCCCTATAGAGCGATATGATGGTCTTCTGTCTGATCCCTTCATTGGGCTGTAGAGGGTTTTCCTCTCTTGTTATCAGCGTTCAGGACCACTTTGCTGCAGAATGAATGATTTGGATTATTACGTAAGCTAGACCCCTGGCTTTTAATACTAACTCGGGCTCTGTGTAAGAATAAAGAAAACGAACAACCAGCCTAAAGCACCATAGACTAAATAATAAATAAATAAGGCCAGTAATGTTCCTCTAGCGGTCCGAATCCTTTCGGCCGTCTGATACAATGTTCCTCTGGCTGGTGGGTCGGAATCCTTTCGGCCATCTGATACAATGTTCCTCTGGCCGGTGGGTCGGAATCCTTTCGGCCGTCTGATACAATGTTCCTCTGGCCGGTGGGTCGGAATCCTTTCGGCCGTCTGATACAATGTTCCTCTGGCCGGTGGGTCGGAATCCTTTCGGCCGTCTGATACAATGTTCCTCTGGCCGGTGGGTCGGAATCCTTTTGGCCATCTGATACAATGTTCCAGTGAACATTTAAAGTCTACTAATGTTTTAGTGTATTTTCTTTTAGGTGTCTATAATTCTTCAAATGTATATTTTATTCACTGCACTAGTGGCTTCTATCCAGTGAACCAAAGTTAAATACCAGTGTCTTTGTCAACCTATCGGTCTGTTTGGCTCTTATTGGCCACTATTTCCTTACATTAAATACTTTTTAGATCAATGGTTGTCGTCTTCTTCTGGTCCAAGTTGTAGTAGACTTGGTTATAATTACCACACAAATGTATGCAGGAAAACCTTGGGAATGTCTCAGAGTCCTGCACTATATGCCCCACTTACTGTTTTTGTTTACTTGCAAGAGGAGCAAAGTGGGCTGAACAAAAGGTGCTTTATTGGAATTCTTTCATTTAAACAACCTAATATTTCTACTGCCTCTTCTCTGTTGTAAATGAAGTTTATCTTCCTCTACACACTGGTTTATACTTGGCAGAGCTCAATATCTCACCCACCCTGCTCTCCTTCCCTTCCTATAATATCACCCACCCTGCTCATTCCTGCTCACCTTCCCTTCCTATATCACCCTGCTCATTCCCGCTCTCCTTCCCTTCCTATAATATCATCATCCTGCTCTCCTTCCCTTCCTATAATATCATCACCCTGCTCATTCCTGCTCTCCTTCCTATAATATCATCCCCCTGCTCTCCTTCCCTTCCTATAATATCATCACCCTGCTCATTCCTGCTCTCCTTCCCTTCCTATAATATCATCACCTTGCTTATTCCTGCTCTCCTTCCCTTCCTATAATATCATCCCCCTGCTCTCCTTCCCTTCCTATAATATCATCCCCCTGCTCTCCTTCCCTTCCTATAATATCATCACCCTGCTCATTCCTGCTCTCCTTCCTATAATATCCTCATCCTGCTCTCCTTCCTATAATATCATCCCCCTGCTCATTCCTGCTCTCCTTCCCTTCCTATAATATCATCAACTTGCTTATTCCTGCTCTCCTTCCCTTCCTATAATATCATCACCTTGCTTATTCCTGCTCTCCTTCCCTTCCTATAATATCATCACCTTGCTTATTCCTGCTCTCCTTCCCTTCCTATAATATCACCCTGCTCATTCCCGCTCTCCTTCCCTTCCTATAATATCACCCTGCTCATTCCTGCTCTCCTTCCCTTCCTATATTATCATCACCCTGCTCATTCCCGCTCTCCTTCCCTTCCTATATTATCATCGCCCTGCTCATTCCCGCTCTCCTTCCCTTCCTATATTATCATCGCCCTGCTCATTCCCGCTCTCCTTCCCTTCCTATATTATCATCGCCCTGCTCATTCCCGCTCTCCTTCATTTCCTATAATATCATCGCCCTGCTCATTCCCGCTCTCCTTCCCTTCCTATAATATCACCCACCCTGCTCATTCCTGCTCTCCTTCCTATAATATCACCCTGCTCATTCCCGCTCTCCTTCCCTTCCTATATTATCATCGCCCTGCTCATTCCCTCTCCTTCCCTTCCTATATTATCATCGCCCTGCTCATTCCCGCTCTCCTTCCCTTCCTATATTATCATCGCCCTGCTCATTCCCGCTCTCCTTCCCTTCCTATATTATCATCGCCCTGCTCATTCCCGCTCTCCTTCATTTCCTATAATATCATCCCCCTGCTCATTCCTGCTCTCCTTCCCTTCCTATAATATCATCCCCCTGCTCATTCCTGCTCTCCTTCCTATAATATCATCCCCCTGCTCATTCCTGCTCTCCTTCCTATAATATCATCCCCCTGCTCATTCCTGCTCTCCTTCCTATAATATCCTCACCCTGCTCATTCCTGCTCTCCTTCCTATAATATCATCCCCCTGCTCATTCCTGCTCTCCTTCCCTTCCTATAATATCATCCCCCTGCTCATTCCTGCTCTCCTTCCCTTCCTATAATATCATCCCCCTGCTCATTCCTGCTCTCCTTCCTATAATATCCTCACCCTGCTCATTCCTGCTCTCCTTCCTATAATATCATCCCCTGCTCTCCTTCCCTTCCTATAATATCCTCACCCTGCTCATTCCTGCTCTCCTTCCCTTCCTATAATATCATCATCCTGCTCTCCTTCCCTTCCTATAATATCATCACCTTGCTTATTCCTGCTCTCCTTCCCTTCCTATAATATCACCCTGCTCATTCCCGCTCTCCTTCCCTTCCTATAATATCATCACCCTGCTCTCCTTCCCTTCCTATAATATCCTCACCCTGCTCATTCCTGCTCTCCTTCCCTTCCTATAATATCATCCTCCTGCTCTCCTTCCTATAATATCATCCCCCTGCTCATTCCTGCTCTCCTTCCTATAATATCACCCTGCTCATTCCTGCTCTCCTTCCTATAATATCATCCCCTGCTCTCCTTCCCTTCCTATAATATCCTCACCCTGCTCATTCCTGCTCTCCTTCCCTTCCTATAATATCATCACCCTGCTCATTCCTGCTCTCCTTCCCTTCCTATAATATCATCACCCTGCTCATTCCTGCTCTCCTTCCCTTCCTATAATATCATCACCCTGCTCATTCCTGCTCTCCTTCCCTTCCTATAATATCATCACCTTGCTTATTCCTGCTCTCCTTCCCTTCCTATAATATCACCCTGCTCATTCCCGCTCTCCTTCCCTTCCTATAATATCACCTTGCTTATTCCCGCTCTCCTTCCCTTCCTATAATATCATCACCCTGCTCTCCTTCCCTTCCTATAATATCATCACCCTGCTCTCCTTCCCTTCCTATATTATCACCCTGCTCATTCCTGCTCTCCTTCCCTTCCTATAATATCATCACCCTGCTCATTCCCGCTCTCCTTCCCTTCCTATATTATCATCGCCCTGCTCATTCCCGCTCTCCTTCCCTTCCTATATTATCATCGCCCTGCTCATTCCCGCTCTCCTTCCCTTCCTATATTATCATCGCCCTGCTCATTCCCGCTCTCCTTCCCTTCCTATATTATCATCGCCCTGCTCATTCCCGCTCTCCTTCCCTTCCTATATTATCATCGCCCTGCTCATTCCCGCTCTCCTTCCCTTCCTATATTATCATCGCCCTGCTCATTCCCGCTCTCCTTCCCTTCCTATATTATCATCGCCCTGCTCATTCCCGCTCTCCTTCCCTTCCTATATTATCATCGCCCTGCTCATTCCCGCTCTCCTTCCCTTCCTATATTATCATCGCCCTGCTCATTCCCGCTCTCCTTCCCTTCCTATATTATCATCGCCCTGCTCATTCCCGCTCTCCTTCATTTCCTATAATATCATCGCCCTGCTCATTCCCGCTCTCCTTCCCTTTCTAGAATTTCTCTTGAAGTAATGTGAGTCTTATATCATGACTATTACTGGCTCCTCCATGATTGGTGGTGATACGGTAGGCACAGGCTGGGTGCCATAGGTTTGCCATCACTATAAACTCTGTGGTATATAAAGGGCAGTTGGCACCCCCTTATTAAAGCACTAGTTATACAATATGTTCTCGGATGGGCTGTAGGAATAGACCGGTCTCGTCTGCTTATGGTTAATCTAAGGGATACGTATGAAAAGCAATTCTGGGTTAAAGTTCTAAAAGGGAAGCTGTTGGCATAGAAACCTGCAGATTGATCCACTTTTACCCCAGAATTAATCTCTATACATAATGGATCAAAGCAATACACCAGTTCAATGACTGGGAAAGATGTACAGGTCCTGATCTCGGCTCTGGAAAGTAATATGGCTGAGGGCTTTGTTCATGAAAGAGAGGAATTTAGACAGAAATTTCAAATAAATAAACTGTATTTTTCAATCAAGCCTCTAACACAGACGCATCAGTGAAAATTGATTTGTCCCTAATATGAGGATAAACCCACCCGTTTACCCTCGGACCACCGGGAAAACAAGGAACCCGGTCTGGCTGGCGACTGGCTCAATCTCAACTAGCGCAGCGACACAGCCTAGTTTTTGCGTGGGATTAGGGGGGGTTGGTGGTTGTTAAAGTCTTCTTCTCTGCAGATCCCATGCAAACCATGAGGGTCTTTCTGCGCTGAGATTTATCCCTAGAAAATCGGGCCCCAAACAGATGAGCACTGACCGTCTGTGTGTGCCAGCCTCCACATGGGCTGCATCTCAGCACAGAGTACACCCCTGTGGAGCTATAAAGATACACATCTTGTTCTTTGGCCCTTCCTTCCTTTGAAGCCCTGCCGCACAGTCTCTTATGTTTAATATTCTTTTTTTTTTTTTGGTAGGTTATTTTGATTACATGTTCCTAAACACACTTATTGATGACAACCCTACTTTCAGGTCCAAGCCGGCCTGTTCCATGTACAGACCGAGGACGATGGATGTAGATTTTAATGAATATTTCTCAATGTATAAGATGTCAGAAGCAAGTTACTAATGACTGTCTAACGCGTGCAATTCTTATTGATTTTTACATTTCTGTTAACCTTTTTAAATTGCAGTTATGGTTGTTTTTCCATGAAGTATTCTTGGATGTCTGATGCTAAACTTATTAAAAAATAAATAAATCAGTTTTACTTAATACTGGCATTTTAATGTCTTTGAAGGAAAGAAATCATTCTTCTGTTTTCATTGATCCTTTACACAGGGGGAATTAAAATGACTTTTCTCCAAATATATACACACTTATCCTATTGGGTTTTTCAACTTTCCCCATTTTAAAGTGACTAACCCACATTTTTTGTAGTTTTTAACCCCATAATGAAAATTACCAAAACAGCAATTTGCGTGTTCCTGGCTTACAGATCCCCGCCGAGATCTTGCACCCAAATGCCAAGTTCAGACACAGGCTAAAAATCATCTGGCCTCCTCTGACGGGCTGTAGGCCCCCGGGATTTGCAGCACCGTTCATCGCGGGGGGCCGCAATGAGCTGCTGTTAAGAGGATGTTCTTATGGCTGTTTGGGTCATATGTGTTAACGAGTGTATAAAACATACTCCGACAAACGGCTTTTATCATGAAAGAGGGAATAAAAGAGAAAAACAACTGTCAGCAAAAATGTAAATAGAAATGCTTTAATAAAAGAATACAAATAAAGTACCTTATTGAGCCCCTTTTGTTCTGTATTGCTCTATCAGGGGACAGACATGTTTAGAATCTTTGCTTTGTATAGCTCCATCAGGGGAGGGACATGTCGTTTAGAATCTTTGCTCTGTATAGCTCTATCAGGGGGCAGACATGTTGTTTAGAATCTTTGCTCTGTATAGCTCTATCAGGGGGCAGACATGTTGTTTAGAATCTTTGCTCTGTATAGCTCCATCAGAGGAGGGACATGTTGTTTAGAATCTTTGCACTGTATACATCTATCAGGGGTGGGACATGTCGTTTAGAATCTTTGCTCTGTATAGGTCTAGCAGGGGGTGGACATTCACCCCCCCCCCCCCCCCCGAATCTTGGGTCGCATGAAGGAAGATCTGCCCCCTGATGGTGCTATACAATCTGAGTTCAGACATTTTATTCTTGTATTCTTTCATTACACCATTTCTATTTGAAATGCCTCCATTAAACAGAATTTTTCTGATGACCATTGTCGTTTTAATTCACATTCCACTATACTTTACACTCTATTTTGGTCCCTTTTCAATACCATTTGTCATGAATACAGCCCTAGGAATGTAGCAAATAACCAGCAAAGACCATCACTTTACAAAATACAAAACTGATTTATTGAATTTCAACTAACAGTGGATTAGTCCAAATACATGCATAACAGGATGAAGCACTAAATTCCCATTAGTTACGACCCATCTATTCATTGGGTTTGCTCCGTATTCAGATTAAATTCATTTTTCGGCACACTCTTCAACAACAGAAGTAAAATGAGGGGTGTTTAATTTTTTTTTTAAGATCCTGTGTACAATTTTCTCTACCTCTAGAAGTAAGATTTGCAAATAAAGGTCTGACATCAGACAAGTGTGTGTAGTATTTTTTGTTTTTATTGCAGAGCAGGATGTCTGGTAAATATACAGGACTGCTGCAGCAACATTAACAGATGCTCAGTGAGTTAGGACTGTAGTGTAGATTTCCAAAGAGATACCGCAAGTTATAGTTTAATGCTCGTTAGTTAAGCAAATCCACCAATCAAATGAAACAAAAGCCATTACAAAAAAAGTGAACCTGCCAAAAACTAGACTGAGGTACAAGCACTCACACGAGGGATTTTGAAACGTAAGGCCAAAGTAGCAGAGTTGGAAAATCCACCTCAATGATGAATGGGAGCATCTTTCCAACTCTGCCACTTGAATACAAATATCAAGCTGAGCATTAGGAGTGGGTGAAGTTCCCGTTTGGAGACAGGTTACAGCACTTGCCTACTCAGCATTGTGCAGGAGGTGCGGGGGGACCACACGCCACCATTTTAGAGGTTTTTTTTCCCCCTCTATACCATTTGCTGGCGATTTCACCTGCACAAAGCAGGATAACATTTCAAACATTTGAACTACCAGTTCATCTACAGACTGGGGTCACTTTTAAGGGAGAAATTGCCCCCCTCCTACTTTAAAGTAAAAATGCCATTTCAGCTTCTGGTTTATATTTCACAAATGGTTTCATTCAGAAGACTTTTTCTAGACTTTATCAAGGATCCCAATTAACATCCCAGGCCCTCAATGCAAACATATCTGTGTCATCTCATTATTATGGTATTGTAAAGACATTCCCACAAAAGCTTTACATGCAGCATGGATAAGTATATTTTACACAGATAATACATCCATTAAAACACAAAGCTCCATCAAGTTATACACTTGCGAGCCAATCAAATCAAAGGTAAAAAAACAGCAAAATACTTAGTGACCAGGTCTATCAGCAGCATTCATACAAAGGATGGTACCAAGAGACAGCTATAGAGAAATCACAGTATTATCTACTTCACCATTAAGCACATAATTACATTATACAGGCCACACTGAGCTGGAGTATGCTACACCTTCTCTCCAGAGGTTACAAATAAAACACTACACCATTCACAGGTCATCACTTTTATATTCAGTTTATTGCTTTACTTCCTATACGTCCAATAAAAAACGCCCCTCTCCGTGCAGTGGATTCACCTCCCATGCAGTTGCTCAGAGCCGTATTCACCAATGTCCAGAGTATTTATACTGGAAGAATCCTGCCATTCAGCTGAATGAGAGAGAGGTTTTCCAACTTGGCTACTTTGGCTTTAAGTTTCAAATTTGCTCCTCAATTCCTGGAATCTCTCTCTTTCCCTGTATAAAGCCCAAAGTTAACGCTTTTATTCTAGGTTTTGGCTGCGTCTACAGGACGTCGGGTCACCAGCCTGTGGCGGAATAGGGTACGAGGGTGAAAGCAGACAGTGCAAATTCAGTGTTAGGTCATCAGTGAGCACAACGTGGATTTAGTATAATGAGGGATTCTGGGGCAAATAGGTACATTCCATTGGTTTAAATGGTAACTGCTCCACTGTTTTAGTAAAATGCTACAGAATGGATCCAGCAATAAAAATGCATCACATTTCTTAACCCGCAGCAGCAGGGGCACTGGAAGAACTGTGCAGTTAGCGTGCCAGGACAGGCATTTAGAGACTTCAGCACAGGTTAGGGTCGAAAATGAACTATTGCAGCAGCTATACTGTATATTTTCATTAGATTGTCTCACTAGAGGCTCTATCAAAGTATCTTGCATCATTTTTTTTCTTGATAAAACAAAACAATATATATATAAAAACTTCCTGTGCATTGGGGGCACCCTGTATCAGGTAATCCACCCTCCTTCCCTGCACAGTGTGGTGGAAGGCGAGGTTTATAACATCAGGATGCAACTCCATAATCAGTAGGAATTGTATCTAAAAGGTAGTATATCTGTTATCTAAAAAGGATATTGGAAATATTTATTTTAAAACTGATTATTTTACAGATCGGGCGACAGAACCACTTTAAAAACATTATTTCAAACAGGTTATTAACATGCGCTTTGCAATCAGCTATTTCTTACAGTGTCTGCTCTTTCCAAACACCCTAGCAAGTGACCCACTTTGATTATGCTTTAGTCATGGGGAAGACTGACTTCTGACTAATCCGACCTGAATAAAATGATAGGATCCAAAGTAACTCATTTACCCCCCTTTCATCATACTCATAACGAATTAGAAGTGCCATCCTTGGTGACATTTTACATGCCCCTCCGTTATTAAACCAGTCTGAATGTTTCTGTGCCATTTACCAAACCAGGAGTATAAATAAAAACCTTCTCATGCCAGAAAGCACAGAGCAGTCACATTTACGGGCTTTGGCAGAGGAACTGCCTATTGGGGAGGGTAGTCACATTTGGCTGAAACTCGTGGGGATTACATCATAGACTTGCAAAAATGGTGCAAGGAGGCGGACGGTGAGACCATCGACTGCCTTCTCAATCTGCAATAGGGAATTTTAGGGGGATAAAAGTTGTAAGCAACAGATTAAGGGTCACAGTGATATTGTATATGTAGCACATTAACCCCTTTGCCCAGGACTTTTTGAAATGTTTGGGTTGATCTGGGCAATGGCTTGATTTATATACCATTATTTTGATCAAACCATAAAACGGACTTCAAATAAAAACTTTTATACTTGGAAACTCTTACACATCTACCAAGGCTGAGGGGGGGGGAAATTATAGATTTCTAATCTGTGCCATGAGTTTGGAAATACCCAATATTTTCAAGATTTATTTTCATTTTTTTTTTTTAACATTTTATAAGGCAATAAGTTCAACCTGCGCGTAGCTTTTAGCCATTTTTTTTTTCAGGATTACTTATAGCGACATTTGAACCCTTAGGCTACCCTACAGTAGGGAAGAATTTTTTTTAAAATATTTTTAACAATTCTGGGGGCTGCTTGGAGGACATCGGCAAGGTGTCCGTACTGTAATTAGTCTCATCCTGTACCGACGTTACTGAAGGCCAGGGAGAGACTAAAAGTGGTCAAAGCAAGGCACTGGGCTTTGACAGCTAGACTCATCAACTTGCTGTGATTGGGCGTCACAGTGACTGGATGTGACCTCCGCAGACACAGCTGGTGTGCCTCGGATTCCGAGGCACTCAGCCATGTCTGTTTTAGCTCGATTGTGGTGTGCCGGTGGAGTATGAGTCAGGTACTGCCATCTTCACTAAGGGGGATGTCTTCTTGTGACGTGCCTAGCCTGTCCATGGTCACAAAAAGGTTAAAGAATGGTTGGGTTTTTGGGGAGGGTTCGGGAATGCCAATGACTGTCAAACATGCTAGTAAATCTACGCTGGCTTGTAAAATATGATGGCAAACTACATTAACATTCCTAAATAACTAGACAATATGATCTGACCAGCAAACAAAAGAGCTCAACGCTAACCCAAGGCCAGTCGGATATTTGTGCTCAACACACACGGAGCATTCAAAATGAGAGGCAAATTAAGGCTTGTCCATCACACGCTGTAAACTTTTTTTGGGGGTGTCGGGTAGGGGGTGAGAGGTTTTGGGGAAGAGGATCTGTGTGAAGACCAGCTAAGGCTTTGCTGTGATAAACAAGTCATGTCATATTTCTGAATGCATTGCTATACATCATGCACGCCTCGAGTTTACGTAAAGCTTTTATTACCATTTGACTTTTTTCTTTTCCTTAACAAAATTAAGACAAAATCAGCATTGAGACGTTACTCAGGCCATGGGAAAAATAATTACCCATCAAATGGCAACATTTGAGTCCGGGTATGAGCAGCAACTTGGAAGAGAAAAAAAAAATTACCCAAAAGTTTAAAAAAAAATTATTTGTTTTTACGCCTCTTTTTTCTCAAGTAGAATTTTATGCAGCTCGTCAGCATCTTCTGTGGATTTCACTCTCAGTAACATGGTGATGGGAACGGTGGGATTCTTCTCATCGATTGGTGGGTTGGGAACACAAACAATTAGGACGTTGTTTTTCCCGGTTCGTGAGCACGGCATAGAGGGCTGGACCAAAATATTCAGCAATACGTTACCTACAATAGGATGAAATACAATCATTAGGCTCGGGGCAGATTGCAATATGCCACCCACTCTGCTACACACAGGACTCATTGTACATGTCTAGGAGGGAGCTAGAGCACATCTCATGCCTGCTAAGGTGTACTCCTGTATTATCCAGAGCCCCAACACGGCACATTGTGACCCGCATCTAGAGCCCAAACACGGCATATTATAACCCATATCCAGAGCCCAAACACGGCACATTATAACCCATATCCAGAGCACGAACACGGCACATTGTGACCCGCCCGCATCTAGAGCCCAAACACGGCACATTTTAACCCATCCGCAGAGCCCAAACACGGCACATTATAACCCATACGCAGAGCCCAAACACTGAGGTAATTATTTTGTGTTCAAAGAGTACGGCTAAATAACCTTTGAACGGCACAGCATTCAAGTTACCAGTTTTAATGAGGCAGATATGACCTTAAAGGGATTCTAAAAGTAGAGAATAAAACAAATGATCTATACATTGTGTTAGAAGAATTGCAGGCAAATACATGGAGAAATGGGTTTTAAATGTTTCTGTAGTGTATCTTGCATATGACATCAGCTTGTGGCTTGATATGCAAATGAGCTCATTTTCAATGGAAATGTATATTAAGCTACATATTAAGCTACACAGTGATGTCATAAGCAGGAGCCACCACAGATGCATATAACATTGTTCTTTTAATTTCTTGCATAAGTAAAAGCAATGCTTTCGATTGACAAAGTCCCTTTAAAAAAAATGATAGGGTTTAGTCCCTTCTTTAAGCATTTGAGATACCAACATTGTTCTCAATTTAAGATAACACTAGCAAGCCTTATGACAAGGGTACCACTGAATCCTGGCGTCTCCCAGAAAACCCAACCTAGCAGAGCAATCCCAGCAGCCCTGGAGCTGGACAGCCTCAGATCAGAGTATCATGGAGTCCTGCTACCAGAGGTAGGACAGGAAGAAAGATGGGGACTGAGGAGCCTTTATTTATAGGACACTCTCTACAGACTTGGAAGGCAGACATCATCTCAGGCGAGTTTCCTTGGTGACGTGGAGGAAACATGTACTTTTAAAACCCACCAAGCAGTAATTTAAGTGAAAGTCAGACCGGCTAATTCGGAAAGGATTATGCTGAATGAAGAGGGACCTGGGTAACACCACACATTTCAATGAAACCTCACAGGCCTAGCTAAAGAAATCCAGATGAACTACACATGGTTCAAAGTCAATTTACTTCCTGCGCTCCAGTCAGTTTTGCTAAATATTAAATATAAAATTCAGCAGTGACTCTGCGCACGCGAATACAGAATGAGGTGAAGAATAAATTGAGAGCACCACTTGGGAGGAATGAACACACTTATGATTTTATAATGCGACTATTGTGTGGTTCAGCATTCAGAGCGTAACCAGCCAACAAATCCATTTTCACCATGACAAATTCATTATTCTGCTCATGCAAAATGACGACTGACACGTACATTACAGACATTACAAGAGCTGATAATACAGGATTCAAGAGAAGAAAAATGGTAATATCTTTAGAGGCCTATTTCTCCATATGGGAGGGGGATAAAATCCCTGATTGAAGTAATGTAATTCCTAACTAAAGAAAATGTCACACTCAAGGAAAGAGGGATCGTGCAAGAGGCGTCAAAAACGCTCATACACACTCACATGAGATCCGATAAATGTATTAATGGGGCAGTTACACCTAAAAAGATTTTTAGATCCAGATATATATATAAAGCGTAACCGAATCATTGCTGCCATCTCCCCATAGCTGCTGGTTTACATCTTAGCACTCAGAAAAGGCCTAAATCAGGCACTCTCCTTCCTGCACTTGAAACTGCTGAAAACAGTAGAGAGCTAAAATCGATCACACTTTCTCAGAGGGGAGCATGGAAACTGCTGCAGAAGGAGCCAGCCCCGCCTCCTGTGTACTCCCTCCCTCTCACTGAATTTCCAAGCCCCGGTGAAATTATTTTTAATGTAAAAAATCAGGAGAACTGGAAATAGCTTTAAAGTAAATAAAGTGCATAGCACATTAAACAGATGTACAACATTCAGAAAAAACTTGGAACAGCTCCCTTTTATACTGAAAATGTGACTACATATCACTGTGGCCATTATATTTACTAAAATCCGAAATAAGATTTGCTGGACAAATATTTATAGACTTTAGGACAGCAAATGACTATCCAAGGATCATAAAACCCCTACTTTAATTGTGTTGGATAAGTCACTGTGGTAGTACCAATTTTTCTGAACCCTAAAAATAACCAGACTGACCTAGAATTTGTTTGTCTGGTTTCTAAAGCAGGGTTTGACAAATATTTATAAACTTTAGGAGTCAGACAAATGGTACATCCACAGATAAAAAAAAATAAAAAAGGTAAGGAGCCAGCAGCAGGGGTATAAGGAGCCAGCAGCAGGGGTATAAGGAGCCAGCAGCAGGGGTATAAGGAGCCAGCAGCAGGGGTATAAGGAGCCAAGGTTTCCTAGCTGCTGCGATTGGCCATCACCTGACGATGAATATGGATAAATTACCAAAAACAAAGTGTAACCACTCTTAATATCTTCCAAACCTGTGAACTACTCACCTAGATTAGTATCGGCTCGAATTAGTAGCTGGGTTTTCCGATTCCCCACTGGTTTCAGATGGAGGGTACCTACGCCCTTCTCTTTGAACTCATTATCTTTCTTGTAGAACAGTTTGCACCTGAAAAGTGGGGTAGGTGGGGAGAAAGATATATTTTACAGATGTACGGAAATTCCCCAGTACAGAAACTTAGACACTCAACACAAACAACAACAACAAAAAACAACAACAAAAACAAACAAGTAAAAATAAAGATTAACCCTTTAAGGACCAGGGATTTTCCTGGGCCAAGGACCAGAGCGTTTTTCAATTTTTAATACGCGGTTTTTGAAACATAATTTTCCTCTCTCTCATTTAACGTACACATACAAGTTATATGTTGTTTTTTAAAGGACAGTTAGAGCTTTCTTTTGATACCCTATACAAAAAAATGATTTACATTTTAGTATTAAAAAATTAATATAAAAGAGGAAATTTGAGGAAAAAAAAGTTTTTCCCCATTATTTTCCCAGTAATAACCTACATAACTAGTGCAACACTAACCCACTTATCCCCCCTAATTAACTAACTAATAAAAAAGAAAAATATTGGTTCCCAAACCCCCCATAACAAAAAAGACAGAAAAAAACTCTGAAGAGTGCAATGTCAGATCAGTAAAAATCATGCAACAGGCATGCAGGGGTTAAATTTTATTAAATAAATATATTAAAATTACCTTTATTTATTAAAAAAAACTTTATAAATTGTAAAAATAAAAAAATCTGTTAAAAAAAAAACTAAATGAGGGCCATAAAGTGGAAGGAAACTGATCACAGTTAAAAACTGTGATCAGCAATGAAAGGGTTAATTTTTTGTTATTTATTTTTTTACCTTTGTATTTAATTAAATTTATTTTTACTTACAGGTCACTCTCTGTGCTTCACTATAAGATTGTGAAGCACAGAGAGCGAATTAGAGGCAAAGTCAGTGTGTGAACACACTGACTTTGCATCTAATTTGCATGTTATCGCGGTGATCACTCAATCACCGCGATCACATGCCCGGAAATCGACCGATCGGGTCCAGGAGCTTTGCCTCGGGTGCGAGGCTTAGTCCTGGACCCGTTGCAGACTAGCTGGCGGTGCCCACGGAGCGCACCGCCGGCTAGACTGCATGACGAGTTAACTCGTCATAAGGTCGCTAACGCGGCGGCTCTTATGACGAGTTAACTCGTCATAAGGACGGGAAGGGGTTAAGGATGATCCCACATAAAACTGGGACAGAGGATATAAAAATAAATCTACAAATCATAAAGCAGAATAGAGTAGAAGTATAAAGAACAAATCATACCCTACACTATGGGGATTATTTATCTATATACAAATTAACACATTTTCAGTGGGGAATGTGTAATTTGCATATCAAGCCACAAGGTGAGGTCTGAGGCAGGAAACTTTTAAACATATTTATTTTAATTTGCTGCAATTCTGCCAACAATGTGTGTTTCTGTGCTAGGCCCAGGGAATAAAATATTTGGTTGGAGTTTGCGAGACATTTTACTGGAGCAAACAGATGCTCTAAAAATCAATAATCCTTTCATTTATTCAGTAGGTTTCAGATAAATCGTTCGTAACATACAAATAAAAAATAATACAAAATAACTATCTAAAAGCTGTTCGAGGGATTTTCGGAAACCTGTAATGCAGATTAGTATATTGGGTGTTACAGGCTATTTTTTAGAGTAGTTTATGTGGATTTCATGTCACAAGATGATGCCATCTATGTATTTGCTTGCACTTCTGTGGACACAATGGAAGGGGGAGGGCAGGTTTATGTATAAAGGTAAATTGTGAGGCAAAGTTCAAAAAGTGATCTAATCAGCAGGGGTGTGGAACTGGTTCAAACAGAGACTACACCACAGTTAGAACTGAGACCCTTTATACAGAACCAGCCAATGCTCATATGGGTTTATTATGCTTTATATTGGATCTTTATACAGAACCAGATAATGCTCAGATGGGTTTATTATGCTTTATATTGGATTTTTTTACAGAACCAGCCAGTGCTCAGATGGGTTTATTATGCTTTATATTGGATCTTTATACAGAACCAGCCAATGCTCAGATGTGTTTATTATGCTTTATATTGGATCTTTATACAGAACCAGCCAATGCTCAGATGGGTTTATTATGCTTTATATTGGATCTTTATACAGAAACAGCCAGTGCTCAGATGGGTTTATTATGCTTTATATTGGATCTTTATACAGAACCAGCCAATGCTCAGATGTGTTTATTATGCTTTATATTGGATCTTTATACAGAACCAGCCAATGCTCAGATGGGTTTATTATGCTTTATATTGGATCTTTATACAGAACCAGCCAATGCTCAGATGGGTTTATTATGCTTTATATTGGATCTTTATACAGAACCAGCCAATGCTCAGATGGGTTTATTATGCTTTATATTGGATCTTTATATAGAACCAGCCAATGCTCAGATGGGTTTATTATGCATTATAGAACTCACTTCTTTGAATAAAATGCATCATCTTCCTTCACTTCCTGAATTTGAGCTTTTGGGGGCTCATCTTCCTCTTCCCCGGCACCTGTGAATGAAGGAAATAAAAACATGATGCCAAAAAGGTCTAAAACTATAAAATGATATTTACACAGCAGCTAGGACAGATTTTATAAAGCCACATCTCTCTCTGGCAGGGAGGGAGCTGTAATGTACACTAGATACAAACTGAAATCCTCACGTCCTCAAACTGATGTAATCAGCAGGAACACTCACTTGGTTTCCATATTGACTGCTCCATTTTTTTCCAGTGTACCCCAGAATGGACTTGTATAAAAATGTTCCTGCTGATTCCAGTCAGCGTGGAAACCAGCGGAATGTTCCTGCTGATTCTAGTCAGCGTGGAAACCAGCGGAATGTTCCTGCTGATTCTAGTCAGTGTGGAAACCAGCGGAATGTTCCTGCTGATTCTAGTCAGCGTGGAAACCAGCGGAATGTTCCTGCTGATTCTAGTCAGCGTGGAAACCAGCGGAATGTTCCTGCTGATTCTAGTCAGTGTGGAAACCAGCGGAATGTTCCTGCTGATTCTAGTCAGCGTGGAAACCAGCGGAATGTTCATGCTGATTCTAGTCAGCGTGGAAACCAGCGGAATGTTCCTACTGATGACATCACTTTTAGATCTTTGTCCATCTCAGATACTTTAGCATTAAGTTTAAAATTCCCTCCTCAACTCCCCCTTTAAGGAATAAAGCCCACAGAGCTATGTAAATCAATGAAATATTAGGAGCCAGCAGCTTTCCTGGGACATGTCAAGCTCTGTATTAACCTCTTTGCACTTGTAGGAACAAAGAACCAGGCACGAAGGGGTTAACACATATATATCGCAGAGCAGCCGTTAACCGATAGTTACTAGTTAAAAAAAAATATCCATTTAGATAGCATAATGACATTGAAATGCATAAGAAAAATGTGCTTTACATGCGATGTCATAAGCAGGGGACACCTGACATTTCTCTGATTTTACGCATTTTCAGATAAATCTGCAAACACAATGTCTATTTTCATCATGTTTTATTCTGCACAGTCGGCCCCAGCAGAGGCACAGTCACAGTATTCAAATTAAAAGAAATGTGCTTCATGTGACAAATTAAATCTCCCCCAAAATAAACTGGGAGACAGAGAAGAGTTATTTTTTTACCTGTATCTTCACTGTTACCACTTGACTCTGCAGGAGGCACTGCCACAGTGCTGCTCTTAATTTCTTTCCCAAACAGACTGGTAGCTCCGGAAGAGAAGGTAAAGCCGGCCGCTCCACCAGAGCCAAAAGCAGAAGCGTCAACTTTCTGGCCAAAATTAAAGGTAGGTGCAGGCTGGGCTTTCTTCCCCTGCGCGTCTGATGCACTCTCTTTGCTAGTCGAGGATGGTGCACCCTTGTTTGCGCTTTTGGGAGTGCCAAATGTGGGAATGGTCTGAGTCTGGGCTGCCTTGTTGGCACCGTCGCTTTCAGAGCCGCTGTCTGTGCTGGCGCCATACTTCAGTTCAATGCTGGACAGATGCTTCTCGTAGTCCTTAAAGATGGGTGTGAGGTCACACAGGGGGTTGGCATCCACGTGTTTCACTATCCAGTCCCGCACGCAGCGGTTCAGGGAGGATAACTGTTTGTTGTAATCACTGTTGTTGCAAGGCTTGTTTGGGGCTGATCCAGAGGTAGATGAAGGCCTTTCCCCATTGGTTTTTGCAGTGTTAGAACTTCCGTCTGTCTGAGAGGACAAAGGACCATTTGCAAATGCAGATGCTGTATGGGGAAAAAAAAAATAAAACTCCTTTACTGCAAACCATCGTGCCGATAACCGGTATGTCTGTGTGTAATGTAATCCGGCTAAGCTTCTGGGGTTTGCAAAGAAATCACTGAGGGGGTAACTCAAGAGTTGCAGGGAATATAGACAGGAATTGTAAACTAAAGGACAAAGTAGCAGAGTTGGTAAGAATTCTTCAATACAGATGAATGGGAGAATGTTTCCCAACTCAGCTACCTTGGCCTTTAGTTTTATATTCCCTGTTATTCTCTTTGTTGAATAGACCCTCTAAAATACACTGTTAAAGAGCTACTAAACACTTTTACCCCACTTGTGCACACACTGAAAGTGTCAGCTAAAGCAACGCAAACTTACCAAACGTGGGCTTTTCATCTGCAGTGGATTTCAAATTAATGAACAGGGATGCAGTAGCTGTTCCAGATCCATTAGTCAAGCCTGCCGCTGGCTTAACGCCTGATCCATTCCCAAATGCTGAAAAGGCGCCTCCAGATGATGGGAAGAGACCTGTAAATCCTTTGAAAGCTCCACTGCTTTCAGACTGCAATAAAAAAAAAAAAATCACACACGTCATGTTTAAAACCACTTTCCACCATCAACACAAATAAAAGTCCATAACCTAATGCACATATACATCGGGTATAGTGCACGGCGACACAAGCGGTTACTTACCTCACTTCCAGGGTTTCTTCTCTTTGCTTTTTTGATCTCTCTGCCCTTTAGTATATCCTGGCTTGCCACAGAGAATATACCAGCCTAGCAATGTAATAAAAACAAACTTCCTTTACTCTTCAGATTTCAGAAGACACGGAGGACATAAATTCACGGGCACGCTGATTGATACAGTTCCACATGCACAATGGATATAAAGAGATCTATAATCTCACATGGTAACTGTGTGTACAACACACGCACAACGGACAAGAACTGTAATGCAGTTATAGTAACTTAAATATTTTAGATTCTACGTCTCACCTGCTGTGAAATTATTAAAGTGGCACTGCCATTTTTACACCTGATTTACCAGCAGAAGCAAATTTTAAATATCCTTTGCCATCTGCCCTGAGTAAATAGGACGTGTAAATGGGGGTTAATGCTAAGCGCTGCCTCTCCCCTGAGGCCTTGTTCCCCATTGTTACAGTCCCGTCCATTGGTGAAAAAACGGAGGTCTCACTACACTAGCAGTGAGAGACTGTCAGCAACAGCCGAACTATGGCTACCGGTCAGAGGATAAACTGACACGCACCATAACCCCTTCCCAACACAGGACGTGCCTGGTATATCATGTGTTAAATGATCAGTAATCACTTCCAGCGATTAGATCATGTTGTCTCCATGAGGAGGTATCGTCAAACACTGAAAATGTCCCTCTGGCGCACATACAAATCGCTCCTAGCAGTGAAAGTATGCGCCATACCAGAAATGGCCCTACATTTTTTTTACATCCCCTGAATATCGTAGAAAATTTAAATGTCTACATTTCAATTCTGTCTTTTTCCTAAGCCAGCTGCATAAGTCTGTGGACTTACATCCTCTGTCTCTTCCTCCTGATCCCAGTTACGATCAGTCAATTCCTTGTCTGCAAGTCTTTTAGCCATTTTGAGTTCACCTGTGGGAGAAGGAAAAGTTAAAAATGTAAGGACAGCTAAAAAACAAACAAAACTCTTATAAAATACGAGACAGGCTTGGCTCCCAGCATGGACCACCGACCCTCCCAGAGACACACCAAGACAGGCTTGGCTCCCAGCTTGAAAGACCCCCTCCCAGACACACACCAAGACAGGCCTGGCGCGCAGCATGGACCACCCACCCTCCCAGACACACACCAAGACAGGCTTGGCTCCCAGCATGAAAGACCCCCTCCCAGACACACACCAAGACAGGCCTGGCGCGCAGCATGGACCACCCACTCACCCAGAGACACACCAAGACAGGTCTGGCTCCCAGCATGGACCACCCACTCACTCAGAGACACACCAAGAAAGGCCTGGCTCCCAGCATGGACACCTCCCCTGCCTTCCAGACACACGCCAAGACAGCTCCTCCCTCCCACACACCGACAGGCCTGGCTCCCACAGCAGTGCCCCCTTCACAGAGACAGGCCTGGCTCCCAACATGCAAGACCCCCCTCCCTCCCTCCCAGACACACAGGCCTGGCTCCCAGCATGGACCCCCCTCCCTCCCTCCCAGACACACAGGCCTGGCTCCCAGCATGGACCCCCCTCCCTCCCTCCCAGACACACAGGCCTGGCTCCCAGCATGGACCCCCTCCCTCCCTCCCAGACACACAGGCCTGGCTCCCAGCATGGACCCCCTCCCTCCCTCCCAGACACACAGGCCTGGCTCCCAGCATGGACCCCCTCCCTCCCTCCCAGACACACAGGCCTGGCTCCCAGCATGGACCCCCCTCCCTCCCAGACACACAGGCCTGGCTCCCAGCATGGACCCCCTCCCTCCCAGACACACAGGCCTGGCTCCCAGCATGGACCCCCCTCCCTCCCAGACACACAGGCCTGGCTCCCAGCATGGACCCCCCTCCCTCCCAGACACACAGGCCTGGCTCCCAGCATGGACCCCCTCCCTCCCAGACACACAGGCCTGGCTCCCAGCATGGACCCCCCTCCCTCCCAGACACACAGGCCTGGCTCCCAGCATGGACCCCCCTCCCTCCCAGACACACAGGCCTGGCTCCCAGCATGGACCCCCCTCCCTCCCAGATACACAGGCCTGGCTCCCAGCATGGACCCCCTCCCTCCCTCACACACAGGCCTGGCTCCCAGCATGGACCCCCTCCCTCCCAGACACACAGGCCTGGCTCCCAGCATGGACCCCCTCCCTCCCAGACACACAGGCCTGGCTCCCAGCATGGACCCCCCTCCCTCCCAGACACACAGGCCTGGCTCCCAGCATGGACCCCCCTCCCTCCCAGACACACAGGCCTGGCTCCCAGCATGGCCCCCCTCCCTCCCTCCCAGACACACAGGCCTGGCTCCCAGCATGGACCCCCTCCCTCCCAGACACACAGGCCTGGCTCCCAGCATGGACCCCCTCCCTCCCTCCCAGACACACAGGCCTGGCTCCCAGCATGGACCCCCTCCCTCCCAGACACACAGGCCTGGCTCCCAGCATGGACCCCCTCCCTCCCAGACACACAGTGTCACAGGCCTGGTTCCCTCATTACCTCGCTGTCCCAGTCGGTCCGTGTCTCGGTCACAGTTCGCACATCTCCCGGTCACTGGTATGAGGGGGGGGGGGCAGAGCGCGGGAAGCGGCTTCAGGCGGCCATTTTGTAAGAGAGCGCGAGCCGGCAGAGCGCGCGTGCGCAGAGAGCAGCGGCGGTTAGAGGTAGAGCCGTGACGTCAGAGCCTATCCTGCCCGTGACACGCTGGGCGTGGCTACGAGCTGCGCGTCATTTCATTTCTTAAAGGGGAAGTGCACCTCTAATGTCTGTAAAACTCTATCACCCCCAGTACAGGGGCAGGAGTCTGCTGATGTGCATCCCCCCCAGGGAAGTCCTCATTGAGCTCTGGAGCTGAATCCCAGAGAAACTGAGATTAGAGATGAGGACCCCGGCGCGTTTCGCCCCCAAGAGTTGGGCTTAAAATGTGTATAACCCTCGCTGCGCCATTGCTTGTTTGTTTTTCACGCCCTGACGCTGTCGTTGTGTGCCTGATCGTTTACGCCGGGGGTTGCTTGCACCGTTGCCACCCAGCTGGTATTTTACCGGCAGGCTGATAAAAAGAATTGTCTTGATGGCCGATGTTAAGTCTACGGCGGCTGTAGCAAGGTCTCGTATGATGCCGGCGCACACTGACGTCTGCGCTCAGCCAATGAGTGCGGGCTATCTCACCGGTGACATCTGATTGGAGTCTGTCAGCTGCGACAGTCTCTCTACTAGCGCAGCGAGAGACCTTCATTTTCACTAAAATGGTGAAAAATGATCTATACAATGTGTTAGCAGAGTTGCAGTAAATCCATAAAATATAAATTAGATTTTCTGAATCCTGAGTCATGAGCCTTGTGATTTTTTTTTTTTGTATTTTTTTTTTAATATGTATAGTTTGGAGGAAAGACGTAGCATTACGTGTGTTCGACCTCCGATCCAGAGCCATTGAAGCTTTATTTTGCTTCCAAATGGACTTGAACCACTTGTACAAATACGCTCTTTGTGCATTCTTCTCAGTAACTGTGTATTCCTGACAATGACTGCAAATGTATGGCACAAATACCAGCCACTCAAACCCCTTCCAATCAAAGCAAAACCATTCTGCAAGTTTCCAGCCTCATGCAGGGAATTAATGAGCTGCTACAAATTGATTTACATTAGGAACCGGTCCTGTTTTGATTTGGGGGGAATTTTTCTTTCTCTTCGACTGCAAAAGCCATCTGCATTTTGTAATTCTTCCCTTTTTTTTTGCTTGCATTTATCAGGATTTCCCTACTCAGATTGCTAAAAGATACCCAGTTACTTGATCTTTTTTAATTTTTTGCTAAATTATGTTTTAGGAAGTTTTACAAAATTAAAGAGATCCACAGAGCACGTACAAGCATAGAGGATCAACAGTTCCAGTAACATGGCTTACAGAGACCAAATAAGTAGCAGAGAAATAGTTAGATTTAAATGGACTAAACATTGCATTTAATGTCCATATAGAGCATAAAAATGATTGAAAATTATCTATACATTGTTTTACCAAAACTGCAAGCAAATTAGGATACAAATTGGATTTTAAACAGAAACGCATTAAATAATGCAAATAAAGCACTTTATTGAACCCTTACTGCTCTGTATAGCTCTATTAGAAGGTGGACATGTTGTTTAGAATCTTTGCTCTGTATAGCTCTATCAGGGGGAGGACATGTTGTTTAGAATCTTTGCTCTGTATAGCTCTATCAGGGGGAGGACATGTTGTTTAGAATCTTTGCTCTGTATAGCTCTATCAGGGGGAGGACATGTTGTTTAGAATCTTTGCTCTGTATAGCTCTACCAGGGGGCAGACATGTTGTTTAGAATCTTTGCTCTGTATAGCTCTATCAGGGGGCGGACGTGTTGCTTAGAATCTTTGCTCTGTATAGCTCTATCAGGGGGCAGACATATTGTATAGCTCTATTAGGGGGTGAACATTAAAACATTTGTATTTAAAATATTGTGTTTTCACTATTTTAAAGAGACACCCTACAGCCAGGGTTGGCAGCTTGTGGTCAACGACCATCTAGTCATCGGCAGGAATTTATACATCATAATGTATACTTGCGTACTTTCTTCAGTTGACTCGCGGGCCAAAAAAGAGGCGGAGTTACAAATTTGCAGATTTAGTCGACGTAGCGTATTGTCACATGACTATTCCGTGACCCTGAGTGATTGAGCTCTAAACACGCTGTTTAGAGCTCTAATCTCCTCTCTTAGACATAAACAGGTCATTATAGACTGATTCATAAGATAGAGAGACCTGCTCGCAGAGCTTACAATCTAGAAGATCCCTGTCAGCATCCACATTAACTATGGAGACCGTAGCATGGCCGGTATTTTTTTGGAAGGAAAGGTGGCAATCCTATATGTGGATCTCCCCCAATCCTAATTAATCCATATCATTCATTGGAGGATTAAATAACTTGCCAGTTTATTGTGCTAAGATTTGTTTAAAAAGGTGCAGGTGAATTTGCTCTTACATTTTGTATAAATTCCCTAGAATTAAATATTTCCCAGAATGCAAATAAACTGCGGCTTCTGATTGGCTGCTCATCTACTCAAATCATTGTAACTGTAACAAATAATAATGCATGATTCCCATCTTTTTTTCATTAATGTCCTGGATCGAAAAAAAAAGGGGATGGAGCCTCGAGGGGGCCGAAGGGGGGTGGGATGAAAAAGGGGGCCTGAATCTCCATGCTAAACAGAAGCTATAATGTTACTGTTCTGTGACTCCGTCTATTAGAAAATAATCAGATGATTTTTATTATCAGAAATTATCATTTTTTCTTTTACAAAACGACGTTATTAACCATTAATACAAGATACCTTTTAAATGTCATGGGGGCGGGGGGGGGGGGGGGGGTGAAGAGAGGGGGCGGATTCTTATCCAATCAGACACTCTCTCCTCCAAGCCGCCATCAAACTTACCGTATTCGACAAGCCAAACAGGGGGAAAATGACACGTTCAGACTGGGAAATGATTAGATATGAAGGGTGAACATTACAAATTATCTGGACATTACCCCGGGTTCAGTTATACACACGGTGGGGCACAATGAAGTGTCTTCCTCACGTACATCACTTGGGCCATCCGATTAACCTAAGAATTCGGCTACTCAGAAAGCTCCAATGGCACAATCTGCCATTGTGGAATAGTATCCTCCATCCTAGACTCATGTGGGTAAGAATTTTACTATTATGAATATAGCCAAAGCCCTCCCAAAATAAAAAAAAGTTAAAAAAGTTAAAAATAAAAAGCCGACTGCCATTGGCCCTATAGAGTAAAAAAAAATCTATAGCTTCTGTGATAACCATGGGGTGCCAGGGCAAATAGCTAATGATAAAAGGGGCCTGGGAGCCTCCCAAATGGCTCCCAGACCCCTGTTACCTACATCGGGGGAAAACAGCTTGTAATCTCAGGAAAACAACATGTAATCTCGGAAAAAACAACATGTAATCTCAGGAAAACAGTTTATCTCAGGAAAACAACTTGTAATCTCAGGAAAACAACTTGGTAGCTCAGGAAAACAACTTGTTAGCACAGGAAAACAACATGTAATCTCGGGAAAACAACTTGTAATCTCAAGAAAACAGCTTGTTACTTTGGGAAGCCTCTCTGTGCTTCCGTAGGAATCCCTTCTTAATAGCTATATGTTTTCCAGCTATGACATTTAGATCACTCAAACTTCATTCAGTATTCAGAATATTTTTGCAACATTAGAAATCTGTCACAATGTATCAATGTTTTAACAAGGTGCAGTCTGCGAGTATTAGCTAATTAACAAATCTCTCAGTATTTCATGGTAGATGTAATGAACTAGTTATTGCTTCTTTTTGCTCCTGTTCTGTTACAGGGGGATTGAAGCCCCTTGCTATGCATTACAGGGCCACTAGGTGGCATGACAGGGAAAAGGATTCTGGGTAATAGGTTGTAACATGTTTGGTTTCCTAGCTAGCTTTTGTGAATAGATTGTACTACAGATGCTCTGCTCCCCCCCCCCCCCCCCTTCTGTATCTTGAACTATTTAAAGCTGCAAAACCCACTAAGCATTTAATTACACTTATTCTTTTTTTCTCCTGTTAGTCTACAGAATTTTGATTTCTTTTTATACATATATATAATATATATATTGTATTTAATTGGCATGTAAGTAAACTGAAGCTAATTTCTGTCCTAGGTCAGGGAAAAGGGGGGGGGGGGGGGTACCATCTGTTACCATGGCAACCTCTGTCATGTTAATATCAGTAAGGGATGCCCACCATCCTGACTGTAGTAGGGGAGATGCATTGAAATGATCATTTAAAGCAACAAAAATAACTTAGGAATTATTAAATATATATATAAAAATAAACAAATGAAAAAGAAGGACTTGAGTGTGTGCTGGTATTTATTTGGTGACTGGATGGCGTGTGTGTAATTATTCATCTGGTTGTTGTGTTACGTTTGTATAGGGCTTTGTCCATGGAGACATCCGAGAAATATGCCAATGACTTTATCTGCAATGCTCTGTCGGGTCTGGAGGACCTCGGTGGCATTATTAATATCCTAAGGAGGGTGGGAAACACCTTAGCAATCTCCCCTTGGAAATCCACGGCATCTTGGGGCAAGGGTGGAACCCTGGAGCATGCTGGGGGGGCTACCAGAGAGGAGGGGGATACCAGAGAGGAGGGGGCTGCCAGAGAGGAGGGGGCTGCCAGTAGTTATTCTCTACGTGGGAATTCGGTTTAGCCATCATGTTCTCCAATGTTAAATTAATGGTTAGAGAAGTGTTTTTATTGGGGCATAGTTGTTCAAATACAAACCCAAATCCCTCTGTCCCTCTTTCCTCTTCTGTTGCCCCTCCGCCCCCCCCACCTATAAGAAGAAAAACTACCACAACTAGAGGACATAGTCTAAAATTAGAGGGGCAACGAATTAAAACTAATATCAGGAATTATTACTTTACTGAGAGGGTAGTGGATGTATGGAATAGCCTTCCAGAGGAAGTGGTAGAGGTTAATACAGTGAAGGAGTTTAAGCATGCATGGGATAGGTATAAGACTATCCTAGATATAAGATAAGGCCAGGGACTAATGAAAGTATTACATTACTGAGAGGGTAGTGGATGTATGGAATAGTCTTCCAGTAGAAGTGGTAGAGGTTAATACAGTGAAGGAGTTTAAGCATGCATGGGATAGGTATAAGGCTATCCTAGATATAAGATAAGGCCAGGGACTAATGAAAGTATTACTTTACTGAGAGGGTAGTATATGCATGGAATACCCTTCCAGAGGAAGTGGTAGAGGTAAACACAGTCAAGGATTTTAAGCACTGGTTCTTATCTGCCGACACATTCTATGTTCCTATTCTCTTAGATGCTCAGAATGGTTGAGGTTCTAGTAAAGCACAGAGCTCCACAGCAATAAAACTCATCGTATAATGTGCGGAAAATGCAGTAAATGGGCTTAGATATTATATTTTGTAATTAAAAGACTTTATTTTTATTCTAAATGACTTAACCAAATTACAAAAGTAACTCTCAACTGGTGTTTAAGAGTTTACCGATGACAAGTTCCCTTTTCTTTCCTACCCATCATTTCCCAGAGATATTTTTTCGAGCATGTTTATTAAACTAACACTTTATGGTCCATTATAAATAATTATTGCTTTGTTTTGCTCCCCGACAACTTCAATTACCTAAAAAGGTATTTTTTTTGTTTTTTTATGGAAGAAAGCCCAAAATACTACTTTAATTCATTTAAACTGGCATTTTCCCTTCAGGCGTCAGAAATAAAACAGCTTTATTTTCCCAAAATAATTGAGGTTTTGTTAAGGGTTATCCTTCCTTTTCCGCGGCTGTGAAATAATTAGCGCAGAAAATCTTGACGCCGAAGTGTCCTCCATTTTCTAGGGCCGCGGCAAGTGTGACATTTTGCAGCAGCAGTAAAGTATACCTGACCCGGTTGTAGTTGGCTCCCAGGAGGAAAAGGAGGTGGAGCTAAGAAGGGGCGGGGGTCCCGTGACATCACGGGGACCCCGGGGAGACTGATCAATTCTCCTGTTTTAAACACAATGCTGCCAGTGCACAATGCTAAGCTCTGTACAAAGACGGTATTCATTCTGGGACACCTAGAAAAAAAAAAAACAGGACTCTCCTGATAAATTCGAGACTGTTGGCATCTATTATAATGAAATCATCATACACATCCTCGGTGAAGCAGCTAAAGTCCATCCCCCTGAGTTGTAACAACTAATCACGTCACCCCATGGCAGCAGCTGTCTATAGTACTCTATAACGCGAATCAGTTTTATAGTGTAAGCAGAATTGCGGGGAAATTCAGGGACCGACCCGAATTTGACAGGACTGTACCAGAAAATGTGGAACTGTTGGCAACTAATGGGACTGTCCAATCGAAAACAGTCGCTGTTGGGAGACATGCGTAATATCTGATGTAAGCGTGCCAGTGTGGCGCAGGCTGCTAGGTTCGGGTCCGGACGGCGAGGAATTGATATTTAAATTAATAGGAGAATAAACACGTCACGGTTATTTGCTGAAGCGCCATTAGTCTATTTCCTAGGTCTGCCGTATGGTGATAATGCCATGCAAACACGCTGAATACATTCCAGCCAGGTTCAGAATTAAACATACCCCTCGCTATGTATTAGGTTAGGACCTGGTTTTTCGAATCTCCCATCTGTTTGATGGATCCGACTGGGATTTATTTTTTTTACTTTCTTTAAAGGTCCAATTCCACTGACTGGCTACTTTCCCTGCATTTCTTTCTTTCATGAATAAAGTGCTATTTCTTTAGTTAAGGGGGGTTGGGGGGCTGTGCTCCATTTTAATCTGAGCATAACAATCCAGGAGGATGCTTGCCAAGTGAGCTGGCACTTTATGATCCTTGCAATATATTGCCAAACCCTCCATCACCATAGGGGTCACATTGTGATATACATTTCTTGCTGTATCTTCCTGAATACTTTACTCACCGAGCGATCTGATTGTGCAGAGTTTGGATGTTCTGCCAGATTCTCCACATTTTGAGTTGGGCACTCAGTTATCTAATTATATTTGCACATAAAATGCAGATTCTTTATTATCTAGATAAAATCTGGTGTTAACTCTTCCAGGGCTGCAGGAGTGGGATACTGGGGGTCTAGTATACAGGAAGATCTGGGATACTGGGAGATCTGGGATGCTGGGGGTCTGGTATACTGGAAGATCTGGGATACTGGGAGATCTGGGATGCTGGGGGTCTGGTATACTGGGAGATCTGGTATACTGGGAGATCTGGTATACTGGGATATCTTGGATGCTGGTATACTGGGAGATCTGGGATGCTGGTATACTGGGAGATCTGGGATGCTGGGGGTCTGGTATACTGGGAGATCTGGGATGCTGGGAGATCTGGTATACTGGGAGATCTGGGATACTGGGGGTCTGGTATACTGGGGGATCTGGGATATCTGGTATACTGGGGGATCTTGTATACTGGGGGTCTGGGATATCTGATATACTGGGAGATCTGGGATACTGGGAGATCTGGGATACTGGGAGATCTCTCTGCAGCCCTATCACTAGTATACAAGCTGTGCGATGGAATCATGATTGATTATATTTTTTACCTGTTTGTGTTCTGTGTTAAATTTGTATGTTTTTATGTTAATATTTTGTATTTTAATATTATATTGTAACTCGTGGACCCAGGACATCCTTGAAAATGAGAGAAATCTCAATGCATCCTTCCTGGTAAAATACGTTTTTATAAAATAAATAATAAATACAGCTACCCTGCCATGTCAGAAAGCTGATGGGGAATTATGGGGGTCGTAGTTCTGCAGCAGCGGGAGGGCCGCATTTGGACTCCTAGGCACCAAAGGGCATTTAGAACTGAAAAGTGGTGCAGCCCCAGCTCATGGATATATTACTGGGGCAGTGGATTAAAGTCATTTTATTAGGACACACCTATACTAAGTAATGCATAGCGGCCCCGCAGCCCATACATCATGGTTAGTGCCAAAGGGTGAGACGGGCAATAATCAGGTGTAAATAATGTATAGGAAGCTGCTGGGTTATATTAACTGATATTAGGACATCTTCACCAGGAGCGTCAGACCCTCATCCCCAAGTCTTTAATCCTGCCACAGATCCAGGATTTCTTTATAGTCTGTACCACAAGCAGCGTGCAAAGAGGCACTCACTGTACATTCATACTGGGGAATAAACACATTAAATAATGATCTATACATTGTGATAGCAAAATTACAGCAAATGCATAAAATAAGAGAAATGTAAGTTTTGAAGGTGTATCCTGCTTATGACATCACCATGTGACTTTATATGCAAATTACACATTTTCCGTTGAAAAGTAGTTTGTTTTGTATATCCACAGGTGATGTCTGGAGACTCCTTCAAAACTTACATTTCTCTTTATTTTATGCATTTGCTGTAATTTTGCTAACACAATGTATAGATCATTTTTCAGCATTTTTTATTCTTTAAATTCCCAATGTTGAAGTTGATAGTGTCCCTTTAATCTGCCCGCCAAAGGGGCAAGGGGCTGCAATCATTCCCTACCAAATACCACAGTCTATTTACATAATATTTTATGGTCTTAATGAAAAGTGTGTTTGCAATTTGTAAAACATGAGTTACCTAATTAAATTTTAATATTGTACACACGCTTTATAAACACGCCGCTGGTATGTGAATGCACCAAACCGTCAGAGGGCTGGGGGTGTAAAAAGATTCATTATTTATTGCGGCCACTTACAGAGAAACATTGCATTTTTATAGTAAATCTCTAATGAGATGAAAATTCCCTGCCAGTCTGGTTTTATTTATAATTATAATTTGGGTGTCAGGTGGTGTAGGATTAATTGTACAGTCTTCCTTACTTTATTTGTTGCACATTCTTGCTGTTAGAGCTGCTTCTTCTACCGTGCTGAGGAGAAAACCTATCATGCTAAAGATATCGGAGGGGCTAAATGTAAACTGTATAAATCTGGTATTAATAGCTGAGCTGGAAAAATTCCCCTACTTGTCTGTGTGCCCAACTCGGCTATTAATGGGACTCTGTCACCTACACACTGCTTATACTGTGTCACCTTAACACTGCTTATACTGTGACTGTATCACCTAAACACTGCTTATACTGTGACTGTATCACCCAAACACTGTTATACTGTGACTGTATCACCTAAACACTGCTTATACTGTGACTGTATCACCCAAACACTGCTTATACTGTGACTGTATCACCTTAACACTGCTTATGCTGTGACTGTATCACCTAAACACTGCTTATACTGTGACTGTATCACCCAAACACTGCTTATACTGTGACTGTATCACCCAAACACTGCGTATACTGTGACTGTATCACCTTAACACTGCTTAATACTGTGACTGTATCACCTAAACACTGCTTATACAGTGACTGTATCACCCAAACACTGCTTATACTGTGACTGTATCACCTAAACACTTCTTATACCGTGACTGTATCACCCAAACACTGCTTATACTGTGACTGTATCACCCAAACACTGCTTATACTGTGACTGTATCACCTAAACACTGCTTATACTGTGACTGTATCACCCAAACACTGTTTATACTGTGACTGTATCATCCACACATTGCTTATACTGTGACTGTATCATCCACACACTGCTTATACTGTGACTGTATCATCTAAACACTGCTTATACTGTGATTGTATCACCCAAACACTGCTTATACTGTGACTGTATCACCTAAACACTGCTTATACTGTGACTGTATCACCTGAACACTGCTTATACTGTGACTGTATCACCCGAACACTGCTTATCCTGGGACTGTATCCCCCGAACACTGCTTATCCTGGGACTATCTCACCCAAACACTGCTTATACTGTGAATGTATCACCCAAACACTGCTTATACTGTGACTGTATCACCCAAACACTGCTTATACTGTGACTGTATCATCCACACATTGCTTATACTGTGACTGTATCATCCACACACTGCTTATACTGTGACTGTATCATCTAAACACTGCTTATACTGTGACTGTATCACCCAAACACTGCTTATACTGTGACTGTATCACCCAAACACTGCTTATACTGTGACTGTATCACCTAAACAAACACTGCTTATACTGTGACTGTATCACCCGAACACTGCTTATCCTGGGACTGTATCCCCCGAACACTGCTTATCCTGGGACTATCTCACCCAAACACTGCTTATACTGTGACTGTATCACCCAAACACTGCTTATACTGTGACTGTATCATCCACACATTGCTTATACTGTGACTGTATCACCCAAACACTGCTTATACTGTGACTGTATCACCCAAACACTGCTTATACTGTGACTGTATCACCCAAACACTGCTTATACTGTGACTGTATCACCCAAACACTGCTTATACTGTGACTGTATCACCCAAACACTGCTTATACTGTGACTGTATCACCCAAACACTGTTTATACTCTGACTGCATCACCTAAACACTGCTTATACTGTGACTGTATCACCTAAACACTGCTTATACTGTGACTGTATCACCCAAACAAACACTGCTTATACTGTGACTGTATCACCCAAACAAACACTGCTTATACTGTGACTGTATCACCCAAACACTGCTTATACTGTGACCTTATAAGCTAAATACTGATGATATCAACTGTCCAAATAATTATATCAACTGTCCTAAGAATGATACCAAATATCCCAGGAGCAGTACCAGTCCAGGGTTATCTGTGAAGAGGCCCTATGCCAAATTACTTGCCAATCTGCCCTATCCCGGGTTACCTGATTGGAAGACTCTCCAGCAGGCTCTGTTCTTACCTCTAATACTCAGTCCTTATCCTTATCTCGGCTCCTGACAGTCCTTTGTCTATTTCACAGTTCCTTGTACCTTTCTGTCCCTACATCTGTTCTCAGCCCTGCACTATGAATAAGTAGAACCCTCATCCATCCCTGCACTGAGACTCCTACCAGACTTAGCCAAGGCCCTGACAGCTTTTTCTACCTTTCCTTATTATGCTGAGTTTGGTCTATTCGATAACATTTCATGAATAGACACCATAGTGATTTCCTGAGCTGATAATGACATACTCTGAAATCGACTGTGTGGAGTTATCAATTAAGGAGATTAGTTTATAATATTTACTTTTGCTACCAGACTAAACATTCATTAGAGAAATGAATAAAGAGAGATATATAATAACACACACACCCTGCCTACTCCATCGCCAGAGGTTAAAGAGCAGGAAGGAGGAAGGAAGAAAGGAATGACTGACAAAATAAATGAAAAAAACAAACACAAACAAACCAACAAAAAAATCAATCAGATCAATACAACTTCTAAAAACACAAACCTGACCGTGTTATATACTACAGGGCAAAGCTCGACACATTAAGAGGTACAAACCGCCAATCTCATTTTTCACAGTCGTTTCCTTTTAGCTAATAGAAAGCAGTGTTTATAGAAAAATAAAGAAATGGAACAATGTGAAAAATGACATTTTGGATTTGATTAAAAAGATCGCCTTTAACCCCTCAACTACTACAGGGTTCTGAATAGCCTTGAACCCTTAATCAGTCACAGGGCTGTGTAGCACATTTGTATTAGTGCCTTCAGGAGCAGGGGGAATGGGGTCCCACATATGACCATTTCTCGGTGGGCCCTCCCTACCACTGGTAATTACCCCACCCTCATTATTTTGGATGCAGGGGTGGGAAATGGGTAATTGCTGGTGCCGTAGCAGGTGTTCAGCAAGATACATCCATCTAATCATTATAGGTAGAGACTATCGAGTTATGACATCATATCCTAGAGAGTCAAACCTCCCAATGTGTCACATGGTCAGAGAGGTGGCTTGGGGGTAGGGCCAGTTACGGGGTAACAAGTATTTGTAGGTGGTTTCAGAATCTATAGATAGCTATAGTTGAAGACAATGAACAAAGTATTTTATTGAACCAAAACTGATTTATAAACTCAAAATAGTAAATATAAACACTATAACACTTTACATAAAGCTTTCCAGACTCAGCGACAGTCCCAGTATGTTCATCCATTGCTAACGTCCACGGTCTTTATTCATGCAGGGAACTGAAAAAAAGAATTTCAAACTTAAGGCCAAAAAAGCCGAGTCGGAAAAATTCCCCACCTTCATCTGACTCCGACTCGGCTACTTTAGCCTTTAGAAACTTCCCTTCTCAATTGCCTGCTATTTTCTTTTTTTATTAATAAACGAGTTTATCAATACGAATAAATATTCCAAAAGAAACCCCTACTAGTCCATCAAAACACACACTACCGAAGGTCACAAGAAACTCTGGTTCTTAAGGTGTTAAACATTTTCTGTAATCTCTCTTTTTAAAAAAAAAAAAAAAAAAAAAATATATTTGAAATAACATCGTCTGTATCGTGATTAAAATCTCATGAAAAATGGAACCAGTTCCAAAAAAGACCTACTTTTTCCATGCAAATTCCAGTTAAATAATGATATAAAATGTTATCCATTTTTTTTATAGTCTGGAATCTTTAATACTTTGCAGGAAGCCCTGTTCTTGGGCCAATTTTTGGTGATGCTCCAGTCGGCTGCCATTGCAAGGGGCTAATTTTTTAATAAAATACTATTCTTTACTTTTCACTTCAATGCAGATGATTTGGCATCAATCCTTCTGCATTTAGCATAATAAAAGAATTACTCATTGCAAAAGAACTAGTCATAATAATGCAAATAAATACAGCGAGGGAAATTGATAAAAAATAATTATTATTTTGCCAGAGCTGAGATTTCCCAGTGATACTGTTAGACACTTCAATTATACAAATAGCACGTAGCGCTGTGTATAAATATTGCACTGATATGTTTGCAAATATATTCCTTCTCAGCAATTAAAGGGAATCTATAAGGGGTATAATGTCTTTTTTTTTTCTCACAAGCCTGAGAATTTGCATATATTAACCCTTTTCATTACTGAGGCTGTGAGATCAAATTCTATTCATTTTATTATTTTATTAAACCTAATTCATCCTCTGCAATAAATTATCAATTTATTTCATTTTAAAGGCAATTTTAAAGAAATGTTCTATGCAGAATGACATGGTGCCTGAAATACCACTGATAACTTGTACTAATTGTTTTTTTCATTTGGCTGTTTTTTTTTTTTAAATTAAAATTTTATATAAGATTTCTTATAAATTTCTCATTGGGCACAGTGGGCATTGCAAAACATTTCACCTGCATTGTAAAATGATAGAAGCCAATCTGTCCCCCATCTGGGAAATCCCACCTTTTTATTAGCATCGACTTTTCCTGAACACTAAAACTAGTAATAACCAAAACAAATAACTGAATTTACTAACTGAAATTATAAACTAAAACTAAAGACTGAACCAGACACACAGCACAAATCTGAGACTGCAAAGATTGAAAGCTTGAAGTAAACTGAGCAGGTATGGCAACATTTAAATAGAGGAACAGAGAAACAAAGTAAAAGGAGACAAGGAAAACCCATAAAGGAACAAGACTGAATAACAAACAGCAGGGAAGCCAGAAATGAATAAGAGTAAAAGAATAAAGGAACAAGATGCACAGAACACTTTAAAAGGGTTCAGGAGAGGGGGGCCCTTTAACAGGGCTCAGGATAGCACCCTTACAGGGCTCAGGACAGGGTAGCCCCTAACAAGACTCTAAAACAGGGCAGCCGCTAATAGGGCTCTAGGACAGAACAAACCCTAACAGGGCTCTAGGACAGGACAGCCCTTAACAAGACTCTAAAACAGGGCAGCCCCTTATAGTGCTCTAGGACAGAACAAACCCTAACAGGGCTCTAGGACAGGACAGCCCCCAACAGGCTCTAAAAACGCAAAATACTGATAACTTGTACTAATTGTTTTTTTAATTTGGCTGTTTTTTTTTTTTAAATTAAAATTTTATATAAGATTTCTTATAAATTTCTCATTGGGCACAGTGGGCATTGCGAAACATTTCACCTGCATTGTAAAATGATAGAAGCCAATCTGTCCCCCATCTGGGAAATCCCACCTTTTGATTAGCATCGACTTTTCCTGAACACTAAAACTAGTAATAACCAAAACAAATAACTGAATTTACTAACTGAAATTATAAACTAAAACTAAAGACTGAACCAGACACACAGCACAAATCTGAGACTGCAAAGATTGAAAGCTTGAAGTAAACTGAGCAGGTATGGCAACATTTAAATAGAGGAACAGAGAAACAAAGTAAAAGGAGACAAGGAAAACCCATAAAGGAACAAGACTGAATAACAAACAGCAGGGAAGCCAGAAATGAATAAGAGTAAAAGAATAAAGGAACAAGATGCACAGAACACTTTAAAAGGGTTCAGGAGAGGGGGGCCCTTTAACAGGGCTCAGGATAGCACCCTTACAGGGCTCAGGACAGGGTAGCCCCTAACAAGACTCTAAAACAGGGCAGCCGCTAATAGGGCTCTAGGACAGAACAAACCCTAACAGGGCTCTAGGACAGGACAGCCCTTAACAAGACTCTAAAACAGGGCAGCCCCTAATAGTGCTCTAGGACAGAACAAACCCTAACAGGGCTCTAGGACAGGACAGCCCCCAACAGGCTCTAAAAACGCAAAATACTGATAACTTGTACTAATTGTTTTTTTAATTTGGCTGTTTTTTTTTTTTAAATTAAAATTTTATATAAGATTTCTTATAAATTTCTCATTGGGCACAGTGGGCATTGCGAAACATTTCACCTGCATTGTAAAATGATAGAAGCCAATCTGTCCCCCATCTGGGAAATCCCACCTTTTGATTAGCATCGACTTTTCCTGAACACTAAAACTAGTAATAACCAAAACAAATAACTGAATTTACTAACTGAAATTATAAACTAAAACTAAAGACTGAACCAGACACACAGCACAAATCTGAGACTGCAAAGATTGAAAGCTTGAAGTAAACTGAGCAGGTATGGCAACATTTAAATAGAGGAACAGAGAAACAAAGTAAAAGGAGACAAGGAAAACCCATAAAGGAACAAGACTGAATAACAAACAGCAGGGAAGCCAGAAATGAATAAGAGTAAAAGAATAAAGGAACCAGATGCACAGAACACTTTAAAAGGGTTCAGGAGAGGGGGGCCCTTTAACAGGGCTCAGGATAGCACCCTTACAGGGCTCAGGACAGGGTAGCCCCTAACAAGACTCTAAAACAGGGCAGCCCCTAATAGTGCTCTAGGACAGAACAAAACCTAACAGGGCTCTAGGACAGGACAGCCCCCAACAGGCTCTAAAAACGCAAAATACTGATAACTTGTACTAATTGTTTTTTTAATTTGGCTGTTTTTTTTTTTTAAATTAAAATTTTATATAAGATTTCTTATAAATTTCTCATTGGGCACAGTGGGCATTGCGAAACATTTCACCTGCATTGTAAAATGATAGAAGCCAATCTGTCCCCCATCTGGGAAATCCCACCTTTTGATTAGCATCGACTTTTCCTGAACACTAAAACTAGTAATAACCAAAACAAATAACTGAATTTACTAACTGAAATTATAAACTAAAACTAAAGACTGAACCAGACACACAGCACAAATCTGAGACTGCAAAGATTGAAAGCTTGAAGTAAACTGAGCAGGTATGGCAACATTTAAATAGAGGAACAGAGAAACAAAGTAAAAGGAGACAAGGAAAACCCATAAAGGAACAAGACTGAATAACAAACAGCAGGGAAGCCAGAAATGAATAAGAGTAAAAGAATAAAGGAACAAGATGCACAGAACACTTTAAAAGGGTTCAGGAGAGGGGGGCCCTTTAACAGGGCTCAGGATAGCACCCTTACAGGGCTCAGGACAGGGTAGCCCCTAACAAGACTCTAAAACAGGGCAGCCGCTAATAGGGCTCTAGGACAGAACAAACCCTAACAGGGCTCTAGGACAGGACAGCCCTTAACAAGACTCTAAAACAGGGCAGCCCCTAATAGTGCTCTAGGACAGAACAAACCCTAACAGGGCTCTAGGACAGGACAGCCCCCAACAGGCTCTAAAAACGCAAAATACTGATAACTTGTACTAATTGTTTTTTTAATTTGGCTGTTTTTTTTTTTTAAATTAAAATTTTATATAAGATTTCTTATAAATTTCTCATTGGGCACAGTGGGCATTGCGAAACATTTCACCTGCATTGTAAAATGATAGAAGCCAATCTGTCCCCCATCTGGGAAATCCCACCTTTTGATTAGCATCGACTTTTCCTGAACACTAAAACTAGTAATAACCAAAACAAATAACTGAATTTACTAACTGAAATTATAAACTAAAACTAAAGACTGAACCAGACACACAGCACAAATCTGAGACTGCAAAGATTGAAAGCTTGAAGTAAACTGAGCAGGTATGGCAACATTTAAATAGAGGAACAGAGAAACAAAGTAAAAGGAGACAAGGAAAACCCATAAAGGAACAAGACTGAATAACAAACAGCAGGGAAGCCAGAAATGAATAAGAGTAAAAGAATAAAGGAACAAGATGCACAGAACACTTTAAAAGGGTTCAGGAGAGGGGGGCCCTTTAACAGGGCTCAGGATAGCACCCTTACAGGGCTCAGGACAGGGTAGCCCCTAACAAGACTCTAAAACAGGGCAGCCCCTAATAGGGCTCTAGGACAGAACAAACCCTAAAATTGCTCTAGGACAGGACAGCCCCTAACAAGACTCTAAAACAGGACAGCCCCCAACAGGCTCTAAAAACGCAGATCTCTAGGCCTAATCTTCTACCATAAGGGGATTCCAGTCCAGCCAGTCCAGTTGTATCTTTTTTTTATACTTCCTTCTACGCTTTCCCTCCCAAAGAATAAAAATAAAACAAGTAAGAGTTTTCATGATTTCATATTCCCTGTAACGCCTGGATTTCGATTGCTCTGAGTGCATTTTAGTATTCTCAGGCTAACAGAGCAATGTTATACCTTCTAAATCCTCAAATTATTCAGGACCACGAGCGATGACAAGCTCCATTTCCAAAGATTCCAATCTGCGTGTGTTTCCAGCGTATTTGCATCTGTCATTCTGATTTATATATATTCCCAGAAACGTCTTGAACCCCTTAGGCAGCGGAATGTGTTGCCGATCCTTCTGGGCCTCGAAGGAAACTGCTATTCTCCACTTAACACATCTGCTTCTAACATCTGCACAATGCACTCATCTGTTCCCATCTATATGTATGTATGGAAAAGAGATTCACACAACCAATTATCTCAGCTGCGGCTTTTTTTGCCAATACTAGTTTTAAACCAGGTGTAAATATTTAATCAGCCACCAGGTGTTACTAATCTACTATATATCATGAGCTAAAATTCTGCTCTCTTTAGTACTCGCTTCAACCAGTTTAAATGATAAAATGACCTCTCCGGTGGCTGGCTGCCTGACGCATTTCACAGCAGCTAACACAAAGTTAGCAGCTTAGCAACCAAAATTTACAGAAACAAACAAATAGTAAAAATAAAAAATGATGGGGTAATGTTCTAAAAGTGGAACAGTCATGAGCATTCCGCTGGTTTCTGTGGTGACTGGAATCAGCAGGAACATTCCGTGGTGACTGGAATCAGCAGGAACATTCCATGGTGACTAGAATCAGCAGGAACATTCCGTGGTGACTAGAATCAGCAGGAACATTCCTTGGTGACTGGAATCAGCAGGAACATTCCATGGTGACTGGAATCAGCAGGAACATTCCGTGGTGACTAGAATCAGCAGGAACATTCCTTGGTGACTGGAATCAGTAGGAACATTCCATGGTGACTGGAATCAGCAGGAACATTCCGTGGTGACTGGAATCAGCAGGAACATTCCGTTGGTTTCCATGGTGAATGGAATCAGCAGGAACATTCCATTGGAATTTATAATAATAAAGTAATAGTCCTTTTATAAGGCCAGCCTATGAAGATTAATAATAATATGATGCTTACTAAACAGGTGTGAGCTTGCTGTAAATACTATACATATATAATATGATGCTTACTAAACAGGTGTGAGCGCTGTAATTACTATACATATATAATATGATGCTTACTAAACAGGTGTGAGCGCTGTAAATACTATACATATATAATATGATGCTTACTAAGCAGGTGTGAGTGCTGTAATTACTATACATATATAATATGATGCTCTAACTAAACAGGTGTGAGTGCTGTAAATACTATACATATATAATATGATGCTCTTACTAAACAGGTGTGAGTGCTGTAATTACTATACATATATAATATGATGCTCTTACTAAACAGGTGTGAGTGCTGTAAATACTATACATATATAATATGATGCTCTTATTAAACAGGTGCGAGCGCTGTAAATACTATACATATATAATATGATGCTCTTATTAAACAGGTGTGAGTGCTGTAAATACTATACATAAATAATATGATGCTTACTAAACAGGTGTGAGTGCTGTAAATACTATACATATATAATATGATGCTCTTATTAAACAGGTGTGAGTGCTGTAAATACTATACATATATAATATGTCTCTTACTAAACAGATGTGAGCTTGCTATAAATACTATACATATATAATATGATGCTTACTAAACAGGTGTGAGTGCTGTAAATACTATACATATATAATATGACGCTTACTAAACAGGTGTGAGCGCTGTAAATACTATACATATATAATATGATGCTTACTAAACAGGTGTGAGCTCTGTAAATACTATACATATATAATATGATGCTTACTAAACAGGTGTGAGTGCTGTAAATACTATACATATATAATATGACGCTTACTAAACAGGTGTGAGTGCTGTAAATACTATACATATATAATATGACTCTTACTAAACAGGTGTGAGCGCTGTAAATACTATACATATATAATATGATGCTTACTAAACAGGTGTGAGCTCTGTAAATACTATACATTTATAATATGTCTCTTACTAAACAGGTGTGAGTGCTGTAAATACTATACATATATAATATGATGCTTACTAAACAGGTGTGAGTGCTGTAAATACTATACATATATAATATGACGCTTACTAAGCAGGTGTGAGCGCTGTAAATACTATACATATATAATATGATGCTTACTAAACAGGTGTGAGCTCTGTAAATACTATACATTTATAATATGTCTCTTACTAAACAGGTGTGAGCGCTGTAAATACTATACATATATAATATGATGCTCTTATTAAACAGGTGTGAGTGCTGTAAATACTATACATATATAATATGATGCTCTTATTAAACAGGTGTGAGTGCTGTAAATACTATACATATATAATATGATGCTCTTACTAAACAGGTGTGAGTGCTGTAAATACTATACATGTATAATATGACCCATACTATACAGGTGTGAGTGTGCTGTAAATACTATACATATATAATATGATGCTCTTACTAAACAGGTGTGAGTGCTGTAAATACTATACATATATAATATGACGCTTACTAAACAGGTGTGAGCGCTGTAAATACTATACATATATAATATGATTCTCTTACTAAACAGGTGCGAGCGCTGTAAATACTATACCTTCTGTGTCAAGCTTTAAGAGTTGTCCTCTATTGTAATGTCCCTGATGATTAATCTTCTCACACGTTCACTTCTGTGACTGTCATTTTTCTCGAGAATTAACATACCTTAAAGGGTCTCTATCATGAAATAAGAGAAAAATATGTTATAACGGGTCTCTGGTGTCTACTGCTTATGACATCACCCTGCAGCCTGCTATGCAAATTACACACGTCCCATTTATAATTAGTTTATTTGCCTATCAAGCCACAGGTGATGTCACAAGTGGGAGACCACTACAGACACTTTATAACATATATTTCTCTGATTTTCTTAATGTTTTCATGCAATTCTGCGAACTCACCTAATCGTACGTAGGTATTGCCAATAAAGCCTTTTGGGATTTCGTCAAACTTGGATTTGAAAAGGACGTAACTCAACTCTGTAACTCAACTCAACTGTACTCTCAGCACCTCATGTAACCGGCCAGGAGCTTCACCTACAGCCATTTAAATCCTTCTGCCGGTTGGCAAGCTTTGGTTTAATATGCAGAATGACCCACACAGCTTGTGTTTGTGATCTACGTCCCTCGCTGATTTATGATTTACATTAAAAAAAGAAATGAATTTAAAAAAAGGAAAGATGGGGAGAGATGTAACACTTTGAAGCCCAGAGGGTATGGGGTAGTCATGCATTACAATGGGGTTGCAAATATTAAATTTGCTTGGTATTGATCAAACGCCTACTAAAAAAAGCGACAACAGAAAAACATTTCTACATTATCAATAAAAAAATGTGAGAATTAAATTTGATTTTTAAAAATTGTTTTTATTTTTATAAATCACTCCAAATGTGTTTTTATTTGTTTCCTTCCCATCTACAATATTTAGAAACATCCAAAGATCACAGGCTTTAGAAACACACAACGCCAACTCTCCTACGTCCGATCAGGACACGCACCACGGCGGATGTTTATTGCAAAGGTCCTGTTTGATCTTCTTCCTATAACCGCAGGAGCGTGCCGGGGGAACCCCCCCCCCCCCCAAAAAAAAAATAAAAAAAAAAAACAAACAACAGAAATAGCAAAGTGGTTAATTAGAAAAAGGAAAAAAAAAAGAGAGAGAAAATTCAAGATTTTTCACCCGTGATCCGTGACAGCTGACAGAGGGAAGAGAAGCAGCATCGCAGGAGCTGAAAAAAGATGTATGCACGGTTATAGTGGGGGAGGGGTAAAATTCAAACTTAAACATAACAAGAGACTTAACGGGGGATTCCTAAGCAAAGGGAAGAAAACAAGGATAGCCGGTGTAATATTTTTTTATAAAATCTTTTTTCTTTTCTTTTATAGCTACATTGATCGGTTCTGTGTCGCTGATCGTTTATCAAATGGTAAACTCACAGCTTCATTTGGGGGTAAAAAACCTGCTGGGATTTATTATTCTCTTCCTTGTGCTAGAAATGCCAGAGATCTCGCTGCGACTTCCCCTCCCCTGAGATTTGGATACTTTGCATTTTTATGCCCCGCAGTTGATTGCTCGGAGACTTAAAAAGCACAGAGCGTTCATGATATTCACATTGATTCACATTGCAACCCCCCCCCCCCCGAAAAAAAAATACAACAGTGGAGGGGACACTGACTAATATCACTAATTCCGTTTATTAGTAACATGTTTTATAACACGTGGGAGGGAAATACAGTGGCAAAGCGTAGATTGAAAACTCACTGCTTTTTTTTTCCCTTTTACATCATTCTGATAATTAGAAATCGCTTTAAAAGTCATGATGTATTTTAGTTCACTTTTAGGAATTTGTACACTTTTTTTTTAGACAATGGTAAAAGATTTATATAAGCAATGCCTGTAAAGGACATCTGTCAGCAATACATGAAGTTCTGTTTAATTGAAAGATTGCATTAAGTGTACACAATTGAAAGGTAGGCATACAAATAAACTCTCTGCTATATACAACTATCAGGGAGCGGACATCTTGAGTAGGGTGGGTCTTCATTCATCTGACCCAGCATTCTAAACAACATGGCCGCCTCTGATAGAGCTATACACTACAGAGCAAAGATTCTAAACAACATGGCCGCCCCTGATAGAGCTATACAGAGCAAAGATTCTAAACAACATGTCCGCCCCCTGATAGAGCTATACAGAGCAAAGATTCTAACCAACATGTCCGTCCCCTGATAGAGCTATACAGAGCAAAGATTCTAAACAACATGTCCGCCCCTGATAGAGCTATACAGAGCAAAGATTCTAAACAACATGTCCGCCCCTGATAGAGCTATACAGAGCAAAGATTCTAAACAACATGTCCACCCCCTGATAGAGCTATACAGAGCAAAGATTCTAAACAACATGTCCACCCCCTGATAGAGCTATACAGAGCAAAGATTCTAAACAACATGTCCACCCCTGATAGAGCTATACAGAGCAAAGATTCTAAACAACATGTCCGCCTCCTGATAGAGCTTTACAGAGCAAAGATTCTAAGCAACATGGCCGCCCCCGATAGAGCTATACAGAGCAAAGAGTCTAAACAACATGTCCGCCTCCTGATAGAGCTATACAGAGAAAAGATTCTAAACAACATGGCCGCCCCGATAGAGCTATACAGAGCAAAGATTCTAAACAACATGTCCGCCCCTGATAGAGCTATACAGAGCAAAGATTCTAAGCAACATGTCTGCCCCTGATAGAGCTATACAGAGCAAAGATTCTAAACAACATGTCTGCCCCCTGATAGAGCTATACAGAGCAAAGATTCTAAACAACATGTCCGCCCTCTGATAGAGTTATACAGAGCAAAGATTCTAAACAACATGTCTGCCCCCTGATAGAGCTATGCGGAGCAAAGATTCTAAACAACATGTCCACCCCCTGATAGAGCTATACAGAGCAAAGATTCTAAACAACATGTCTGCCCCCTGACAGAGCTATACAGAGCAAAGATTCTAAACAACATTTCCGCATTGGTATTTAGCATTAATACACTTGGCGCAATCTTTCAATTAAACAGAAATTTTTATTTTGTTGACTCTTGTAATTTAAACATTTTTTTGTTTAAATCAGCAGAGAATAAGGAGCAGGACTGGTTCCTAGTTTTCTCTATGCAGTAAACATGATTTAAAGCCTAGTTAATTTCCCATCATGCACTGCACAGCTGCGTACGCTCTCTCTCTCTGTTGTGTGTCCCTTTGGCAAGTTGCACTTGGAATGCCTGAGACGTACGCTCGGTCATTCATAAACCGCTCCCAGGTCGCTCTGTGACATTACGACGGTAGCTGCTCTTTGTTTTGGAAGCAATAGAAGAACTACATTCCCCAGGAGCCTGGGCGAATTCCCTGGGCATGAGGCGGGTGGGCTCGGTGAATGAGTGTGAAGGGGAGAGGGGAGGTAAACGCTTTGTGTAATTGTTTTTATTTACTGCCACATGAATCGCAACGGCGTCCGCTGGTAACCTAGTCCTGCGTCACAATTAACCACAAACGGGGCCCAATAAACTCACGCCCCATCAGTTACTTCACGCAGTTATTTTTTTTAATGGTTTGCGAGCTGATGTCTACAAAAAACCTTTAAAAAAAACATCAACAAACAAATGCTGCATTTACTGCGAGAAATGATGTCATTTCCCTCTTTTCCAAGTAAATATATTATAAAAGAGTTGGGGGCAGGGGTGGGGGTTGTTGCTTCTTTCATATACATTTTGCAGTTTAATGTGTATAAATCCTGTCCCAGCACATTGGATTATTAGGATCCCACAGAGGAGAAACAAACTGCTCTCCTGGCAATGAGGAGGGGATTTAATACACCCCCCGACTGAAATGTGTGATTTATAGAAAATAACCGTGATTTGCACAATACAGGCTGTGTGTGGTTTTGTTTTTAAAACAATTAACTCATTTGAAGAGAGTCCTCTGCTTGTCGTCAGGGTTTCGCAGCCTGGTGCGAGCAATGCTCTGTGCTGCCGGTCTCTAGCGCGTTTCATTCAGAGAGCGATTATTCGGTGTCGCTCTATTGGCCTCGAGTCTCTCATGGACACACCGCTCTATACATTGCATCCTTGCCAACAGTCCCAAATTTGCTGGGACAATTGTGATTTTATTTGGGGTCTTGTCCTCTCAAATTTGGTACATGTACAGTATGCTCGGCACTGTGCGCAGGCAGCATTGTGTCTGTCCCAGCATTAATACTGTCTATGTACAGTATGCTCAGCACTGCGCGCAGGCAGCATTGTGTCTGTCCCAGCATTAATACTGTCTATGTACAGTATGCTCAGCACTGCGCGCAGGCAGCATTGTGTCTGTCCTGGCATTAATACTGTCTATGTAGAGTATGCTCAGCACTGCGCGCAGGCAGCATTGTGTCTGTCCTGGCATTAATACTGTCTATGTACAGTGTGCTCAGCACTGCGCGCAGGCAGCATTGTGTCTGTCCCAGCATTAATACTGTCTAAGTACAGTATGCTCAGCACTGCGCGCAGGCAGCATTGTGTCTGTCCCGGCATTAATACTGTCTATGTACAGTATGCTCAGCACTGCGCGCAGGCAGCATTGTGTCTGTCCCGGCATTAATACCGTCTATGTACAGTATGCTCAGCACAGCGCAGGCAGCATTGTGTCTGTCCCGGCATTAATACCGTCTATGTACAGTATGCTCAGCACAGCGCAGGCAGCATTGTGTCTGTCCCGGCATTAATACTGTCTATGTACAGTATGCTCAGCACTGTGCGCAGGCAGCATTGTGCCTGTCCCTGCATTAATACCGTCTATGTACAGTATGCTCAGCACAGCGCAGGCAGCATTGTGTCTGTCCCAGCATTAATACTGTCTATGTACAGTATGCTCAGCACTGCGCGCAGGCAGCATTGTGTCTGTCCCGGCATTAATACTGTCTATGTACAGTATGCTCAGCACTGCGCGCAGGCAGCATTGTGTCTGTCCCGGCATTAATACTGTCTATGTACAGTATGCTCAGCACTGCGCGCAGGCAGCAGTGTGTCTGTCCCGGCATTAATACTGTCTTTGTACAGTATGCTCAGCACTGCGCGCAGGCAGCATTGTGTCTGTCCCGGCATTAATACTGTCTATGTACAGTATGCTCAGCACTGCGCGCAGGCAGCATTGTGTCTGTCTCGGCATTAATACTGTCTATGTACAGTATGCTCAGCACTGTGCGCAGGCAGCATTGTGTGTGTACTGGCATTAATGCTCTCTATGTACAGTATGCTCAGCACTGCGTGCAGGCAGCATTGTGTCTGTCCCAGCATTAATACCGTCTATGTACAGTATGCTCAGCACTGCGCGCAGGCAGCATTGTGTCTGTCTCGGCATTAATACTGTCTTTGTACAGTATGCTCTCTGTATATGTTCATCCCAGGAGCCAGTTCCAGAATGTTGTCCAGTATGACACTGCATGGCTCCAAACTGTTACTGATGTAGCCAGGGCTTATTCACTGGGAACTGCGGGGAACTGATAACTGAACTGCAAAAATCAGCCCAGACCAGCTGAGTTCGGAAAATTCTCCAGCTTGCGGTTCACTTGTCAGTTTCCTCACGGTTCACTTTTTAGTGAACAATCCTCACTGTGGCTATGACTGGCCTGAGAAAGCTGTAAACAAAGGCTGCATCTGATGCAAGTCATTCCTACAGTCCCGTTACCGGCATTTAGCAAAGTCAATTATTTGAAAGTAAAGCACCTTGATTTCTGTTTTATTTTAGCACAAAGGGGATTAATCTGCAGGGAATTGATAAGTGAATTCTCAGCCCTAGCGGGTGAGAGTAAAGCATGTTGTCTGCACACGCAGGGTGACGTGATGATGTCAGCGCGTGCAGCCGTGGCGCTCTTCCAGTTCCGTGAAGCACAGATGGAGTGAAACTCTATATGTAATAATCACATTATCAGGGTTGGAACTGAGCAGATCCAGCCAGCGCTCACGTCTCTTACAGCTTCTGTGTCTATGTAACAAACAAACTGTACAAAGATTGACAAATGACAGCGTGTAATGCGACATATGGCTTCCAAACTGCCCGTGCTGGGAGTCGAGAGGTTAATAATTACACTGACTCCGACTAGGAAGAGAATTAGTCAGAGCAAAAGGTTCATAGTAACCTCAGAATGTGTTACTTTACTGAGAGGGTAGTGGGTGCATGGAATAGTCTTCCAGTAGAAGTGGTAGAGGTTAATACAGTGAAGGAGTTTAAGCATGCATTGGATAGGTATAAGGCTATCCTAGATATAAGATAAGGCCAGGGACTAATGAAAGTATTACATTACTGAGAGGGTAGTGGGTGCATGGAATAGTCTTCCAGTAGAAGTGGTAGAGGTTAATAGAGTGAAGGAGTTTAAGCATGCGTGGGATAGGTATAAGGCTATCCTAGATATAAGATAAGGACAGGGACTAATGGAAGTATTACATTACTGAGAGGGTAGTGGATGCATGGAATAGTCTTCCAGTAGAAGTGGTAGAGGTTAATAGAGTGGAGTTTAAGCATGCGTGGGATAGGTATAAGGCTATCCTAGATATAAGATAAGCCCAGGGACTAATGGAAGTATTACATTACTGAGAGGGTAGTGGATGTATGGAATAGTCTTCCAGTAGAAGTGGTAGAGGTTAATACAGTGAAGGAGTTTAAGCATGCATGGGATAGGTATAAGGCTATCCTAGATATAAGATAAGGCCAGGGACTAATGAAAGTATTACATTACTGAGAGGGTAGTGGGTGCATGGAATATCCTTCCAGTAGAAGTGGTAGAGGTTAATACAGTGAAGGAGTTTAAGCATGCATGGGATAGGTATAAGGCTATCCTAGATATAAGATAAGGCCAGGGACTAATGGAAGTATTACATTACTGAGAGGGTAGTGGATGCAGGGCCGGCCTTAGGGGTGTGCGACCTGTGCGATCGCACAGGGCACAACACTCCAGGGGGCGCCTGCCTGGCCGTTAAAAAAAAAAAAAAAAAGTTAGAAAAAAAAAAATAAAAAAAATAAAATACAAAAAAAGCCGGTAGAGGCACTGGCTGGGGGAGATCAAAAGATCCCCCCTCACCAGCCCTCTGCTCGGCATGCTCTGCTGGGTCCGGGAGGGGGCGGAGCTAACCTGCTCAGTGGTGTAGCTCCGCCCCCACCCTGTGAAGCAGAGCAGCGTCTGGTTCACAGGGAGCCACGGACAGCAATAGAAGGTGCTGCTCGGCTCCGCATGCCTGCAATAAGTATGGGGAGCCGAGCAGCACTTTCTATTGCTGTCTGTGGCCCCCTGTGAAGCAGACGCTGCTCTGCTTCACAGGGTGTGGGCGGAGCTACACCACCGAGCCGGTTAGCTCCGCCCCCTCCCTTGAACCACACTTGCAGGCAAGGGGGGGGGGGGGAGAGACAACAGGAGGTGAGAGAGGGACAGAACAGGGGGTGAGAGGCAGAACAGGGGGAGGGGAGAGGCAGAACAGGGGGAGGGGAGAGACAGAACAGGGGGTGAGAGGCAGAACAGGGTGTGAGAGAGGGACAGAACAGGGTGTGAGAGAGGGACAGAACAGGGGGTGAGAGGCAGAACAGGGGGTGAGAGAAGGACAAAACAGGGGGAGGGGGGAGAGAGAGGCAGAACAGGGTGTGAGAGAAGGACAGAACAGGGGGTGAGAGGCAGAACAGGGGGAGGGGAGAGACAGAACAGGGGGTGAGAGAAGGACAGAACAGGGGGTGAGAGGCAGAACAGGGGGAGGGGAGAGAGACAGAACAGGGGGTGAGAGGCAGAACAGGGGGAGAGAGGCAGAACAGGGGGAGAGAGACAGAACAGGGGGAGAGAGACAGAACAGGGGGTGAGAGGCAGAACAGGGTGTGAGAGAGGGACAGAACAGGGTGTGAGAGAGGGACAGAACAGGGGGTGAGAGGCAGAACAGGGGGTGAGAGAGGGACAGAACAGGGGGTGAGAGGCAGAACAGGGTGTGAGAGAGGGACAGAACAGGGGGAGGGGGGAGAGAGAGGCAGAACAGGGTGTGAGAGAAGGACAGAACAGGGGGTGAGAGAAGGACAGAACAGGGGGTGAGAGGCAGAACAGGGGGAGGGGAGAGACAGAACAGGGGGTGAGAGAAGGACAGAACAGGGGGTGAGAGGCAGAACAGGGGGAGGGGGGAGAGAGAGGCAGAACAGGGGGTGAGAGAAGGACAGAACAGGGGGTGAGAGGCAGAACAGGGGGAGGGGAGAGAGAGAGGCAGAACAGGGGGAGGGGGGAGAGAGAGGCAGAACAGGGGGAGGGGGGAGAGAGGCAGAACAGGGGGTGAGAGAAGGACAGAACAGGGGGAGGGGGGGAGAGAGAGACAGAACAGGGGGTGAGAGAAGGACAGAACAGGGGGAGGGGGGAGAGAGAGGCAGAACAGGGGGAGGGGGGAGAGAGGCAGAACAGGGGGTGAGAGAAGGACAGAACAGGGGGAGGGGGGAGAGAGAGACAGAAAAGGGGGAGGGGGGAGAGAGAGAGACAGAACAGGGGGAGGGGAGAGAGAGAGACAGAACAGGGGGAAGGGGGGGGGGGAGAGAGAAAGAACAGAGGGAGAGAGAGAGAGACAGAACAGGTGGATGGGGGATAGAGAAACAGAACAAGCGAGGGGGAAGAGAGAGAGACAGGAGGTGGGAGAGAGACAGAACAGGTGGGAGGGGGGGGGAGACAGACATGGCAAGGAAGAGGAAAGGGACACATACATAGGGGGGTGAAAGACGGGGGGGGGGGGGCGCCATGGGGGAAGCCCGCACAGGGCGCCGGAACACTTAAGGCCGGCCCTGAGTGGATGTATGGAATAGTCTTCCAGTAGAGGTGGTAGAGGTTAATACAGTGAAGGAGTTTAAGCATGCGTCGGATAGGTATAAGGCTATCCTAGATATAAGATAAGGCCAGGGACTAATGAAAGTATTACTTTACTGAGAGGGTAGTGGATGTATGGAATAGTCTTCCAGTAGAAGTGGTAGAGGTTAATACAGTGAAGGAGTTTAAGCATGCATGGGATAGGTATAAGGATATCTTACATATAAGGTAAGGTCAGGGGCTAATGAAAGTATTACTATACTGAGAGGGTAGTGGATGCATGGAATAGCATTCCAGTAGAAGTGGTAGAGGTTAATACAGTGAAGGAGTTTAAGCATGCATGGGATAGGTATAAGGCTATCCTAGATATAAGATAAGGTCAGGGACTAATGAAAGGATTACATTACTGAGAGGGTAGTGGATGTATGGAATAGTCTTCCAGTAGAAGTGGTAGAGGTTAATACAGTGAAGGAGTTTAAGCATGTGTGTGATAGGTATAAGGCTATCCTAGATATAAGATAAGGCCAGGGACTAATGAAAGTATTACTTTACTGAGAGGGTAGTGGATGCATGGAATAGTCTTCCAGTAGAAGTGGTAGAGGTTAATACAGTGAAGGAGTTTAAGCATGCGTGGGATAGGTATAAGGCTATCCTAGATATAAGATAAGGCCAGGGACTAATGGAAGTATTACATTACTGAGAGGGTAGTGGATGTATGGAATAGTCTTCCAGTAGAGGTGGTAGAGGTTAAAACAGTGAAGGAGTTTAAGCATGCGTGGGATAGGTATAAGGCTATCCTAGATATAAGATAAGGTCAGGGACTAATGAAAGCATTACTTTACTGACAGGGTAGTGGATGTATGGAATAGTCTTCCAGTAGAAGTGGTAGAGGTTAATACAGTGAAGGAGTTTAAGCATGCATGGGATAGGTATAAGGCTATCCTAGATATAAGATAAGGTCAGGGACTAATGAAAGCATTACTTTACTGACAGGGTAGTGGATGTATGGAATAGTCTTCCAGTAGAAGTGGTAGAGGGTAGTACAATGTTTTGCTGATTTTCCCACTATCTTTTTATCATGTTTCTTTCCCCCCATCACTGGGTCCTCACGTCACGATAGCATGAAACGTACTTAATGGATTAAAAAATAAAAAATATTTGGGGATTTTGATGCTCCTTATGTAAGTGTGTATTGGATAGGGGCTGGCTAGCGTGTAGTCTATGGCTAAGGGAATAGCAAAAATCAGTCCAATGTTGCTGAGTTAGATAGAGCAATGCTCCCATGTTCTTCCTATTATTTTGGTCTGCTTTTTACATTCCAGACCAGCTCACTTTGTAGTGAATAGACCCCAATGTTTGGCAGTTGTATAAATTGGCCAGCATTGGTTGGTAGCTCGTCCCCATATACAAAGTGCCATGCTGAAATAAATTCCCCAAATATTATAACCCCAAATCATAAACTGTTATACAAAAAGTCAGGGTGCGTTTAATAACCAAACTAGCAGTTTATGTGGGTATATTTGCAATATATGTATAATATATAGGTATAACCAACCTAATTGTTATAATAATAGATACACCAATGTAGCTCTCAAAAATGAGGTACAGGTAAGAGAAAAATAAATATAAACAAATAGTGCAATATGTTAAACAGATATATTACAGAGCCCAGAACATCCAATGTATGCACAAACAGAGCTGTATATAATGCCTGGATTTGTGAGCTATGCTCCAAAAGAATACACTCAAACGAGAACGTATTAATCATAGAGAATTTATACATTGGATAAAGTATCTTACATAGAGATTGGCAGGTCCTCTTCTCTGGCTTCTCCCTGCTGTTTGGTATTTTCATTTTTGGTAGAGGACGTTACCCTCCCGTCTGACATTTGCAGTCGCTCACGGCTGGTTTATTTCTGGCCTCGCTATAAAACAAATCCATTTCAAATGACGTTACTGAACGGCTGCTCTTTAAGACATTAATCTCTACGCCGAGAGGGTTAAATCTAATATTAATCTGACAAATCAATATCTACTCAGGACTCACGTGAAAAACCATAACACTTGTGACCTCTTATTGGCACGAAAGCTACAAGATAACGGACTTTATTCAGAAAAAGAGGGTATTGCAGGGAAATGAGAAGGGAATTTCAAACGTAAAGTAGCCATTTGGAAAAGATTCTCCTACTGAACTTAATCGCCTGTGTCAATAGGTAGTATGGCCTCGGGGATGGATGAGAGTAATGATTTCTGTTGGAACGGTTGTAGTTTAGGAAATCACAAAACATACGATCTTAAAATGAACTTGAAGAAGGCCGTACTCTTAGAAGGATGCTTAGCTTACCCAGAGCAAATATGGGGAAGTGTGAATATACATGCAAAAGATTTGTGTATTTACATATATATTCTCCTGGAAATGGGCAATTTGTAGCAGACAGCGGGCTGCCATTTCTCCGCTTGCTTGTCCAGAGTTTGAATTCTCGCTGGAATCTGATTGGTTCACCAAGATTCCATTTAGAATGCAGCTGGAATCGGAAATGTCTGCCATTTCTTGGCTCTCTTCTTCTCAGTGTTTCTTCTATAACAATCTAGGATTTTATACTAAGAGATTAAACTCCCGTAACCGTACTTTGCGATTTTCAATCTTCCACTTTGTAACCAGACAGGTGGCAGAGGAGGTGAGTGGGCTTTCAGACAGTGGGCGGAGTACGTGAGTGGGCTTTCAGACAGTGGGCGGAGTACGTGAGTGGGCTTACACACAGTGGGCGGAGTACGTGAGTGGGCTTTCAAACAGTGGGCCGAGGACGTGAGTGGGCTTTCAGACAGTGGGCGGAGTTGTAAGAAGTGGGTAGTTCAGTTAAGTGGGTGGGGCCTAACCTAGTTAGGAGATCTTCATTTTGCCTATATGTTATACATACATATATGATCTTATCTTCATTTGCTGTTTTCAGTTGCATTCTCCTGCAGCAGGGATTTTAATAAGTAGAATATGTTTTATATTTAATTGTTTGCTGTTGGATGACTAAGTGGGATTGTTACCTGTCCCCCCTGCACTGACCAAACAGCAATTACTCTAAAGGAAAGTGACATTAAGTAGTAGCTTACTCCATGTAACACAATGACAGTGTTTAATATACACTATGTCCATCAACACATCATTTTTCTCTCATTTTAAAGCTTCATTTAATTAATCTCTTCCATATGTTTAATCTGTGTGAGACTTCTAGAGACCCTAACTCTGGCCGTGTGGCTCGTAGCACTGTGTGATCGAAGTGACTTTAATTAAATACAGTAGCCTAAGATAAACCTCCAATAGCATTTCTATATCGTCTGCCTGCACATAAACATAACTTGATTTTTTTGCAGATGCAGATTTGCTTAATGTTTGCTTCATTCTTGCACACTCGGAGTAGTCAAATTAGAAGGGTTGAACTTGATGGACGCAGGTGTTTTTTCAACCTAGACTTCTATGTAATTCATCATGAAAGTGGAAACACACAAGGGTCGATATACAGAGTACAAGAAAGAAACACACTGCGCCTAGTTGTGGGGGCAATAGCAGCAACAAAATCTACCAGTGTCTCACTCCTGGTAACAAACAAACAAAACAAACACGTGAAAAAGTGCGCTGTAACCCAACACTCTAATACACACACAAAGAATAAAATCGGGGAAACCCTTAAATATAACGTAATCAGCTCGGTGTAAGCCAGAAGGGATAAAAAAACAGATACAATAATAATATAGTGTAGTAATCTTTAACAAAAAGTGCCGATATTCAAAATAAATGAGTAAAGAGGAGACTTTTAGTGTGAATAGATTTAATATTAAAAAAAGGTACATACAAGTCTAACATTACATATCACAGGATTCAGCATGAAAGTGCACAGTGGTATAAAGCCAAGTGTCCAAGCCAGTCCCAAAAGGTCTCCTCCCTTCCACAACGCGTTTTGCCCGATAGATAGGGCTTTTTCAAGTTTTCAAGTGGCCAGATCGGCCAAAGTAGTTGAATTTTCCGAAATTTGGCAACTCAGTATAGCCGATGACAATGATAGACAGAGTTGGGAGGCTCCCAGTTAAAATAATATATAGGGGGGGGGGGGGGGGAGAGCAAATAGCCCTGACCCCCCCTATCAAAAACAGGGCAGGGAGCCAGCCAAATGGCTCCCAGCCCCCATAATAAACATAGCAGGGCCAAGCAACTAGTCCTGACACACCCTCTCTATCAAAATTGCAGCTGGGAGGGAGACAAATGCTCCTAGCACCAATATTACATACACGGGGGGCTATCGGCCCTACCACCCCCAAAAGATAAAGCATTCCCCTTTATAAAGTACCATCTTCTAGCAATTAAGCAAAATCTAATTGGCGTTAGGCGTGAGCAACAAAGACTCAATAAACTACATTCGTTATATCATTAAAATATATTACAAAAGAGACAACGGAATTCAGTTCACCTTAGTTCAAGTAATATTAAAAGAGAGAGAGAGAGGTCAGGAATACTGCAGATGATTGTAATTATAACTCACTCAAAGTCAAAAAGAGATTACTTCCTACAACGTGAGAGCATAAAAGTTCAGCACATTTTTCCATTGGCCTCGTAGTGAGTAGGAGCTGTCCATGGTAGGAAAGAGGATAAGATTGCAGAAAAGTTGAATTTTGTAAAAAGGAATATTTTTTTTTTTTAAACTCTCAACATTTGCAGAAAGTAATTCGGAGAAAGTCTGTAGCTCAAATTGCTTTAAAGGAGATTTTTTTTTTTAAGGTTTAGAAAGTGTGCAGGCAGGAGATTTGCAAAATGGTAAGATAGAAGAACTAAGGCTACTAAAGGATGCCAGAGATCTGCTCTGTGAAATGCAATAGATTACTGGCTCAGAGGTTCGGTTTGTAAAAATCCAGGGTGGAAACAGAGCAGAAGGAATATATTTATATATATAATATAGCCTCGATATCTAAGCTGAATCCTAATGTTAGTAAACAAACTAATTATGGGGCAACTAATTATGGGGTAAAAAAAAAGGCCGCAGCCAAAAGTTACTGTAAAAACTTTGTGAGAACACAAGCAAGTGTATGGAAAACATCATACACTGTAAACATGATATAAAACAGAATATTGCATAAAAAGTAACTGTGCTTGTTTGAACTTCCCACCAAAGGCGTGATTGACTCCCACCAGCTTTTATCACTTCTACCCCCAGAATACCCTGCAAGCTCCCACCATGACAAGAATGGCTGAGCTAAGAGAACCTGAAAAAGAAAAAGGGGGGGTCAGAGAGAGAGAAAACCGGAATGGGACCCTCTTTCAAGAATAAAGCCTTTAATCCCCTGTGTGTCCACTTTCTTTAAACAACCTATCCTGCCGCATACCCTTCCGCAAGTGACCTTTGTATGTTTCAGATGAGAGCAGGTGGCCATCACACCTTAGTTTGGCAGGGGAGGAGGGCACACAGATACCTCTGTTATATCTCATGTCTTATATGGAAGATCTTCAGATGAAAGCTAAGCTAAGTCTCTTCACATTTTCTGCTCACAATTACTACACTTGGTATTTTGTTATTTCCAGTTATATGTGAGGAAATCATTGAGAGTACGAAGGACTTAACAGCAAAGCAGATTAGACCAAAACAGCCAAATCCAAGGGATGGAAATCTTACAATATGTAACAGTGAGAATCCATAAAAAATGAAGAACTCACCATATCATCCACCCCCTGATAGAGCTATCCAGAGCAAAGATTCTAAACAACATGTCCACCACCTGATAGAGCTATACAGAGCAAAGACTCTAAACAACATGTCCACCACCTGATAGAGCTATACAGAGCAAAGATTCTAAACAACATGTCCACCCCTGATAGAGCTATACAGAGCAAAGAATCTAAACAACATGTCCGCCCCCTGATAGAGCTATCCAGAGCAAAGATTCTAAACAACATGTCCACCACCTGATAGAGCTATACAGAGCAAAGACTCTAAACAACATGTCCACCACCTGATAGAGCTATACAGAGCAAAGATTCTAAACAACATGTCCACCCCTGATAGAGCTATACAGAGCAAAGAATCTAAACAACATGTCCGCCCCCTGATAGAGCTATCCAGAGCAAAGATTCTAAACAACATGTCCACCACCTGATAGAGCTATACAGAGCAAAGATTCTAAACAACATGTCCGCCCCCTGATAGAGCTATACAGAGCAAAGATTCTAAACAACATGTCCATTCCCTGATAGAGCTATACAGAGCAAAGATTCTAAACAACATGTCCACCACCTGATAGAGCTATACAGAGCAAAGACTCTAAAAAGCATGGCCACCACCTGATAGAGCTATCCAGAGCAAAGATTCTAAACAACATCCACCACCTGATAGAGCTATCCAGAGCAAAGATTCTAAACAACATGTCCACCCCCGATAGAGCTATACAGAGCAAAGATTCTAAACAACATGTCCACCACCTGATAGAGCTATACAGAGCAAAGATTCTAAACAACATGTCCACCCCCTGATAGAGCTATACAGAGCAAATATTCTAAACAACATGTCCACCCCCTGATAGAGCTATACAGAGCAAAGATTCTAAACAACATGTCCGCCCCCTGATAGAGCTATACAGAGCAAAGATTCTAAACAACATGTCCGCCCCCTGATAGAGCTATACAGAGCAAAGATTCTAAACAACATGTCCACCACCTGATAGAGCTATACAGAGCAAAGATTCTAAACAACATGTCCACCCCCTGATAGAGCTATACAGAGCAAAGATTTTAAACAACATGTCCACCACCTGATAGAGCTATACAGAGCAAAGATTCTAAACAACATGTCCGCCCCCTGATAGAGCTATACAGAGCAAAGATTCTAAACAACATGTCCACCACCTGATAGAGCTATACAGAGCAAAGATTATAAACAACATTTCCACCCCTGATAGAGCTATCCAGAGCAAAGATTGTAAACAACATTACATCGTTCATTTTATACACAACACACCCTGTATTGTACTTAGCTGCCGACACATTCTATAGTCAGGAAACAAGGCACAAGATAGATTGTGCTGTATGGATATGGATTCTGGGGCAAAAGTTAATTTTTGCCTTCAATGAAAGTAGACAGTACTTTTTTAAGACTGATTTTTCAGACCTTAATAAAAATTGGAAACCTACCCTGCAACGTAGATCCAATCTGTACAGCTGCCAGCGCTTTACTATGCATCGGAGGATCTCATACAGCAGTCATAAGTCTGAAAGCAATGGTGCATATCTGTTTACAGATGTCGGAGTCAATGTTTCCCAGTTTGTATGCTGGGATATAAACAATGTCAGGGAAGATTTACATAATTAGACACAATCATTAATCCAACACCTCCTCTCTGCTTAGTACAAAAACCAAAACAGCAGCCTAAAAATATAGGATAACATGACTTTCCTTATAATGGGTCAGTACATCACTCAGCATTATAAGAGGGTACTTAGAAACACTTACCGTGTTCAGTTAAAGTGACAGTAACAGATCAGAAAAAAAAACCCCTTCAGTTAAATGTTATTAAGGAAATATGTCATTAAATCTATGTCCAGATACACAGGGAGCCTTGCCTCACTATTTAAAGCTACATTCAAAACCAAAGCTCCTCCCATTTTACTGACATCACATTTGGAATGTTGTGACGGGATGCTGGTCGGTGACATCATTACCCCACAACATTCCGAACAGAGCAGCCAAATAATGATTTCTTAAAGGGACTGCGTCATGGAACCATTGTATATATTGGGAATATAGAGGTCAAATAGGGGTTAAAAATGACTCTTTACTTTGTGTTAACAAAACGGCAAGCAAATGTTTTAAACATGTCTGTGGTTTTTCCTGCTCATGACATCACCATGCCAGGCCCGTCCATTGTCACGAATGGGTTAAATAAACTGCAAGCTGGAAAAGCTAAACACACGTAGATTGCTAAAGGGGAAAAAAAATCAGTAATTTAAAGATGTAGAAATTTAAACAACTGCATTGAATGGAAATCTATTTTATTTTACAATTTAAATAGAATAATTCAAAACACATCTCGTGGTAATGTCCTTTAAGGAGTTGTCAGGACAATGTATATGTTGCTGTTTCCAAATATTTTTACATTTCCAAGTAATTTGGAGACAATATCCTTTTTTTAAGGTCCAGTGAGCAGGAGCTTTGCAAAATATTAAAAGTTCTGCTCAGGAACTGAAGGGAATTGAGAAGGGAATTTCAAACTTTAGGACAATGTAGCAGAGTTGGAAAAATTCTCCAATGCTGCTTAATGGGAAAAATGTTCCAACTCGACTACTTTGGCCTTAAGTTTGAAATTCCCATCTCAGTTACCTGCAACTCTCTCTTAATTTGATACTTAATCTATGTTCACGACTAGATTTACTTATATCCTCAGTGATCTACAATGAAATGTCGTCTTGGACAATGGAGGTTCCCGTGTATATAAGTGTAAAGGCGCCTTTTTACTCCATCACCAGAGCACCATAGAAGTTCGGATTTGGGACTCCATTGTCTCTTACGTTTACCTGCCAGATGTTGGATTTTATGGAGGTAAAACATATGGGGGATCTTTTTACCGATTATGACACCAGTGTGATATTTTTAATCAGGGGTAAGCACTCCTGAACCCTCCCCCTCCCCCTCAGGGGTAAGCACTCCTGATCTCCCCCCTCCCCCTCAGGGGTAAGGACTCCTGATCTCCCCCCTCCCCCTCAGGGGTAAGCACTCCTGATCTCCCCCCTCAGGGGTAAGCACAGGTATTAATATTAGTTTTTATATTTTTTTTCTTCGTGTAATTCTTCTGCTGCTGAAACAATTATGGGAATAATGTGATTCATTCCAAGGTCTTTCAGTTCCGTCCGCCAGCGTAAAACGCGTGGTATTCCTTGTATTCTAGGCACAGGCTTACAAAAAAAAGCACTTTCCAGTATATTATTTATTAAAGAGATAGTGTCACACTATAAAACATTACATTTGTTTTCCTTGCTGAATAATACATGGGTCACCGGATGAGCAGAGAAACGAGTTAACTAGTGGGCGTGTCTTAAAGGAAAACTAACCCTTTTATTCCCACTTCTGCTTCTAATACACACGAGTGAAAAAAGAGTTGTGATCAGGTGAAAAGAAAGAGTAAAAGTGCTAAATCTGAAAATTATACCAGCCCCAAAACAGCAATACTGGCTCTTTTTTGCTGTGTGAAGGATGACAATTATAATAAAGAGCTAGGATGAGCAATTCAAATAAACACCATATAATAAATACTATGTGATAACTATAATTCAAGTGAAACAGCCCAACCTAGGCACTTGGACAGGGTGGTGACACCCACAAAGATGAAAACTGTATTGCTCCACGGGTCTTGCACACCAAATAGTAACGGGGTAACCCAAAATATTCCAAAAGTATTTCATACAAAACTGTATTAAACAGATAAAATGCAATTCTCACACAAGAGAACCGTGAGCTCTCCCATCGGGACATAGCACTTTAAAACAGACAGCCCCCCCCCCCCCTCTCAGCACATTGTCCTTCCAAGTTCTAATAAAGAAAATTCCAGTGGGCACCAGTAGTGTATCTTCTACAAGGCAAACAAGGCACTCGCCTAGGGCGGCACTTTGCCAGAGGGTGTTAAATGTAATGAGGGTGATGGTGACATGTAATGGGGCATTTAGTTTAAATGCAATATGGGTGATGGGGGAATGTAATGGAGTGAATGGGCATTTAATGTGTGTGCAATGTGGGTGATAGGGCATGTCGTGGGTGTGCAACATGGGTGAGGGGACATGTTGTGGGTATGCAACGTGGGTGGGTGGGCCCAGAATTTGTCTGCCTAGGGTAGCACAAAACCAAGATACACCACTGGTGGGCACACGGCATCAAAGTCAGACGGGATCCATCAACCCTCACATCCGGATTCTGATGTCAAGGCACTACGCGTTTCACAAGCACCTTGACAAAGCCAATGGTAATGACTTTAATGGACGAATTAACAAATGATTTTCGAACAATCTGCATTCGCTTTTTTTTCTGTCCAACTTTGCATTTGTTTTCAGATAAACAGACGAAAATACAGATTTTCGGCCAAATCAGCATTTGTCTGAAAACGACAGCCCACCTCTAGTCTGCTCTTCTCAATCTAATACCTGTATTAGGCTGAGAAGCGCAGACATTTTTTGTTTTTTTTGTTTACATTAACGATATTGTTCTATTTTTTATTTCCAGGTAGAGCGTTAGATGAGTATAAGGAAAGCAATGTATCAGGAACCAGCAGACAATAGGAGCAAGACAGCGCCATGCAGAACATTACGCAAACGGATATGCGTCTGCCTCTTTCATGGCGGTATGAAAATAGATTGCTAAATATTTTATAATAACAATGGACATTATTTGTTCTCTGTGGTGAGTGACAACTTCATCACTAGAAGCAAATAAAAGTGTAAAATAAACAAAGCCAATGTAAACCTTGGATTTCACAAGGGGAGCTGATTGGCTGTCAGCATTCCACACAGTGCAAGAAAAAGGGAAGTGATGCTGAATACCCACTGTGCTCAAGAAAAAAAATCAAATATAGAAACGCAAAGTTACATAAGGATTTATTGGGTTGCAATTTTAGAAAACTTAACAATACAAGCTAAGTATAATGCAGGGTATGTTGTGTATAAAATGAACAATGTTATTATACAGCGTGTTGTTTAGAATCTTTGCTCTGTATAGCTCTATCAGGGGGGTGGACATGCTGTTTAGCATCTTTGCTCTGTATAGCTCTATCAGGGGTCAGACATGTTGTTTAGAATCTTTGCTCTGTATAGCTCTATCAGGGGGGTGGACATGTTGTTTAGAATCTTTGCTCTGTATATCTCTATCAGGGGGAGGACATGCTGTTTAGCATCTTTGCTCTGTATAGCTCTATCAGGGGTCAGACATGTTGTTTAGAATCTTTGCTCTGTATAGCTCTATCAGGGGGGTGGACATGTTGTTTAGAATCTTTGCTCTGTATAGCTCTATCAGGGGGGTGGACATGTTGCTTAGAATCTTTGCTCTGTATAGCTCTATCAGGAGGTGGACATGCTGTTTAGCATCTTTGCTCTGTATAGCTCTATCAGGGGGCGGACATGTTGTTTAGAATCTTTGCTCTGTATAGCTCTATCAGGGGGCGGACATGTTGTGTAGAATCTTTGTTCTGTATTGCTCTATCAGGGGGTGGACATGTTGCTTAGAATCTTTGCTCTGTATAGCTCTATCAGGAGGTGGACATGCTGTTTAGCATCTTTGCTCTGTATAGCTCTATCAGGGGGCGGTCATGTTGTTTAGAATCTTTGCTCTGTATAGCTCTATCAGGGGGCGGACATGTTGTGTAGAATCTTTGTTCTGTATTGCTCTATCAGGGGGCGGACATGTTGTTTAGAATCTTTGCTCTGTTTAGCTCTATCAGGTGGTGGACATGTTGTTTAGAATCTTTGCTCTGTATAGCTCTATCAGGGGGTGGACATGTTGTTTAGAATCTTTGCTCTGTATAGCTCTATCAGGGGGTGGACATGTTGTTTAGAATATTTGCTCTGTATAGCTCTATCAGGGGGAGGACAAGATGGTTAGAATCTTTGCTCTGTATAGCTCTATCAGGGGTGGACATGTTGTTTAGAATCTTTGCTCTGTATAGCTCTATCAGGGGGAGGACAATATGTTTAGAATCTTTGCTCTGTATAGCTCTATCAGGGGGTGGACATGTTGTTTAGAATCTTTGCTCTGTATAGCTCTATCAGGGGGAGGACAACATGTTTAGAATCTTTGCTCTGTATAGCTCTATCAGGGGGTGGACATGTTGTTTAGAATCTATGCTCTGTATAGCTCTATCAGGGGGAGGACAACATGTTTAGAATCTTTGCTCTGTATAGCTCTATCAGGGGGTGGACATGTTGTTTAGAATCTTTGCTCTGTATAGCTCTATCAGGGGGCGGACATGTTGTTTAGAATCGTTGCTCTGTATAGCTCTATCAGGTGGTGGACATGCTGTTTAGAATCTTTGCTCTGTATAGCTCTATCAGAAGGCGGACATGTTGGTTAGAATCTTTGCTTTTTATAGCTCTATCACGGAGCGGACATATTGTTTAGAATCTTTGCTCTGTATAGCTCTATCAGGGGGCGGACATGTTGTTTAGAATCTTTTCTCTGTACAGCTCTATCAGAAGGCAGATATGTTGGTTAGAATCTTTGCTCTTTATAGCTCTATCAGGGGTGGATATGTTGGTTAGAATCTTTGCTCTGTATAGCTCTATCAGGGGGCCGACATGTTGTTTAGAATCTTTGCTCTGTATAGCTCTATCAGGGGGCGGACATGTTGTTTAGAATCTTTGCTCTGTATAGCTCTATCAGGGGCGGACATGTTGTTTAGAATCTTTGCTCTATCAGGGGTGGACATGTTGCTTAGAATCTTTGCTCTGTATAGCTCTATCAGGGGGCGGACATGTTGTTTAGAATCTTTGCTCTGTATAGCTCTATCAGGTACTGGACATGCTGTTTAGAATCTTTTCTCTGTACAGCTCTATCAGAAGGCGGACATGTTGGTTAGAATCTTTGCTCTTTCTAGCTCTATCAGGGGTGGATATGTTGGTTAGAATCTTTGCTCTGTATAGCTCTATCAGGGGGCGGACATGTTGTTTAGAATCTTTGCTCTGTATAGCTCTATCAGGGGGCGGACATGTTGTTTAGAATCTTTGCTCTGTATAGCTCTATCAGGGGCGGACATGTTGTTTAGAATCTTTGCTCTGTATAGCTCTATCAGGGGCGGACATGTTGTTTAGAATCTTTGCTCTATCAGGGGTGGACATGTTGCTTAGAATCTTTGCTCTGTATAGCTCTATCAGGGGGCGGACATGATGTTTAGAATCTTTGCTCTGTATAGCTCTATCAGGGGTGGACATGTTTGTTAGAATCTTTGCTCTGTATAGCTCTATCAGGGGCAGACATGTTCTTTAGAATCTTTGCTCTGTATAGCTCTATCAGGGGGCGGACATGTTGTTTAGAATCTTTGCTCTGTATAGCTCTATCAGGGGTGGACATGTTTGTTAGAATCTTTGCTCTGTATAGCTCTATCAGGGGCAGACATGTTGCTTAGAATCTTTGCTCTGTATAGCTCTATCAGGGGGCAGACATGTTGTTTAGAATCTTTGCTCTCTATAGCTCTATCAGGGGTGGACATGTTGTTTAGAATCTTTGCTCTGTATAGCTCTATCAGGGGGAGGACAAGATGTTTAGAATCTTTGCTCTGTATAGCTCTATCAGAGGGAGGACAATATGTTTAGAATCTTTGCTCTGTATAGCTCTATCAGGGGGTGGACATGTTGTTTAGAATCTTTGCTCTGTATAGCTCTATCAGGGGGCGGACATGTTGTTTAGAATCGTTGCTCTGTATAGCTCTATCAGGTGGTGGACATGCTGTTTACAATCTTTGCTCTGTATAGCTCTATCAGAAGGCGGACATGTTGGTTAGAATCTTTGCTCTTTATAGCTCTATCAGGGAGCGGACATATTGTTTAGAATCTTTGCTCTGTATAGCTCTATCAGGGGGCGGACATGTTGTTTAGAATCTTTGCTCTGTATAGCTCTATCAGGTGGTGGACATGCTGTTTAGATTCTTTTCTCTGTACAGCTCTATCAGAAGGCGGACATGTTGGTTAGAATCTTTGCTCTTTATAGCTCTATCAGGGGTGGATATGTTGGTTAGAATCTTTGTTCTGTATAGCTCTATCAGGGGGCGGACATGTTGTTTAGAATCTTTGCTCTGTATAGCTCTATCAGGGGGTGGACATGTTGTTTAGAATCTTTGCTCTGTATAGCTCTATCAGGGGCGGACATGTTGTTTAGAATCTTTGCTCTGTATAGCTCTATCAGGGGCGGACATGTTGTTTAGAATCTTTGCTCTATCAGGGGTGGACATGTTGCTTAGAATCTTTGCTCTGTATAGCTCTATCAGGGGGCGGACATGTTGTTTAGAATCTTTGCTCTGTATAGCTCTATCAGGGGTGGACATGTTTGTTAGAATCTTTGCTCTGTATAGCTCTATCAGGGGCAGACATGTTCTTTAGAATCTTTGCTCTGTATAGCTCTATCAGGGGGCGGACATGTTGTTTAGAATCTTTGCTCTGTATAGCTCTATCAGGGGTGGACATGTTTGTTAGAATCTTTGCTCTGTATAGCTCTATCAGGGGCAGACATGTTGCTTAGAATCTTTGCTCTGTATAGCTCTATCAGGGGGCAGACATGTTGTTTAGAATCTTTGCTCTGTATAGCTCTATCAGGGGGAGGACAAGATGTTTAGAATCTTTGCTCTGTATAGCTCTATCAGAGGGAGGACAATATGTTTAGAATCTTTGCTCTGTATAGCTCTATCAGGGGGTGGACATGTTGTTTAGAATCTTTGCTCTGTATAGCTCTATCAGGGGGCGGACATGTTGTTTAGAATCGTTGCTCTGTATAGCTCTATCAGGTGGTGGACATGCTGTTTACAATCTTTGCTCTGTATAGCTCTATCAGAAGGCGGACATGTTGGTTAGAATCTTTGCTTTTTATAGCTCTATCACGGAGCGGACATATTGTTTAGAATCTTTGCTCTGTATAGCTCTATCAGGGGGCGGACATGTTGTTTAGAATCTTTTCTCTGTACAGCTCTATCAGAAGGCAGATATGTTGGTTAGAATCTTTGCTCTTTATAGCTCTATCAGGGGTGGATATGTTGGTTAGAATCTTTGCTCTGTATAGCTCTATCAGGGGGCCGACATGTTGTTTAGAATCTTTGCTCTGTATAGCTCTATCAGGGGGCGGACATGTTGTTTAGAATCTTTGCTCTGTATAGCTCTATCAGGGGCGGACATGTTGTTTAGAATCTTTGCTCTATCAGGGGTGGACATGTTGCTTAGAATCTTTGCTCTGTATAGCTCTATCAGGGGGCGGACATGTTGTTTAGAATCTTTGCTCTGTATAGCTCTATCAGGTACTGGACATGCTGTTTAGAATCTTTTCTCTGTACAGCTCTATCAGAAGGCGGACATGTTGGTTAGAATCTTTGCTCTTTCTAGCTCTATCAGGGGTGGATATGTTGGTTAGAATCTTTGCTCTGTATAGCTCTATCAGGGGGCGGACATGTTGTTTAGAATCTTTGCTCTGTATAGCTCTATCAGGGGGCGGACATGTTGTTTAGAATCTTTGCTCTGTATAGCTCTATCAGGGGCGGACATGTTGTTTAGAATCTTTGCTCTGTATAGCTCTATCAGGGGCGGACATGTTGTTTAGAATCTTTGCTCTATCAGGGGTGGACATGTTGCTTAGAATCTTTGCTCTGTATAGCTCTATCAGGGGGCGGACATGATGTTTAGAATCTTTGCTCTGTATAGCTCTATCAGGGGTGGACATGTTTGTTAGAATCTTTGCTCTGTATAGCTCTATCAGGGGCAGACATGTTCTTTAGAATCTTTGCTCTGTATAGCTCTATCAGGGGGCGGACATGTTGTTTAGAATCTTTGCTCTGTATAGCTCTATCAGGGGTGGACATGTTTGTTAGAATCTTTGCTCTGTATAGCTCTATCAGGGGCAGACATGTTGCTTAGAATCTTTGCTCTGTATAGCTCTATCAGGGGGCAGACATGTTGTTTAGAATCTTTGCTCTCTATAGCTCTATCAGGGGTGGACATGTTGTTTAGAATCTTTGCTCTGTATAGCTCTATCAGGGGGAGGACAAGATGTTTAGAATCTTTGCTCTGTATAGCTCTATCAGAGGGAGGACAATATGTTTAGAATCTTTGCTCTGTATAGCTCTATCAGGGGGTGGACATGTTGTTTAGAATCTTTGCTCTGTATAGCTCTATCAGGGGGCGGACATGTTGTTTAGAATCGTTGCTCTGTATAGCTCTATCAGGTGGTGGACATGCTGTTTACAATCTTTGCTCTGTATAGCTCTATCAGAAGGCGGACATGTTGGTTAGAATCTTTGCTCTTTATAGCTCTATCAGGGAGCGGACATATTGTTTAGAATCTTTGCTCTGTATAGCTCTATCAGGGGGCGGACATGTTGTTTAGAATCTTTGCTCTGTATAGCTCTATCAGGTGGTGGACATGCTGTTTAGATTCTTTTCTCTGTACAGCTCTATCAGAAGGCGGACATGTTGGTTAGAATCTTTGCTCTTTATAGCTCTATCAGGGGTGGATATGTTGGTTAGAATCTTTGTTCTGTATAGCTCTATCAGGGGGCGGACATGTTGTTTAGAATCTTTGCTCTGTATAGCTCTATCAGGGGGTGGACATGTTGTTTAGAATCTTTGCTCTGTATAGCTCTATCAGGGGCGGACATGTTGTTTAGAATCTTTGCTCTGTATAGCTCTATCAGGGGCGGACATGTTGTTTAGAATCTTTGCTCTATCAGGGGTGGACATGTTGCTTAGAATCTTTGCTCTGTATAGCTCTATCAGGGGGCGGACATGTTGTTTAGAATCTTTGCTCTGTATAGCTCTATCAGGGGTGGACATGTTTGTTAGAATCTTTGCTCTGTATAGCTCTATCAGGGGCAGACATGTTCTTTAGAATCTTTGCTCTGTATAGCTCTATCAGGGGGCGGACATGTTGTTTAGAATCTTTGCTCTGTATAGCTCTATCAGGGGTGGACATGTTTGTTAGAATCTTTGCTCTGTATAGCTCTATCAGGGGCAGACATGTTGCTTAGAATCTTTGCTCTGTATAGCTCTATCAGGGGGCAGACATGTTGTTTAGAATCTTTGCTCTGTATAGCTCTATCAGGGGGAGGACAAGATGTTTAGAATCTTTGCTCTGTATAGCTCTATCAGAGGGAGGACAATATGTTTAGAATCTTTGCTCTGTATAGCTCTATCAGGGGGTGGACATGTTGTTTAGAATCTTTGCTCTGTATAGCTCTATCAGGGGGCGGACATGTTGTTTAGAATCGTTGCTCTGTATAGCTCTATCAGGTGGTGGACATGCTGTTTACAATCTTTGCTCTGTATAGCTCTATCAGAAGGCGGACATGTTGGTTAGAATCTTTGCTCTTTATAGCTCTATCAGGGAGCGGACATATTGTTTAGAATCTTTGCTCTGTATAGCTCTATCAGGGGGCGGACATGTTGTTTAGAATCTTTGCTCTGTATAGCTCTATCAGGTGGTGGACATGCTGTTTAGATTCTTTTCTCTGTACAGCTCTATCAGAAGGCGGACATGTTGGTTAGAATCTTTGCTCTTTATAGCTCTATCAGGGGTGGATATGTTGGTTAGAATCTTTGCTCTGTATAGCTCTACCAGGGGGCGGACATGTTGTTTAGAATCTTTGCTCTGTATAGCTCTATCAGGGGGCGGACATGTTGTTTAGAATCTTTGCTCTGTATAGCTCTATCAGGGGCGGACATGTTGTTTAGAATCTTTGCTCTGTATAGCTCTATCAGGGGCGGACATGTTGTTTAGAATATTTGCTCTATCAGGGGTGGACATGTTGCTTAGAATCTTTGCTCTGTATAGCTCTATCAGGGGGCGGACATGTTGTTTAGAATCTTTGCTCTGTATAGCTCTATCAGGTGGTGGACATGCTGTTTAGAATCTTTTCTCTGTACAGCTCTATCAGAAGGCGGACATGTTGGTTAGAATCTTTGCTCTTTATAGCTCTATCAGGGGTGGATATGTTGGTTAGAATCTTTGCTCTGTATAGCTCTATCAGGGGGCGGACATGTTGTTTAGAATCTTTGCTCTGTATAGCTCTATCAGGGGCGGACATGTTGTTTAGAATCTTTGCTCTGTATAGCTCTATCAGGGGCGGACATGTTGTTTAGAATCTTTGCTCTATCAGGGGTGGACATGTTGCTTAGAATCTTTGCTCTGTATAGCTCTATCAGGGGGCGGACATGTTGTTTAGAATCTTTGCTCTGTATAGCTCTATCAGGGGTGGACATGTTTGTTAGAATCTTTGCTCTGTATAGCTCTATCAGGGGCAGACATGTTGTTTAGAATCTTTGCTCTATCAGGGGTGGACATGTTGCTTAGAATCTTTGCTCTGTATAGCTCTATCAGGGGGCGGACATGTTGTTTAGAATCTTTGCTCTCTATAGCTCTATCAGGGGTGGACATGTTGTTTAGAATCTTTGCTCTCTATAGCTCTATCAGGGGTGGACATGTTGTTTAGAATCTTGGTTGAGATGGCTTAGATCAGGGGTCCTCAAACTACGGCCCGCGGGCCACATGCGGCCCGCCAAACACATTTATCCGGCCCGCGGGGGGTGTTTTTTTTTTCTTCTTGCAGCCGCAGCGGATGCGGCTGCAGGAAAACGAGAAAAAAAAAATCACCGCGACCGGATGTGACGTTTCGTCACATCCGGATCCGGTAACTGTGTTTCCCTCCTCCGTGCAGGAGGGGAACACTGCGCAAGACGTCCGGCCGGGGACACAGCGGCTGGAGGTATGATGGGGAAGAGGGGGGGGAGGGAGGTATAACGAGCACTGCAATGGGCAGTTTCTGGGCATCTGACTGGCAAAATATTCCTGGGCATCCGAATGGCATAATATTCCTGGGCATCTGAATGGCATAATATTCCTGGGCATCTTGACTGGCATAATATTCCTGGGCATCTTGACTGGCATAATATTCCTGGGCATCTTGACTGGCATAATATTCCTGGGCATCTGACTGGTACAATATTACAGGCATCTGACTGGTACAATATTACAGGCATCTGACTGGCAAAATATTCCTGGGCATCTAACTGGCACACTATTCCTGGGCATCTGACTGGCATAATATAACTGGGCATCTGACTGGAATAATATTCCTGGGCATCTGACTGGCACACTATTCCTGGGCATCTGACTGGCACACTATTCCTGGGCTCTGACTGGCACACTATTCCTGGGCATCTGAATGGCATAATATTCCTGGGCATCTGACTGGCATAATATTCTTGGGCTCTGACTGGCATAATATTCCTGGGCATCTGACTGGCATAATATTCCTGGGCATCTGACTGGCACAATATTCCTGGGCATCTGACTGGCATAATATTCCTGGGCATCTGACTGGCACAATATTCCTGGGCATCTGACTGGCATAATATAACTGGGCATCTGACTGGCATAATATAACTGGGCTCTGACTGGCATAATATTCCTGGGCATCTGACTGGCATAATATTCCTGGGCTCTGACTGGCATAATATTACTGGGCTCTGACTGGCATAATATTCCTGGGCATCTGACTGGCACACTATTCCCATTGAAATACTGGTAAGTTTGTTGATTTAACTTTACTTCATTTTAAATATTGTATTTGTTCCCGTTTTGTTTCTTCACTTCAAAATAAGATATATGCAGTGTGCATAGGAATTTGTTCATAGTTTTTGTTTTTACTATAGTCCGGCCCTCCAACGGTCTGAGGGACAGTGAACTGGCCCTCTGTTTAAAACGTTTGAGGACCCCTGGCTTAGATGAATGAAGATCAGAGCTATCTGTGTATTTTTCATTACTATTTAAAATGCTTACATTGGATGCAATATTTCAGTGAAATATATCATTTTTTTGCCGATAGTTATCCTTAAACTGGTTCCTCCTGGACACATGAATTCTGCAGGGGAGGGGAACATGTAAAATGTATATACATCCTATTTAAAAAAAAAAAAACAATAGCTGGCCACACATACGTAATAATAACCCCAGGTCACTTTTAGTGATCCCCACTATGTTTGGTTGTAGCTTATTATCTATGTGGGTAATTGGGAGAGGGGTTTAATTAGACTTTGGCCAATACATTAAAAAAGTCATGTTAGCAGCATAGACTGCTATGCATATTTGATATATACAGTGATGAGAGTTTCCCAGTCTAGCTGTAGGTAAAGCTCTGGATTTGCTTTTATTGATGCACCGTCAGATTTTGGCTAGTTCCTGTGGCTTATCTGCAAATCTGTATTAGCCGCTCATGTGGAGCCATTTGGCTTCTTTCAATTGATCGTTTGGCATAGACATGTTATTGATGTGGACCAATGAATTTGTAGTTTTATAGAGATACTCCCCCAAAATGCTCTGAAATACAGACGTCTCATCCTGAGCTATTGTTTGCGAGTAGGTAAGCATTCTCATCAGAGCAGCATTCAACATGCAGTTCTTGTCAGGCAGAAGTGATGTTCTGTCTGATTAAAACTGATATAAGAGTTTATTCCCCCATCAGTTCACCACTGTGGCTGGCGTTCAAGTTTGTATTTTCAACGTGATGTTTGCTGTCTCTAGTATACAAATACCGTCCTTTCAGATAATATAATGGATTAAAAACGCACTTAAGACTAAAAAGAGCACATGTATTTATTTTTAGCTGGCTGTGTTCCTTCCCTTTGTGAGCTTTCTTCTCTGGCAACAACAGAAATATCTGTAAATAAAAAACAATTTAAAATATGTTTTGGTGGACTCTGACACGAATGTGGCCAAGGAAGTATTGTTTTGCCCTGTAAGTCATGAGGGTTGAAATGCTCAATGAAGAAGGAAGGGATCCAGCTGGACTAACTCCACTTATATCAGTAGCCCACTGAATTGCTGGGAAATCTCCCTCAGCCAAAAAATATTTTACAAAAGGGAGGCAGCTCAGATGGGATTTATTTGGCAGACACCAGAGACCACATAAACCCCTGCTAATTTAAAAAGTAGAATGGCTTTTTTTTTATGGGACTTTGATAAACCATGGCCCAAAATAATTAAGGCAAAAAAGGGGTGGATTAGGTGGGGTTAATGCTAAATCACAACCCTTCTTTCTCTAAAAATGTGATGTTTTAGGTAAGTGTCCAGTTTGACCAATAGGACGTTTGGCTCCACCCATGAGGTTCAGTGACTATCCCTGGTTTTTATGCATGAAGTGGTAAGATACAATTCAGACCACCCACACCTCCTCCAACAGACCACCTCAGACTAATAGCTAGATTTACTGAACACATATTAACATTATCCGTGTAATCGCAATTCTTCAGGGAGGGAGCACGACTGTGGGGGTCTGGAGGTCCTGAGAACAAAGTACAGCTAGAGGTCAGAAGTGCAAGGTCGGAGATATGTAGCTAAGGTCAAGAAAGGCAAACTCAGTACACAGGAGAATCAGAGTACAGAATACAACACCCAGGCGGAGTAAAACTGTCTCAAGACACGGGCAGTGTGATAGGGAGCTGAGTTTATAGCAAGTCTGGATTGGTGCTGAAAAATGACATATGACAAAAAAGGGATACAAGTGATGTGTAAGAGAAGCGATGTGTAAGAGAAGTAAGCGTAAAAAAATAATAAATAGGCTGGATTATTGCACCATGCGATGATGCTGGGGCAAATACAAGAAGACTATACTCCTGACCCATGTGAGGCTGCAACATGTGTTCTGTATGTGCGGGGGAATCTGAGGAACCCTATCTGTGCCCTCATATGGACCAACTGGGCCAGTCAGCAAGGTTGGTCACTAAAAACGCAGACTTTACACCCCTGACCGTGCAACATCGAGATCCAGGCTATCTGGTTTAGATTCCCGATGTCTGGAGCTAATTTACTTGCATTTAGATTGTGTATGTCTGCCAAATGTGGGACTATTGGCAAATTTTGGGAATGGTGGGTCTTCCCTTCTACGGAATCTGTCTCGGATCACAACGGCTGGGAATATCTCAAATATTTCCGACAGGCCTGTATTCCCTGTTATTTTTTTTCTCTCTGGGCATAGTGCATCATTTCCCCCTTTTCGCACAGCGGGATGTTGGAGCTGCAATTCCAAAATGGCCTCCTTTTAGCGAAAGCAGTTCGACCTTCAGATGTCCAACAGCGCTGCAGAATATGGTGACTCTTTACAAACAATGGCAGGTCTAACTCCATTTCCATTAGCATGGTTAGCTGGAAATAATACCAATCTGTTGGGTTTTTTTTTTTAACAGATTTGTGTTTTTCATACATGGCTAGTATTTTTTTTTACATTTTTTTATTTCTTTACAATACAAGTGCATATGATGGAGGCCGAACCAAAGGCCTTAAATAGAACCCTCCACTCGAGGGTGGGGACAGTGGTTTATTTAGTTAAACAAAGCAATCATGCTGTCAATGGAGTCCGATTAAAAATGTATACCTTAATAAAAATAGACTAGAAGGTTTGGTTTGCTTTAACTTGTTAAAATGATAATTTTTCATGTTTCTGTAAAGTAACAGACTCAACTCCCCAGTCACATGTCTAAGGCTATTTTCTTAATTTATCAGGACAATTGTTCCAACCTTGGCGGAGGGGGGGAGGTCGTTTGAATAAGCTATACTTGCTCTCTACTATTTGTGTACAGCGGGTACCTTCCCTTTGTGTTCTTCCCTGTTTATTCCCAATAAGGGCACCACTTACACCCAGTTTCTAACAAAAAGACCTTGAAGTTTCTAATTTACGTTTGACCTAAATATTTACGTGTTTCAAAGCAGAGATAGATATATAGGTATATACATTGCTAATGTTAGAGACACGTTTTATCTGCAAATGGAAAAAAACAAACTTTGGGTAAATTTGTTGAATGAGGGTAAAAATATTTAAAAGATAATCAAATCCACTAGCTTAAAATTCTCCTCTTTGTCTCGAGCCTCTGTGTTTCTCCCTTTATGTTTCCCAAGGAGAATAAATGAAATGCATAATGGATTCGAACAAAGATGCCCGGGTAAGTGACTGTGGACAGTTAAATAATACATCTATTTCTCTCTTCTTTTTTTTTTTGCAGTGAAAAATTACTGGGAAAAATCCAACTGCAGATTAATTTTTTTTTATTCGAGATATCTACAATGTTATACGCTAAAAATTCCCAATTTTTCACCATCATTCCTCTTCGTTTGGTTTTGCAGAGTTAAATCTAGCAACTGGAATAAAAGATTCAATCTTTCTATTCAATCCCATTGTGATTGCAAACTGCGTCCTACTATGTAGAAAGGGGGGGGGGGGGGGGGATATTTGGCAGAGACACTTTGTCCCTGACTGATGGGAGGATATTTAAATCCTGTTCAGTGTCCAATACACTAAACAGTGCCACAGGCCTCCTCCTGCATTGTAGTGCTTAAAGGAACTGTAACGATTCAGAAAAAGATAGCTTCAAACCAAAGTTGGGAAGAAAATATATTATTATGTATGTGTCGAGGTGCACACAGTTTAAGTGTACAGAAAATATGCAGCTTTTTTTAGTGACCATCAATTTATGGTGTGTTAGCAGGAAGTTCCATTATACCACCTGGTCTGCGACCAATTACACCCACAACATTCTAAAAGTGATGTCAGTAAAAGGGGAGGAGCTTGTATAGTTCTAGTACATTTCCAGGCATACCTGCCAACACCCTAAGACCTGGAATATGAGATGCATTTGGGAGAAGCCAAAATGGGGAGGAGTTATGTAATGTCATGTGATCTCACAAGATTGAACTTGTGCCTACCCGGTCCCCGATGGCTGAAGCCAACTCGTTTTTTAAACTATGTATGACTTGTGCACATTACAAAGCACAGTGCATAGGCAGCAGTCATACCGGGACAGTCCCAAATTGGACGGGATAGGTCATGTCAAATCCAGGACAGTTGGGAACTATGTAAAGGGAATCTGTCAATTACAAAATGTCTGTAGTGTGAATGTAGAGAATAAAAAATGATCTGTGCTTTGTATTAGCAGACTTGGAAACAAATGCGCTAATTCAGAATAAAAATGCTTTTTTAAATGTGTCTCGTATTTATGACATCACCCTGATGCTTTGGATGGGAAGTGTGTAATTTGCATGTGGAGCCAGCAGGTGATGTCACAACCAGGAGACTGCCCAGACTTCTGCAGTGTTTCTAAACCATTAGAATTGCTGTACTCTCTCGCACGCCAAGAAGGAGACGTGGCAAATCAACATATTTAGTTTAGTTTCCTCCAGGCCGGGTTTTACTCTTGGAAAAGATCTTAATGAAACTCGCTAATGGGAAGCGGTTCTCGTGTGTCAGCAGAAATCTGAATTTAATATAATGGCCTCAATGACAAAGCATGCGTCAGCATCAATTAATATAAGGGGTTACTGTCCCATGGTGGGGATGGCGGAACAGGGAAAACCATTCTATCTGCCCCCCCCCTCCCCCGTGCCTGGAACCCAAGGGAATAAAATACATATACGATATAGATAATGCATTCAAATTATGTTTTTTAATGCCTCCCCCTCTTTGGACGCCAGTCAGGATCAGGCTTCTCTCCCAGAATTCAGGATCACCCCACTCATTAATATGAAAAGTATTGCATGGAGAGTGTAGAGTCTCTTAGCAACATGCAATGGGGTTAGGACAGTTGGGAGAGGGAGCAGAGGCAGGCAGCCCCTTGTGCACCACTGAAAAGTCAATATGTCAAAGTGTGAATTTGTACGTCGAGGGGAGCGAGCTCTGTAACGGGATCCGCCGACCCACTCTGTCTGCGGACGTCTTCCACCTCGCTCGAATACGGGCCTGGAGCAATGGATCCGGGATACCAATGAAGATTTGCTCCTGCAAGATAGAGAGAGGCTGAGAAAGGGTCAGGCGGCAATGCAAGTTACATGGAAAGAGTTAAATCTCTGAAAAAAAAACCCAACAACCCTTAGACATGCATAAGGGAAATCGAAAGAATCGGGAATGCAACTCCTAGAACACTCAGCCAAGCTTAGGCCATCATGGGAGTCGTAACCTACAGAGGGGATGCGGGCGTCTGCTGCGGAAACCCAAACCCAGCACAAGGGGCCGTGCTACAGGCACTCAGTGCATGGCCAGCTGAGCATGATAGGAGTTCTTGGCTGGTTGTCTCTGTCCACCTTAATCCCAGTGGGAGAGTCAGTGCTCCTGGGGATGGCTGGCAGAGCTTGATAGGAGTGCTCAGCTTGTCCTGCACTATGGCTGTGCCCTCCAGTCATAGGTTATTATGTTAAGGCTCAGTGGAAAGGGCATGGCTGGCTGAGCGTGATGGGAGTAGCTGCATTGTAGTTGTTTATGGCAGTGGAGGCTCAGTGTTCCCAGGCTGGGACTCAGATTACTGTTTTTAGTGATAGGGAGGACCCCCAGCTCTTCCCTCTGGGTACCACTTCCGTCTCAGCATCTCCCGTCCCAGTGTCCGCTCACTGCGCATGCGCCGGAACTTCCTCCATCCTCGTGCGCGCGCGCCTTCACACGCAGAGCGGCCTGGCGCGCGCCCGCCCTCCCTACACGCCACTGCTCTCGCGCACTCCCGCCTAGCTGGGCGCTAATGTTTTCTTCCTCCGCTGACAAGACTGGCGGTATCACTCCGCGCGCGCTCCTCCAGGGAAAGTAGTCCCTCTTCCTCCTGCCGGCTCCAAACTCCGCCGCCCCGTGAGGAGGAAGATACCGGAGCTCGAGACGGCACCTCACCCCTGTCACCGGCCGGGGCGGTACCTACAGGAAAGCAGAGGAACTACCCCAAGGGTTATAGAAACTGCCCCAGCGTCCATAGAAACTGCCTCAGCATCCAAAGAAACTGCCCGAGGGTCCATAGAAACTGTCCCTGGTTCTACATAAAGTGCCCCAGGAGCCATAGAAAGTGCCCCAGGGGCCATAGAAAGTGCCCTTGAGTCTACAGAAACTGCTCCAAGATCTATAGAGAGTACCACTGGGTCTACTAAAAGTGCCCTTGGGTCTGCAGAGAGTACCACAGGGTCTATAGAAACTGCCCCAGGATCTGTAGAAACTGCCCAGGGTCTATACAAACTGCCCCAGGATCTATAGAAACTGCCCCAGGATCTATAGAGAGTACCACTGGGTCTACTAAAAGTGCCCTTGGGTCTGCAGAGAGTACCACAGGGTCTATAGAAACTGCCCCAGGATCTGTAGAAACTGCCCAGGGTCTATACAAACTGCCCCAGGATCTATAGAAACTGCCCCAGGATCTATAGAAACTGCCCCAGTATCTATAGAAACTGCCCAGGGTCTGTAGAAACTGCCCCAGGATCTATACAAACTGCACCAGGATCTATACAAACTGCCCCAGGATCTGTAGAAACTGCCCCAGGGTCTATACAAACTGCCCCAGGATCTATACAAACTGCCCCAGGATCTATGCAAACTGCCCCAGGATCTATACAAACTGCCCCAGGATCTATACAAACTGCCCCAGGATCTATACAAACTTCCCCAGGATCTATACAAACTGCCCCAGGGTCTATACAAACTGCCCCAGGATCTATACAAACTGCCCCAGGATCTATACAAACTGCCCCAGGGTCTATACAAACTGCCCCAGAATCTATAGAAACTGCCCCAGGATCTATAGGAAGTGCTGAGTGGATCCCAGAGATTTAGCCAGAGTACTGTACAAATTGGTAAATCTTGATTTGTATTGAATTCCATCAGTATCTGAAGATCAATCGGAAGTACTCGCGGATCTACAGAAAATACTACCGGATCCACAATAGAGAATAATCTGGGAGCTATAGAAAGTGCTGGATTTTTATGAATCTAAATGATCTTAAGAAAGTGCCGCCTGGGACACGAGGATCTTAAGAAAGTGCCGCCTGGGACACGAGGATCTTAAGAAAGTGTCGCCTGGGACCCGAGGATCTTAAGAAAGTGTTGCCTGGGACCCGAGGATCTTAAGGAAGTGCCGCCTGGGACCCGAGGATCTTAACAAAGTTCCACCTGGGACCCAAGGATCTTAAGAAAGTGCCACCTGGGACCAGAGGATCTTAAGAAAGTGCCACCTGGGACCAGAGGATCTGAAGAAAGTGCCGCCTAGGACTCGATGATCTTAAGAAAGCACTGTCTGGAACCCGAGGATCTTAAAAAAAGTGCCGCCTGGGACCTGAGGATCTTGAGAAAGTATTGTTGGGGATCTGTACAAAATACTGTGGACACTCAGGAATTTCTAGGAAAGAACCACTTGTCCTGGAGCCTTTAAAAAAATTTCACTCGATCTATGGAAAGTGTCACTAGAGTTGGTGGTCTATAGGATGCACCTTTGGACTTGGAAAAAGTGCCACTAGACTCGGAGATCCGTGGAAAGTGCCACTACACTTGGGGATCTGTGGAAAGTGCCACTACACTTGGGGATCTGTGGAAAGTGCCACTACACTTGGGGATCCGCGGAAAGTGCCACGAGACGTGGACATCCGTGGCAAGTGCCACGAGACGTGGACATCCGTGGAAAGTGCCACGAGACTTGGACTTCCACTGGAAGTGCCACGAGACTTGGACAATCACAGAAAGTGCCACGAGACTTGGAAATCCACAGTGGACCTTGCCATGGAGGTGCAGAGCTTGCATGAGGCTATTAATGTGCAATGTCACCAGGTAATTTATCTTGGTCTTATGGGGGCAGTTCTAGGGGACATGTTGCCTATCTCCCAGCATGCATTTCTGGAAACTTTCTGAAGTATATTCCTAGGTTGTTCTGTGTCCATATGATCCTCTCCTCCCCTCTTACACCCCTAGACACTATCAACTTCTCATGTCAAACCTACATACCATCACTTTATAACAACACAACCCTACCACCTCTTATTTCCCTTCTAAATCACTCTCAATATCCAACACTCTCTTTCACTCTTGTGCACTCCCCTGAACTCTTTTTCACTCTTCTGCGCTCTCATTTACTCTCAATCATCCTCTTTCACTCTCCTGCGCTCTCTTTTACTCTCCTGTGCTCTCTTTTACTCTCCTGCGCTCTCTTTTACTCTCCTGCATTCTCTTTTACACTCCTGCGCTCTCTTTTACACTCCTGCGCTCTCTTTCATTCTCCTGCTCTCTTTCACTCTCCTGCGCTCTCTTTCACTCTCGTGCGCTCTCTTTCACTCTCGTGCGCTCTCTTTCACTCTCCTGCTCTCTCTTTTACACTCCTGCGCTCTCTTTTACACTCCTGCGCTCTCTTTCACACTCCTGCGCTCTCTTTCACACTCCTGCGCTCTCTTTCACTAACCTGCGCTCTCTTTCACACTCCTGCGCTCTCTTTCACTCTCCTGCGTTCTCTTTTACTCTGCTGTCTTTCACTGTCCTGCGCTCTCTTTTACACTCCTGCGCTCTCTATCACTCTCCTGCGTTCTCTTTTACTCTGCTCTCTTTCACTCTCCTGCGCTCTCTTTCACACTCCTGCGTTCTCTTTTACTCTGCTGTCTTTCACTGTCCTGCGCTCTCTTTTACACTCCTGCGCTCTCTATCACTCTCCTGCGTTCTCTTTTACTCTGCTCTCTTTCACTGCCCTGCGCTCTCTTTCACTCTCCTTCGCTCTTTCTTTGCCTCCATCACTTTCTTCACTCTTTTTTTTCTTTCTTTCCATGTTTTGTATCATTTCCCCCCCTCCTCCTCCACTTCATCCCTTTCATCCCCTGCCCCTTCCCTCCATCCTCCTCCTCCTCTTCCTTTCTCACTTCTTCTCCCCCCTCCAATCTTGCAGTATCCCCCCTCCCCCTCCTTTTCTCCCCACTCTTTATTTCCCCCATCTCCTCCCATATTACCCCCCCTTCCCCCCCATAACATGCCCTCCTGTCCCCGCCCCCTGCCCCCCCCCCCCCCCCCCCCCGTGCCTTTTTTTCCTGGAGCAAGCTAGGAGGATTTGGAAGTAATATTGCTGCTGCTGCTGCTGCTGGAGATTAGGACGAGACCTGAATATTTATGAGCAATGCTTGGGGGAGACTGCCTCGCACACTCACTGTGTGTTTACTAGTCTTTGTTCCTACCCATTTACATCAAACTTGAAACACTTTCCCCCTTCTCCTTCTACTCACACTTTCTATCCTTCTTCCCTTTTCTTTCTTTTTTTTTTTTTTTTCTTTCCAAAATAGACTTTTTTTTTTCTTTGTATTATTATTATTATTATTTTTATTCTGAGTGGTCCCCAGATTCTTTCTATCCCCCCCCCCCCCCATATATTTTTTTATTTTTATTTTCACAAACTAGTTGCACAGATGAAGCAGGAGCCACAGGTAAAAAGAAAGCACATTATTATTATTTTTTGTATTTATTTAATCTATAGATCATTTAAATCCGTATTATTTGGTGCTGCTGCGCAGAGAGATCTTTGCAAACTTTGTCCTTGCTGCATATAAATAAATATATTCAAGTTTAGAGATTGTTTATTTGTTTTGTGTATATATATATATATATATATTATTTCCTAGGCTGGTACTCAATACTTCATCAAAGATGCTGAAAAAGTCACTACTGCCTCCCCAGCTGCTATTCATCCCCCATAATATAAATTACCTTTGCATTTGGACTCTGTAAGATGATTTGCAGTCATAGCTGCACATAGTTGTATCTCATGTTGTATCCAGGCTTCCAGGGGGCTGAATTATTATTAATGAAAAACAAAGTAGCATTGGCTTTAGACTTTCTGGGTTTTTTTTTTGTTTTTTTTTTTTTCCAAGTCCATAGTTTGAAAACAGCCTGTAAAAGTGTTTTTTTTTTTTTTTTGGTTTATTACAAATAAATCAGTGATCTGCTGCAATGTGTGTGAGCCCCCCCAACCTGCCTAGGAAGGTGGGCTTTCTATGGCTGAATGCAGAGAGATAGATGGATATTACTTGGAAGGATTTTTCCCCTTCCTAGGCGTCCATTTTGAGTTTCTAGACATGTTTAGTGTGCTGCATGATGTGCACTCTTTGGTTGACTTTCTGTAGTTGATGGCAGGGAGGGGGATTGTTTGGGAATCGGAGAGTAGAGGAGAGGGGGGCTCCTGATGCAGCCCCCTTTGTTGCAGATTTGCTGCATTCATTACTTTGTGCACTTTCATTCTGTTGGCAATATGGCACCTGATCCAGCACTGGAAACTTAATGTGTGTTATGTGAGCTGGGATTGTGCACATTGCAGCACCAGATGCCATTGAATGCTGCTTCCTCCCCCTTTACAGAGATTTACTACAAGTCCTTGTGATACATTGTGCATGTGTGTTTTTGCTTATTTTTTTTTGTTTTTTTTTAAGCCCCTGAGTGTCTTTATGTTGCATGCAGTGATAGCAAACCCCTGGGCTGGCTCAGCATCATGGGAAGTGTAGTCCACAACAGCTGGAGTGCCAAATGCTAGCCATCACTCTGTGCAATTTATGTCTCTCTCTCTTCCTCCGGAATGCAGCTTTCAGCACCAAACTTGGAACAGCTACCCTGTACTTCCCCCAATCCTTCCACCCCCCCCAGCCCCTTAATGCCTGCCAAGGGCAGAGGGGGGGGAAGCTGCTCCTACTTCTCCCCCACTTCACAAGTCATCTTGCTTTGCCCCTGAGTTGTCATGTTAGTGCTTTACTCTCACTTTGGTAGTGGAAGCTTCCATTTTGTGAGGAAGGGGTGTTGGTTTCTTCCTAACATGGAGAAAAGTCTGCAGAGTTTGAGGTGGGGGATGGGCCCCATTCATGCTGAACATTACCATTTTGATTGCTTTGATGCATTTTTTTTTTTTTTTGGGAGGAGGGGATAGCATACCCCGCTTCCCAGAGCACAAAGATGTTTAATCACTGTAAAGAATCAAATCAGATACTTTCTTTTAGCCAAAACCAATCTTCCAGCTCTTACTCCTTTCATGGTGGAAGTAGCAGCTTTTCTCTGCTGTGCAGATTATTATTATTATTATTATATTATTACGCCAGGTCCAGTCAATGTGTTTTTATTTTTCTTGGAGATGCTAAAAGCATCGCTGCAGTGATTTACTAACAGCAGAAATACTGCATTTTATTCCCCTTCATTGGTAAACAAGTATGTGTGTGAGTATCTGTCAGATGCAAGCTTGATGCACGTGATGAGGAATTACGACATATTACTTAAAGTTTTCAATAACGAGCTTTATTAGAAAAAGGAGTTTGGAGAAAAGGAAGGAGCTGAGGATTTTTGAATAATATATATATTGTATCAGGAACATTTTGCAAGTTTGTAGTTGAAAAGTAATGTTTATTTCAGATAAAAAAACAGGCTGTAAATGTGGATCATTGCAAATGTTGCACATTATTTGTCCAAGGATTGAGCTTGGCATAAAAACATATTACACTCCCCCCCCCCGAATGTCAAAAATTACATCTAGCAATCACATCATCTTTTGTATGATTTCTGCAAGGCTAAAGGAGGGGAGGGGGTGGGGGGTTAGGAGAGGAAAATCCTGACAGCAGATGACACCCCCCACTCAGCCCCATCCAGAGTGCCCATTCTCCTACGTTCCTTGTCCCCTCTCTTCCTATTGGTTTCTCTGCTTGTAGATGTTGGTAATAAAATGAACACTAATGCTGGTTTAGCTATTTCTGTAATGCACAATCATTCAGTGTGTTAAACAAATGCCACACTTCACCATATGGTTTGATTTAGTTATTCCAGTGACGGCAAGCACCTTTCTTCTTAATAAAATGCTAATTATATTGTCCTTATTTCCCTTTACTACACAAATGCATTTATATCCCCGCAGACACGAGGAAGCCAGAGCTCGGATTTAAATGCATTTGTTTCGGCAGGTTTGTTTTAATAGGTTTTCAGCTGGTATATTTATAAACTTCATCACCTCCTACATACTTCCTGGATCCGTTCTTTTTTTTTTCTTTAGAGAATATTTTAAGACTGTGACTTTATCACGATTAGACCGAGGTGGCTACAATTAGATGTCAAAGTTTCTGTACTTTTAAGGCACATCTCGGTGTTATGTTTCATTAGTCAGAGACAAATCCAGCACAATATTTTACAACTCGCTGTTTATTGGCCTGTGGGATTTTTTTCAGGGATAAATTGAGTTTTGTGCTTCTGTATCTCTTTTTACAGAAAGCATTGTTGCTCTTGTGTTATCACTGGCCATGGTGCTGAAATCTGTTTTCTAGCCTCTTTCTGAGAAATGGCTTGCTTCTTGTGATTTTTAATATGCTCAATTACTTATATTCTTTTGTGCCTTTTAATTTTGTGTGTATGTATATATATATATATATATATATATATATATATATATATATATATATATAAATATAAATAGTTGCGTATAAAGTTTCTTCATAGAATATTGTCATGAAATGTGTAATACTAGAGGTCATCATTTACTATATGTTATTGTTTGTATAAAAAGGACACACCTTTATTTAAAGGATGACTACAGTGTGATAAAAACTAAGCAGATTATGCACATTGAAGTTGATACTTTAAATATAAATGTGCATTTATTTAGTTTAGTTTGTTTTCTTCCTTTTTAGTTTTTTCAATTGTTAAACATAGAAATACTTTTATTAGTCCCCAGTTCCCGATATTATATCCTTGTGCCTATCCCACGACTATTCCATGCATCCACTACCCTCTCAGTAAAGTAAAACTTTCATTAGTCCCTGGCCTCATCTTATATCTAGGATAGCCTTATACCTATCCCACGCATGCTTAAACTCCTTCACTGTTTTACCCTCTACCACTTCTACTGGAAGACTATTCCATGCATCCACTACCCTCTCAGTAATGTAATACTTTCATTAGTCCCTGGCCTTATCTTATATCTAGGATAGCCTTATACCTATCCCATGCATGCTTAAACTCCTTCACTGTATTAACCTCTACCACCTCTACAGGAAGACTATTCCATACATCCACTACCCTCTCAGTAATGTAATACTTTCATTAGTCCCTGGCCTTATCTTATATCTAGGATAGCCTTATACCTATCCCACGCATGCTTAAACTCCTTCACTCTATTAACCTCTACCACTTCTACTGGAAGACTATTCCATGCATCCACTACCCTCTCAGTAATGTAATACTTTCATTAGTCCCTGGCCTTATCTTATATCAGGGCTTGACAAATCTAATTAGATTTTAGGAGCCAGCCAAAAAATTTAGGAGCCAGACAATCACGCAAGCATACACGCAATTCATAAACACAGACGGCTTCTTCACATATATACACACACACACCTACTTTACATATACACATATATCCAAACACCTCACACACACCTACTTTACATATATAAATACACCTCACACAAACCTACTTTACATATACCCATATATCCAAACACCTCACACACACCTACTTTACATATATAAATACACCTCACACAAACCTACTTTACATATACCCATATATCCAAACACCTCACACACACCTACTTTACATATATAAATACACCTCACACACACCTACTTTACATATACACATATATACAAACACACACCCACCTCACACAGTCTTTTCTTGATGTGTCCCCCCTCCCTGCTGCTTTACCTCATTGCAAGGGAGGGGGACATCCGTGCTGCAGCATGTCCTCACTCATCGGCCTGCTGAGTGCCCGGATGTCACGTGTCGACACCCGGCACGCGTTGCGCGAGGGGGCGGAGCTTGCAGTCTGTGCTATACGCACAGACTTTACCCCCTCGCGCTACGAAAAAAGAAAAAAACATCGGATGGCAGCGGCAAGGGGACAGGGAGGGTAACTTCACCCAGGCGCCAGGTCTCATTTCCTGGTCGCCATGGCGACCTGGCGTCTGGGGTTTGTCGAGCCCTGTCTTATATCTAGGATAGACTTATACCTATCCCATGCATGCTTAAACTCCTTCACTGTATTAACCTCTACCACTTCTACTGGAAGACTATTCCATACATCCACTACCCTCTCAGTAAAGTAATACTTTCATTAGTCCCTGACCTTATCTTATATCTAGGATAGCCTTATACCAATCCCATGCATGCTTAAACTCCTTCACTGTATTAACCTCTACCACTTCTACTGGAAGACTATTCCATGCATCCACTACCCTCTTAGTAAAGTAATACTTTCATTAGTCCCTGGCCTTATCTTATATCTAGGATAGCCTTATACCTATCCCATGCATGCTTAAACCCCTTCACTGTATTAACCTCTATCGCTTCTACTGGAAGACTATTCCATACATCCACTACCCTCTCAGTAAAGTAATACTTTCATTAGTCCCTGGCCTTATCTTATATCTAGGATAGCCTTATACCTATCCCACGCATGCTTAAACTCCTTCACTGTATTAACCTCTACCACTTCTACTGGAAGACTATTCCATACATCCACTACCCTCTCAGTAAAGTAATACTTCCTGATATTACTTTAAAATCATTATACTCTCCTTCTTTACTGTATTGATTCCCTTTGCAATATTTAAATGACAACTGTCAGCAAAAACGTAACTTATGTTCAAATGAAAGACTGCATCAAGTGTAAACATTTAAAATGTGATGTAAGAATACATATAAAGTACCTTATTGAGCTCTCTTTGCTTGTACAGTTTTATCAGGGGGCGGAATTTTAGGTCCGATGGGTCAGATCCTCCTTCATCTGACCCAAGATGTCCGTGACATGATACAACTGTTCTGCCTCGGTAATCACTGCCATCAAAAAAACAAAACAGGAAGGAGGTCGCTAGCTTCTGAATGAAGCTGTTACTACTCATGCATCTGCACTGGTTCTCTTGCAAGTAATCAAGGGCAGATGGAAAGCTAGGAGAGGAACCTTTCCAACAGATGCCTAAGACATACCTACTTGCATTTGTGTGCAAAGAAACCTGTACAAGTTAAACACTAATAAATGTACCAAAGTTAGTTTGCTTCCTGGAGTGTCCCTTTTAAGAGTGTTTTCCGAACAGATGCATTACTTCTTTAGTGTTAGATAGTTCGAGGTATAGGATAGTGCTCCAGTGAATATTGTGCCATTTATTTACATTAAAGGATCTACTCAATAAGGAGAGAATTGCAGGCAATTGAGAGGGGAATTACAAACTTAAGGCCAAGGTAGCCGAGTTGGAGAAATATTCTTGACTGGGAGAATTTTTCCAACTCGGCTACTTTGGCTTAAGTTTGGAATTTCCTTAACTGCTCTTCTGCAATGCCCTCTTTTCTGAATAAAGCCCTAAGTGATCTTATGTTGGTAACGCTGCAGCAAGATTAAGTCATTGTAGGGATATTTAGCAGGAAAAAAAAATCAACTTCAACAAACCAAAAATCTATTCAAACTATGGAAAGGCTGGTTATACACAGGATTATAGCACAATGAGTTTATACTTCCAGCGTTTGCTACAAGACATCAGCTCATTGACACGCGTGTTATTATTATATGTTTTACATTATATTCACTTTATATATCTGCCATGATTTACACAGCACTTAAACTGGAGGGGGAAGCCCTGTAAATAAGGTAATTAGGTTTATCTTCTAGAAGGATCAGAAGACGCACTTTATTAATGAGAGAGGGAGTTGACAAGGGAATTTCGAATGGAAGAATGTTCCGTACTCGGCTACTTTGGCCTTAGGTTTTGAATTTCCATCTCCAGATTCCTCTTTCATGTATGAAGCCCCTGGTGTCACTGCGTGGCCCCGTGTGGCCCCGTGTGACCCTTTTCACATTGTGAATATCATGGGTTCAGTGATTAAGCGAGACAAAAGCTTCTGCATTTTAACTCACAAACAGGGATATTGATAATTGTCAGTTCTGGGGCCAAGTTCTAAAAGTTGAGCACTGGACAGGGGCATTCGGTGGGTTTGCATGGTGAGCTGCGGAAATCTCCCACGGCCCATGATGGATATAGAGTAAAATAGCAGAAAAGGATGAATGAGAATATGGTCTCCATGGTGACTTCAGCCCTGCACTTGTACATATCCAAATGTGCACCACCGGGTAAGTGAATGCCCCTTGCGATCAGGTGATGGGTCACTGCGATAAAGTATATATTCCATACCTTCGGTAAACAAACAAGCAGACAATCTGGTTAGTTTAGCTTTGTACATGAACGTCTGCGAATACGTAACTCTCTCTCCTGCCAGTAAAAGGTTGAGATTTAAATGGAAAAAAAAATAAAATTCAAAAAGATTTGAAGCTTCATCGGAAAATTTGAAAGCTAAACCAGATATTGAATGTTACTCCTAAAGAACAGCTCTCAGCGTGGAGCTGTCACCGTGGAAACCAATGGGAGCTTCCTACCGACTGCTCCACTTATAGAACTTTGCTCCAGAATTTAACCCCTTCTTACAGATGGCCGTGTTATCCATGTGTTTCTCTTACATTAAACAGGTTTCTGCCTGATAACTTCCTGGCAGGTAAGCAGCGGCTGTCAGAATGCTACTGCCGGCACCTACATTTTATGGAATATAACATGATTACCCTTTCCATGGGTTCACTTCTACATACGAATACCCGTGGTCCCCCTTTTAAGCAGACAACAACCGAAAGTTTAATTCAGGACTTGACAAATAAATGTAGTGTTTAGGAGCCAAACAGGCCAATTCAGTAGCCAGGCCAGTTATTTCATCCCATACAAATGTTTTGAACCTTTCTTCGGGGCATGTGGAATCAGTCAGACCGCGTGACGGGATCTGGTTTGTACTGTATTATAGTGCGTGTGGCTGATTCATCAAAATATATAAAATTACGCACAGTCTGATGAATCAGCAGCATCCAGTCCCATTCATAGCACTGAGTAAAGTCCTCACATGAGATCAAATGGAAATCTGATGAGTATACCCTTCCTTCGAGCCAGGTCTCATTCCCTTTCAAAGCCACTGCTCCCTGTTACAATAGATGGGACTGGGATTCACTTGAATTATAAGGTCATTTAGATTTGTGTCTAATTACAGTTTCCCTAAATATATATTGTACATTTATTTGTAGTAGTGTTTCGGGTATTGTTTCTTAGTTAGGGTTTGCCATGCAGATCCCCCTCCACCAAGCTATCCAATAATAAAATCCAAATGAATAAATAAACCCCCCATAAATGTACTTCATCCAGATTGTCCTGCCTATCCTTACTGATGTTAACATATAGTTTGTTATGATCACTGCATCATTACAGAGCATTGTTAGTTTATATATGTCTTTATATGGTGACTGCTGTAACTTTGTATAGCTTGTGTAGCTGTGCTTCTGGTTATATATTCTCACTTAGGTAACTCTCGTTGTCCAGGCCCCATTCATTTTCTGCCAAACAAGGGATGGTTTTCATATAACTATTTTCTTGCTGTTGGGAATTTTCATGCGTAATTATTAGAATATTCCGAGTGAGATAAATCTGTTTTATCTCTATTTTATTTTGGACAGGACATGCATTGTGCATTTTTGTACGGACACGAGAGACTTTCTTCTCTGTGGAGTTAAAGGAATAATTCATCATTTTGTTACTTGTTTTTTTTTTTGGAAGGCAATCGTTTATGTTTCATTTAGCAGTGTGTCTGGTCAAGTGCATTTTTTTATACTTCTGTAGTTTTATTTTATATTGGTGCAAGGTTATTTTATAGTGCTGTAATGTTATTTTACAGCACTGTGGTGTTATTTTATTATCTATTTTTCTTCTTGCTGGTGGTGACAGCAGCAGAAAAGAACTTACCTGAAAAATGACTTGGCCAGCACAGTTTTAAGTTGTATGTTATATTGTGCTCCCCTGCATTCATAGAGAAGCTGGTTCTTCACACTGCAATATTTTTTTTCTTTTAATCATAAAACAGCCCTCAAAAGGTACTTTTCACCATCTCAACTTTGAATTTAGTTTCTTCGCTATGTTATTGTTTCACAGGTGAATAGGCAGAGAGGATCTGTAACTGGCAACAACTATATTATCAACAAAGTTTTTGTTTCCCCCTCCAGAGCCTAACCATACAAGTCAAAATAGGTGGTATTGATCAGGAGGCAAGTTTCCAGTCATACGGGAAGCAAAAGGGTCTGATTTACTTCCCTTGCTATAGAGATTTTTGTTTTGGTGACATTGTTGTAAAATAACATTCTAGCACTATAAAATAACACATTTAAACCAGAGACATTGCTAAATGTAAGCAGGGATAGCAGCTCATCACCTTTGCACCTCTAACCCATCTCTGGGTTCTCTAACCGAGATCACAGCAACTTTAAACCTTCAGATGTCACAAACACAGCTGCCTGGCCTCTCTTACAGTTGGCCTATCCTATGTCCATACAGCTCAATAACTCTCCCAGTCTCTTACATTTGGACACCGCTTGCCGAATTTATTTTTCTTACTATTTGCTAAGGAAAGTATTCAATTACCAGAGCAAATCAGATGCCAGGACAGCTTTGTTTCCATTCTGTAAATCCTGCCGTAACAAGCCTCCAGTGTTATTTTACCCTTTTCTGTAACTTTTTAAGCTGCTATTTAATGTATTATGGCGAGTACTTATATATTATCAAATGTTATGTATTTCATGGAAAACTGAAACCCAAGATGTCAGAGTGACTTCCGATCAATAATCTGAAAGGGTAGAAGTTTGACAATCAATGCGACAAGGCCATGGGAAATGGTGTGTGGCTATATTGCCGGAAACCACACTCTTAGAAATGTCTCTATCGTGAAAATGAGCATTAAATTTACACTGAATCAGTAGCTATTTTTACTCCAAATGCAAAGAAAAAACTGCTGATGTGACGAAGATCTCACCACAATCTTCGCCGAGCCACTGATCATCATATGTGCATTTTGCACACTCGACACGTTATCTGTGGAGCTACAGAGACCACCCACAATATTTACATTGCACACCCCTCTCCCAGTGCAGTCCCAGCACCCGGAGGGTTAAGTCCCCAGCTCTCACAGCTATGCTAATGTGTTCCACATAGTTTTCCCCTTAGAGTAGGACTGTTAGCTGGAGGGCAGCTCCCATGGTGCTCAGCCTGCGATCATCATGTAAGTAAGGGTGGACTAGGATATTATTATATTATTGTTTTAAGAGATCACATGCTGTAATTTATCAGCCTTAGGGTTACTGTTTGCAAGCGGAGTGGGATTTCTTAGGAATACTGCGGCCTGTATATTAAATTATTAATAATAATGATTATAAAGCAGCACTAAACACAATACAATGTAATAAGCATCATTGTGTAATGTACAAAACAATACGGCGCTCTATATACATTTCACACTTGCGCCCTGGGTGGTTGGGATCCAGCGCCCTGGGTGGTTGGGATCCAGCGCCCTGGGTGGTTGGGATCCAGCGCCCTGGGTGGTTGGGATCCAGCGCCCTGGGTGGATGGGATTCCCGCGCACTGGGTGATTGGGATTCCCGCGCACTGGGTGATTGGGATTCCCGCGCACTGGGTGATTGGGATTCCCGCGCACTGGGTGATTGGGATTCCCGCGCACTGCGTGATTGGGATTCCCGCGCACTGGGTGATTGGGATCCAGCGCACTGGGTGATTGGGATCCAGCGCACTGGGTGATTGGGATCCAGCGCACTGGGTGATTGGGATCCAGCGCCCTGGTTGGTTGGGATCCAGTGCACTGGGTGGTTGGGATCCAGTGCACTGGGTGGTTGGGATCCTGTACCATATGTTCCTATATCCCACCTGTGACTCCTGTAGTTTGAGTGATTGGATCACACTAATAGTCTTGTGTTCGGTGTATTTTTTTTATTTTTATCAATGACTGATAGTAAATCATATCGTATAATATCGTATTATATTATATCATATCGTATTATATTATAACATATCGTATTATATCGTATCATATCATATCGTATTATATTATATCATATCGTATTATATCGTATCTAATCATATCGTATTATATTATATTATATCGTATCATATCATATCGTATTATATTATATCATATCGTATTATATTGTATCATATCATATTGTACTATATTGTATCATATCGTATTATATCGTATCATATCGTATTATATCGTATCATATCATATCGTATTATATTATATCATATCGTATTATATCGTATCATATCGTATTATATCGTATCATATCGTATTATATTATATCGTATTATATCGTATCATATCATATTGTATTATATCATATCGTATTATATCGTATCATATCATATTGTATTATATTGTATCATATCGTATTATATCGTATCATATCATATTGTATTATATTGTATCATATTGTATTATATTGTATCATATTGTATTATATTGTATCATATCGTATTATATCATATCGTTTTATATCATATCGTATTATATCGTATCATATCGTATTATATCATATCGTTTTATATCATATCGTATTATATCGTATCATATCATATTGTATTATATTGTATCATATTGTATTATATTGTATCATATCGTATCATATCGTATTATATCATATCGTTTTATATCATATCGTATTATATCGTATCATATCGTATTATATCGTATCATATCATATTGTATTATATTGTATCATATTGTATTATATTGTATCATATTGTATTATATTGTATCATATCGTATCATATCGTATTATATCGTATCATATCATATTGTATTATATTGTATCATATTGTATTATATTGTATCATATTGTATTATATTGTATCATATCGTATCATATCGTATTATATCATATCGTATTATATCGTATCATATCATATTGTATTATATTGTATTATATTGTATCATATCGTATTATATCATATCGTATTATATCGTATTATATCGTATCATATCGTATTATATCGTATCATATCATATCGTATTATATCGTATTATATCGTATCATATCGTATTATATCGTATCATATCGTATTATATCGTATCATATCATATCATATCGTGTAGGGCTTTATTCATGAAAGCGAGAATTGCAGGGAATTGACAAGAGAATCTCAAACTTAAGACCAAGGTAACCAAGTTGGGAAAAATCTCCAATTCTGCTGAACGGGAGAATTTTTCCAACTCTGCTACTTTGGCCTTAAGTTTGAAATTCTCTTGTGAATTCCCATTTCAATGATCTCTTTCATTAATACAGCCGTGGAGTTCAAAGGCTTAATTTAAAGGTCCCATGTACCAGGCGTGTGCTGCCCCATGGAGTCTCTCTGTACACAAGCACGTCCCTCTCTCACACAAAGATATCTACTGGTGTTTGTTTGTCTGCTGGCAGAATCATTATTATTTGTGCGTCTTATAAAATCTGTGTTTGTCCTTGATGCCGAGAGGACGTTGTCTGTCTCTCCATCTATACATCCGAATATTCCCAATCTCTCTAGTTTGCAAAAGTCTGGCAGCTTTTGTGTAAAATGTGTTTTAATGAACTTCTTTAGCAGTGCGTAGCTTAGCAACACATTTATTACATAGCAGAGCACAGGGAGCCGTTTGCAGATGGAGTTACACGTAGCAGCTTCTCCCCCTTCCCCGGTTTTTACTGGATAGCGACTGGAATGTGCAGCGTTTGCTGACAGCCGCTAATGCATTCATCTAAAACCTCCGCTTCATTCTGAATCCCATACACACCAGACCCAGGAAAGGGTTCGATGAAGATCTGTAGTGTTGTAAAAGATCTCCCAGCACTAGGAGTGAGATTAGGACCATTTCTTGCATTGATTTACACTGCACATGTTAATGCTGCTGCTCCTGGAATAAATATAGAGAGAGGTCACAACTGGCAATACGGCAAGAGACCATGGAATAAAGTAAATGGCTCATGCATAAGGTTCTGTACACGCTGGATTTGTTACAGATTTGTTTTTCTTGCAGGCTGTCTGTTCTGCTCATCCATTTTTTTTTTTATTTTTTTTTTGGAGCAGCTTTCTAATTCAGCTTGGCAGTGTCGAATTTAACTGACTCTGTCTTCTAAACATTGCTTCCACTGTGAATCTAAAGAATACAAAACGATCTCTACATTGTGTTTGCAGAATGGCAAGCTAAGGTGTAGTGGAATGCGCTGGTGAATTCCTGACTCGTATCCAGTGTGATTGAGGTGCTGGGGATGTAATCACATGTGATTTTAGACAGTTTGGACAGTCCCAGCAAATATTCTAGATCAGAATAGGAACAAATGTGACGAGACCACAAAATCCCAGGTTAGCAGGAGTTCACGGCAGAGACTGACGGGTTTCTGTGAACCTAAGGGACCAAAAACTCCAATTCAGGAGCCAGTCTCCTATAATTTAGGAGCGAGGGAGATGCCACTTCCATATGGCTTTATTCATGAAAGAGGGAATTGAGAAAGGGGAATGCAAACTTTAGGCCAAAATACCAGAATTTCAAGCATAGCTGAGAATTTTTCCAACTCCACTACTATGGCTTTAAGTTTACGATTCCCTTATCAATTCCCTCCTTCATGCAGCCCAGAGCGTTCTATGTAAAACAGCCAAAACGGCTAGGAGCCACCAGCGCGGATTTTAGGATCCACGGCTCCTGTGATTTGTCAAGCCGGGACTTAGAGGATGTGTCTACACTCCACGCTAAACATTTGTGGCCAGCCACGTGATAACTGCAGCCCATATGAAAAGAGCATGACATGCATTATTCAAATAAACATTGGACCAGTCATCCTCTGGTATCCACTGCTCTGTCCCGAGCGCTACAAGCAAAGATAACATTCTTTATTAGTATGTTTTCATTAAAACGTTTCTTTGTAAAATGTCCTCACTGGATGCAAGTCTTTCCAGAAGTAGTGAAACCTGGCAGCAAAGTTTGGTTTCCCTAAAATTTGTCAGGCTTGTTAAAAACAGATGGGTGAATCCCTTTCAGTCATTGCCCTGGCCCCCAAGTAATAAAAAAAAATCCCCCAGGGTCCGGAGGCTGCCAAAATGCCGCTGGACCGAACCAAATAAAATAATAAACCCCGAGCCATGGTCTGGAAGCTGCCCAAATGCCTTTGGACCCCCCTCCCATAGAAATAAACCCCGATGAACGTTCCCCTGGGTCTGAGGGCTGGCCAAATCAAGGAGAAGTGATTTCTATTCCCTGCATGTTGAAAACCAATCCGTACATGCAGGAAACACAAATAAAACAGCACTGGCTCCTAAAATCCTTCCCGTTAGCTCCTATGATTTTTTTTAAAAATGCTTTACATAGAAGTCCATACAAGTGCTATTTCCCTGGCTCCTAGAAATAACCAGACCGTCTCCTGATTTGGTCTGTTTGGCTCCTGAAGTCAACTCATATTTATTAAGTTCTGCTGTGCTAAATGTTTAAAGAAATGCATTGTAACCATGACTTCAAAGTATTATTCATGAAAGAGCCAATGAAGGGAATTGAGAAGGGAACTTCAAGTTTAAGACCAAAGTAGCCAAGTTGGAAAATTTCTCCTATTCAACGGAAATGGAGAATTATTCCAAGTCGGCTACTTTGGCCTTCTGGCCAAACACCTTTCTCGATTCCCTGCAATTCTCTCTTTCATGAAAAAAAAAAAAACTTGGATTATCCAATATTTTGATAGTCGGGGGCTGCATACAAACGCTTGAGGGTCAGATGAGGCCTATGGGCTGCTCACAGGATATCCACGGACCACAAACCAACGAATTAAAGAGCCTTTAAACTATACGTTCATGCATGCTTCAAACATGACAACACAAGTGAAACGAATGGGAATGCACACTGACAGCATGCGCCAGCGTTAGAAGAGCTCTGTCTCAGCTGAGAGGCAGAGCTCAGAGTAAAGCTGTGTATCTGCAAAGAGAGAGGTTTAATTAGGAACAGTGGCTATCGGTGAATCATCCCTCAGTGCGGCATAAAGACTGGAGTCATTGCTGCTGTGAGATTAAATATGTCGGTTTCACATGCGGTTTTGTTTATATTGCATATTATATTAACATATTTACAGTGTAGCAGTATCAGTAATATTTGCATGCTAGCAAGGTCAGTGCAAATTGCCAACAGATTGAAAAGGCTGTGTACCTTTTCTGCTCCAGGAGATGGCATGCTTGGTTCAGTTTAGAGAGCGGAGACGTGTGCGTTAATGTGCTTTCTATCTTCATATATTGCACGGATGTTGGACCTTTCCACTTACTCCTTCTCATTTCATATCTGCTCCAAACATATAGGAAGAGTACGTTCATTTTATTACAGTGACATCACCATGCCGCAGAGCCGCTCACACAATTACAGTAAATAAAAGTGTAAACTCCCATTATAACCCCCAGCAAAATAGCTGAAACACAAGGGGCTTCACTTGTGAAAGAGGGCCTTGACAAGGGAATATCGATCTCCAGGCCAAAGTTGGAAAGAATCTCCTAGTTCAGCTGCATGGGAGAATTCTTACAGCCAGGCAAATATGAAATTCTCTTGTCAGTGTCGCGAAGGGGTTAAAAGTTCACCCACTATAGGTAATCCTGAAAAAAAAAGGGTTAGGGAAAAAGCAATGCGCTACTTATTTATTGCCTTATAACTTGCAAAACATTAACTCAGGATAAAAATTGAAATCACTTAGGGCTTCCTTCACGGATATGGAAAATGCAAACTTAAGGCCTAAGTAGCAGAGATAGAAAGATTCTCTCATTAAAGCTGAATGGGAGGTTTTCTTTTGCCTCGGTTACTTTGGCCTTCATGAATAAAGCCCTAGGCAACAGCTAGAAAACATGAATAAAAATGAATTTGAATGCCAACCCCTAAGAGTGCTTTCTTTTTAATAAATTAGTTTAGTTTCCAGTGTCTTCCATCTCCCAGGCAGTCGGAGTAACCCTTCCTATACGATCCACTTGATTAATTCTTATATACGCGCAGTATCAGAGACGCCTGTTTTGGAGCAATTCCATTATCTAGTGGTGATGTTTGTGAATTAATATAAGTATGTAAATGTAAAGCAGAAAGTCTTCCAGTGAATTTAATATCGCAGGAGCCAGCTTATTTCAAAGCAGCCATCTCTATAGCTCACCTTGTGGGATCAAATTGATATAGTTTTATATTTTGCTTTTACATATTCCCATCTGTATTGTCCTGTGCTCAGCGAGTTGGCCATCCATCTTTGCCTGCTGGAATTTGATGATAGACCAAGGGAACCTTGTATTTCATTTTCGTGTTTGATCATTTTGTTTGTAATTTGGTGGTGTGTGTGGCATGAGTTTATAGCTATATTTGACATGTGTTTCCACTCCAAATCGGAGTTTTGAATATACCTAACGTACGCTTAGTTACAGATGGCCATTCCTTTCTCGCCAAGCATACTTCAGTTCAACAACACCTTGTGCCTTTCTATATTACGCTAGCCGTGAGTATCAATCGATCACCAGATCATGTTGTAAAAGGAAACATGGCTACTTCCAGTCATATGGTATAATATTTTGTATATCATAAAGGACATGTTATTTTATCCTCATGAAGGGCCCCGGCTCTTAGATTAACCTTTGCTTCGTATTGGGTGGGTTAACTTTTAGGACTTAACTGACAATCCAATATGTTTCTCCCATTTTTCATATTTCTCTATGAGCTACGTGCATTAAAGGGGATTCTTCCAAACTAAACGTTGCTTATACTGTGAATGCAGAGCACTGATGTGCTGAGACAAGAAAGTAGGTGTGCTGCGGCTTGTAGGGCTGGTGATCAAACGATCTACCCTCACCAACCCTCTTTGTCCGAGAGGAGGGCGCACGGACATCCTCTTAGGCTGCCTGCCTCTCACGTTCCTGGCACATCAGAGCGTCGGAGGCTCCAGAAGCTCAGAGCATTGGGGGCTCATGACCAGAGCAGGGGGTTTGTCCTGGGTGCAATTTGCGTGAAGTGCTGTGAGTGCAATCTGGTGCTGGGGTAAGTCCCATGACAGCAATCTGGTGCTGGGGTAAGTCCCATGACAGCAATCTGGTGCTGGGGTAAGACCTGTGAGTGCAATCTGGGTGCTGGGGTAAGTTATGGGCGCTATCTGTATGCTGGGCTAAGTCCTGAGTGCTGGGATGGATCATGTGAGTGAAATCTGGTGCTTGGGAAAATCCAGGGTGCTTGGATAAGTTCTAGGTGCTGGTGTACATCCTGGGTGATGGGTTAAATCCTGTGAGTGCAATATGGGTGCTGGGTAAATCCTGCTTGCAATCTGTCTAAGCAGGAGGCTGAGCATGAATATATGTTATTTTAATACAGTGTTTCATAAAATCATTTAGATTTTGTTGGCCCAGTAATTATATTAAACACAACGTGCTTGCTTTCATCATATATTATTGCTTGTGGTGTGCCGCAGAATTCTGGGAAGGGCTTTGGTTTGCCCTGGGGCAGAAAAGGTTGTGGAGTCCTGATACAGAGAATACAAAGTGATGAAAATGTATCTCTACGCCGTGTCGCCAGAATTGCACCAAATCCATAAAATAAGAGAAATATATGTTTTAAATGTGTCTGGGAAGTCTCACACATATGACATCACTTGTGGCTTGATATGCAAATGAACTAATTTTCAGTGGGTTTGGGTCATTTGCATATCAAACCACAGGTGATGTCATAAGCAGGAGACTCCACAGACTCCACAGACACATGTAAACCAGGTCTCCCTTATTTTTTGCATTTGCTGCCATTCTGCCAACACAATGTATAGATGATTTTTCATAATTTGTTTTATTCTCGACATTCGCAGTATAAGCAGTGCTTAGGTTACTGAGCCCCTATAAGCAACGCCAGGCTGATAAATACAATAATGATAATGTGAAGATTATTGAGCTTCGTAGTTTGATGAGTGTTTGAGACCCAGTCCCCATGGAAAGCGTTAGGAGTCTGTAATGACATTACACGAAACCCTGTACAGTTGGGTTTGATTTCAAAGTAGCGGACTAATAAACTCTATTCAGCCTCGGACAATAAACGGGACATTTAAAACCCATGGAATAATTGATATTAAATTCCCGATTAGCTGTGTTTTCATCCAGGGAGATGAGGGACAGTTTGGGGGGTGAGTCCTGGTTGTTGGTACTTTTATATATATATATATATATATATATATTCCTACAGATCAGGGATGTCAACACTACAGGCCTACAGAGCTACAGAACTATATCTCCCATAATCCCCCACCAGCATCTCCCATAATACCTTTTAGGTAGGTGCTGGCAGTGGAGTGGGAGAGATATAGTTCATTAACTGCTGGTGGTCTATACTTTCACACCCCTGCTATGACTCTATACCTCTGTCCCTTGCAGCGGTGGTAGTGTTAGTAAATCTGTCTATCAATCTCTGTACCTTATCTGTCAGTATATCTGTCTATCAATCTCTGTACCTTATCTGTCAGTATATCTGTCTATCAGTCTCTGTACCTTATCTGTCAGTATATCTGTCTATCAGTCTCTGTACCTTATCTGTCAGTATATCTGTCTATCAATCTCTGTACCTTATCTGTCAGTATATCTGTCTATCAATCTCTGTACCTTATCTGTCAGTATATCTGTCTATCAATCTCTGTACCTTGTCTGTCAGTATATCTGTCTATCAGTCTCTGTACCTTATCTGTCAGTATATCTGTCTATCAATCTCTGTACCTTATCTGTCAGTATATCTGTCTATCAATCTCTGCACCTTATCTGTCAGTATATCTGTCTATCAGTCTCTGTACCTTATCTGTCAGTATATCTGTCTATCAATCTCTGTACCTTATCTGTCAGTATATCTGTCTATCAATCTCTGTACCTTATCTGTCAGTATATCTGTCTATCAGTCTCTGTACCTTATCTATCAGTATATCTGTCTATCAGTCTCTGTACCTTATCTATCAGTATATCTGTCTATCAGTCTCTGTACCTTATCTGTCAGTATATCTGTCTATCAATCTCTGTACCTTATCTATCAGTATATCTGTCTATCAGTCTCTGTACCTTATCTGTCAGTATATCTGTCTATCAGTCTCTGTACCTTATCTGTCAGTATATCTGTCTATCAGTCTCTGTACCTTATCTGTCAGTATATCTGTCTATCAGTCTCTGTACCTTATCTGTCAGTATATCTGTCTATCAATCTCTGTACCTTATCTGTCAGTATATCTGTCTATCAGTCTCTGTACCTTATCTGTCAGTATATCTGTCTATCAATCTCTGTACCTTATCTGTCAGTATATCTGTCTATCAGTCTCTGTACCTTATCTGTCAGTATATCTGTCTATCAGTCTCTGTACCTTATCTGTCAGTATATCTGTCTATCAGTCTCTGTACCTTATCTGTCAGTATATCTGTCTATCAATCTCTGTATCTTATCTGTCAGTATATCTGTCTATCGGTCTCTGTATCTTATCTGTCAGTATATCTGTCTATCGGTCTCTGTCTCTTATCTGTCAGTATATCTGTCTATCAATCTCTGTACCTTATCTGTCAGTATATCTGTCTATCAGTCTCTGTACCTTATCTATCAGTATATCTGTCTATCAGTCTCTGTATCTTATCTATCAGTATATCTGTCTATCAGTCTCTGTACCTTATCTGTCAGTATATCTGTCTATCAATCTCTGTACCTTATCTGTCAGTATATCTGTCTATCAGTCTCTGTACCTTATCTATCAGTATATCTGTCTATCAGTCTCTGTACCTTATCTGTCAGTATATCTGTCTATCAGTCTCTGTACCTTATCTGTCAGTATATCTGTCTATCAGTCTCTGTACCTTATCTGTCAGTATATCTGTCTATCAGTCTCTGTATCTTATCTATCAGTATATCTGTCTATCAGTCTGTGTACCTTATCTGTCAGTATATCTGTCTATCAATCTCTGTACCTTATCTGTCAGTATATCTGTCTATCAGTCTCTGTACCTTATCTATCAGTATATCTGTCTATCAGTCTCTGTACCTTATCTGTCAGTATATCTGTCTATCAGTCTCTGTACCTTATCTGTCAGTATATCTGTCTATCAGTCTCTGTACCTTATCTGTCAGTATATCTGTCTATCAATCTCTGTACCTTATCTGTCAGTATATCTGTCTATCAATCTCTGTACCTTGTCTGTCAGTATATCTGTCTATCAGTCTCTGTACCTTATCTGTCAGTATATCTGTCTATCAATCTCTGTATCTTATCTGTCAGTATATCTGTCTATCAGTCTCTGTACCTTATCTATCAGTATATCTGTCTATCAGTCTCTGTACCTTATCTGTCAGTATATCTGTCTATCAGTCTCTGTACCTTATCTGTCAGTATATCTGTCTATCAGTCTCTGTACCTTATCTGTCAGTATATCTGTCTATCAATCTCTGTACCTTATCTGTCAGTATATCTGTCTATCAATCTCTGTACCTTGTCTGTCAGTATATCTGTCTATCAGTCTCTGTACCTTATCTGTCAGTATATCTGTCTATCAATCTCTGTACCTTATCTGTCAGTATATCTGTCTATCAATCTCTGTACCTTATCTGTCAGTATATCTGTCTATCAGTCTCTGTACCTTATCTGTCAGTATATCTGTCTATCGGTCTCTGTCTCTTATCTGTCAGTATATCTATCTATCAATCTCTGTACCTTATCTGTCAGTATATCTGTCTATCAATCTCTGTACCTTATCTGTCAGTATATCTGTCTATCAGTCTCTGTACCTTATCTGTCAGTATATCTGTCTATCAATCTCAGTATCTTATCTGTCAGTATATCTGTCTATCAATCTCTGTACCTTATCTGTCAGTATATCTGTCTATCAATCTCTGTACCTTATCTGTCAGTATATCTGTCTATCAATCTCTGTACCTTATCTGTCAGTATATCTGTCTATCAGTCTCTGTACCTTATCTGTCAGTATATCTGTCTATCAATCTCTGTACCTTATCTGTCAGTATATATGTCTATCAGTCTCTGTACCTTATCTGTCAGTATATCTGTCTATCAATCTCTGTACCTTATCTGTCAGTATATCTGTCTATCAGTCTCTGCACCTTATCTGTCAGTATATCTGTCTATCAGTCTCTGTACCTTATCTGTCAGTATATCTGTCTATCAATCTCTGTACCTTATCTGTCAGTATATCTGTCTATCAATCTCTGTACCTTACCTGTCAGTATATCTGTCTATCAATCTCTGTACCTTATCTGTCAGTATATCTGTCTATCAGTCTCTGTACCTTATCTGTCAGTATATCTGTCTATCAGTCTCTGTACCTTATCTGTCAGTATATCTGTCTATCAATCTCTGTACCTTATCTGTCAGTATATCTGTCTATCAATCTCTGTACCTTACCTGTCAGTATATCTGTCTATCAATCTCTGTACCTTATCTGTCAGTATATCTGTCTATCAGTCTCTGTACCTTATCTGTCAGTATATCTGTCTATCAGTCTCTGTACCTTATCTGTCAGTATATCTGTCTATCAGTCTCTGTACCTTATCTGTCAATATATCTGTCTATCAATCTCTGTACCTTATCTGTCAGTATACCTATCTATCACTCTCTGTACCTTATCTGTCAGTATGTCTGTCTATCACTCTCTGTACCTTATCTGTCAGTATATCTGTCTATCAATCTCTGTACCTTATCTGTCAGTATATCTGTCTATCAATCTCTGTACCTTATCTGTCAGTATATCTGTCTATCAGTCTCTGTACCTTATCTGTCAGTATATCTGTCTATCAGTCTCTGTACCTTATCTGTCAGTATATCTGTCTATCAGTCTCTGTACCTTATCTGTCAGTATATCTGTCTATCAATCTCTGTACCTTATCTGTCAGTATATCTGTCTTTCGATATCTGTACTGTACCGATATATTTATTAGCATGTGCGCCAAACCAGTGTGAGAATATCGGAGCCGCCACAACCTGCGCAGTGATCTGTATCAGACAAGCTCTGATCTCACATTGCTGGATGCAAACAAAGATTGATGCCAGGCCACATTGACCTGGGAATAGTGTCAGACCCTCCCCTCCTTCCGCCTGCCACTCAACTCCCTTCCAAAGCCTAATGGGAAGCCGAGCCAGGCAAAGGAACAGCTGTCCCACTACACGAAGGGTTGTAAAGAGAGGGGGGGGAGGTTACCCAATATTCTGGCAGATGGAGCTTTACTCCCAATTACCAAACAGATGCAACTGCAAATCACAGTTTCCTAAAACGGAGCTGACTTGTTTTACAAGATGTTACATTAACTTGTCATTTTAGAGAATTCCTGTAATTTTTGGACGTTCTCAGACATCTTTTAATCTCTTAATTTGTTATTTCGTAAACCAAACTGGATACTCGGTCAGTGCAGAGGAGATGGAGCTAAACGTATATCTTACAGACCCCAATGTACGTGGTCCCAGATTCTATAACCAAATACAGGTTTTACCCTGGAACTTATGGAATTTTTTTTTTAATATCATGAAAGTCAGTGAACCAAATAAGATTAAAGGGTAGAAATAAACGCAGTTAGAAAGGAAGGAACAAGAAAAGCTATAATATAAAAATTGGTTCCCAATGCTCCTTTCAAAACAGTAATAATCAAAATAATGACTGTGCTGCTTTGCATATATTGCATAGATTGGGATAAATGTTTAAAGTTTAATAATGACCTTAAATTAAGTTTTTTTTAATCTCAGGTTATAGTAAAAATAAGTTATATATCGTTAATTAAAATCCTGGCCTGCAAAAATAGTGTTGATCTCCTTTAATAAACAACAGTTAACATAACCATTTAAATGTACCTTGCTTTATATATGTTATGTGTACGGTGTGCAGTGTGTTTGCCATTTTTACTATATTAGAAAATATTCACATTTTTAGGTTATTTTTAACTATAAATGTCTAGCACTGTCTTCCCATTTCCCCTCTTTCTCTCTCTAATTCATGCACTTTGGCACAGTCATTATTTTGATTTTTGTTTTTTAAGGAAGGTGATGTACCGTAGAAAGTCCCCTGTGGGTAATTAATAATAATCATAAAGCAAAGCCTTGATACAGAGCTAATTGTCTCCCATCTTGTTGCTAAAACCTCCTTTAGATGACCTCTTACCAATACATTCTGCCATTTTTACCCCCCTATCACTCTAAATACTCTTTTCACTTTCCTAGCCAATAAAATACTTTAAAGGGGGCATCCGAATTGCGGAGGGATTTGGGGCACTTCGGAATCTGAATGTTGAGATGGCCAAGTGCCTCTAAATATGTTCGCAATTCGCAAATCAAAGCCGATTCCAAAAACGATATCTCCCGGCTCCAAAATCAGCTGAAATGCACCAAAAGAAGGTGGCTCCCCAGTCCTGCCGTTAGTTGTCTATGGTTATAATGAAAATAGCCAAAGTACTTCCGAAATGGCCCCAAGTGTAATAAAATAAAAATCATAAATAAATAAAAACTCCAATACGAACACATCTGATGCTTTGGTTGCCGGACGGCTCAAACTGCTGATTCGGACCCCAATTCATGGATATTGAGTGGCCTCAATTCGGTGATTTGTGGCCTTTTTCGGTGTCCGTAATGATTACCCTCTCTCTCTGGCTTTATTTCCCATCATTACACCTCTTACAATAAGTTCCTGGCTTCCCCTCATTTCCCCTCTTTTTTCACCCATCCCCCTTTCCCTCCAGCCATTCCTATCTCCCAGTTAGAAGTAGAGGAATAATATACTTCCCAGCAACCATCCATCAAATGAATGGTGATCTGCTGTGATCTTCCGGGATCAGGCCTCTGGATTACCTTTGCATTAAATCTAGTATGTGTTACAGACTATGGAAATTAAAACATTTCATGGAATGTAACTCGGGAGAGTTGACATTATTATCAAGAGAGATATAGTAATCAGTGAGCATTTATTCCTGCGAGAGCATTACCATCTATTTTTATTTTATTTTATTAGTTTTATACAGAACCTTGTACCTCTTTACCTTCGTGGTAAATCCTGACGTGTATCTTTACTCTCGGCTCCGCCTCTCAGCTGGATGCCGGCGCAGGCTTTTTATGGAGCCAACATGCGTGGCGTGGACCTTAAAAAGTACCAGTTTATCCTCGTACTGGGACCACTCGATTGTAGAGGTTTTCGTTTGTAAAGGAGACCCCACAGACACAATTAAATCTTATTTAATGCATTTTCTTCAACTCCTTTAACACAATATATAGATCATTCATCATCATTTTTTATTCTCTACATTCACAGTATAACCAGTGATGACAGAGTCTCTTTAAATACTCACACATGTCTTATTGATGCTTAGTGTTTTATAATAATAATTCGCTCGGCCTTAATTTGATTGAAGGTGGCGTTTATGGCTCATATGTGAGACCCCTAGCCCGCGTCTGATTGACTTTAGTCTTCACCATGGTACCGCCTTATTTAATAGGTATTGATTGGATGTGGAGTGCGGGGGAGGGGGAGAACACAATCCAAAGGACCCCATATCGATATTATCCTCAGGGCCTGATAGAACATGTGCATAATATGAGTGTGAAGGAATGGGAATGGGCTTTTGCACTGGAAAGAAATAATATATATATATATATATATAATAATATATATATGTATATATATCAATAATAAATAACTATATAAAAAAGAATTATATAATAATAATAAATATATAAAATAAATACAGTAGGGTCCAAACGTCTGAGTGCACTACCACAATCTACTTTTAACGCATCTCAATATTTGGTACGAGGCCTGGATGAGGTCTGGACGAGGCCTGGACGAGGCCTGTATTTTATAGGCAGCTAAAAGAGTTAACAAAAGAGATAAAAATAACCTGTGGCTTGATATGCAAATGAAGTAATTTCCAATGGGACCCTCCTGTGGACCCTCCTGAAAAGAGAGAATTAAGGGATCGGCTGAATGGGAGCCATTTTCCACATTTCACTTTAGTTTAAAGTTTGAAATTCCCTTCTCAATTCCCTCCTTCATGAAGAATCCATCAAGAGCAGTGAAATGGAGGATTTGTGAAAAGGTCACAAACCGACCAATCCACTTTATTCCTTCTTGACACCAAGATAGTTTAGTGGTTTCTTTCCGGGATCAAACAGTGAAAAATGACATTTGTATTGTTTGTTTATCGGTCTTCTTATCACAATCTGCCAGATTTGCAAGTTATGTTATTTTTTTCTGGTTCAGATCCTAACATCAGTGAGGCAGGGATAATGTACGTGACAAATTGGTACAGAAGACCAAGCGGACAGGGCCTAAACTTCAACAAATTCATCATTTTCATGAGATCTTAAACATGAAATAGATTCTCCAGGTCGATGCTGGATTGGGGAGAGCGTGTGTTCTGGTCATGAGAACAGGGCTTGACAAATTTAATTTTATTCTAGGAGCCAGCAAAAATTTTTAGGAGCCAGACAATCACGCAAACATACACTCAATTCATAAACACACACACACCAACCCACGTCACATATACACCCCACACACACACACCAACCCACTTCACATATACACCCCACACACACCAACCCACTTCACATATACACCCCACACACACCAACCCACTTCACATATACACACACACACACACACTTCACATATACACCCCCCCTTCACATATAAACCTCCCCCCCACACTTCACATATACACATATATACCCCCCCTTCACATATAAACCTCCCCCCCACACTTCACATATATACCCCCCTTCACACATACATCTCCCCCCCACTTCACATATACACATATATACCCCCCCTTCACACATACATCTCCCCCCCACTTCACATATACACATATATACCCCCCTTCACACATACATCTCCCCCCCACTTCACATATATACCCCCCCTTCACACATACACCTCCCCCCCACACTTCACATATATACCCCCCTTCACATATACACCTCCCCCCCACACTTCACATATATACCCCCCCTTCACATATACATCTCCCCCCCACACTTCACATATATACCCCCCCTTCACATATACATCTCCCCCCCACACTTCACATATATACACCCCCTTCACATATACATCTCCCCCCCACACTTCACATATATACCCCCCCTTCACATATACATCTCCCCCCCACACTTCACATTTATACCCCCCCTTCACATATACATCTCCCCCCCACACTTCACATATAAGTTTTTTTTTCCCCCTTTCTTAACTTGAGTGCTGGGTGTCGTCACTTGACAACCCAGCACTTACCCGAAAGAGCAATGAAGAACGGCTGCGGCACGAATGTTCCCCCTCCCTGCTGCCTTACCTCATTGCTGGGGAGGGGGAACATTCGTGCTGCAGCCGATCCTCATTACTCTTTCGGCTGAACACTAACACACACGTTGCGCGAGGGGGGCGGAGCTTGCAGTCTGTGCAATCCGCACAGATTTCCCCCTCGCGCTGCAAAAAATGGATAGCGGCGGCAAGGGGAACATTAAGGTAACAGCACCCGGGCGCCAGGCTCAATTTCCAGGTCGCCATGGCGACCTGGCACCCGGGTTTTGTCGAGCCCTGCATTAGAATACTGGTCACTTTACCTTTAGCCGATCCCACCTAGCTGGAACACACACAGTTCATCTTTGGCCCATCCACCTAGTGCACACTACTGTTACTAAAACTTCAATCCCTCTGAACTTTTCAATCCCTTATGTGTCTCAAGTGCCCCATTCCCTTTAGATTGTAAGCTCTGCGAGCAGGGCTCTCTACATCATGTACCAGTCTGTGTATGTAGTTCCCTTTTATGCTCTGTGCCTAGCGCTACGTAAATTGTTGGCGCTATATAAATAAATGGTAATGTAAGGGAATGTAATTATATAGGGATGGAAGGAAGACGCCGGCCTGTATATAGCGCCGAGTGCGTCTGTAACGGTTTCTGCACGTGTTTTTCTCCTGGGAGATCTTTAGTAACATACACTGTTTTATTCCCCATTCATTGTAAACGATGACATACATCTGCTTTTCAAGAGCCGAGCTGGTATTCCCTGTGTCCTAGAAATAAACTACTGGGGAAAAACAAATGGCAGCAGCAAAAAGCAAGACAATCCCAGAATATCTGACAAACTGAACCCAGCCCAATGAGACATCTTGTATAAATATCCAGTAAATGCCCAGGCTTTTTTATGCATGTGACATGTGACAATAAATTATAAAAATGGACGTAGCAATTAAAAAATGTAATATCTGTATTCTGAATATATTCAGTTTACTCTCAGATATCAGGAATAAAAGTAAATTATCCAAAATGCTATGCATGTAATGTTTCATGGTAGATGTTGAAAGCCTGTAGTTTGGCCGGCGTTTTAGCCAATGCGGGGGCAGATATGTTTCACCTACACTGACTACATGAAAAGATCCACTGTCTTTATAAGTGAAATAATGATGATATTCTGACGCCGTCTACTATTAGAAGCTCCGTGGCCAGAGATCCGAATAAAACCCCCCAAATATCTTTACCAGCCCTGTTTGAGATTTCATGGCCAGTGGGATTTGCGACAGAGATATTATTCCCCTGTATAGTGTTTATTGGAGTGTGATTGAACAAGCTTAATGCCACAAGGGATATTGTGATGTTTACAAAAAAAATGCTACTTGTCGGAAAAAATACACTACACAAAGGCTGTAATTACTTGTTGGACTAGCTGAACACTGGGCTTTTATTCAGAAAAGAGGGAATTGAGAAGGGAATTGCAACGTTAAGGCCAAAGTAGCTGAGTTGGAAAATGTCTCCAATTCAGCTATACTTCAAACTCTGTTATTTTGGCCTTAATTTTCATGAATAAGTCCGCTTGTGTCTTTATAAATACTGGTGATAACGGATGTTTGCTGTAATTTAGGAAACTTTGCCATAATTGTTTGGAAACATTTTGTAACAGCAGCAATACCATCTAATAAGACAAAAAGGTGATAAGACCAGGCTCACACTGACTGCGGCTCCCCCTGACTGGAATGAGGCTCCCTCTGACTGGAATGAGGCTCCCCCTGACTGGAATGAGGCTCCCCCTGACTGGAATGAGGCTCCCCCTGACTGGAATGAGGCTCCCCCTGACTGGACTGAGGCTCCCCCTGACTGAGGCTCATGCTGACAGGACTGAGGCTCCCCCTGACTGAGGCTCCCCCTGGCTGGACTGAGGCTCATGCTGACTGGAATGAGGCTCCCCCTGACTGGAATGAGGCTCCCCCTGACTGGACTGAGGCTCCCCCTGACTGGACTGAGGCTCCCCCTGACTGAGGCTCATGCTGACAGGACTGAGGCTCCCCCTGACTGAGGCTCCCCCTGACTGAGGGTCCCCCTGGCTGGACTGAGGCTCATGCTGACTGGACTGAGGCTCCCCCTGACTGAACTGAGGCTCCCCCTGACTGGACTGAGGCTCCTCCTGACTGGACTGAGGCTCCCCCTGACTGAACTGAGGCTCCCCCTGACTGGACTGAGGCTCCTCCTGACTGGACTGAGGCTCCTCCTGACTGGACTGAGGCTCCCCCTGACTGGACTGAGGCTCCTCCTGACTGGACTGAGGCTCCCCCTGACTGAACTGAGGCTCCCCCTGACTGGACTGAGGCTCCCCCTGACTGGACTGAGGCTCCCCCTGACTGGACTGAGGCTCCCCCTGACTGAACTGAGGCTCCCCCTGACTGGACTGAGGCTCCCCCTGACTGAACTGAGGCTCCCCCTGACTGAACTGAGGCTCCCCCTGACTGGACTGAGGCTCCCCCTGACTGAACTGAGGCTCCCCCTGACTGAACTGAGGCTCCCCCTGACTGGACTGAGGCTCCCCCTGACTGAACTGAGGCTCCCCCTGACTGGACTGAGGCTCCCCCTGACTGGACTGAGGCTCCCCCTGACTGGACTGAGGGTCATTCTGACTGAGATTCATGCTGAATGAGGCTCATGCAGACTGAGGCTCCTGCTGACTGAGGTTCATGCTGACTGAGGCTCATGCTGACTGAGGTTCATGCTGACTGAGGCTCATGCTGACTGAGGCTCATGCTGACTGAGGTTCATGCTGACTGAGGTTCATGCTGACTGAGGTTCATGCTGACTGAGGCTCATGCAGACTGAGGCTCATGCTGACTGAGGCTCATGCTGACTGAGGCTCATGCTGACTGAGGCTCATGCTGACTGAGATTCATGCTGACTGAGGCTCATGCTGACTGAGGCTCATGCTGACTGAGGCTCATGCTGACTGAGGCTCATGCTGACTGAGGCTCATGCTGACTGAGGCTCATGCTGACTGAGGCTCATGCTGACTGAGGTTCATGCTGACTGAGGCTCATGCTGACTGAGGTTCATGCTGACTGAGGTTCATGCTGACTGAGGTTCATGCTGACTGAGGCTCATGCAGACTGAGGCTCATGCAGACTGAGGTTCATGCAGACTGAGGCTCATGCAGACTGAGGTTCATGCAGACTGAGGTTCATGCTGACTGAGGCTCATGCAGACTGAGGTTCATGCAGACTGAGGTTCATGCAGACTGAGGCTCATGCAGACTGAGGTTCATGCAGACTGAGGCTCATGCAGACTGAGGTTCATGCTGACTGAGGTTCATGCAGACTGAGGTTCATGCAGACTGAGGCTCATGCTGACTGAGGCTCATGCTGACTGAGGCTCATGCTGACTGAGGCTCATGCTGACTGAGGCTCACATGTTACAAGATGTTTCAATTGTTTTTAATTGTTACACAGTCCGTTGAGTTTTGTTTATTAGTAGCTACATGCGTTTTGTGCAGAGATCCCCGGGTTTAGTTGTAAATGTTTTTTGTCTTGAATGTCTGCTCTCTCCTTAATGAATCAAAATAACGTGTATGGTTTAAAGCCTTTTATCACGCAGTTTGTCTGTGAAATGATCTTTCTAATTTAAGTGCAGCAGGTAACTTGGTGTTTAGACATAAAGCATTAGAAATGAAATGATTTCTGCAGCTAATCACAATAGCAATAAAGGAAATGGCAGGTGACTGCTTTAATGCCAGCTTTGGATGCAGATCCATGGCTGACTGCATGTTATCCAGCAAGTCAGTGAGATTCCTCCTTTTTATCCCCCTCAAACTCATTGCAACCAGACAAGGCTGATTCCTCCTGGTTTAACATGTTCCCAGAACCATAGGCAGCTCAGTGGGATTCAAACAGGAACACAGACCCTTGCTGTCAGCAATCAGGATAACACAGTGTACGCAGGAGAGAAGGATCTAAATTGCCACCTCATTGTGCCCAGTGTGAAGCATCTCATCGCGCAGGCTTGTGGTTGTGTGTGATGTTCTCCTGCTCCCTTTTGTGTGGGATAAACTGGGTGAATATCCTGTCTTCTCTGCTGCGCCTGGAAACTCAATGCAAACAGAAAGCCAGATGGTGCTATCTGAATATTTGCAAGAACTTCTGCCTTATGTGTCTCTCTGATGAGCATTGGCTGTGTGTGAGGGAGGGGGGGGGGGGGGGGGGGACATGGAGAGAAGTGGGAGTGGATTTAGACTGGGAATTGTTGGGGACTCATATCTTGTTCTTGTTCTTCTCTTTCCTCTGCCGGGCAGAAGCTGGCGGTCCGGAGCTGTCCTGTGGGGAGTGCCAAGCCTATCCCGCTCATCAAGGCACCAAGCAGCCCCGGCATCGCCATCTCTGTGCTCCCGGCCAAAGCTCCGGTCAGTATGGTGACTGCACACCTCAACCGCCAGAAGACAACCACGCTCTCCCCAGCTTCAGCAGCCACCAGTGCAGAGCCCCCACAGTCTGCCCCCATTAACCTGCAGACCACCAGCAAACTCGGGGGAAGCTTAAACGTGGCCGCAAGGAGAGTTACCGAGATCTCTCACGCACAGGTACGTGACCACAGAGAAAGCACATGTGGCCCATCACGTGGGAAATAAGGGGACCACAAATACCTTCCACCTGCTTTAACCCTTTATATGCCACACGAGAGGAAGGTACGCTCTGTTTGGCATGGGTTACCCCCGTGTACAGGGTGGGGGAGGGAGGCATTAGGGCTCAGAGTGGGTGGATGAGTTTGTAAAGTTGTGTAAATCTTTATTTGTTCCATGTTCTGTGCGCTTTATCCATGAAAGAGCCAACTGAGAAGAGAATGTTTAAGCTTAAGGCAAACGTAGCCGAGTTCTCCTTCATCCTTTGCCGATTTCCTTGTCACTGGAGTCGCCGTTGGTATATGTGTCAGTCCAGTAAACGTGTTGTATTAACCTCCCGTTAGAGCAGCGGAGGTCACATTGTGTACAGCAAGTCTCTGTATATCCAGTGTATATATGATGCACGTAGGTTTAGGAGGGGGCTATCTATACATCAGTGTGAATATTTCATTGCTGTAGGTGGATAAGACACGGATGTCATGATGTGTGTGTACACGTTACACGTTTGACTCTAATTAAGGACAATATGTCAGGGAAAATGACAGTGACCCACTGACCGCTGCTCTCCCCCACTGAGCAGCCGACTTAAATAATAAATCTCATCTCTGGAAATAAAAACAGAGCAGCGAATCCAGTTAATTAGATCTGAATCATCAGTGTGGAAACAACCTTGTCAGAATAATCAGCCATTGTCAGCTTGAAAGAATGGATTTGGATAGTTCTGTATTTTGCTCCAGCTCTGGTTATTTAATAATCGTACCCCCTTGCTGGGGTTTCAGGGCCCCTAATCCTGACATTTCAAAAACAATGCAAACCATTAAGAGTGATGGGATTCTGGCAGAATTTAAACTCTAAGTCACTTTATCATTACTACGTATTTGCCAAGTGCTCACAAATCCTTAATCCTTACTGCAAACCCTACATCACTGGGCAAACTTCAAATCCTGCATCACTGGGCAAACTGCAAATCCTGCATCACTGGGCAAACTGCAAATCCTGCATCACTGGGCAAACTGCAAATCCTGCATCACTGGGCAAACTGCAAATCCTGCATCACTGGGCAAACTGCAAATCCTGCATCACTGGGCAAACTGCAAATCCTGCATCACTGGGCAAACTGCAAATCCTGCATCACTGGGCAAACTGCAAATCCTGCATCACTGGGCAAACTGCAAATCCTGCATCACTGGGCAAACTGCAAATCCTGCATCACTGGGCAAACTTCCAATCCTGCATCACTGGGCAAACTTCCAATCCTGCATCACTGGGCAAACTTCCAATCCTGCATCACTGGGCAAACTTCCAATCCTGCATCACTGGGCAAACTGCAAATCCTGCATCACTGGGCAAACTGCAAATCCTGCATCACTGTGCAAACTGCAAATCCTACATCACTGGACAAACTGCAAATCCTGCATCACTGGGCAAACTGCAAATCCTGCATCACTGGGCAAACTGCAAACCCTGCATCACTGGGCAAACTGCAAATCCTGCATCACTGGGCAAACTGCAAACCCTGCATCACTGGGCAAACTGCAAACCCTGCATCACTGGGCAAACTGCAAATCCTGCATCACTGGGCAAACTTCCAATCCTGCATCACTGGGCAAACTTCCAATCCTGCATCACTGGGCAAACTGCAAACCCTGCATCACTGGGCAAACGGCAAACCCTGCATCACTGGGCAAACTGCAAACCCTGCATCACTGGGAAAACTGCAAACCCTACATCACTGGGCAAACTGCAAATCCTGCATCACTGGGCAAACTGCAAACCCTGCATCACTGGGCAAACTGCAAATCCTGCATCACTGGGAAAACTGCAAACCTTACATCACTGGGCAAACTGCAAACCCTGCATCACTGGGCAAACTGCAAACCCTGCATCACTGGGCAAACTGCAAACCCTGCATCACTGGGCAAACTGCAAACCTTACATCACTGGGAAAACTGCAAACCCTGCATCACTGGGAATTTTGACCAGAATGGGTTAAGGGCCGTGTCTGTCCAGGTTTTACAGTATTATTTGGGGAAATGTCAAGAATTTAGAGATAGCGGAGATATCCAGAGAGAATTAATGGAAAAATCTGAGGAAATATACAGAAAATGACTGCCTTCAGCGAGGCGGGTGTAGAAGTTCACGCTGGGTTTTATGGTGTTTTTTGCTTCTGGTTTTCTAGTTTTCTCACACGATCGTCTGCCAGACCTGCAGACTTTCAGTAAAATGCAGCAGGAAGAGGTTGAGCGCTGTATAGATCACTGCTGAGTTCTCTGGGAGTACTGTACTCAGCACTGGCATTAGAGATACTCTGGAGACATGACCAGGCGAGGGGGATATTACACAAATAAAGAGAATTTACACTGTAATGGAGGGAACATCTTCCAAATACCAAGAGGACACAGTCTGAAAGTAACATCATAAAGTATTCGTTTTCTGGGAGGGTGCTGGATGTGTATAAGGCTATCCTGGACATAAGGGAAGGCCAAGGATCAGGTAGGGACTGAGGACTCCCCAATACCACATTGTGGGGGAGAGCAAGAGTCAGCATGGGAGAAATGTCTGTGTGCCTGGCAGGGGGGCTGGTGAGGGCAAACCGTCTGAACCTGAGTTTGTATTAATTCTGGGTACTAATAGAAGGGATTTGGAATGAGGAACAGGTGCTATGTGACACGAGCAAGTTTGATTGGTTAGGTCTGGCTGCTGCATTTTGTACAGTCTAGGAGATGCAAGGAAAGTACAGTAATTTGGACGACAGGACACCAATACTTGGATTAATCTTGCCATATCGTCCGACGGAGTTAAATGTTAAATGATAACCTTATTTGTAGACTAATTCAGGAGCCAGTCGCACAAAATGGTAGGAGCCAATGAAATGGCCCTTACGGACAGTTGTATGTAAAATCCAAACCTTTAGGAGCAAGCAGTAGAGATTGGAGGGAGCATGGCCTCCTGCCTCCTGGGATTCATCCTTTATTGATCCTCTGCATGTGTCTGTTATGTGTTTAAAATCACATTTTATAGCGGGATTTGCTGTGATTTGAATAGTGTTTTTCTTAAAGCGAGAAAAGCTTTTATTAGGTTTTTATAACTAATAGGGAATGTCTATAAAAAGAAAAAAAAACAATCGCTTGCTGTATGTCTCCGTTTCTGTAATAAATGCTGGATGTTAGAAAGACTGGAAGAAAAGCCAGCCGTACAAGTTCCATTTAATAGTAATAATGTGAGATGATGAAGCCTTCCGATGGTGTTTGTAATAGATTTAATTAAAAGCATGCATGTGTAAGCACTTGCTCACGCTGGATCAGGCTGTCCAACTTATCCCCTCATTGGGCTTTATTCATGAAAGAGAGAATTGCAGGGAATTGAGAAGAGCACTTCAAACTTAAGGCCACAGTAGCTGAGTTGGAAAGATTCTCCCAGTCAGCTGGATTCCCTTCTCTATTCACTGCAATTCTCTCTTTTTCATGAATGTAGTTTAACCGGGGGGTGATACAACTGGGGAAATGTGTAACGCTAAAAGTGGAGCGGGGGGGGGGGGGGGGTTAGGGGGTGGGCGGACGGTCATATATAGAAACCCCCGCACGGCAAGGTGTCGGGAAATGTATTAAGAAAATTGCAGTCGCTGTTTGTTATGTTAATGGCGACTGCGGTTTTGTATAATTCCTGACACTTTGCATTGCGGGACGAAGGAGAGGTATTAGCAGAATGCTTGGTTGTATAGGTATTAGCAGAATGCTTGGTTGTATAGGGAGAGGTATTAGCAGAATGCTTGGTTGTATAGGGAGAGGGATTAGCAGAATGCTTGGTTGTATAGGGAGAGGGATTAGCAGAATGCTTGGTTGTATAGGGAGAGGGATTAGCAGAATGCTTGGTTGTATAGGTATTAGCAGAATGCTTGGTTGTATAGAGAGAGGTTTTAGCAGAATGCTTGGTTGTATAGGGAGAGGTATTGGCAGAATGCTTGGATGCATAGGGAGAGTTCACTTGGAGTATTGTACAGAGCACTGGGGAGACCTCACTTGGAGTATTGTACAGAGCGCTGGTGAGACCTCACTTGGAGTATTGTATGTAGTACTGGTGAGACCTCACTTGGAGTATTGTACAGAGCGCTCTGCTGGTAAGACCTCACTTGGAGTAATGTACAGAGCGCTGGTGAGACCTCACTTGGAGTATTGTACAGCGCGCTGGTGAGACCTCACTTGGAGTATTGTACAGAGCACTGGGGAGACCTCACTTGGAGTATTGTACAGAGCGCTGGTGAGACCTCACTTGGAGTATTGTATGTAGTACTGGTGAGACCTCACTTGGAGTATTGTACAGAGCGCTGGGGAGACCTCACCTGGAGTATTTTATAGAGCGCTGGTGAGACCTCACTTGGAGTAATGTACAAAGCACTGGTGAGACCTCACTTGGAGTAATGTACAAAGCACTGGTGAGACCTCACTTGGAGTAATGTACAGAGCGCTGGTGAGACCTCACTTGGAGTATTGTACAGAGCGCTGGTGAGACCTCACTTGGAGTATTGTACAGAGCGCTGGGGAGACCTCACCTGGAGTATTTTATAGAGCGCTAGTGAGACCTCACTTGGAGTAATGTACAGAGCACTGGTGAGACCTCACTTGGAGTATTGTACAGAGCGCTGGTGAGACCTCACTTGGAGTATTGTACAGAGCGCATGTGAGACCTCACTTGGAGTATTATACAGAGCGATGGTGAGACCTCACTTGGAGTATTGTACAGAGCGCTGGTGAGACCTCACTTGGAGTATTGTACGCAGTACTGGAGACCGTATATCCAGAAGGATGTTGATACTTTGGAGAGAGTTTAGAGAAGGGCTACTAAACTGGTTCATGGGTTGAAGGATAAAACTTACCAGGAAAGGTTAAAGCATCTTAACATGTATAGCTTGGAGGAAAGACGTAACAGGGGGGATATGATAGAAACATTTATATACATAAAGGGAATCAACACAGTAACGGAGGAGAGTATATTTAAAGGAAGAAAAACTACCACAACTAGAGGACATAGTCTTAAATTAGAGGGGCAAAATGTAAAAGTAATATCAGTAACTATTACTTTACTGAGAGGGTTTAAGCATGCATGGGATAGGTATAAGGCTATCCTATATATAAGATAAGGCCAGGGACTAATGAAAGTATTACTTTACTGAGAGGGTAGTGGATGCATGGAATAGTCTTCCAGTAGAAGTGGTAGAGGTTAATACAGTGAAGGAGTTTAAGCATGCATGGGATAGGTATAAGGCTATCCTAGATATAAGATAAGGCCAGGAACTAATGAAAGTATTACATTACTGAGAGGGTAGTGAATGCATGGGATAGTCTTCCAGTAGAAGTGGTAGATGTTAATACAGTGAGGGAGTTTAAGCATGCGTGGGATAGGTATAAGGCTATCCTAGATATAAGATAAGGCCAGGGACTAATGAAAGTATTACTTTACTGAGAGGGTAGTGGATGCATGGAATAGTCTTCCAGTAGAAGTGGTAGAGGTTAATACAGTGAAGGAGTTTAAACATGCATGGGATAGGTATAAGGCTATCCTAGATATAAGATAAGGCCAGGGACTAATGAAAGTATTACATTACTGAGAGAGTAGTGGATGTATGGAATAGTCTTCAAGTAGAAGTGGTAGAGGTTAATACAGTGAAGGAGTTTAAGCATGCATGGGATAGGTATAAGGCTATCCTAGATATAAGATAAGGTCAGGGACTTATGAAAGTATTACTTTACAGAGAGGGTAGTGGATGCATGGAATAGTCTTCCAGTAGAAGTGGTAGAGGTTAATACAGTGAAGGAGTGTAAGCATGCATGGGATAGGTATAAGGCTATCCTAGATATAAGATAAGGCCAGGGACTAATGAAAGTATTACTTTACCGAGAGGGTAGTGGATGCATGGAATAGTCTTCCAGTAGAAGTGGTAGAGGTTAATACAGTGAAGGAGTGTAAGCATGCATGGGATAGGTATAAGGCTATCCTAGATATAAGATAAGGCCAGGGACTAATGAAAGTATTACATTACTGAGAGGGTAGTGGATGCATGGAATAGTCTTCCAGTAGAAGTGGTAGAGGTTAATACAGTGAAGGAGTTTAAGTTTTAAATTCCCTTTTCAATCCCCTGCTATCTATTATAAATAAAGCCCTTAATCTTTGCATGTGTTTTCAATCTTGAAAGGGTTAAATCCAATCAGAATCAGTCAGTTTTGATGATGAATTTGGTGCAGAGAGCAACATGTCACTTTAACGGTTATTCACGACTTGATTAATCCCAGACTTGAACCTCTCTGTTTAGATTGCCAGAGCCCCAGGATAGTTGCCAAGTTAGCTCATTAGTAGCCAAACGTTTGGAGTTTATCAGCACATTTTACTTCCTCTCTGCAGAGCCAGACGCAGTCGCGATCACAGCTGCTGTGCATTTTATGCGCTGTATTTGTTTCCTCCCAAGGAGTCGGCTTGATTAGCGTAGCTTGCTCTTCCATTCGGTCGGACAAATGACTGCATGTTAATAAGGAGGTCAAGTGAGATCTATGTTACAAGCACAAGTTTAAAAAAAAAGTTTACTTTAATGACATTAGAATGAATCGAAATGCTTTTTCAAAAAAACGTTTCCATCATTAACCGTTCGTGAGATATTAGATTTTTATTTAAGCCCTTATTTCTAAAGGCAGGGTCCATTTGAAAATGTTTTGCTTATTTAGAGAGTTTTGCGATCCCTCAATGACCTCTAAATGTTTCAGTTTTTTACATGTTCGATTACCAGGCACATTTGCATCTTAGAGGATGTTACAATCTACCATGCAAATAAAAAGGGGGCCATCACCCTTTTAAAATGCAAATATACCTTCAGCTAAAGTGGTGAAATTTGAAACATAGAGAGAGCAACGTTGTCACCGACAGGGCTGTCTCCACACAGCACTGCTGTCAGGTCTGTCAAATGAAACCCTCAAAGTAGAAGACAATGCTGCTGTAAAACATTAATACATCGGCAATGGTAAATCCTAGAAAGATTATTATTTTTTAACGCATCTTAGTGTGGCTATTCATTTAAGAAATGTACATTTGTTTTTTCTCTAGTCAGATGTTTCTTAATGCCCACAAACCCCAGAAATATCCTCTGCATAACGGGTATCGTGGCGCGGTAATGTGTGTTTATATATTTGTCTGTATATTGATAATAATAAACACGTCTCAAACCCATCATTTGTCAAGGCCGCTGTATGTAGATGTGCGCTATGTGACATTTAAATAGCTGTTTGAATGTTTGTAAGACGTGTCAGCCTTGAAATCCTTGTGCAAAGCGTTTGAAACAATCAACAATGCACTATCTTCCTCTAACTGTTATTGTAAAATAGGCTGAAGGTTGAACACGGCGTTCAGTAAGAGAAAAACAAACCATGTTTGAAATGCGTTAGTAAATATCCATTCATATTAAGACTTGTCATCGTTTCTGTTGCCATGGTAATTCTCGTCTCCCCCCCCCCCTCACCCCCCCCCCCCCCCTACGCTGTGCTACAATCCCACTCTGCAAAACCCATGTCAGCAACATTCATTTAGCAAGCACTAAAGACTCTCCTTTGGTAGCTGTGTGTAGGTTTGGGCAGATAAAACACCATTTTTACTACATTTTTTCATATCACAGATTTAACAAAAAAATATTTGCATAAATTAAATTAAAGACCGACTGTTGGGAAGAAAAAATGTTCCGTATAATTGAAAGCTGGTATGAGGTTTTGGCTTTGTAAATAGCAATGCTTTAATGAAAAAATAAAAATAAAGTACTTTATTAAGCCTCTTTGCTCTGTATAGCTCCATCAGGGGCGGACATGTTGTTTAGAATCTTTGCTCTGTATAGATCTATCTGGGAGTGGACATGTTGTTTAGAATCTTTGCTATGTATAGTTCTATCAGCGGGCGGACATGTTGTTTAGAATCTTTGCTCTGCATAGCTCGGTCAGGGGATGGACATGTTGTTTAGAATTTTTGCATTGTATAGCTCTATCAGGGGACAGACATGTTGTTTAGAATTTTTGCTCTCTACAGCTCTATCAGGGCGGACATGTTGTTTAGAATCTTTGCTCTGTATAGCTCTATCAGAGGGTGGACATGTTGTTTAGAATCTTTGCTCTGTATAGCTCTATCAGGGGCGGATATGTATAGAATCTAGGGTCAGATGATAATTCATCCGAGATTCTAAACAACATGTCTGCCACCTGATTGAGCTATACAGAGCAAAGATTCTAAACAACATGTCCGCCCCCTGATAGAGCTATACAGAGCAAAGATTCTAAACAACATGTCCGCCCCCTGATAGAGCTATACAGAGCAAAGATTCTAAACAACATGTCCGCCCCCTGATAGAGCTATACAGAGCAAAGATTCTAAACAACATGTCCGCCCCCTGATAGAGCTATACAGAGCAAAGATTATAAACAACATATCCGCCCCCTGATAGAGCTATACAGAGCAAAGATTATAAACAACATGTCCGCATGGATTTCTGGAGGCTGCTATCAATTAAAGGACAACTATCAGCAAAAAATTTACTTACGTTTTAAAGTTTGACTCAAGTGACGTAATGTTAAAAAGAAATGCTTTAATCAAGGAATACAAATAAAGCACCTTATTGAGCCCTCTATGCTCTGATAGTTGTCCTTTAATTGATAGCAAGCAGGGTGCAGAAATCCATGCATGCTGCACAGGAATAAAGCAACAGGACTGAAAAAGATGGAATTAAAGAATTCTGCTGTTTACGCTGAGATTCCTAATAAATTGGTACATTTGGCCCTTTAACCTCCGCAAACGGAGCTATAATACACCAACCAGAGCAATATTCGGATTGCAGACAATGACTTTCTCTGCTGCACCTGCATGATGGATATCACACTGGAATTAGTTTCCTGAGCAAATGTGCAAGAAATTCCTTTTTAACATGCCTTACATGTGATAAATGATTGAATTATATTGCCATGTGATTTATGAGAATCTATTGTAAAACAGGCAGTGTAAAGGAGTTCATTTATCTTCCATCATATTCACTGCTGACATTTCATTAAGTCACTGCCTCGAATGGGACTCATAACACTGCATGGGAATCTGCGCATTCAGTATAATTGGTTGCTGGTTTGAATTCTGTATTTACATGGGTTTCCACTGTGGGGGGGGGGGGGGGGGGGGAAGCTGCCTTCACTCTCATTGTCCTATGCAACTTAAATGTAATAACAATTAATTCTTGAGAATTTACCACGTTGAGCTTAAAGGATAATGGTAGAACAAATGTATTTATTTTTAATTGATAGATTGCATTAAGTAGAAATTACACAATACAAATAAAGTACAATATTGAGCCCTCTTTGCTCTATATAGCTCTGTCAGAAAAGTGTCCACTGAGTCAGAGCATGTTGTTTAGAATCTTTACTCTGTATAGCTCTATCAGGGGGCAGACATGTTGTTTAGAAAATTTGCTCTGTATAGCTCTATCGGGGAGGACATGTTGTTTAGAATCTTTGCTCTGTATAGCTCTATCAGGGGGCTGACACGTTGTTTAGAATCTTTGCTCTGTATAGCTCTATCAGGGGGCGGACACGTTGTTTAGAATCTTTGCTCTGTATAGCTCTATCAGAGGGTGGACATGTTGTTTAGAATCTTTGCTCTGTGTAGCTCTATCAGAGGGTGGACATGTTGTTTAGAATCTTTGCTCTGTATAGCTCTTTCAGAGGGTGGACATGTTTAGAATCTTTGCTCTGTATAGCTCTATCAGATGCAGACATGTTGTTTAGAATCTTTGCTCTGTATAGCTCTATCAGGGGCAGACATGTTGTTTAGAAACTTTGCTCTGTATAGCTCTATCAGAGGGTGGACATGTTGTTTAGAATCTTTGCACTGTATAGCTCAGGGCTCGACAAACCCCGGGCGCCAGGTCGCCATGGCGACCAGGAAATCAGACCTGGCGCCCGGGTGCTGTTTGTCACAGGGAGCCCTTGCCGGCTGCCATCCGTTTTTCTTTTACTTTGTTTTTCAGCGCGAGGGGAGAAAGTCTGTGCGGATCACACAGACTGTAAGCTCCGCCCCCTCGCGCAACACGCTGTAGTGCCGATTGTCACGTGACAACACGGCACAGGAACAGAAAGAGATCGGGCTCCAGCATAAATGTCCCCCTCCCCTGCAATGAGGTAAGCAGCAGGGAGGGAGGACACTGTAAGAAATATTCTTTTGTTCTTTAAAAAAAAAAATAAATAAAAAAAAAAAGGTGTGTATGTGTGTATATAACTGGCTGTGTATGTGGTGTGTGTGTGAATGTAACTGACTGTGTATGTATGTGAATGTAACTGGCTGTGTATGTATGTGTGAATGTAACTGGCTATGTATGTATGTGTGAATGTAACTGACTGTGTATGTATGTGTGAATGTAACTGGCTGTGTATGTATGTGTGAATGTAACTGGCTGTGTATGTATGTGTGAATGTAACTGACTGTGTATGTATGTGAATGTAACTGGCTGTGTATGTATGTGTGAATGTAACTGGCTATGTATGTATGTGTGAATGTAACTGGCTGTGTATGTATGTGTGAATGTAACTGACTGTGTATGTATGTGAATGTAACTGGCTGTGTATGTATGTGTGAATGTAACTGGCTATGTATGTATGTGTGAATGTAACTGGCTGTGTATGTATGTGTGAATGTAACTGACTGTGTATGTATGTGAATGTAACTGGCTGTGTATGTATGTGTGAATGTAACTGGCTATGTATGTATGTGTGAATGTAACTGGCTGTGTATGTATGTGTGAATGTAACTGACTGTGTATGTATGTGAATGTAACTGGCTGTGTATGTATGTGTGAATGTAACTGGCTGTGTATGTATGTGTGAATGTAACTGACTGTATGTGGTGTGTGTGTGTGTGTGTGTGTGTGTGTGTGTGTGAATGTAACTGACTGTATGTGGTGTGTGTGAATGTAACTGACTGTATGTGGTGTGTGTGAATGTAACTGACTGTATGTGGTGTGTGTGTGAATGTAACTGACTGTATGTGGTGTGTGTGTGTGAATGTAACTGACTGTATGTGGTGTGTGTGTGAATGTAACTGACTGTATGTGGTGTGTGTGTGTGTGTGTGAATGTAACTGACTGTATGTGGTGTGTGTGAATGTAACTGACTGTATGTGGTGTGTGTGAATGTAACTGGCTGTGTATGTGGTGTGTGTGAATGTAACTGGCTGTGTATGTGGTGTGTGTGAATGTAACTGGCTGTGTATGTGGTGTGTGTGAATGTAACTGGCTGTGTATGTGGTGTGTGTGAATGTAACTGGCTGTGTATGTGGTGTGTGTGAATGTAACTGGCTGTGTGTGTGGTGTGTGTGAATGTAACTGGCTGTGTGTGTGGTGTGTGTGAATGTAACTGGCTGTGTGTGTGGTGTGTGTGAATGTAACTGGCTGTGTGTGTGGTGTGTGTGTATGTAACTGGCTGTGTATGTGGTGTGTGTGTATGTATGTATGTATGTATGTGTGAATGTAACTGGCTGTGTATGTGAGGTGGGTGTATGCCACCGTGTCCGTGCGATTTTGTGATGTGCCGTTGTCTGGCTCCTAAATTTTTTGGCTGGCTCCTAAAACTAAATTAAATTTGTCAAGCCCTGGTATAGCTCTATCAGGGGCAGACATGTTGTGTAGAAACTTTGCTCTTTAGCACTATCAGGGACAGACATGTTGTTTAGAATCTTTGCTCTGTATAGCTCTATCAGAGGGTGGACATGTTGTTTAGAATCTTTGCACTGTATAGCTCTATCAGGGGCGGACATGTTGTTTAGAATCTTTGCTCTGTATAGCTCTATCAGGGGCGGACATGTTGTTTAGAAACTTTGCTCTGTGTAGCTCTATCAGGGGCGGACATGTTGTTTAGAAACTTTGCTCTGTATAGCTCTATCAGAGGGTGGACATGTTGTTTAGAATCTTTGCACTGTATAGCTCTATCAGGGGCGGACATGTTGTTTAGAAACTTTGCTCTGTGTAGCTCTATCAGGGGGAGGACATGTAGTTTAAAATATTGGATCTTCCTTCATCTCACCCAAGGTTCTAAACCTGTCCACTCCTGAGTTATACAGACAAATATTCTAAACAACATGCGACATGTCTGCCCCTGATAGAGTTATAGGGAACAAAGAGGGCTCCATATTGTACATTCTATTCTTTTTCATGAATGCATTTTTATTTAAATTATCTACACTCCAGTCTTTCAATTGATATATTTTTTTTACAGCCGTCCTTTAAGTGTTTACGGCTTTACTTGGGTCCAACTAACATGCTAATGGTCCTGTTTTTGTTTGTTGTATTGCACAGACGTTGGGAATGATCTCTGCAGTGCCCATTAAAGTCCCTCAGGTCAGCTCCTTGCACAGATTATCAGGACATGGACCAGCAGTGCTACCTCAGGTAAGAGGGTATACGATGCTGTACACCATCCCTAAGGAGATGATTCCCTCATCACTTGCCTAGCAATGTGAAGATCCTCCTGGATAGCCATTTGAATGTCCCCTTCTTCAGCACATTGACACGGCCAAATATTTGACTTAGAACTTGAAATACTGATACGATTTACATGTATTTAAGTCCTTGGAACAGTCTGGTCGAACCCTGCAGAGAAATCCAGCAGCTTGTACTGAAGGGCGTTGGCAATCTCTGCTGAGAGTTAAAGGGAGCAGGGTCAAACCGATATAAGCCTGAGAAGGAAACACAGAGCCCAGAAAGTTACGGCCCTGGAGCTGCATTTGAGGCACCAGGGTCCTGGGATTTGCTCGGCCCGGATACACAGACAGCGCTCTGCTGATTTATTAAAAAGCAACTAAACTATGAGAGTCATTAGTATAGGGATAAACTGGCAGGTACTAGGACAGGACAGGCCAGCCTATCCTCTGACCATGCTGGAAGCAGCCAGACCGCTCTGGTCGATGACAGTCTCTTTCTGCTAGTGCAGGGAGACCCTCGTTTTTATATGGGATCAGTAATTAGTTCCCTTCTGTTGAATCCATGTAATAAATGAGGGTCTCTGTGCACTAGCAGAGAGAGACCCCCACTCCATACAGACCCGACAGATGACCGGGACAAGCTCTGATTGCCTGAGACTACTCTATCCTTATTTATTTGTTATTGAAGTGGATTTTGGGTTACATTTTGGTCTCCTTCAATAGAGGCCTTACAAACAGAAAAAAACTTGTTTTTTATTAAAATGTCTCCCTTGTAACTTGTCACCCACTTGGAGAGCAGGTTCCTCATCACAGGTGCAGGAATAGCTATTATCAACTAACTTGAATCCCAGCAGATGGGTTTATCAGGAATTAACATCTTAAGAGCTAGCGATCAATAGCCCACAATCATGGTGCACGGTGATTAATCCGAAAATATAAAAATGTGGGGTTGATGTCTCTCCACTACTCTTACAAACAGGATTTCAAACAAGCCCAAAAAAAACCCCACATCTATAAATACAAGTGTCTGTATAGATATTCCCTAAAGAGAAACGTATGTGAGTCCAGTGGCACAGATGGAAAACATCCAAAGGTCACGCAGACTGATCCACGTGCTGCCACGGAGATTCCACCAAGGCTTCATACAGAATTCCACTCATGTTGTATAAGCGCCCTTTTCTCACCTTTGTTGGTGTGCTGACCATTGTTTCGAAAATACGTGAGAATTTCAATATATAGAACCTTCCTTATAGATTTGTCCAGTAGATGCAGTTATATGGGGTGACATTATACGTTTGCATTCATTCCCTTACTTAGACTTCTATTAACTTCTTAACTGCCGAGGGTAATTCTGCCCCAGGCTTATCTGTACTCGCTGATGGCATTGAAGGGGTTAAAGACTCCCCCGTATGAAGGAGCACCCATGGGTTAAAGTTCTGGCGCTAGTTAGAATCTGTAGTGATATCATCATTTACCCAAATTCACTTTGCAGTAGGTAATATAGATAATATATCGCTCTTTGCATTGGAAATAGAACCCGTCTCTGCCTTTATTCCATTGATTATTTTCATGGTATTGTGTTTTATTAAACATGTTGTGATTCTTTGGACGTTATTCATGACAGAGGGAACTGCGGTGAATTGAGAAGGGAATTTCAAACTTAAGGCTAAATTAGCAAAGTAAAGGTGAATTGGATCAGTTTTCCAAGGCCTGAGGTTTGCAATTCCCTTGCCAATTCCCTCTTTCATGAATAAAGCCCTTTATCTTCATTCAACTAGAACACGGTAGCAAATATTATTTCCTCCCCCTCTGAATTCCCCAATTTACTCCCCCGGCTTGGCTGTCACAAATCTAGATCCTATTTTTTTCCATTTTCTTGTGTGGGAATTGTGTCAGCAGCTCTTGATTTCCCAGAATACCGCACACTTGCAGTAAAGTTCAGGAAATGGAGGCAAACAACCCCCCCATTCTCCCGTGTGAGAGGAGGTGTGCCCAGGAGCGTGACCATAATCATTACCGCCGGCAGGCTGAGTGTTTGGCTTAATGAACTATATTAGGGCTGGTAGCTTTTCAATAGGAATTGGTTTGTTTGGATCATTGACACAGGAAATCATGTTTGCAAACACTGCTCTGTAACGTCTTGTTCTGCCCCGAGGTGGCAGGGATTGGCACTGCCTGTATTCAGCCTGCCTGCCAGATATTTCTCTTTACAAATAATTATAAACAAAAACATCCATCCCTGTGCTGCATCGTCACACGTGCCCTACCATCCTGCAGGCCAAAGAAAGGCATTCTGGGTACCAGCTTCCCTATATGTGAATCCAGCCGTCATGTCAACCTCTGGATATACTTCCCAATGTCCCATGTTTAACCACTTGACTGCCAGAGCTCCGAGCTGAGACTAGACCAGGCAGAGGACTGCCGATTCACCAGCTGATGTCTACTCAATAAAGAGAGAATAGCGGGGAATTGACAAGGGAATTTCAAACTCTAGGCCAATGTAGCCGAGTTGGAAACATTCTCCAATGCAGTTGAATCGGATACTTTGACCTTCAGTTTGAAATTCCCTTCGATTCTCTCTTTATTGAGTAGACCCTATAACCAATTTAGCTGTAATGCCAAAAATGGGGGCGCAAGTCTCTCTTCTTGTCTTGGGCTGCTAGCTACAGCTAAGGTTTGTATAGTAAGGTCATAGTAATCACATGACTTTCCGTGACCTCGGGAGATTACACTCCAGCCAACACCTGTTAACACATTGCTGCCTGTGCACTGTGCTAAGCACTGTAGTATTAATGCTGGGACAGACTCGAATCTGATGGGGCAGGATCCCCCAAACAATCTGCAGTTCTCTTGTGCATTTAGTGTCATGCTTCTGAGCTTTTCCATTTCATGCTTCCATCTTGTTTCTGTTTGCCGTGCTCACAGGTTAGGCCAAAGACTCTGATTCCAGAAAGCCTCCCCATATCTCCGTGCAGAGACCAGCCGTCCAAACAGCCGCCAACGTTTCAAAAGGCCACCGTTGTCAGCATCAAAAACCCCAGCCCAGCCCTCCCTACTGCCAACAACACCGTGAGCCACATCCAGGCCCCCAAAGGCCAGTCACAGACCTCCCTGGATACATCCATATCCTCATCACTTAGCAGTGCCGGGGTGGCCTACGCCATTATATCCACCTCCCCGAGCAACGCAAATCCTATCACCACCAGCACCGTCTCCGTGGTCAATGATGGCATCACAGTGCAGCCCCTCCTAATCAGCGCAGACAGCAAGGTATACTGACGCTTACTGTAATATATATATATATATATTACACCCAGAAAATAAGAATATATATCTATTCCGTGTTCCTTATTTGTAGCATGTTTTAATATCCTGTTTTTGCTGAAGGTGATTATCATACAGCCTCAAATTCAGAGCCAACCAGGGAGCAAAACAGAAAGTAAAAAAGCTTGTGAAGAGAAACCTCAGGGAACCCCGGCTGCCAGGAAGAGAACCGAGGAGAATCCAGAGGTGAATAAAAGCGTGTTATTTTTTTATTCCACCTTGCTGCCCCTTTAACACACCAGAAATGAATCACTTGTCTGTAGAGACTGCCGTCTCAATGAACCCCGGTAACGAGAGGTCTCTATAAACACCTCGTCAGTCTTGATAATTATTCAGGAAAGAAACAAGCCCCCACAGTGTTATTGCTCTTTACAAACACCCCCAGCACCAGATCTTTACACTGACAAGAGCAGCAGTGACCTTTACACGTGTCAGATTCATCTGCTTCCATTCGTCTTTCCTCCAGAAAATTGCCTTCATGGTGTCCCTGGGACTGGTTACCACCGAGCATTTGGAAGGTAAGTCCCACACAGTCTATACTGCCGATGCTTTCTCATTTATAGCTAATTGACTACAATTCAGAACCGAAGGACAACTGACCGCAACAAGTTTAGTTATTTTCATGAAAGAACATAAGTACCTCTTTGCTCTGTATAGCTCTATCAGGGGACGGACATGTTTAGAATCTTTGCTCTGTATAGCTCTATCAGGGGGCGGACATGTTTAGAATCTTTGCTCTGTATAGCTCTATCAGGGGACGGATATGTTTAGAATCTTTGCTCTGTATAGCTCTATCAGGGGGCGGACATGTTGTTTAGAATCTTTGCTCTGTATAGCTCTATCAGGGGGAGGACATGTTGTTTAGAATCTTTGCTCTGTATAGCTCTATCAGGGGGAGGACATGTTGTTTAGAATCTTTGCTCTGTATGGCTCTATCAGGGGGAGGACATGTTGTTTAGAATCTTTGCTCTGTATAGCTCTATCAGGGGGCGGACATGTTGCTTAGAATCTTTGCTCTGTATAGCTATCAGGGGGAGGACATGTTGTTTAGAATCTTTGCTCTGTATAGCTCTATCATGGTGTGGACATGTTGTTTAGAATCTTTGCTCTGTATAGCTCTATCAGGGGCGGACATGTTGTTTAGAATCTTTGCTCTGTATAGGTGTATCAGGGGGCGGACATGTTGTTTAGAATCTTTGCTCTGTATAGCTCTATCAGGGGGCGGACACGTTGTTTAGAATCTTTGCTCTGTATAGCTCTATCAGGGGGGCAGACATGCTGTTTAGAATCTTTGCTCTGTATAGCTCTATCAGGGGGCGGACACGTTGTTTAGAATCTTTGCTCTGTATAGCTGTATCAGGGGGCGGACATGTTGTTTAGAATCTTTGCTCTGTATAGCTGTATCAGGGGGCGGACATGTTGTTTAGAATCTTTGCTCTGTATAGCTCTATCAGGGGGCGGACATGTTGTTTAGAATCTTGCGTTAAAGGAGCCAGATCTTCCTTCACACAAGATGTCAATCCCCCTGGTAGAGCTATACGAAGCAGAGAGCGAATAATATTTGTATTTAGGTTTGCCAGCCCTGCTGTTGCCTCCATAGTCTTTACAGGCTACTGGCTGGGTAGCAGCTCCATATGTATTCTGTAATGAAACCATTTCTGATATACCTGTAAGTAAATACCTGTACTTCAATTAAACAGAAATTAATTTTTTTAAATGCCACTTGTCCTTTAAAAACCCCATTAGCAGTGGGTCCCTCTGAATTCTGTATTTAATCTCCGCGAGTCAGGGCTGTATTAACCTGCACTTCATAATACATACCAAGTAATGCAAATCTGTTTCCATGGCTACAGAGATCCAAAGCAAGCGCCATGAACGAAAGAGAAGAAGCACGGCCAATCCGGCATACAGCGGACTCCTTGAACCTGAGGTATACGATACGTTCCTCTGCATGCACGGCACTAAATAAACAATATTCAATATATATATAATATATATAATATTTATATATAATCCTTATCTTATATCTAGGATAGCCTTATACCTATCCCATGCATGCTTAAACTCCTTCACTGTATTAACCTCTACCACTTCTACTGGAAGACTATTCCATACATCCACTACCCTCTCAGTAATGTAATACTTTCATTAGTCCCTGGCCTTATCTTATATCTAGGATAGCCTTATACCTATCCCATGCATGCTTAAACTCCTTCACTGTATTAACCTCTACCACTTCTACTGGAAGACTATTCCATACATCCTCTAACCTCTCAGTAAAGTAATACTTTCATTAGTCCCTGGCCTTATCTTATATCTAGGATAGCCTTATACCTATCCCATGCATGCTTAAACTCCCTCACTGTATTAACCGCTACCACTTCTACTGGAAGACTATTCCATACATCCACTACCCTCTCAGTACAGTAATACTTCCTGATGTTACGTTTAAATCTTTCCCCTCTAATTTCAGGCTATGTCCTCTAGTTGTGGTATAGAGTAAATATCCTCTCCTCCGTTACTGTGTTGATTCCTTTATCTATTTTAATGTTTATGTCATATACCCCTGTATGGTACGTCCTCTCGGTTTCTGATAACTTTCTTTTTGGTTTATTTTAGCGGAAACGTCACGCCTCAAACTATCTGACTAACCCCTTCTTATCTGGGAGAGGTAAGTCTCTGCAAGCTTGTCTGATCAGTGTAACCGGCGGATGGGTTTATTACAGATCACCTATATATGCTGAAATAAAATGAATCTTGTTTTACCTGCGTTGTCTGTGGGTCTGCTCCACATTGCACAGCGTTGTAGCTGATCCACCAAATTAAAAAACAACTCCTCACAATAACATTTAATCAAACAGAAGCCCAGTCTGGCCTAATTACAAAGGCTCTGTAAGGAGCCAATACTGGCTACTGGTGTGTCAGCACACTGCCGAGGAGGCTGGCGCTCGCTGCCGGGGAGGCTGGCGCACGCTGTAAGTATCACAGACAGCCAATCAGAGCGCGGTCTGTATAGTGTGAGGGGTCTCTCTCTGCGACCTTGCTTTCAAAGGGGATTAACATTTATGTGTCCAGTCTTTTGACCTTCAGGATCATTCATCAAAGAGTTAGCTCCTTGGATCGCTAAACTATGATAGATATATTAACGGAATAATAAGGGGGCTGCTTTATGGACATCACATTGTGAGATTAGGTCTTTATCTGTAGGTAATAGAAAGCTAAATCTTAAAGCAGAACTAAACCTAATCTAGAAGCACAAGTAAAACATTGAGTAGCCGGAATAGGATGATAAAGGGGCAGGTGTTTTTATCAGTACATCAGCCAGTTCATGAAGGTAGGTAGGCAATGCAATAGAGCAGCAGGAAATGCTAGCAGAATGCTTGGTTGCATAGGGAGAGTGCTCATGCCATTGTACAGAGCCCTGGTGAGACCTCACTTGGAGTATTGTACAGAGCACTGGTGAGACCACACTTGGAGTATTGTACAGAGCACTGGTGAGACCTCACTTGGAGTATTGTACAGAGCACTGGTGAGACCTCACTTGGAGTATTGTACAGAGCGCTGGTGAGACCTCACTTGGAGTATTGTACAGAGCACTGGTGAGACCTCACTTGGAGTATTGTACAGAGCGCTGGTGAGACCTCACTTGGAGTATTGTACAGAGCACTGGTGAGACCTCACTTGGAGTATTGTACAGAGCACTGGTGAGACCTCACTTGGAGTATTGTACAGAGCGCTGGTGAGACCTCACTTGGAGTATTGTACAGAGCGCTGGTGAGACCTCACTTGGAGTATTGTACAGAGCACTGGTGAGACCTCACTTGGAGTATTGTACGCAGTACAGGAGACCGTATCTCCAGAAGGATATTGATACTTTGGAGAGAGTTCAGAGAAGGGCTACTAAACTGGTTCATGGGTTGAAGGATAAAACTTACCAGGAAAGGTTAAAGCATCTTAACATGTATAGCTTGAAGGAAAGACGTAACAGGGGGGATATGATAGAAACATTTATATACATACAGAGAATCAACACAGTAACGGAGGAGAGTATATTTAAAAGAAGAAAAACTACCACAACTAGAGGACATAGTCTTAAATTAGAGGGGCAACGATTTCAAAGTAATATCAGGAAGTATTACTTTACTGAGAGGGTAGTGGATGTATGGAATAGCCTTCCAGTAGAAGTGGTAGAGGTTAATACAGTGAGGGAGTTTAAGCATGCGTGGGATAGGTATAAGGCTATCCTAGATATAAGATAAGGACAGGGACTAATGGAAGTATTACATTACTGAGAGGGTAGTGGATGTATGGAATAGTCTTCCAGTAGAAGTGGTAGAGGTTAATACAATGAAGGAGTTTAAGCATGCCTGGGATAGGTATAAGGCTATCCTAGATATAAGATAAGGCCAGGGACTAATGAAAGTATTACATTACTGAGAGGGTAGTGGATGTATGGAATAGTCTTCCAGTAGAAGTGGTAGAGGTTAATACAGTGAAGGAGTTTAGGCATGCATGGGATAGGTATAAGGCTATCCTAGATATAAGATAAGGCGAGGGACTAATGAAAGTATTACTTTACTGAGAGGGTAGTGGATGTATGGAATATTCTTCCAGTAGAAGTGGTAGAGGTTAATACAGTGAAGGAGTTTAAGCATGCGTGGGATAGGTATAAGGCTATCCTAGATATAAGATAAGGTCAGGGACTAATGAAAGTATTACTTTACTGAGAGGGTAGTGGATGCATGGAATAGTCTTCCAGTAGAAGTGGTAGAGGTTAATACAGTGAAGGAGTTTAAGCATGCGTGGGATAGACACAAGGCTATCCTAGATATAAGATAAGGCGAGGGACTAATGAAAGTATTACTTTACTGAGAGGGTAGTGGATGTATGGAATATTCTTCCAGTAGAAGTGGTAGAGGTTAATACAGTGAAGGAGTTTAAGCATGCGTGGGATAGACACAAGGCTATCCTAGCTATAAGACCGGGAACGGGGGACTAATAAAAGTACTCAAAAAATAAATTGTGCAGACTAGATGGAGTGAATGGTTCTTATCTGCCGACACATTCTATGTTTCTATGTTTCTCTGACCGGTAGGGGCCATGATGAGGGTCAATCTCTGCACTAAAGAGAGCAGACCGGACTGCCTTCGTCCCGGGGAACATGGCCGCTGCCGAGCAGAGAATGAACTGAATATCAAACATACGTCCAGTTTATACTCACCCGGGACACTCATTGTTTCACTTGTGCTTCTATATTATGTTTAGTTCCTGCTTTAAGAGATGGTTTCCCATTTTTTACAGATTAAAACCTAACCTCCCAATCTGATGTTCATACAGCAGCCTCCTGATTATCCCCTGGATTTTTCATTTTTTATTAATGCATCTATCATAGTTTAGTGATCCGAGCAGCTAACTGTTTGATGAATGATCCTGAAGGTCGTTTTCTAAATACAGTGATTAGTTGTTAATCAAAAGACTGGACACATAAAGGTCGTTGAAATGACTCTCTGAATGTCACGTCCTCTTCCCATCAGTATGATAAATAAATCCCGGAAGATGCGGCAAGCCCAGCTCACCAGCCTTCTACTTAAAGTGCCCTGGCCGATTAATCCACGCTTAAATACATACATAAATAAAAGACAGATGTAGGCAATAAATCAACTTATCTTTAATTGAAAGATTGCATCAAGTATAGACATTTTACATACAAAAAGTTATTTCATGAACGAATACAAATAAAGTAGCTTATTGAACCCTCTTTTCTCTGTATAGCTCTATCAGGGGGCGGACATGTTGTTTAGAACCTTTGCTCTGTATAGCTCTATCAAGGGGCGGACATGTTGTTTAGAATCTTTGCTCTGTATAGCTCTATCAGGGGGTGGACATGTTGTTTAGAATCTTTGCTCTATATAGCTCTATCAGGGGGTGAACATGTTGTTTAGAATCTTTGCTCTGTATAGCTCTATCAGGCGGTGGACATGTTGTTTAGAATCTTTGCTCTGTATAGCTCTATCAGGGAGCGAACATGTTGTTTAGAATCTTTTCTCTGTATAGCTCTATCAGGGGGCGGACATGTTGTTTAGAATCTTTGCTCTGTATTGCTCTATTAGGGGGAGGACTTGTTGTTTAGAATCTTTGCTCTGTATTGCTCTATTAGGGGGAGGACATGTTGTTTAGAATCTTTGCTCTGTATTGCTCTATTAGGGGGTGGACTTGTTGTTTAGAATCTTTGCTCTGTATTGCTCTATTAGGGGGTGGACATGTTGTTTAGAATCTTTGCTCTGTATTGCTCTATTAGGGGGAGGACATGTTTGTTTAGAATCTTTGCTCTGTATTGCTCTATTAGGGGGTGGACATGTTGTTTAGAATCTTTGCTCTGTATAGCTCTATCAATGGGCGGACATGTTGTTTAGAATCTTTGCTCTGTATTGCTCTATTAGGGGGTGGACATGTTGTTTAGAATCTTTGCTCTGTATAGCTCTATCAATCGGCGGACATGTTGTTTAGAATCTTTGCTCTGTATTGCTCTATTAGGGGGCGGACATGTTGTTTAGAATCTTTGCTCTGTATAGCTCTATCAGGGGGCGGACATGTTGTTTAGAATCTTTGCTCTGTATTGCTCTATTAGGGGGCGGACATGTTGTTTAGAATCTTTGCTCTGTATAGCTCTATCAGGGGGCGGACATGTTGTTTAGAATCTTTGCTCTGTATAGCTCTATTAGGGGTGGACATGTTTAGAATCTTTGCTCTGTATAGCTCTATCAGGAGGCAGACATGTTGTTTAGAATCTTTGATCTGTATAGCTCTATCAGGGGCGGACATGTTGTTTAGAATCTTTGCTCTGTATAACACTATCAGGGGGAGGACATGTTGTTTAGAATCTTTGCTCTGTATTGCTCTATTAGGGGGTGGACATCATTTAGAATCTTAGATAGGATGAAGGAAGATCTGACTCAAGATTCTAAACAACATGTCCGCCCCCTGATAGAGCAAACTGAATCTATGAGTGCTCAATAAAATACTTTATCTGTATTTCATTAAAGTATTTCTATTTAATATGTCTGCACTTAGTACTGTCCATTAGATGTCTGTTACAAGTGTATTTTATTAAACTCTGCAAGTAATGTACTAACCCACACTGTGTAATGAGATAGAATGTATTACAACCCGCTAGCATTCCTGTTTCTCCTTTCACCACTAATCTATTTTCTGCCCTTTTTTTGCGTGCAAGCCAATGTGGAGCGCTGTTGGAAGGTATGTTTGTTTTTTTAGCTTTGCATTTTAATGATATTTTTTGTCTCCAAGGAGAGTTTTGTTGTTTGCTGCACGACCACGAAAATATTAAACCTTCTCTGTCTCACACACTGGGAATCAATAGCAAAGCAGGGATTTTAAAACCCTTAAAGGGAAAACCTTCAATACTATAACCATTATTATCATAGTGCCACCTAGAGAGAGCAGAGCCAGCACTACAGAAGATACGATGGTTTATTACCTTAATATAACCCTAATGTTATATCAGACACCATCGCACAGTGATCACTAGCGCTGTTAAGATTACCATGTGTCTTTTTATAGGCTGAGATTATTCACGATGAGAACTGTACGATGTGTAAACACGGTGGCGACTTACATTACTGCGGCACGTGTCCAAGAGCGTACCACTTAGATTGCCTGGACGAAGTTACCATGTCTCCCAAGGGATTCTGGGCATGTCCAAAGTGCCAGCAAAAGGTGAGAGACGCGTGTTTAAACCTCCGCTGTACCCAGCACTCTGGATCTGGTTTTCTAATTCTGTTTGCAACAAGCCATTAATACTCTGATTTAAATAAAACGTTAATGTAATGGGACCATGCGTCTGTATCAGTTTAGCCTTTTACTCCCATTTTTGCTACATGTGCTAAATCAGTATATAATCTACCTACTGGAGATACATAAAGGGAATAAAAAAAAGGCTATCCTAGATATAAGATAAGGCCAGGGACTAATGAAAGTATTACATTACTGAGGGGGTAGTGGATGTATGGAATAGTCTTCCAGTAGAAGTGGTAGAGGTTAATACAGTGAAGGAGTTTAAGCATGCATGGGATAGGTATAAGGCTATCCTAGATATAAGATAAGGCCAGGGACTAATGAAAGTATTACATTACTGAGAGGGTAGTGGATGTATGGAATATTCTTCCAGTAGAAGTGGTAGAGGTTAATACAGTGAGGAGTTTAAGCATGCATGGGATAGGTATAAGGCTATCCTAGATATAAGATAAGGCCAGGGACTAATGAAAGTATTACTTTACTGAGAGGGTAGTGGATGTATGGAATATTCTTCCAGTAGAAGTGGTAGAGGTTAATACAGTGAAGGAGTTTAAGCATGCGTGGGATAGGTATAAGGCTATCCTAGATATAAGATAAGGCCAGGGAATAATGAAAGCATTACATTACTGAGAGGGTAGTGGATGTATGGAATAGTCTTCCAGTAGAAGTGGTAGAGGTTAATACAGTGAAGGAGTTTAAGCATGTGTGGGATAAGTATAAGGCTATCCTAGATATAAGATAAGGCCAGGGAATAATGAAAGCATTACATTACTGAGAGGGTAGTGGATGTATGGAATAGTCTTCCAGTAGAAGTGGTAGAGGTTAATACAGTGAAGGAGTTTAAGCATGTGTGGGATAGGTATAAGGCTATCCTAGATATTGATTTGGATCGAAGCAAACTTTGCTTTATTGTCTATCTACTCCTTAAAACTGATCAACTAATGCGCTCTCCCCTAGAAGTAATTCACACCGGAGACAAAGTTTCTGATCAGTGAAAAACCTGAGGCCAACCTTTATTTTCCAGAGTGGGGGATTCCTTTTAAAGCAGGAATACGTCACAGTACAGTCATAGTTTAAAGATACAATATACATTCAGCAATTGGCTAAAAGTTGGAGGGTCTTCTTTTAAGCCCACCCTACAGAATGTGATGTCATCTTTATAGAGTTCTCCCACCACATTCCAGCTCCATCTTGGTTACACGATGGGAGGGGGGGAGTGAGTAATTTACTATTACTTTAACAGTGATTCACGTGGCATGTGATAACTTGTACAAGAGAAAGTGGGAGGAGTTAGTACCGGAAGCTGGTCTTTATAAGAATGTGTTACATGAGACTTGCTCCTTAGCAGGGGGGAAGGGGTAGCTTGGATGGGAGGAGTTTCCATAGGAAGTAGCTTATTTGAACACATGTGTAAAAGATTAAACAGACAAAGGAATGCAATGCTTATACGTAGGCATCTGTAAAAAATCATGACCTTTTAGGGAAGTGTGCCAAATAAGACATAAACACAAATATATAATAGTAAAAGAGACATTATATCCACAACAGTCCCCCCTATAAAATGGCTCTGTTTACTAACAGCCACTATCTCTAACCCTAATACTGTCCCTATAGAAAAATAACAAAAGGCTATCTTGCTCATCTGTCTGAACAGGCCTCGAACGTTTCACTGCGCGGGTGGCCCATAGCAGCTTGTCCACTACTTCTCCCGCGACAGACTTTTGCCCGTAGAGACAGACGCTATCCCTAAATGCCCTTAAGAGGAAGTAGCTGTTGACTTAGTGCGGTGGGACTGTAAGGGTGTATGTGGTGTTTCATAGTCTATGTCGTCAATCTCTTGGTGAAGGAAGGTCGGGGTGGTTTGATCGATTGTCTGATCAACTGTCTTTTGTAGGCATTTCCTAAGACAGGGTAACACACAACAAACAAGAAGAGCAAGGATTATTATCATTATTAAAATGGCAACACCTATTTGGGCTAGAGCACCTTGCCATCCAGACATCCATCCGAACCATTTTTCCCATGGATCCATGGCCCCAGAATTCCGTTTCAGTTCATTGGACAAACTCTTTAACTTTTCTATTGCCAATGTTACCTTACCATTAGGGCTTGTATTATCTGGGATATAGGTACAGCATGTCATGGTGTCTGGGAGTATTTTACATACTCCTCCTTTCTCTGCCAGAATCATATCTAAGGCCATTCTATTCTGGAAGGTCATCTGGGAAGTTGCTTGTAATTGTTCCGCCAAACCCTGGAGGGCATCTCTGGTATAATTCACAAACCGTTGCTGATTATAATATATGTAATTGATCCAATTTACATTTTTATTGGCCGTAATAATTGGGAAAATAGATTCAAACCCTGCGGACACTTCATCCCTTGCTTTAAATTCATTCGGCACCCCCCTTGGCACTCCTATGGCATCCATATAGATATGTGGATCAAAACTGCCTTTTACAGGAGTATCTCTCTTTATTCTAGAGTATGGGTGTAACGTACCTGGGGTATCTTGGTGTCCGTCAGAGATTATGTGTATAGGCATAATTACCTTAGCTAGAGCACATTCTCCCCACCATACACCTTCCAATCTAGTTCTAATCTGCATATCCCCACAAATCCAATATATGTCTCCAAGGGATCTTACGTGTTGCTGGATTAGGGCGGCTGGAATTGGGCTATATGTGGCACAGTACTTACCAGTGAAATTACCAAAGAATTGGCCTACCCCATCATATATACCATAACAAGTGTAGTTTCCTGGATATATGGTGATACCTTTATCTGGCTTAACATTTTTAAGGATAATTGGGTATTCCTTTGTCCATGATTCACATTCCGTCCGGTCAGTTTTAATTGCAGTATAGAGACTTAGGAAACACATCTCTATCTCCGGAGGTATGTTCAAAGGGACAGTACCTAAGTGAGGCCTCGCTCCTCCACAGACATAGCAGTTAGATCTGTTGTGTTTGTTAGCATTATATCTCATCCACTCAAGCCATAAGTTAGTATCAAAGAAACCTGTCTCTACAGCCATAGTGTCCTCATACGTGGGGTTAGCTATAGCTATCATGTCTCTTAAAGTTTTGATGTGAGGCTTAAGAGGATTAATAGTCATGTGCGCGGCATCTACCCAGTCAGGTGAGTCATACACATGTATGGGTCCTTGATGTTAGGTATATCTTTGTACACTGTTGACAATAATGATGATGGAAATGTACAATTTATGACATCACAGTAATCAAATGCAAATGTGTCTACCCGTGTACTAGAGGAATTTTACCAAAAAACATGATTGTCTTTGGTTATAGCCACTTGTTGGGCTTTTATCAGACCTAGCAGCAAGAAAAAATACACGTTAATAATTCATGTTATAACAGGATCTGCTTCCTCTGGAGCTGGACATATCTGGGTTCAAGGGTATGTTTACTCAGGTACTTTTTAACCAGAACCCAATCACCAGGAAGCAACCTGTATGTGCCTGTATCAGACTTTGGATCGGACACTCTTCTGTCCACTTCACTTGATTGACATGCAGCATCCTTGATAGCTTATGATTGCCACACGTTTCATCCGAATTCCGTCTTCCATGAGTTTTTACTTTCAATATGGCCACTTCTTCAGGTCCTCGATAGCTGTACCAATAGTGTGGTACTCCCCCCTTGGGAAGAGGCAGAAGAGTGGCAGGATTCAAAGTGTATCTGAGTAGTAAGGAGACATTATCGGGTAGCAATAAAGTTTTGAAGACGAAGTCTCTGTGTAGAGAGATGTTGAGGCTGAATTGCAGGGTTATATAAAGAAAACATTAAAGGATTAGATTTCTTGTGCTGGGTCAATTGGGCCGACTCTAGGCCTTTAGCAACCAGGAGGAGAGAATCCAGGGGAATAATCCTGAACTCGGGGCTGGGATAGGACCAGACCTTTCCTTATGGGTTCTTTAAGGCCTGCAACGAAAGCAGCTGATAGCATCTGGGTGTGGGCCTTATTACATGTATTGAAACCCAGATCTGAGAAGGTTTGAGTTAGCCTAGAATTAAATCTTTCAACTCTTTCTGATTTTCCTTGAACAACATCATTAATAGACGTAGCCTGATCAGCTATTTTATCAAATCACCTCACTAAGTACATATTTGCTAGGAATCAGGCCTGTAGAAATCTCTATCAAACAATATATCAGTAAAATAAAATTCCCATATTTTTCAATATTGTAATGACATCATATTCTCTAATTTAGAATATCTATTTGCGATACACAGTAACACTTTGTGTTATCCCTTGGACTTAGCTGAAGTTTCAGTGGTCAGATTACATGCTTTGTCCACTGCTTAGCATAACATATGTTTCCTTCTCTAAAAAACAAAACAAAAAGAGTAAAAAGTGACAATAAACATTCTTCACCACATTGCATAAACCATCAAATTTAACAATAAACCATTCTCCACCTTCTATAGACTGTACTTTCCCATATATTTTTCCTTTATCTTCCAGTACAGCTATCCACTGACTCTTAAACCATTCACTAACTATGTAACTTTTGAACCATCCCATTATCAACTTCTGTTTCTGTAATTTCCACAATAGAAATCAGTCTCACCTCCCAGATTTACCTGTATCTGCACTTTTTATACAATGTATAACACATCTAATTTATCTATGACAAAATGTTTCTAGCAAACTTAAGTTGGTACATGTATTTTTATTACTTTTAAGATGTGTATCAATATTGCTCTGCATTTCTTTCTGTTACTTCAGCAATAATTGAAATGATTTATTTATTTTCTTTTAATTTGTTTTTTGTTTTTTTAGTGAAACATCAAATGTAACCAATCTCTCTTCTGTTCATAACTTTTGAAGAGTTTTTCATGGGACTGCAGTAACAACACATGTGTTTTGCAGATTCTGCAATCACAAAGTATTAACTATGTGAGTGCCTAAGCACACAAAAAAAAGAAAGGGAGGGTGTATCCACAGAGACAGGCAAGAGAGAAGAATGCAAGGCAACAGGAAGGGAAGGCGTGACTGGGGTTTGAAGTGGAGAAGGAATGGGGGCTGGGAAATAATAGGATCCGTCTGTCCCAAGGACAGAATACAAGGGGGTAGGAACTGGAGAGGGTGTGCTCACAGGTGTGGGCTGAGTGGGGGCTCTAGAGGTAGCCATCTTCCCTTTGTGCCAGGCTCCATCATAAGGAGGGGGATGGGAAATGTTTGTAACAGTTCCAACAAAATTATCTCTCTCATGATATACAAAGATTCTCTGCCCCTTTACCTCTATTTCCTCCTCAATCCAACCCTCCTTCTTAATCCCTTTAGCCACTTTATACCACGCATCTGCAGCTTTCATTAATCCATTATCCAACAATATCCCATTCATATCATGTAAAAGTTTCCTCCAATCCTCTGCCTGCAGTCTGCCCTGAGGACACATAGTAATTCCACAAGTCTTAACAATTTTATCTAATTTTCCTACAGCTAATTTCCCAGCTCTTTCCCTCACAAGATCACAGGCCAACCGACCTTGGAAGGAGCTAACATTTGATTGACCCATGTGCACACTGTAATATTACTGTAGAGAGAGAAACTGGAAATAAATGGCAAACTGCCACTGAACAAACCGAAACTGAAAATAGACTGAGGGAGAAGGAGTGAAAATGAAAGGAAACAGATTAGAGGAATTTATAAACAAAAGGAACCAAAGCGTGCACTCAAAGGTTCCCACTGTCCATACATCAAGAAAGAAGGAGGGGTGAAACAGCAGGAGGGGGAGAAGGAAAGTTTCAGCCAGCACAAAGGATTTTAACCATGTGACTGCTGCAGCACAGCAAGAAAGAAGGAGGGGTGAACAGCAGTGAGGGGAAAAAGTTTTGCAAGCACAAAGGATTTAACTATGTGATTGCCGAAGCACAGCTCTCCTGAGGACAAAGGATAGAGTAGGAGAACTACAAGACATAGACTTACAGGTCACAATCAACATATATGGTACCCAAAAAGACATATACAGACAAATCCACAATACACAGCTGTAATTAAATTACAGATACCTTATACAACACAAGTCACTCACAAGCACTCACTTCCACATACAATATCTGTATACCAAACCAACAGGCGCCTGTTTGTATTTCTGTTCACCTAACTAACTTAACTAAACATACAACACAAATAACACCTTCAAACTAGGCAGATCATAAAAATGAAATTAAAATCTAGTTACTCTAAAACTAAGAGTCAACTTAAAACAATAAACAAAAATCCACGTTTGTCTAAACGAGGCAAAGCATAAAATTAAGTAAAACGGTAGCACGGTCAAGACACCCTGGCTAATAGCACGGTCAAGACAGCCTGGCTAAAATAAAAAACAAAAAACCACGTTTTTCCAAAACGAGGCAAAGCATAAAATGAAGTAAAATGGTAGCACGGTCAAGACACCCTGGCTAATAGCACGGTCAAGACAGCCTGGCTAAAATAAAAAACAAAAAAACCACGTTTTTCCAAACGAGGCAAAGCATAAAATTAAGTAAAACGGTAGCACGGTCAAGACACCCTGGCTAATAGCACGGTCAAGACAGCCTGGCTAAAATAAAAAACAAAAAACCACGTTTTCTAAAACGAGGCAAAGCATAAAATGAAGTAAAATGGTAGCACGGCCTTTTCATCTAAGGCACCCTGGCTAAAAATAAAAAACAAAACGACACCACAATGTTAGGCAAGTATGCAACAGAGGTATAACAGATTCTCAAGTAAGCAGATTCTTCCACACATAAAACACACACACTCAGGAATGACTAAGGCAGTAGATAGACAATGTACAGGTTCTATTCAAATAAAGGGGACATTTGGGCAAACTATATACCTGTTCAGTAGTTATCCACGAGAAGCCGGCGCAGACACGGAGTGCAGGCCAAGTCCAGAGACAGGAAAATATATAGGTAATTTACCATATGCAGAGGTGATCAGGCTCCTTGTTTTCCAGTCTCTGGGGGTCTCCTCTCCGGTCCTCAATGCGGCTTCCGTAACAACACAACCCAATGCCCCACGTTGGGCGCCAAACTGATTTGGATCGAAGCAAACTTTGCTTTATTGTCTATCTACTCCTTAAAACTGATCAACTAATGCGCTCTCCCCTAGAAGTAATTCACACCGGAGACAAAGTTTCTGATCAGTGAAAAACCTGAGGCCAACCTTTATTTTCCAGAGTGGGGGATTCCTTTTAAAGCAGGAATACGTCACAGTACAGTCATAGTTTAAAGATACAATATACATTCAGCAATTGGCTAAAAGTTGGAGGGTCTTCTTTTAAGCCCACCCTACAGAATGTGATGTCATCTTTATAGAGTTCTCCCACCACATTCCAGCTCCATCTTGGTTACACGATGGGAGGGGGGGAGTGAGTAATTTACTATTACTTTAACAGTGATTCACGTGGCATGTGATAACTTGTACAAGAGAAAGTGGGAGGAGTTAGTACCGGAAGCTGGTCTTTATAAGAATGTGTTACATGAGACTTGCTCCTTAGCAGGGGGGAAGGGGTAGCTTGGATGGGAGGAGTTTCCATAGGAAGTAGCTTATTTGAACACATGTGTAAAAGATTAAACAGACAAAGGAATGCAATGCTTATACGTAGGCATCTGTAAAAAATCATGACCTTTTAGGGAAGTGTGCCAAATAAGACATAAACACAAATATATAATAGTAAAAGAGACATTATATCCACAACAATATAAGATAAGGCCAGGGAATAATGAAAGCATTACATTACTGAGAGGGTAGTGGATGTATGGAATAGTCTTCCAGTAGAAGTGGTAGAGGTTAATACAGTGAAGGAGTTTAAGCATGCATGGGATAGGTATAAGGCTATCCTAGATATAAGATAAGGCCAGGGGCTAATGAAAGTATTACATTACTGAGAGGGTAGTGGATTCATGGAATAGTCTTCCAGTAGATATTGGGACAGGTATATTTCTGAAGCATAAATAGGATTAATGTTATCTTGAATATAAGACAAGTCTGAGAGTCAGATAATGTTTTATAACAAGCAGGTTATATTTCCCCTCCCTTAGCAGGTAGGATCTCCTGGCTGGGGATGGTAACGAGTTTACATATAATTTGTTTATTTAATTCCACCTGTCCTGGAGTATTTAGGTACCAGACTTGGTAAATAAGAAGCCAATAGAGGGAGGGACTTATTCACTGTGACTCATCCGCAAGGACCTGTCTGTAATCGAAAACTCGGGCTTTAATCATGAGAGAGGGAAGTGCAGGGAATTGACAAGGGCATGTCCAACTTAAGGCCAAAGTAGCCGAGTTGGAAAACTTCTCCCATTCAGCAGAAATGTTTGAAATTGCCTTTTCTATTCCCCGTAATCCTCTATCTGGAGAATAAAGTCCTTACATTGTGAGAAATGTCTGATGCTCTGGATCATCCTCCTGATTCCTCTCTTATTGTTTGTTTTTATAGAAGGATAATGTGCCGTGGACCGGATCTCTCGCAATAGTTCATTCATACGTGACACACAAATCAGGTGGGTTAATCTTCTACCCTGCAAATAAACAGCAGGAAAACTTGAGAATGGTGATTGTGTATATGATCATGGGATATATAGAAGAAAACCTCAGCTTTAAACAATCCCTAGTTTGCACACTAGGGGGAGCCCTAGCACAGGGTTTTTTTTTTGTCGCTCCTGCCATAGGATTGCTGTATAATCATGTGTCTGTGATATCTCCAGCTTATGACATCATTAAAGGGACGTTCCAACTTGTTTAACCCTTGCTTCCTTCAAGGAAGCAAGGGTTAAACAAAACATGTCCCGGTCTTTGAAAGTAAACACGACGTGTATCTTAATAGTTACACGCAGGGTTACTATCTGCTGTGTCTCACAGGCTCCACAGACACATTGAAAACATATATTTCTTTTATTTTAAGCATTCGCTGCAATTCTGCCGACACAATATATACATCATTTCTAATCATTTTGTATTCTCTATAACCACAGTATAAGCAGTGTTTAGGTCTAGGGTTATTTACATTAATATACGTTAATTTGTGGTAAGCTGTAGTTTTTGCATTTGTTTGAATGGGTTTATTGTCCAATCTCATGTTAAATGTCCTGTTTTCTGTGGTGTAAACGGATTTCTTTGATTACAGTTAAAGAAGAAGAAAGGAGAAAGTTATTAAAGAAAGGGAATGAGTTGAAGAATGAGCAGAGACAGCTGGCAGACCAGGAGCGATTGCTGACTAATGCCATGAAGGTTCGCACATTCCCATGGGGATTTCTCTGCTTTAACATTTTTTTTGTATGATCTCTTGTCCTATATTAAAGCTGCTCATTTCCTTTTCGGAAAAACCCCCAAAACACTGCCCCCCGTGTTACTTAAATCCAAAGTGCATCTGTACTGATACACACTGCGTTTCAATTATCTCTGGCACTGCTATCTTTACTTCTGTCTATGTGGACGGCAATTAAAGATGTTGTTCGTCCTGTGGGATGTTTTTTTTTAATTACACAGGTATTGTGTGCTTATCTAGTGAGCTTGTTCATTAAGCTAACCTTTTGTTTTAAAGAGCACAATTTCCCTGCGATCTAGTGTGAAAAGCACATGTTTGCTGTATTAACCTTTCCAAAAATTGCCTTGCATTACATGGTTCTGTAAAATAGTAACAAGTTTTATCCCCTATCAGTATTTGTTTATTATTATACAGTAGAGTCTGACTCTCTTACCACTATCTGCATTTATTTCAGTATCTCACAATATATACTGCCATTCCATACCTCTACCTAAAATTTAAAGATGCTTATATTAATGTAAATATACCGTTGACCCTTACAGATATATATGTGTGTGTGTGTGTGTGTGTGTATATCCTCCTTCATTTCCTGTTGCCCTTGGTCATTGAGCGGTATCAGTAGATACCATCATGTGATGTCATTTCCTGTTGCCCTTGGTCATTGAGTGGTATCAGTAGAGACCATCATGTGATGTCATTTCCTGTTGCCCTTGGTCATTGAGCGGTATCAGTAGATACCATCATGTGATGTCATTTCCTGTTGCCCTTGGTCATTGAGCGGTATCAGTAGAGACCATCATGTGATGTCATTTCCTGTTGCCCTTGGTCATTGAGCGGTATCAGTAGAGACCATCATGTGATGTCATTTCCTTTTTTCGCAGAAATGCTTGGATCTGAAGAATAGCTTGCTAGCCCAGCAGAAATCAACCCAGACTTCACTAGAACGCCTCAAAACTCTGATACGACTGATCCAGAATGAACAGATGATTCAGGTCACCATGACAACCACCACCTCCTCCTCCTCCTCTTTGCTAACCGTTCCGTGGATAAAACCCACTTCTGCCACCACTTCCCTTCACAAAGGTCTTCATCAGTCCCAGAGTCACAACTGACCGATCCGGCCAGAACAATAACTTTTACACAAATGTTGCCAAGAAAAGGGGAGGAAACAAACAAACAAACAAACAAAACAACGAACAAACAATCTGTCTTTTCTAACAAACACATACGCCTTCTATGTGCTCAGCCAAACTTGCGTACGCATCAGTACGGTGTGTAGGTCACAGCAGCGACGGCGTCCTACAGGAAAGCAAAGTGCGCCGCACTTCATGCCAACACCTACAGTGCTTATGAGTTTTTTCAGTCCATTTTACGTTGGCCTTAAAAATACTGCTGAATTGAAAATAATAATAAAAATAACCAATAGAAGCAAAAAAATAAATATTTTAAAAAAGGGCCAAATTGACAGGTGTGGCGGTAGGGGTAAAATATGGACCTGTCTGGAATATGTCAAAGAAGTAATGTAGACTTAGTACTATTTTGGGAAATATGTGTAGAAAATGTTATTGGTTTTTTTTGGTGGGGGGTGGGGGGGGCGCATTTTTAAGTCAAATCAGCCACATTTATTCAGGTGCATAGTTTAATGGGGCTGTTATAAAGAGGATTATGATAACACAGAGCCTTCAAACAAAAAGTTGTTTTTTCAGTATTAAATGCAGCTGAGATTAACAGATCTATGGACATTGTAAAAACTTAGCATTTTTAGTGGGATATTTTCATGCAAATGCTTGTGTATATGCATTCTGAACTATTTAACAAACAAAAACTGGAAAAATTCCTTGCTTTTTTGCAGGTCCTTTGTACTTATTTTTGTTATCGATGTATTTTTCTCATGAAGTTTTTTTTGTGAAAGATTTAGCAAAAATGACAAAGTCGGTATGTTTGGCAGGCTGAATTATTTAGATCTGGGTAAAAAAAAAAAATTAAATAATGGATTTTGTCATTTTTTTTGTAAAATTATTATTTTATTTTTTTATGTTTTTAATTTTTTTATATTATTTTTTTTAAATCATTATTTTTCATGCCAGTACAGACAATATGCCAAAAAAAACCTTAAACTTTTTGTACTGCATTTTTATTGTAAAATATATAATGTGAAAGGAACAATATGCTTATTTTATTTTTTTGCTCGCAGAGGTGTCTGCTTATATGGTACAGGACGCATACTGCCTCACGTAGAGTTTGTCATATCAAATATATCATAATTTTTGTTTGAATTTTTTTTTTTTCCAAGCAGGTGGGTTTGTAGAGGTGGACATTTTTAAAAATAATTTTAAACGTAGTTTCGAAAGATCTCTAATTATTCTGAAATTACAGTAGCACCTACTTTGCTGGCTGGTCTTCCTTATTTAAAAGTGGTCAATATGGTAAGCCCTTGTCATCTATCTTGGGCAGTATTACCAAATTGCAGTGGAAATTCTGGGGCAAATTACTAAAAAGTAAATCAATCATTTTATTGGTTTGCATGGTGTCTGCTCCACATTTATCCATTTTAAATATACCCAGTATTTTTTTTTTTCAACACCTTATCGCCCATACCATGCTTCAAATATTAATGTTTATTGACTTATAAAAATATATATGGTACAGTTTATTTTGTAATAATTTTTTTTTCCAGAAACAGGAGAATAACTAGACATTGTAGAGAAATACAGCTAGAATTTACAGCTTACTTGAAAGGTAATGCTTTAGTATGTAAGAATTATATGCAAAGGAGCACACAAAGAGAGAAGTCTGTATGTCAAAATTATGGGAACATCTAGTTCTGCCTTGTATTGCCAATAAAAAAGCCCTGCGTTGAAAATATAGAAGCAAAAAAAATAAAAAAAAGATTCATTTTAAATCATTCTGATTTTTTTTTTTAGCCAATCAGAGAACTAAAATTTGATTCCTGGTCACTGACAAGATTACGAATAAACTTATGGCATCCGCCTATATATTATTAAGAAAAATAAAAAAGATGCAAGTTCCATAACTTTTACATATAGATTTGAAACTCTTTAAATCTGCTCCTTCACATAAGCCAGGTTAAAGTCGATAAATTATTCTCTCTTTAATCTTCAAAATTCCAGTAGCCTAAACTATTGTCTGCTACTGTCACTGATCATTGGCTACGCCATTTTAACAGTTTTTTTTTTTTTTTTAAAAACAGGCGCGTACAAAAAATAGCTGGTCACAAGTTCACAGTTTGCTTTTTTTTCCTTCAATTTAAAATCGCATTATTTGTTTCGAAGCTGCTTTTTAAAATGATCTCATATTGAGAAGTCTTCTCCAATAAATACAGCTCGCAAGGCAGCTCCGCTGTACAACTGCATGTCAGACGGTTTTGAATGTGGCATAAATGGGTCTGCTGATAAGAGTCGCCTATTATGGTGAGATGCGGTCCCTACAACCATTTTGACAGCTCCGGGAGACACTGTTCAGTACTATACAAATCTATTTTAATACACTTAACACTGGGTTGACCAAGATTTTTATATTCTTTTATTGATGAACAAACAAACTTGAGTAAAACACAATTGTAATACATTGGTTATTGTACACAGTTATGCATTTGAATATGGCTTGCATTGTAGGCTTAATTTATATTTACATTTTTGTTTATTTATTATTTTTTAAAGATTTTGTTAGAATTATTATTTCCTTAAATCAAAATGTGCAGCTAGAAAATGTGAAGGATTTCTGAACAATTGTATTTGGACTGTTAAAAGTAGTCTTTATATATATATATTTTTTTTTCGTTTTAAAAAGACAGTCCATTTGATAGTGTGCATAGAAAAAAAAAAGTGTTTGTCCTAAATATGCCAATGTAGTTTTAATTCTATATCATGCATTAAAACTTGATTAACAAAATGATTAATAGTTTGGAAAGTGTGGCTTTTTTTCTGGCGTTACACTGCTACACATATAACAAGACATAAACCATTTTGCAGTTACACTTCTTTTCCCAGAGAAACATTTATATTCGGTCTCTATTGTTTACGCATTACATAGTCTGGCTCTTATCAGACAATAGTAATTTCATCCTGATGATCACATATATAGAAATATATTCTGTGGAATTGAAAACCGATCATTTGCAAAGCATTATGGTTCCGAGCTTTTAAAAAAACATAAAATCTTTCTATCTTTTTTTTTTAGCAGCTTTTTTTTTTAATTTTGTTTAAAGCTAATTAAACTTCTAAAGAGTAAAAAAAAAAAAAAAATCTAGAATATTTTTTGTTTTTTAAAAACAAGCCTAACAATTACAGCATATTCTGCTTGATGTTGTCATCTGTGATAAAGGGCTTGTTCTGTGTGCCAATGAAAATTGTCTTAAAAGCAATTTTTTTTCCTCCGCGCTTTCTTTTCAGATGGAAGAAAGCATCTTCCTTCTCAAAGGGCGATTTTTTTGTGTGTGCAAATAACGGTGTTTTGCAGGAGTATTTTCACTGCACTTTTTTGTGACTCTCTATTATAATTTTTTGTTGTTGTTGTTGTCCACAAACACCAAAAACAGGAAGACAGCTAGAAATCCAGACAGCGTTCTGCACTGTATGCCCCCCGTCTACATGAGTTTATTAAAATAATCTCTGTAAAACTAGTCATTTATAATGAAAATCAAAACACATTTGAAACATTCACCTAGAAAGCCAGCCATCGGCTAATAGATGGGACACAATTACATGGCACTGCAGGGTGCCTTAATAATTAATGGGGATTCACAGTATGTAATGTTATGCCAGGTTTAAATCTCTAGATACATTTTCATGATGGGTTCGGGTTCAGGTATGTTTCATTGAAAGATTGCATCAAGTTTAAAAAAAAAAAAAAAAATACTTTAAGGAGAGAATGCAAATAACGCACCTTATTGAGGACTCTATCAAGGGGTCGGAGACCTTGTTTAGAATCTTGAGTTAGATGAAGGTAGATATGACCCAAGATGTCGGCACCGTGATAGAGCTATAAGGAGCAAAGGAAGCTCAGTAAAATGGCTGCACTTGATGCCATTTTTTAATTAAACACAACATATATGTTTGCCGACAGTCTGTACGTGTGAAAAAAAAAATCTCTACTGAAAATGTTTTTCTATGAGTAAGCCCCTGTCTGCTTCAGGACAAATTACTGCATTTTTGGAAAAATATTTTTAAAAATAGTCAAGATTTTTTTTTTCCGATTTACCATTAATAACCCGGTTACGATCGGATCTTAACACGCAACATATGGGCACACGTTAATAATCATTTTTAATAATTAAAGAAACGGCCGAACACAATTTTGTTTTGAATTAATTCGGTCTTCATTCTCCATGGAGGGTCAGTGAAGCCGCACATGGGGTCAGTTTCACGCCCCATTTATCCATAATGTGGTAGTCGGGTCCTGCGGTTAATTGGCAATGCAGACTGCGCAGTTCTGCACATTATCTTTCGTGCGATGCACTCTGTAAAATTAGATTTAAAAAAAAAAAATGATTAAAGATTTGATTTTGATGATTGGAAACCAGTTTTATGTCTTAATATAAGCAAATCATGAAATCGTTATTGGTACTAGAAATCTAGAGGATTAACATTATCTGTGCATTGGGAGTTTTGTATAACCACATATAGTGGTGCTATAGCTATTGGCGTGTACGCCTTTGAACAAATTTCGCGATTCTGCACCGCCAGAAAACTACTTCCAGGTTGTGCCGGTGCCCACTGCGCTGGCGTAAGCAATGTGTAAAATAATCATTCCCTGCTATTGTTGGAAGCCCTCCGCCAAACACGGAGGTCCTTCCCTCCCGCACCGCATAATGCCAGGAGTTGTAAAAAAAAAAAAAAAAAGAAAGTAAAATCGCCATTATACATAACAAGCGTCGATTGTGCCTTTTTATAAAAGTCCTGACACTTCGCAGTGCGGGAGTTTTTATACATGACTCCTCTTGTGCTGACAAAATAGCAAAAGCAAATGCAAGGGTTAAGAGATGAGGGAAGAGGGTACAATCGCTTAGGTCTAATTCAGACGAATGTTTTATTTATGAAAGACAGAATTGCCGGAAATTGAGAAGGGAATTTCAAACTTAAGGCTTAAGTAGCCGAGTCGGGAAAAATTCTTCAGCTGACCTGACTACTTTGGCCTTAAGGGTGAAATTCCCTTCTCAATTTCCTGCAGTTCCCTCTTTCACGGATACAGCCCTGTGACAGAACTTGCGCCACCGTATAGCAGATTTGTTCGAGGTTCTCTGCCACTTTTTTTAAGGGAATTTTTACCTATCGTCGCACAACGCAAACATGGTGGCATTGAGTCTGGAATGGCTTTATACAAAGCTCTGTAAATGTGGCATGCCCAACAGGCTATGAATAATGGTGCTCGTTGCCTTTTATCCTTGTGCCATTGTTCTTGCTTTCAGTCCCTCTCTCATCCCGTGACCTCTGACTTCATAACCTTCTTTTGACCTTGTCACTGCCTGACCTCCTGGCTCTTCCTTGGTCTGGATTTTGGTTTCACCTTTATCCACTTTCTTCCAACCTTGGTCTTAGATGTCAATGGGTCAGAGAGAGGTGTTGCCCGACTCATTACTCAGTGTACTGTTGAAGAGATGTGACTTCTCCGATAAGAATTAAAGAGATAACTTATTATTATACTTATAAAGCAACATCATGTAAAGCAGCAAGAACAATCACAGGCCTGGAAATGTTTGCAAATGTTGCTAAAAAGACTAATTTAATTTCTTCCTAAAGCTTGCGTGGGACGCAGGGGACATGTTTACACCCTCCGTGCTGCTAAATGTAACTCCAGCTGTTTACACAGGTTTTGTTTTAATGAAAGATAATTAAAGTTAACGGTCTTTTAATGAGGCGTTAATTTGTTGTCTCCTTACAATCTGCTGGTGGCTGCGGTGGGATAGTTTGATCCTGGAGAAGGTGGTATTTTGGACAATGCTTTCGGATTTGACACCGTGTAGCTTTTATCTAATTGGCCGAGATAAACAGCTCCGGAAACTGTCAGCCTGAAATCCAATATCGTATGAAGGTTTTAAAAGTGAATCTGTCACCGGCTTAAATCTGCATCTCCCCCAGATCTCCAAGCCTAGCGCAATTCATTAACCCCTTATGGACACATGATGTGTAGATATAGGTCATGAATGTAAACAAGGGGCAAATTAAATTCTGTGTTATAGTGATCCATATAACATCAGAATGAAGCCATAAGACAGTTTGTGTACACATAGTAAGAGATTAATTAGTTATTGTTTTTGCTGCTCCTTGGATGGAAACAGATTTATCCTGCTAGCTTCAAGACAAGAGGTGAGCATCAGTCAATAAATGCAGGACCTGCCAAGTCAAGTATCTAAAGGCACAAAGCGTCAGATACATAATGGCACAAAGAGTCAGGTGTATAATAACACAAAGAGTCAGGTGCATAATGACACAAAGAGTCAGGTGTATAATGACACAAAGAGTCAGGTGTATAATGACACAAAGCGTCAGGTGTATAATGACACAAAGAGTCAGGTGTATAATGACACAAAGAGTCAGGTGTATAATGACACAAAGAGTCAGGTGTATAATAACACAAAGAGTCAGGTGTATAATAACACAAAGAGTCAGGTGTATAATGGCACAAAGAGTCAGGTGTATAATGGCACAAAGAGTCAGGTGTATAATAACACAAAGAGTCAGGTGTATAATGACACAAAGAGTCAGGTGTATAATGACACAAAGAGTCAGGTGTATAATGACACAAAGAGTCAGGTGTATAATGACACAAAGAGTCAGGTGTATAATGACACAAAGAGTCAGGTGTATAATGACACAAAGAGTCAGGTGTATAATGACACAAAGAGTCAGGTGTATAATAACACAAAGAGTCAGGCGTATAATGGCACAAAGAGTCAGGCGTATAATGGCACAAAGAGTCAGGTGTATAATAACACAAAGCGTCAGGTACATAATGGCACAAAGAGTCAGGTGCATAATAACACAAAGAGTCAGGTGTATAATAACACAAAGAGTCAGGTGTATAATGGCACAAAGAGTCAGGTGTATAATAACACAAAGCGTCAGGTACATAATGGCACAAAGAGTCAGGTGCATAATAACACAAAGAGTCAGGTGTATAATAACACAAAGAGTCAGGTGTATAATAACACAAAGAGTCAGGTGCATAATAACACAAAGAGTCAGGTGTATAATAACACAAAGAGTCAGGTGTATAATAACACAAAGCGTCAGGTGTATAATAACACAAAGCGTCAGGTACATAATGGCACAAAGAGTCAGGTGCATAATAACACAAAGAGTCAGGTGTATAATAACACAAAGAGTCAGGTGTATAATAACACAAAGAGTCAGGTGTATAATGGCACAAAGAGTCAGGTGTACAATGGCACAAAGAGTCAGGTACGTAATGACACAAAGAGTCAGGTGTATAATGACACAAAGAGACAGGTGTACAATGACACAAAGAGTCAGGTGTATAATGGCACAAAGCGTCAGGTGTATAATGACACAAAGAGTCAGGTGTATAATAACACAAAGAGTCAGGTGTATAATGACACAAAGAGTCAGGTGTATAATAACACAAAGAGTCAGGTGTATAATGACACAAAGAGTCAGGTACATAATGGCACAAAGCGTCAGGTGTACAATGGCATAAAGCATCAGGTAGATAATGGCATAAAGCGTCAGGTGTATAATGGCATAAAGCGTCAGGTACATAATAGCACACAGCGTCAGGTGTATAATAGCACACAGCGTCAGGTGTATAATGACACAAAGAGTCAGGTGTATAATGACACAAAGAGTCAGGTGTATAATGGCACAAAGAGTCAGGTGTACAATGGCACAAAGAGTCAGGTACGTAATGGCACAAAGAGTCAGGTGTATAATGGCACAAAGCGTCAGGTACATAATGGCACAAAGCGTCAGGTACATAATGGCACAAAGAGTCAGGTGCATAATGACACAAAGAGTCAGGTGTATAATGACACAAAGAGACAGGTGTACAATGACACAAAGAGTCAGGTGTATAATGGCACAAAGCGTCAGGTGTATAATGACACAAAGAGTCAGGTGTATAATAACACAAAGAGTCAGGTGTATAATGACACAAAGAGTCAGGTGTATAATAACACAAAGAGTCAGGTGTATAATGACACAAAGAGTCAGGTACATAATGGCACAAAGCGTCAGGTGTACAATGGCATAAAGCATCAGGTAGATAATGGCATAAAGCGTCAGGTGTATAATGGCATAAAGCGTCAGGTACATAATAGCACACAGCGTCAGGTGTATAATAGCACACAGCGTCAGGTGTATAATGACACAAAGAGTCAGGTGTATAATGACACAAAGAGTCAGGTGTATAATGGCACAAAGAGTCAGGTGTATAATGGCATAAAGAGTCAGGTGTATAATGGCACAAAGCGTCAGGTACATAATAGCACAAAGCGTCAGGTGTATAATGACACAAAGAGTCAGGTGTATAATGGCACAAAGCGTCAGGTGTATAATGGCACAAAGCGTCAGGTACATAATGGCACAAAGCGTCAGGTGTATAATGGCACAAAGCGTCAGGTGTATAATGGCACAAAGCGTCAGGTGTATAATGACACAAAGAGTCAGGTGTATAATAACACAAAGAGTCAGGTGTATAATGACACAAAGCGTCAGGTGTATAATGACACAAAGCGTCAGGTGTATAATGGCACAAAGCGTCAGGTGTACAATGGCACAAAGCGTCAGGTGTACAATGGCACAAAGCGTCAGGTGTATAATGGCACAAAGCGTCAGGTGTATAATGGCACAAAGAGTCAGGTGTATTATGGCACAAAGCGTCAGGTGTATAATGGCACAAAGCGTCAGGTGTATAATGGCACAAAGCGTCAGGTGTACAATGGCACAAAGCGTCAGGTACATAATAGCACAAAGCGTCAGGTGTATAATGGCACAAAGAGTCAGGTGTATAATGGCACAAAGCGTCAGGTGTATAATGGCACAAAGTGTCAGGTACATAATAGCACAAAGCGTCAGGTGTACAATAGCACACAGCGTCAGGTGTATAATGGCACAAAGCGTCAGGTGTATAATGGCACAAAGTGTCAGGTGTATAATGGCATAAAGCGTCAGGTGTATAATGGCACAAAGAGTCAGGTGTACAATGGCACAAAGAGTCAGGTGTATAATGGCACAAAGAGTCAGGTGTACAATGGCACAAAGAGTCAGGTGTATAATGGCATAAAGAGACAGGTACATAATAGCACAAAGCGTCAGGTGTATAATGGCACAAAGCGTCAGGTGTACAATGGCACAAAGCGTCAGGTACATAATAGCACAAAGCGTCAGGTGTATAATGGCACAAAGAGTCAGGTGTATAATGGCACAAAGCGTCAGGTGTATAATGGCACAAAGTGTCAGGTACATAATAGCACAAAGCGTCAGGTGTATAATGGCACAAAGCGTCAGGTGTATAATGGCACAAAGTGTCAGGTGTATAATGGCATAAAGCGTCAGGTGTATAATGGCACAAAGAGTCAGGTGTATAATGGCACAAAGCGTCAGGTGTATAATGGCACAAAGTGTCAGGTGTATAATGGCACAAAGCGTCAGGTGTATAATGGCACAAAGCGTCAGGTGTATAATGACACAAAGCGTCAGGTGTATAATGGCACAAAGCGTCAGGTGTATAATGGCACAAAGAGTCAGGTGTATAATGGCACAAAGTGTCAGGTGTATAATGACACAAAGAGTCAGGTGTATAATGACACAAAGAGTCAGGTGTATAATGACACAAAGCGTCAGGTGTATAATGGCACAAAGCGTCAGGTGTATAATGACACAAAGAGTCAGGTGTATAATGGCACAAAGCGTCAAGTGTATAATGACACAAAGCGTCAGGTGTATAATGGCACAAAGAGTCAGGTGTATAATAACACAAAGAGTCAGGTGTATAATAACACAAAGCGTCAGGTGTATAATGGCACAAAGCGTCAGGAGTATAATGGCACAAAGCGTCAGGTGTATAATGACACAAAGAGTCAGGTGTATAATGGCACAAAGAGTCAGGAGTATAATGACACAAAGAGTCAGGTGTATAATGGCACAAAGCGTCAGGTGTATAATGACACAAAGCGTCAGGTGTATAATGACACAAAGCGTCAGGTACATATTAGCACAAAGCGTCAGGTTAAGTCCTGTAAGTTGGGAGGTGGGGCCTCCATGGATCGGACTTGTTTGTCCAGCACATCCCACAGATGCTCGATTGGATTGAGATCTGGGGAATTTGGAGGCCAAGTCAACACCTTGAACCCGTTGTTGTGTTCCTCAAACCATTCCTGAACCATTTCTGCTTTGTGGCAGGGAGCATTATCCTGCTGAAAGAGGCCAATGCCATCAGGGAATACTGTTTCCATGAGAGGGTGTACATGGTCTGTAACAAGCGACTCTGCCAGCTAAACATTATTGAGTTCTTGTTGCTATTCAGCCTCTATAAGAGCATATAAACCCCCATTACATAATGTATACTGCTGTCAGGACACAATTACATGCTGGAAAAGTCTATCGTATTGATATAATATGGTGTGAACAGATCTCCGTCAAGCTTCAACACCATATTACACCTTTCTGCAGTCACAGCGAGGAGCTGGAACTTGTCTTTTTCATGCAGGGGAGGATTTCGGAGGATCTGGGGTAGAAGAACAGAGATAGCACTGATTAAACCTCTGTAAAACAGGAGCGTAACATCAGGGGAAACAGCAGGAGGGAATCCTCAGGACTCCCCTCCCAGCATGATATTCAGACCACGGATCTTTATAACTCCCGGCTGTAACACAATTTCTGAATAATTGATAAGGCTTCATTCAGCAATATCGATCACTCAAGCAATATATAATGAATAAAAACTATAAAGTGAGTTCATGAAACTTCACAAGAATGTATTACCTCTTTAAATTATTACCTAGGAACAGCCTCTCCCACCAAGGAGCTTTATTAAAGAAGCTCCCATCATCGAAGGGAGGGGGTAAATAAATCCGAGCCCCAAATCTCACCCTAATTCGGGTCATTCCAGGAATCCAAAACAACCATTTAAAACTTGGGCCTCTCAGAGATCCCCGATGTGACTACGAATCGACACGAAAAAAAAAACAACCATTATAGCGAACTTCAGCAGCTAATCTCCTCCGATGTACGGCAAACAGAAATGGCAGCCTTGACTGCTCTCATAGGACTACTATGGGAGGATTCCGGCTACTGTGAACATAATTATGTATATATATATTTTTCTAAAGGGCCGGGGCCCATGACAGGTGTATCACCCGTCACCACCATGATGGCGACCCTGTGTATCAGAGGCCAACTTTTATTGGAGTTACTAATTAGGATTGACATGTGTTTTATTACAGGACAGGTTGATTGACGCAATAATTGCAACATTTATGCTGTAATAACATATTTTAAAAAATTAGACCATCAGTCACTGAAAGTTATCTAAATCTGTTCTAAATTACCCCCCCCCCCCCCATTCCCCCTGTAAGATAGGTAAATCTGGACAAAGGGCGCAAGGCTTCCCGATTTAATTTTTAATTCGAAGTGTTGTGCACCTGTGTGATGAACAAGGAATATGCATGAAAAAGAAACTAAATTCAATAAAAAAGATTTATTTCCTGCACTTGAAACTGTGTTAAGAAACCTAAACAGCTTTCCCTAATTATTTGGATAAAATAAATATTAGCTGTCTGGAGTCTACGGAGCTGACCTGGGGAGGAGATCATTCCCATCCTCTGTTTATACAGATTAGGTTTTGTAGAAACCATTAACTTGCTGGTAATTGAACTCGTTTTTATTTTGCAGGTTCAGCAAGATAACTAGCAGTGAATATAACCATTAAGGCTGCAGATTATCAGTGACTCCAATAAATAAATATATTTTTTTTCCCTTTTTTATTTTAGGACAAAGTGTAACGTTTCTCTCTGAATGTACACAATATGCATTTATTTCACAGCAATACTGGCAGATATAGAAAGGAAAGGGGGGGGGGGGGGGGGGTAGATGTGACCGCTTGATCAGACCCTTTAAGATGATATGAATTAAAAAGGTACAGAGAAAAAATGTAAAGAAACACATTGTTATTTTAAAATTACCATCTCATTCTTCTAACCTGCAAACTGAATTATTTGTGGGCTTGTAAGACCCTCTTTCTGTCCACTTTGCAGACCCTGAAAGAGTTGTAGTAAGCCGTCTGAATTCCTTTGGTCTGTCACACCACAGCTAGGCTATTGTATCACTAATAAACTGTTCATGTTTTGTGGCCTTGTTAAATTATCTATCATGTTTCATAAGAGGGAGGGGAGAATCCATCACTAGGAGATTCCTCCAATGTCCCATTGCGGCATGGTCTGTACACAAGCTCCCTCGCTCGTCTGGAAGACAGAAAGACACATAAGGGGATATATGTGGCCAACAGGACACAAAACTGAGACAGATTACAGGAAAATAATCTCCTAGTGCTTAGTTTCTCGTGTTCATAACCAGTCTGGTCTAAACAGGGCTGGATGGAGACCAACTGATGCCCTAAGCATTACCCTGAGCCCCGTGTCAGTGATGCTCACCTGTATTTTCTAAAATCGATTGAGGGCCAACAGAAAAATGCAAAATTCAATACTTTTTTTCTACAGACATTAAGACGAGAAAATATTGATAGTATGATATTATATATATATAAATTATTTTAAAAAATAAAGTTTTTAGGTCTTGGTTCAGCTGCATTATATTTGAAAGCTGAATAAAAGGATAATGATTTAATGAAAAGTTACTTATAGATAAATGTAATCTATACATCCACACACAGCCACAAACACACAACTTCAGTATCGATAAAAATAACTTTACTGCTTACTGAAAATACAGAAGACTATACACGGATCTATGCCAAATCGGCCGGGGGTCTCAGTAACAGGAACGCAAATAAATACACACACGGGAGGGCTTCTGTAACAATGTCCATGATCAAGACGGATGTACAAAAAAAAGGAAACACATGACGGTTCTTTGAGATGCTAAAACTTTTCCCCCTGAGATCAGAAAAAGCAAAAATGTGTAATCATTGTTCCCTAAAAGACCTAGTTTACATGTCATGCATTATGACCCCTGTCCCTCCCACTTTACTTTGTTGACCCCATAGCTGTTGTAAAGGGGTCAGTACTGTTGGCGCCAGGACTAGTGCCGATTCTGCCCCATTGAGTGCGCTGTATTGGCTCTCTTGTCCTGGTTGCAGTTGGCTCCAGATTGTAATTTCAGGATGGGTGAAACGTGTGAATAATATGTACAGCTTAAGATTTACCCCCATTAATAATCTGTCTCCCCCCCCCCTCCCAAAAAAAAATCCCCAGTGTAACAGTTGTGCAGGCAACAGTGAGGGTAATAAGGAATTATATTGCCTCTGCAAAACTCTGCCTTCAGCCTTTTACTGCCCAGGCCTGTGCCCTTTCTCTCAACGGCAGATACTGAAGGGGTGCAAGGCACATTTGAGGAAGGTAACCTGTCCATTTCAAGCTTGGGGTTTGGGTGTTTAGGGCAAGCTCTCTCCTGGGACGGTCCTAGAGGTGAAGATCTTTGGGTAGAATTCAATCAGGAGCTCAGTGAACATGTTCAGAGGGATGAGAGCATCAATGGAAGGAATCCCTTCCTGTGGCCAGACCAGATTCAGGCCAAACACGCAGGCCAGATTAGCTGCACTCATTTTGTTATGAAGACTCTGCTGAGACATCTAGAAAAGGGGATGAGAAAAAGAAAAAAATATATTCAATATTTGGCCAGCGAATCAAGTACCAAAACTGGGCTGGGAACCAACATCTCATGGTGACCTTCACCGACCTTGCCACGGATCCCAATGTCCCTGTACAGACACTTTACCTATCCCTGGTATCACACAGCTGCCAATCAAGGCAGTAGCATATCCATTTCCAAGTGGTGTAATACTGCACTACGGAATTGTTCTATACTTTTTTTGCCCTTTTTTTTTTGTATTTTTTTTTTTTTATTCAAACTGGTCTCATTGATCTGTGGCTTGTAATACAAACTACACATTTCCCCCCATTAACAGTAGCTCATTTGCATATCGAGCCACAAGGTGATGTCATAAGCAGGAGACTTATGTTTCTTATTTTACACATTTACATATAATCCTGCCACACAGCCGGTGTTTTACCACCAGGCCAGTAATAACATTGGTTTAAGGCCTATATTAAGTGTTTGAAGGCACTAGCCTGGCAGGTATTTTTTTTTGCAGAAAAGGTGGTAATGTATAGACACTTTTCTCATCATTTTTCATCCTCTACATTCACAGTGTAAGCAGCGTTTAGGTGATTTGGTCCCTCTAAGTGTAGAATAATGCAGGATAAATCTGTTTATAATTGCGCTTCCAGTTTGAAATCATTATGTTCCCTGCATAATATTATCCTCCGCTGGCTAATTACGAAGAACATTAGGTCAGGACTTCACACACCTCATCAAGTACCCGGCACTTGCGTGGAGAACACATGCAGAGGATGCTGAGAGAGTGCGATCAGAAGTCAGACCAGTGATCACTGTGAGAGGATGATCCCTGAATGGCTTCCATGTGAGCGGCTTTCAAACACTAACGAACTGCAGTGGAAACTGCCTGGTCGTATTTAGTACAAGACCCTCTCGGTATCAGCCGTACCTACAGTCTACGATTTAAAGGACAACTGTAGCCAAAAAATAACGTAGGTTTAATTGAAAGATTGTATCAAGCGTAGAAATCATCTGCACTTATAATCTACACTGATACAATCTTTCAATTAAACATACGTTAATTCTTCTACAGAAAATCTTTAATGAAATAATACATGTGTATGGGTGTTTTATTAAGCCTTCTTTACTCCATATAGTTCTCTCAGGGGGCAGACATGTTGGTTAGAATCTTTACTCCATATAGTTCTCTCAGGGGGCAGACATGTTGGTTAGAATCTTTACTCCATATAGTTCTCTCAGGAGGCAGACATGTTGGTTAGAATCTTTACTCCATATAGTTCTCTCAGGGGGCGGACATGTTGGTTAGAATCTTTACTCCATATAGTTCTCTCAGGGGGCGGACATGTTGTTTAGAATCTTTACTCCATATAGTTCTCTCAGGGGGCGGACATGTTGCTTAGAATCTTTACTCCATATAGTTCTCTCAGGGGGCAGACATGTTGTTTAGAATCTTTACTCCATATAGTTCTCTCAGGAGGCTGACATGTTGTTTAGAATCTTTACTCCATATAGTTCTCTCAGGAGGCAGACATGCTGGTTAGAATCTTTAATCCATATCGTTCTCTCAGGGGACGGACATGTTGTTTAGAATCTTTACTCCATATAGTTCTCTCAGGGGGCAGACATGTTGTTTAGAATCTTTACTCCATATCGTTCTCTCAGGGGGCAGACATGTTGGTTAGAATCTTTACTCCATATAGTTCTCTCAGGGGGCAGACATGTTGGTTAGAATCTTTACTCCATATAGTTCTCTCAGGAGGCAGACATGCTGGTTAGAATCTTTAATCCATATAGTTCTCTCAGGGGGCGGACATGTTGTTTAGAATCTTTACTCCATATAGTTCTCTCAGGGGGCAGACATGTTGTTTAGAATCTTTACTCCATATCGTTCTCTCAGGGGGCAGACATGTTGGTTAGAATCTTTACTCCATATAGTTCTCTCAGGGGGCAGACATGTTGGTTAGAATCTTTACTCCATATAGTTCTCTCAGGGGGCAGACATGTTTAGAATCTTTACTCCATATAGTTCTCTCAGGGGGCAGACATGTTGTTTAGAATCTTTACTCCATATAGTTCTCTCAGGGGGCAGACATGTTGGTTAGAATCTTTACTCCATATAGTTCTCTCAGTGGGCAGACATGTTGGTTAGAATCTTTACTCCATATAGTTCTCTCAGGGGGCGGACATGTTGGTTAGAATCTTTACTCCATATAGTTCTCTCAGGGGGCGGACATGTTGTTTAGAATCTTTACTCCATATAGTTCTCTCAGGGGGCGGACATGTTGCTTAGAATCTTTACTCCATATAGTTCTCTCAGTGGGCAGACATGTTGGTTAGAATCTTTACTCCATATAGTTCTCTCAGGGGGCAGACATGTTGTTTAGAATCTTTACTCCATATAGTTCTCTCAGGAGGCCGACATGTTGTTTAGAATCTTTACTCCATATAGTTCTCTCAGGAGGCAGACATGTTGGTTAGAATCTTTACTCCATATAGTTCTCTCAGGGGACGGACATGCTGGTTAGAATCTTTAATCCATATCGTTCTCTCAGGGGACGGACATGTTGTTTAGAATCTTTACTCCATATAGTTCTCTCAGGGGGCAGACATGTTGTTTAGAATCTTTACTCCATATAGTTCTCTCAGGAGGCCGACATGTTGTTTAGAATCTTTACTCCATATAGTTCTCTCAGGAGGCAGACATATTGGTTCGAATCTTTAATCCATATCGTTCTCTCAGGAGGCAGACATGCTGGTTAGAATCTTTAATCCATATCGTTCTCTCAGGGGATGGACATGTTGTTTAGAATCTTGGGTCAGATCTTCACTCACCTTGGTTTAGATGAACAAAGATCTGAGCAAAGATTCTAAACAATATGTCTGCCTCCTGGTAGAGCTATATGGGGTAAAGATGGCTCAATAAGGTACTGTATTTGTATTCTGTCATTCAAGCATTTCTATTTAAAAATGCCTACACTTGATGCCATCTTTCAATTAAACACAACTTTTTTTGTGTTTGCTACAGTTGTCCTTTAAAAGGGACCTGTCACCTAAACATTTTATATTCTCTACATGTCACAGGAGTAGCAATGATCTATACATTGTGTTGGCCGAATTTCAGCAAATGGTGACAGGTGATATCATAAGCAGGCGATACCACAGACAAATTTAACCCCTTCGCGACAATGGACGTGTCAGGCATGTCGAGGCAATAGCCAGCAATGAAATGTCTTTTCTGGGGCACTCACGATCGCCCCACGGAGCAGCATGCTCCGTCAATATGGCTAAGCCCTCTGGAGTTATGAGCTTCGAAAGTGAAAGTAACTTCAGTTCCGTCGCTCTGAATATGCTACTTGACTGCCCCTAGTGGTAGTTGAGTAGCATAGCAATGTAAAAAACTAAAAATAAATATTTAATTAACTAAAAACTGGTTCTATAGTTAAACTAGCCTATAGGGTTAAAATTAAATATTTTTTAGCATAAGGGATAAGGTTAAAATTAAATTAAAATATATTAAGGGATAGCATAAGGGTTAGAGTTGGGGATAAATTTAGTGTTAATGTTACATTTTGGGTTCGGGTTGGGGTCAAAAGGTTAATATAGGAATAAACCAAAAAACACTAGTTTTGGTTTTTGCCCCATAACTTGCAAAAAAATGCCGAAAAATATGGAAACATGCATATTTCTGAACTCGGGACAACATTTAGAAACTATTTAGACAGGGTCTTTTTTAATTATTGTATTTGTCAAAATTATATTTTAGTTGAAAGTTAGAAAAAGTGTTTTTTTTTTTACATTTTCATCATATTTTATGATTTTTTTTTGTAGTAAATTATAAGATTTAATGAACATAATGGTAGCTAATGAAATTCCTTCTTATGACGATAAACACAACATATAATTTGTGTGGGTACAGTATGTGAGAAAGAAGAAAATTGCAGCTAAACACAAACACCCCAGAAATGTCAAAACAGCCATTGTCACCAACGGAAAGTCCAGGTGAAAATGTCTTGTCGCTAAGGGGTTAAAACCTATTTCTTATTTTATGCATTTGCTGCAATTCTGCACAATGTATAGATCATTTTATATTCTCTACATATCACGATATAAGGAATGTTTAGGTGACAGGTCCCTTTAATAGTGAATATAGTGTCCAGATGATTGAGATGTAAGCTCTTGGGTAATATTAAACTATCTTATGAAGTTAAAAAGCCATGTAGGTTTTGCCCTCACAAAATAAAAATACAAATAGTCTCTTGTCCAAAAATTGTATACAGTGAATTATGGGAATTGAAGTCCACACCAGGCGGAGTGCAGAAAGCCTTATCATGGTTTCTGTTGAGATTTATCAAGACAGAACTAGATCAATTCTGGGGCAAAAAGTAGGGCAAATCAGCAGGAAGATTTAATTGGTTTCCAAGTCAGCAGCTTCCATTTGAGACCGCTGCTGGGATCCGGCCGGTGGGATTCCCGTCCCCGTATTTGTGCCACACTCACCGCGTGGAGGAAGCACAGGAGATACTTTAGCACAGCATAGTTATGGTCCGGGAGTCTCTGTACAATCTCTCTACACCGAGTTACACGTAATATACACTCAACGTCTGAAACAGAAAAAGGAGAAAAATAAATATCCATAGAAAGGGAAAAAAATTATTCAGTTTGTGCAGGATAGTCTTATATATACAGTGTCAGCCCTTACAACTAAACTGGAAAGCTATTCCCAGTACCTACTACGTTTTTAGTGTCCGCCCCTACTAACTCCACTGTCAGCCTTTACTGCTTCCGCTGGAAGGCTATTCCAAGTATCTACTACTCTACAGTGTCAGCCCTTACTGCTTCCACTGGAAGGCTATTCAAGGTATCTACTACTCTTTAGAGTGTCAGCCTTTACTACTTCCGCTGGAAGGTTATTCCAGGTATCTACTACTCTACAGTGTCAGCCCCTTACTGCTTCCACTGGAAGGCTATTCCAGGTATCTACTACTCTTTACAGTGTCAGCCTTTACTGCTTCCGCTGGAAGGTTATTCCAGGTATCTACTACGCTTTACAGTGTCAGCCCTTACTGCTTCCACTGGAAGGCTATTCCAGGTATCTACTACTCTACAGTGTCAGCCTTTACTTCTTCCACTGGAAGGTTATTCAAGGTATCAACTACTTTTTAGTGTCAGCCCTTACTGCTTCCACTGGAAGGCTATTCCAGGTATCTACTACTTGCTGTAAAATATATTGTCTTTCTTCCCCTTCCGGCTTCCAGCTTTTAACTTCTCACATGCCCACTTAGTAGAACATTGAATTTATGTTCTATACACAGACCCCCCCCCATTTCCAAGGTTCTCTAGACCCAGCGCACCCCCTTTAAAGTAATAATCAATATAGCTGACTGGTGATCTCCAGTATTGGTCTGTAGGAGTCGTAGGTCAGCAGAGGCTCTGGCAGCTCGCGGAGGAAGCTCTTCAGGATGACGGCGGGGACATGCACGTTACCAAAATCATCAAAATTCACCGGCTTTCCTACAGAAACAGACAGGAAACAAATACAATAAAGGGAGTCAAAATAAACATCACTAACCCTAACCCTAACCCTGAATTCGTCAATACAAATTGTCTTAACCCCATTTCAAGGCCACACCCACCGTATTCCTCCCTTCCCACTGCGCACTGAACAATTTTTAAAGCCTATAAAAAAAAAATAAAAAAAATAAGGATTAAATCCTCTTGATTAATATACTGTACAGCTGCCCGACCGGGTCGCTTTAAGAGCCGACATGTGCATCTTTTATTGACTTGTAACCGTTTCCCAGTAAATTTATGTCCTTCCTCCAGTGATCTCGCGCGCCCAATACATCTTACGCTAACATGACATTTAGGTTACAAATGATTTTACGGTTAGCTAATTAAAGCGAGCGAAAGCATCAGCCACAAATAGACTGAGCCCCTGTGAGACCCTCCGTTCCTACAGATTGCTCTAACCAACGCTCACCGAGATTGTAACGTTTCTGGACGTCTTTAATGATTGGGGCGCTGACTGATCTTCTAAACAAACCCTCTGTTCGAAGCCCTGAAAAGAACATTTGACCAGTAAATATACAGTTAATGCAAAAAAAAAAAACAACCAAAAAAAAAACGTGTAATAAAAAATAAATCCAGGACAATAAAAAAAAAAAAAAAGTACATATAGAGACTAGTTTTGACCCATAAAGGGTACTGTTTTATTATCTGTGTGTTGTAAACATGTTTAATATTTGTAAAATGCATTTATTTGTACTTTAAAATAGTTTAAAGTTCTCCTGTAGTTGTACATACAAAATAGTTTCACCGGGGTCTCTAAAAATTCAGTGATCATGAGTACACAGGAGGTCGGCAGACTATATCTGCGTCATTTTTCATGCTCCCTTCTGTCATTAGCCATTATTGTGGAATAAGTCTCTCTGTGAAATTCAGCCAGCTCTGTGTGCTGGGATGTAACACAATGATTGGAGAGGCAAACAGAATTGTTGCTCTAGCAACCGAAATAAACATTATAATTTGTGCACATTTTCCCCCCACCCATTTTATGGGAAAATCTGTTTTCCATTTAGTTCTGATCCGTTACATATCAGTAGAGATGAGGAATTCACAGTTTTTAAGTAGAACAGAAAGTGTATAATATCCACACTTTGTTTTTTACAGAGCAAAATTAAAGTAATTCTCTTTTTCATCCTTCATTGTTAAAGGAAAACGAAACTTTTTTTTAAACTTAGTTGTGTCCCTTCTCGATCCCCTTTAATAGCACAGGTCCCTCTTGTACGTTCCCCTCTGCCTTTGTTGCTGTGCAGATTTTTTTGGGGAGGTATGATGTAAAGTGTATGGGACAAAAAGCAAACAGGCAGATTCTTTGTGAGGGTCGGTGGAATCTGAAAGACCCTATAACCAATGGCAAGGGGGCAGGACAAATTAGCTATAATATATAGAGCCTTTATACACACACACACACACACACACACACACACACACACACACACAGCATTAGACAATACAATGCCTTTATACACACACAGTAATAGACAATACAATGCCTTTATACACACACAGCATTAGACAATACAATGCCTTTATAGACACAAAACAGCATTAGACAATACAATGCCTTTATACACACACAGCATTAGACAATACAATGCCTTTATACACACAAACAGCATTAGACAATACAATGCCTTTATACACACACACACACACAGCATTAGACAATACAATGCCTTTATAAACACACACAGCATTAGACAATACAATGCCTTTATACACACACAGCATTAGACAATACAATGTCTTTATACACACACAGCATTAGACAATACAATGCCTTTATAAACACACACAGCATTAGACAATACAATGCCTTTATACACACACACACACACACACACACACAGCATTAGACAATACAATGCCTTTATACACACACACACACACACAGCATTAGACAATACAATGCCTTTATAAACACACACAGCATTAAACAATACAATGCCTTTATACACACACAGCATTAGACAATACAATGTCTTTATACACACACAGCATTAGACAATACAATGCCTTTATAAACACACACAGCATTAGACAATACAATGCCTTTATAAACACACACAGCATTAGACAATACAATGCCTTTATACACACACACACACACACACAAAGCATTAGACAATACAATGCCTTTATACACACACACACACACACACACACACACACACAGCATTAGACAATACAATGTCTTTATACGCACAAACAGCATTAGACAATACAATGCCTTTATAAACACACACAGCATTAGACAATACAATGTCTTTATACACACGCAGCATTAGACAATACAATGCCTTTATACACACACACACACACACAGCATTAGACAATACAATGTCTTTATACACACACAGCATTAGACAATACAATGCCTTTATACACACAAACAGCATTAGAAAATACAATGCCTTTATACACACACAGCATTAGACAATACAATGCCCGTATACACACACACACACAGCATTAGACAATACAATGCCTGTATACACACACACAGCATTAGACAATACAATGCCTTTATACACACACAGCATTAGACAATACAATGCCTTTATACACACACAGCATTAGACAATACAATGCCTTTATACGCACAAACAGCATTAGACAATACAATGCCTTTATACGCACAAACAGCATTAGACAATACAATGCCTTTATACGCACAAACAGCATTAGACAATACAATGCCTGTATACGCACAAACAGCATTAGACAATACAATGCCTGTATACACACACACAGCATTAGACAATACAATGCCTGTATACACACACACAGCATTAGACAATACAATGCCTGTATACACACACACAGCATTAGACAATACAATGCCTTTATACACACACACACACACAAAGCATTAGACAATACAATGCCTTTATACACACACACACACACACACACACACACACACACACACAGCATTAGACAATACAATGTCTTTATACGCACAAACAGCATTAGACAATACAATGCCTTTATAAACACACACAGCATTAGACAATACAATGTCTTTATACACACGCAGCATTAGACAATACAATGCCTTTATACACACACACACAGCATTAGACAATACAATGTCTTTATACACACACAGCATTAGACAATACAATGCCTTTATACACACAAACAGCATTAGAAAATACAATGCCTTTATACACACACAGCATTAGACAATACAATGCCCGTATACACACACACACACAGCATTAGACAATACAATGCCTGTATACACACACACAGCATTAGACAATACAATGCCTTTATACACACACAGCATTAGACAATACAATGCCTTTATACACACACAGCATTAGACAATACAATGCCTTTATACGCACAAAAAGCATTAGACAATACAATGCCTTTATACGCACAAACAGCATTAGACAATACAATGCCTTTATACGCACAAACAGCATTAGACAATACAATGCCTGTATACGCACAAACAGCATTAGACAATACAATGCCTGTATACACACACACAGCATTAGACAATACAATGCCTGTATACACACACACAGCATTAGACAATACAATGCCTGTATACACACACACAGCATTAGACAATACAATGCCTTTATACACACACAGCATAAGACAATACAATGCCTTTATACACCACAGCATTAGACAATACAATGCCCGTATACACACACAGCATTAGACAATACAATGCCTTTATACACACACACACACAGCATTAGACAATACAATGCCTGTATACACACACACACAGCATTAGACAATACAATGCCTTTATACACACACAGCATTAGACAATACAATGCCCGTATACACACACACACACAGCATTAGACAATACAATGCCTGTATACACACACACACACAGCATTAGACAATACAATGCCTGTATACACACACACACACAGCATTAGACAATACAATGCCTGTATACACACACACACACACACAGCATTAGACAATACAATGCCCGTATACACACACACACACACACACACAGCATTAGACAATACAATGCCTGTATACACACACACAGCATTAGACAATACAATGCCTGTATACACACACAGCATTAGACAATACAATGCCCGTATACACACACACACACACACACACACACCATTAGACAATACAATGCTTGTATACACACACACAGCATTAGACAATACAATGCCTTTATATACACAGAGCATTAGACAATACAATGCCTTTATACACACACAGTATTAGACAATACAATGCCTTTATACACACACAGCATTAGACAATACAATGCCTTTATATACACAGAGCATTAGACAATACAATGCCTTTATACACACACACAGCATTAGACAATACAATGCCTTTATACACACACAGCATTAGACAATACAATGCCTTTATACACACACAGCATTAGACAATACAATGCCTTTATATACACAGAGCATTAGACAATACAATGCCTTTATACACACACACAGCATTAGACAATACAATGCCTTTATACACACACAGTATTACACAATACAATGCCTTTATACACACAAACAGCATTAGACAATACAATGCCTTTATACACACACAGTATTAGACAATACAATGCCTTTATACACACACAGTATTACACAATACAATGCCTTTATACACACAAACAGCATTAGACAATACAATGCCTTTATACACACACAGTATTACACAATACAATGCCTTTATACACACAAACAGCATTAGACAATACAATGCCTTTATACACACACAGTATTACACAATACAATGCCTTTATACACACACACAGCATTAGACAATACAATGCCTTTATACACACACACAGCATTAGACAATACAATGCCTTTATACACACACAGTATTACACAATACAATGCCTTTATACACACACAGTATTAGACAATACAATGCCTTTATACACACACAGTATTACACAATACAATGCCTTTATACACACACAGTATTACACAATACAATGCCTTTATACACACAGTATTACACAATACAATGCCTTTATACACACGCAGCATTAGACAATACAATGCCCGTATATACACACAAACAGCATTAGACAATACAATGCCTTTATACACACACACACAGCATTAGACAATACAATGCCCGTACACACACACACACAGCATTAGACAATACAATGCCTTTATACGCACAAACAGCATTAGACAATACAATGCCTTTATACACACACAGTATTACACAATACAATGCCTTTATACACACACAGTATTACACAATACAATGCCTTAATATACACAGAGCATTAGACAATACAATGCCTTTATACACACACACAGCATTAGACAATACAATGCCTTTATACACACACAGTATTACACAATACAATGCCTTTATATACACAGAGCATTAGACAATACAATGCCTTTATACACACAGTATTACACAATACAATGCCCGTATACACACACAGCATTAGACAATACAATGCCTTTATACACACACAGTATTACACAATACAATGCCTTTATATACACAGAGCATTAGACAATACAATGCCTGTATACACACACGCAGCATTAGACAATACAATGCCTTTATACACACACAGCATTAGACAATACAATGCCTTTATACACACACAGCATTAGACAATACAATGCCTTTATATACACACAGCATTAGACAATACAATGCCTTTATACACACACAGCATTAGACAATACAATGCCTTTATACACACACAGCATTAGACAATACAATGCCTTCATACACACACAGTATTACACAATACAATGCCTTTATACACACACAGCATTAGACAATACAATGCCTTTATACACACACATCATTAGACAATACAATGCCTTTATACACACACATCATTAGACAATACAATGCCTTTATACACACACATCATTAGACAATACAATGCCTTTATACACACGCAGTATTAGACAATACAATGCCTTTATACACACACAGTATTACACAATACAATGCCTTTATACACACAAACAGCATTAGACAATACAATGCCTTTATACACACACAGTATTACACAATACAATGCCTTTATACACACACAGCATTAGACAATACAATGCCTTTATACACACACAGTATTACACAATACAATGCCTTTATACACACACAGTATTAGACAATACAATGCCTTTATACACACACAGTATTACACAATACAATGCCTTTATACACACGCAGCATTAGACAATACAATGCCTTTATACACACACAGTATTAGACAATACAATGCCTTTATACACACACAGTATTACACAATACAATGCCTTTATACACACAAACAGCATTAGACAATACAATGCCTTTATACACACACAGCATTGGACAATACAATGCCTGTATACACACACAGTATTACACAATACAATGCCTTTATACACACAAACAGCATTAGACAATACAATGCCTTTATACACACACAGCATTGGACAATACAATGCCTGTATACACACACACAGTATTACACAATACAATGCCTTTATACAGAGTTCATCTTACCTTTCTCTTTCAGGTAGGATATGGTCTGTGTCATTACTGGTGGGATCAACTCACCCGAGTTTTTATTCTTGAGACTAAATTTAAAGAAAAGAACAATCAAAGTGGATCCATCAAGGGAAGATGTAGAAAAGCAGATTATTATTTCTATCTGACCAGCTGTAATTACCATGTATACGGGTAGAGGCCGCCATCTTGAAATTAGGCTTTATTAATAATAAATATCCGAGTTTTCCTTAGAGTTGTCCATTATCAACATACTGCGCAAGAGTAGGACCCCCAGAGAGAAATGGGGACATCTTTATATTCCCCTCATTTAAAATGTAATAGATTTGTTAAAATTATGTGTTATATGTAAATTAGGGGGCTTTACTCACGACAGAGGGGATTGCTGGGAATTGAGAAAGTCAAAGTATCAGAGTTGGATAAAGTCTCTTCAGCTTTACTTCCACTGTAACATTCCCTTCTCACTTTCCCATCATGAATAAACTGTAACACGATAAACTTCAACTTAAGAATCTTCACATTTGAAATTTTTTAAATTTAACAACCATATTTGTTTTTTTTTTTAAATTGTTTAGTTATCCTTGTAATGTGTGCATACATATATATCATAGGAGTCTGTACAGAGCGGACATATAATAATACGTAGGAGGAGTTAATGTCAGAGCTATTCAGGTAGCCGATCATACAGCTGTATGCGTGGAATGAGAAGTAGGAGGAGTTACTGTCAGATCTATTCAGGTAGCCAATCATACAGCTGTATGCATGGAATGAGAAGTAGGAGGAGTTAAGGTCAGATCTATTCAGGTAGCTGATCATACAGCTGTATGTGTGGAATGAGAAGTAGGAGGAGTTAATGTCAGATCTATTCAGGTAGCCGATCATACAGCTGTATGCGTGGAATGAGAAGTAGGAGGAGTTAATGTCAGATCTATTCAGGTAGCTGATCATACAGCTGTATGCGTGGAATGAGAAGTAGGAGGAGTTAATGTCAGATCTATTCAGGTAGCTGATCATACAGCTGTATGCGTGGAATGAGAAGTAGGAGGAGTTAGTGTCAGATCTATTCAGGTAGCTGATCATACAGCTGTATGCGTGGAATGAGAAGTAGGAGGAGTTAATGTCAGATCTATTCAGGTAGCTGATCATACAGCTGTATGCGTGGAATGAGAAGTAGGAGGAGTTAATGTCAGATCTATTCAGGTAGCCGATCATACAGCTGTATGCGTGGAATGAGAAGTAGGAGGAGTTAATGTCAGATCTATTCAGGTAGCTGATCATACAGCTGTATGCGTGGAATGAGAAGTAGGAGGTGTTAATGTCAGATCTATTCAGGTAGCCGATCATACAGCTGTATGCATGGAATGAGAAGTAGGAGGAGTTAATGTCAGATCTATTCAGGTAGCTGATCATACAGCTGTATGCATGGAATGAGAAGTAGGAGGAGTTAATGTCAGATCTATTCAGGTAGCCGATCATACAGCTGTATGCATGGAATGAGAAGTAGGAGGAGTTAATGTCAGATCTATTCAGGTAGCTGATCATACAGCTGTATGTGTGGAATGAGAAGTAGGAGGAGTTAATGTCAGATCTATTCAGGTAGCTGATCATACAGCTGTATGCGTGGAATGAGAAGTAGGAGGAGTTAATGTCAGATCTATTCAGGAAGCCGATCATACAGCTGTATGCGTGGAATGAGAAGTAGGAGGAGTTAATGTCAGATCTATTCAGGTAGCCGATCATACAGTTGTACGCGTGGAATGAGAAGTAGGAGGAGTTAATGTCAGATCTATTCAGGTAGCTGATCATACAGCTGTATGTGTGGAATGAGAAGTAGGAGGAGTTAATGTCAGATCTATTCAGGAAGCCGATCATACAGCTGTATGCGTTGAATAAGAAGTAGGAGGAGTTAATGTCAGATCTATTCAGGTAGCCGATCATACAGTTGTACGCGTGGAATGAGAAGGATTAGTTAGTTGGATGATCTAAGAGAGCAGCTGCTTAGGGAATATAACTAAACACTGGGAATCTTTGGAGTTATGAAATAAACAAACATTAATGATTAGTTCACAAGTCACAGATCATTATACATAAAGACTTATTAATGCATTACAATGGATTTGCTGGATAAACACATAAATTACTTGGTATTGACCATCTGATAATAATTATTAAAACATGAAGACTGTACCCCGAGTGGTCTGCCGAGGGCCAGAAAAGCTCTCGCTGGTTTAGTTTACTGATTGATTTCCTATTGGGGATCAATCCTTGCAGGCCAAGCCTGTGTACTGTACAATTACCATCTCCCAATGATCTGCAGAAACAAATAACAGGGCCATTTATATCAAACCAATTAAGGTCCGATGGAAGAGCGAGACTAGAGCAAAGGAGCTGGGATGATGGCATACATGCCGACAAATCCTTTCCATACTTTTCCCCCCTTTTAAGGGCTAATTATGCCATCTATATACCATAAAAAAGGAAATCCCAGGAACTCATTATTGCACATTTAAGGAATGGAATAAATAGGGATTTCTGCTTGCTCTGGGTGGGCAGAGAAGATTATGATGGCATACATGTCTAGAATAGCTGTACTGTGTCAGTCTGTGCCTTCACTGGAAGGCTATTCCAGGTATCTACTACTCTTTACAGTGTCAGCCTTTACCGCTTCCACTGGAAGGTTATTCCAGGTATCTACTACTCTTTACAGTGTCAGCCTTTACCGCTTCCACTGGTAGGTTATTCCAGGTATCTACTACTCTTTACAGCGTCAGCCTTTACTGCTTCCGCTGGAAGGCTATTCCAGGTATCTACTACTCTTTACAGCGTCAGCCTTTACTGCTTCCGCTGGAAGGCTATTCCAGGTATCTACTACTCTTTACAGTGTCAGCCTTTACCGCTTCCACTGGAAGGTTATTCCAGGTATCTACTACTCTTTACAGCGTCGGCCTTTACTGCTTCCACTGGAAGGCTATTCCAGATATCTACTACTCTTTCCAGTGTCAGCCTTTACTGCTTCCACTGGAAGGCAATTCTAGGTATCAACTAGTCTTTGATAATCTAAGCTCTGTCCATCCAGGGATGAGAAGTTCCAGTATTTAATTTTTTGGGAACCGATGTAACTGCTCAAGGTGAGAGATGCACTTTGTAGTTGTATAATTTGTATGAAATAAGCTGGATTTCAGAGTACGGGAGGATGAGATCATTTATACACTTGTTGGGTTCTCTAAGTAGTTTAAGGAGAGTATTTATAACTCTCATGCTTTGCAGTCCATATAAATAGACTTGCAGGCAGCAATGGATTGAATGTATCACTAGAATGGGCGATAGAATGGCCTGCAGCTCAGACATGCTCCTTCCTGTTATAACAAGTTGGGTAATTGGGTCCTTTAAACCAGTTGTGGAGAAGGAATAATGAAAAGATTGAGAGAGTCTTTACGTGACCCCTGTGTGCAGAAAGCTCAGGCGGCAGAGACTCCTTATTCCATTAGAAGGCAGTGTCCCTCAAAAGCCAACATTTCTCAGAATGAAAAATAAAATCCTCATTCACGGAGCTGAACGAACAGAGCCATGGACCTCGCAGAGACTGAGCTCAATAATCCAGCTCCCACAAAGCAACACACGCCGCAATACACTCCCTGGCCTACGCAACGCACCTCTTTAAAACAAGCCAACAAGACGTTTTAAAAATGAATAAATAAATAACACCCCACACATTTGCGGCGTCTGAAAAGAATTCATTAAATAACGTAACATAACGTAGCTCTCCATGGAAATAAAAGAAGCGTGGCTCTGTGCTCTATACGTGCTCTAGAGCGTCTTTTAGACACAGATGAAACGCTATGCTGCCTGGGTACAGTGCTAAGTGCTATACATAGGCGGTATTAATTCCCCCCCCCAAAAAAATTGTAAACAAAATTCAGGACACTTGGCAAGTATGGTAGGAGCACCATGAAACTGGTTCAAGATAAAAGAGTGCACTCGTGTGCTTGCAAAAAGAATCCAAAATTTATCGCGTTCACACAGTGAGAACGCAGTAAGAATGCAGGGTATGCACACAGCTGGCTCAACGCGTTTCGTGCTAAAGGCGCTTAGTTATAAGTAGGCAAAAAATTAAGCCACGGAAACCAATAGAATGTTCCTGCTGATGACATCACTTTTAGAACTTTACCCCAGAATAACAATGAAAACCAATGGAATGCTCCTGCTGATGACTTCACTTAGAACTTTACCCCCAGAATCACCATGGAAACCAATGGAATGTTCCTGCTGATTACATCACTTTTAGAACTTTACCCCAGAATAACAATGAAAACCAATGGAATGTTCCTGCTGATGACATCACTTAGAACTTTACCCCAGAATCACCAGGGGAACCAATGGAATGTTCCTGCTGATTACATCACTTTTAGAACTTTAACCCAGAATCACAAGGGGAACCAATGGAATGTTCCTGCTGATTACATCACTTTTAGAACTTTACCCCAGAATAACAATGAAAACCAATGGAATGTTCCTGCTGATGACATCACTTAGAACTTTACCCCAGAATCACCAGGGGAACCAATGGAATGTTCCTGCTGATTACATCACTTTTAGAACTTTAACCCAGAATCACCAGGGGAACCAATGGAATGTTCCTGCTGATGACATCACTTTTAGAACTTTGCAGTGATATTATCTTTATGCACATCCCAGTTAGAAAACCTAACAACAAAAAATTGCAAACCAGAAGTGGTGGTAAATTAAGGTAGCTTCTCAGGGGATTGAAAGAAATAAAATAATTCCACTTAATGAGCTGCCTGTGAATGGCAGGAGTTCGTACAAATAGTGCGCGCTTTCAAATATTGGATATACTATATGTCTCAGAAAACAATCCTGGTTTCTTGTTCAATTTATTTTATTATTTTTTCTCCCCTTTGGTTTTTTTTTAATCTAAAGTTACAATGCAGAGCCCAGCGGCATATACTGCTTCTCTCTAGATAACCATGAAGCCCGGCTACATCTCTATATGAACTGCCTGGAGAACAGGATAGATGAGAATTAGAATTATCCACAGCAGGGAAGGATAGTGTGTTCCAGCCGGAATCGGTCCTGTCACACAGATAATGTCCCAGCCTTTTACACGGACATGATCAGACAAGACAACTGTTTAATAGCGAACACTACAATATAATGTGACAGAGCGAGACAGACATTTTATATTTGTCAGATTTATGATTCAGAGAAGAGGGCCTATTCAAGAGTTTTCTTTAGAGTAATTCAGTTGTGGAGTATTTACAATAAAACCTGCGTACTAAAAATAGTGTGTGTGTGTGTGTGTATGTGTGTGTGTTTGGGGACTGTCATTGAAGGCCTACCTGACTGGTGGGATCGTAGGGTTTTTCCTTACAGACTATTTGTCAGGTGCACCTCAGACCAAACCGTGTACTGGAAATGAATATGGGAAGGGTGGGGAACTGGGATTAGAGTTCCTCAGGGGCAGGACTTTATCAAGTGGGTGTGGTTATCTACAAAATGGTTGTCCTTTATTTGCTCAGATATAAAAAACAGTCAATCCTTAACATCTCATAAAAAAAAAAAAAAATCTGAAGAATTCAGGCTGTTTTTTGTTGTTGTGAGATCAGTAGAAACTGTGATATTCAGCATCAATAGTTTTAATAAAAGTGTATTGGAGATAGATGATAAACATAAAAAAAAAAAAAAATCAATATACACAAAACTTACTACTGAAGGCTGACTCCAAACTGCTGGGTGGGGAGAGGAGGACGTGGAGGTGGGCTTTTAACGAAAGTCTGTGGTTTTCCTTTATGTGAGGCTCTGAGTTTGTCATCGTGTCTAAAAACAGAAAGTAATTAAGTATATTAAGTTAATGGCATTATCGTTTTATAGCTGGAGGATGGAGGTGTCAGAGTTCTAAAAGTGGTTCCAACTGGCTTCCACTTTTAGAACTTTGCTCCAGAATTTCTTTTGACACACACAGCCCCCACCTCCCCAATGTACCTCAAACAGAATATATATCTTAGTGATACTCACTGTACAACTTCCGGTGGGATAATCAAACGGTTACATTTAGTTTGCTCCCGCAGGTCACTCAGATAATTCATATACAGGATCTTCTTGCCGAATTTGTGGCTAAACAGCAAGTAAAAAATAAGAAATCTAAATAAAAGGTACTGCAATGTAACGAGGCGAGGGGGGAATTTTTTTTTTTTTTTTTAAAAGTTCAATTGTGCAGCAGTCATCACGGAAAGCAATGTTCCACGGATGGAGCAAAGCCCTGGCTTGGACAAATCCTCTCTTCGAACATCACTGCCGCTGGCTTATAACTTTTTCTGGAGTGGTTTTACATAGAAGTGCCATTTTTTTTTGCCTCCTAAGGATAAGACTGGCTCCTAAATTCTACAATTTTTTTCCCCAAGTTCCATTATAATAAATAGGACCCAAATCTTCCTTTATTTTTGTATACTAGCAAGCGTTTCCTATTTATTCACTGGAATGGGAGAATGTTTTCCAACTCTGCTACTTTGGCCCTAAGTTTGAAATTCCCATGTCAATTCTCTGCATTTCTCTCATTCATGTATAAAACCCTTAGTTTAGCCAGCTTCACCACGTTAGGCAGCTTGACCGAGAGGAGCCATTTTGTCCACTGCTGTGGGGCCGCTCTGTCGGAGGGCCCTCTCCTTCATGCATCACAAACCCAGAGAATTACTTGGAAATTGTCAGAAATCAGGGAAAGATCTAGAATTTCAAGACTTTGAGAAAAACAACAGAACCTCAAGTACAACTAGTATTTACCTGATCACCGGTTTGAAGATGTTCCACAGCACTTTGATGAAGTTCGTTGGGTGGACCACATACAGAGCCTTGAGATTCTTTTTATACCTTACATTAAGCCATAGAAATAGATTACTCAACAACATAAAAACATACAATGTGGAATTCCTTTCTGGATACATCTCCAGAATATATATAAAAAAAAAAAAAAAAAAAAAATGAAAAGAAAAAGAAAAAAAAATTGACAAATGTCCCATTTCATGCGCTTGCTTCACGGATACAAAAATGCTTCAAAGACCAAGAGCCACAGAGGGCTCTTTTATATGTGAGTAAGTATGCGTCCCGGGGAAATGATTAGAGTTCCTGGAGAACAGAGAGTTTCTACGATCCTAACAGCGCCGAGAGACGGAATAAAGATACAGAGACGGAATAAAGATACAGAGACGGAATAAAGATACAGAGACGGAATAAAGATACAGAGACGGAATAAAGATACAGAGACGGAATAAAGATACAGAGACGGAATAAAGATACAGAGACGGAATAAAGATACAGAGACGGAATAAAGATACAGAGACGGAATAAAGATACAGAGACGGAATAAAGATACAGAGACGGAATAAAGATACAGAGACGGAATAAAGATAGTCAGATGATAATAACGGGGAACAAAAAAAATAGACTGATGTTTCCTGGTCAGAAATCACTGATTTGTGTCCATTATAACTCTTCCCTTTGAAGATCAATACTGTACACGTTAGATCTCTGCAAGACTTGTGTGTAAAAAAAAATAATCGCCAGCGTCCGGCAAATGACAATTATGTCATTTTAGAACCATTTTTTTTATGGTAATTAATTGGTGAAGACTTCTTAATACCAATACATTTTTTTACAGTGTAAAACACTCAATGTATAGATTACATACGTACTTCCGGTCAAACTCTTTGTAGGCGCTCTGCAGCCAGCTCAGGGATGGTTTGTTCTTACTGTTCAGGCCGTAGTGGAAGTAAATCACAGTATAATCATTCTCCACATACTGATCTAGTGTGTACTTTAGGTACCTGGGTAGATTATTAAACAAACAAAACAAAAATGCACGTGATTACTGCTAGTATGAAGAATTGGAACAGATCCAGTAACGTGCAGTGTGAGCAAGTGTGTTTTTTTTTTTTTTGCTGTGGAGTCTGAGATACACTCACACACTGCACATTACTGTGAGTTTTATTGCTGTGGAGTCTGCGATACACTCACACACTGCACATTACTGTGAGTTTTATTGCTGTGGCGTCTGTGATACACTCACACTGCACATTACTGTGATACACTCACACACTGCACAGTACTGTAAGTTTTATTGCTGTGGAGTCTGTGATACACTCACGCGCTGCACATTACTGGGAGTTTTATTGCTGTGGAGTCTGTGATACACTTACACTCCGCACATTACTGGGAGTTTTATTGCTGTGGAGTCTGTGATACACTCACACACCGCACATTACTGGGAGTCTTATTGCTGTGGAGTCTGAGATACACTCACACAATGCGCATTAACGTGAGTTTTATTGCTGTGGGGTCTTTGATACACTCACACACTGCACATTACTGGGAGTTTTATTGCTGTGGAGTCTGTGATACACTCACACGCTGCACATTACTGGGAGTTTTATTACTATGGAGTCTGTGATACACTCACACAATGCGCATTAACGTGAGTTTTATTGCTGTGGGGTCTTTGATACACTCACACACTGCACATTACTGGGAGTTTTATTGCTGTGGAGTCTGTGATACACTCACACACTGCACATTACCGTGAGTTTTATTGCTGTGGGGTCTTTGATACAATAATGTAAACCATTGTATGATTAACATGTGGAGGTTCTGTATCAGGAAGGTCTAAGTGTGGAGCAGTAGCCATGTTAGACTGTTCCTTCTGATCACCTTTTCCTACAGAGCTTTGTCCTTGCTTTGTCCTTGCTTTGCTCTGATGTTTGTCATGGAGGGAGTTAAATCTTAGCTGAAAATCTCAGATTAATATATTTTACTAGGTTTCCAAGTGAAACATTGACGAACATTACTGCATATAGGTAACCTACTCCAATAGGCGGACATGGTTAATCTGATGGCAGGGGGGCAGCCGACAACAGCTAAATGTAATCAGCTTCCTTCCAAAACAGTCGTCACCTGGTGGCCATAACAAGAGGAGAGTTAGAACAGACAGAAAAAAAAAAAAAAAATTACAAATGTGAGATTAGTCTTAAAAATACCAATCCCTCCCAACTTATTTCCTGTATATTTTACATTCTTTAAACCTTAAAACAATTCCCAGATTTCCTGTAGTTTTACATTGGAATTAATTTCACCGGGGCTTCTTAATTCAGTGACATTCCAATAAGGAGGAGCTTGGAGAGATGGGCAAGGCTTCTTAATTCAGTGACATTCCAAGAAGGAGGGGCTTGGAGAGAGAGAGACAGGACTGTTGCTATAGTAATAGCACTAACTAGATTACATATTATATAGGTTTTTTTTTTTTTCCGGAGATGAGAAGACTTTAGGAAAAAACCTGATAAGTCAGATTGGCTTCTTAAATTAAAGAATACAATAGCCACTTTAGGTAGAGCAAAATGTGACTCTCCTATTGGGACTGATCCAAGAGGTTTTTTCATACATTTGTTCCAGGCATTGACCATTACACAATATCAGACAGTTCCTCTGCGCTGTGGGAGTGGCTTGAAGCTCCTCCCTATCACAGACTCACGTTCCTCTGTGGTTAGTGTATTGTGGAGCTCTCCAGTGCCTCGACGGTTAAGACAAACCAGTTTGCTGTGATTCATGCCCTGCTTCACTACAGGTCTCTTTGCTTTGATCTGCTTCGGTCCAGAAATCTAATTAGCTTCAATAAGCCATTAGCAGGAATTGTTTGGATTAAAGCGAACGCTAAATCAGCCGGATACACAATATATTCAGAGAGATGTAGGCATGCAGCGAATTTACATAAAATAGCTTCTAATAAAAAGGATTCTTTAAACTGAACGCTATACACCAGAATTGGTGCAATGAAGGGAATTTTAGGGATAGAAATCATTCTGAGAGCTTCGATCATATCCCAGAGCCTTCAATCAATAATACAGAACCTCCCCCCCCCCCATAGACAGTATAATTAATCTAATTGGCTTGAGGCCAACGGTAAGTCTATTTAGACAATATCTTGGACTATATGGTTTTGAAGAAAAAAAAAAATACATAAGTGGCCCTAAATATAGAAGAGCCGCACAGAGGAGAAAGGATGAATCTCACTGATCTGTCCAGATCCTAGCGGTGCAGAGAGGAAGTGAATGCAGTAGGCCCCTCCCCTGCTTAATTATGTTAATAAGGAATATGCAGAAATGGCTGAATTCTGGAATTAAAATCCACGGGTTTTATGTACAGGAGATGACGCATCCTGGATGACGCTATGGCCCTGTTCCTCAATGTATAATGCAAACCTCTGACATATGGCGGGAGATTGCGCTCTGTGCGTCAGTTCTGTGCGTCTCCTGTGCCGGGAGTGCAGACCAGGCCTGTATTTAAAGGATCATGAGGGGGAGGTTCCAGCTCTGTGTTTAAACACATCACCTTCCTCCATGCTCTGTAAGGTCATGGTGGTCACTCACCCGCTAGTTGGATAATTCCGTGACGTGCAATGTCATAAAATGGGTGGTCCTGGTTTATGTCGGTGGTTTCCCAGGGCTTTTTGGCTGCAGTTTCTCCCTCTCCGAGGTGGACCAGATCCTCCTCGTCTTTCTGCAGCTCTGGAACAGTCACAGATTCATTAAGATATTTAGTTACAAGACACTAACCCTGTGGAATGGGAAATATTTACTAAAATCACGCGGGAGGTTTCTGATGTGACGCCACAGACGCCGGTATATGGTCCGTGTAAACCATTGATCCCATTGTGGATCTGTAATCCGCAAGGATAATAGAGATTCAGACCCTGGGCGTTCAGTTACGGTCAGTTCTGGGGCAGAGATCTAAAACGGAGCTATCACCGTGGAAACCAATAGAATGTTTGCTCCACTTTTAGAACTTTGCCCCAGAAATAATAATAAATAAAATTAATAAAGATATAATATATTTAAGGGCGAGGCAAAAATGATTTTAACTCTGGTTGTTGAATATAGTGCGTATAGATCATTTTGGAGTATATTATATTGTTTTAATAAATGTCTGTGGTGTCTCAGGCATCACGTTGGCTTTGTTTGCAAATTAACACATTTCCCATTGAAGACTGGTAAGTTGACATATCAAGGCCACAAGGTGATGTCATAAGCCGGAGACCACCACAGACACATTGAGAATATTTTATGCTTTTGCTTCCAATTCTCCCAACATGATATATAGATCATTTTTCCTCTTTTTTTCTAGTCTATTCACAGCACAAGCAAAGTTTAGGTGACAGAGTCTGTTAACGGACGTGTAACTAATACCGCTGATGGAAGATATTATGCCATAATGTGCCAATTCCATAGCTACCATCATACAGAAGAAAAGAAATGACAATTCTTACACAGGACTGTATCATTCACAGGTTTCCCTCAGGGAAATAGATATACGTTGCTTCGTCTTTGTATTGCATCATAAGGGAGAACTTTACACTGAAGCGATTACAACGTAAGAACAGTTTCTGCCTCTGCACATACCGATTTCCGCTAATTGCTCAAAGTCAACGGTGCTCATGGCTGGGAGTTGGGGGTTGCGCAAGCCCTGGTCAGCCTCCTTTGCGCTCTTCAGGGGAGGGGTTGTCTATCTGCCCACTGGGTGGGAAAAAAAAAAAGCAACATGTTTATTGACAGTTTGAGTCACATTCAGAACCAGCAGGAAATGTGTTGGGGAGAGAGCAGCATGCTCCGATCATCGCCTCTGTTAAGGAGTGTCCTGACGTGTGCAGCTCAGCTACGTGTGAATAATTGGTCGTACAGGGGTACAACTATTCGGAAAAATCCAGTCCATGTTATGTGACGATTCAGCCGCAGTGTTTGTTCTACACAATCTCTCTCTGCCAAACAAACATCGCTAGAGAGACAGAGGCCTCCAGTCTACGGGAAGACATTACCTAGTGCATTATACATGAAAGAGGGAATTGCAAAGGGAATCTCAAACGGAAGGCCAAAGTAGCTGAAAATTCAGTGGAAAGGTAGAAATGGTTTCTAACTCTGCTACTTTGGCCTTTCGGTGGGAGGTTCCCTTCTTAATTCCCTAAAAAGCCAGTATTGTTTTTCTATATTTAGGGACAGGAGACGTCAGGCAGGCCAACCAAGAGACAATGGGGTTATGTGGGACGGAAAAGACAATGTACCACAAACCATGCCAGACTGGGTATAAAAACAGAAATAAAACACTCTGGAAATACATTTTTATAGCAGTCTCATAACATAACATTCCCTTGTCATAAAAACATGCAAATTACAATGTAAAACACCTATGAAGAGTATTTATAGATAAGACTGATATATACCACTGCACAGGATATACCCCCAGGATGTACACTGAGCGGATATTTACCCCATACACAGGGCAATCTGTAGAAGCTTGTATACATCTTGGGGCCTATGTATTGGGGGTATATTGACTTGCCCCAGCACTTCTAACAGCATCCTGCAGGCACCATGCACAAGGGAAAAGCTGCAGGAGAGGGTATTCGGTGGTGCAAGGAAGGCCACATCTGTATCCCAGTAGGGCCCCGGGGATTTGTTCATTTTTTTTCTTAAATAAGTCCTCACTTCAATTCTCCAGCTAAAATCTGTATAACTGAAAAAGGGCGAATATCCCTAATGGTACCTGAAATATATAGTGTATACACATAGGTGCATACAGTGTATACATATAGGTGCATACAGTGTATACATATAGCTGTATACAGTGTACACATATAGGTGCGTATAGTGTACACATATAGGTGCGTATAGTGTACACATATAGGTGCGTATAGTGTACACATATAGGTGCGTATAGTGTACACATATAGGTGCGTATAGTGTACACATATAGGTGCGTATAGTGTACACATATAGGTGCGTATAGTGTACACATATAGCTGTATACAGTGTACACATATAGGTGCGTATAGTGTACACATATAGGTGCGTATAGTGTACACATATAGGTGCGTATAGTGTACACATATAGGTGCGTATAGTGTACACATATAGGTGCGTATAGTGTACACATATAGGTGCGTATAGTGTACACATATAGGTGCGTATAGTGTACACATATAGGTGCGTATAGTGTACACATATAGGTGCGTATAGTGTACACATATAGGTGTATATAGTGTACACATATAGGTGTATACAGTGTAAGACCCTTTAGTTTATTTTAACCCATAATAAAATGTTCACACTGACTGCAGATAATTCTCTGAAAATTCTAGAAATACCAAACGTGTGATCTATTCTCTCTTTTACTGGAGAACTATACACAGCATTAATGAGATGGAGTTAAATTAACACTCAAATAGGAACTCGCCCTCCGGGGATTACATTCTTTGAACCTTACACTGGTGCAGAGATTTTGTGTAAAGTGGTTCGAGTTTTAATTAAATTAACCTGACAAGTTTCTGGACAAAAGGCTGTGTATTGTGACCACAGTTTTAATTACAGTACAAGGCTTGCCTTGTATCAGAGAGAAGGGATATTCTATAATCATAGAATGAAGTGGGGAGGGGAAAAAACGATAAAAAACCTCGATACAACGTCTCCTATGTAAATAGGTCTGTCCCTTTCCCCCACTACCAAGAGTCGGGAGTTTTAAATCTGGCTTCCATATACACAATCTGCTGGGACATCAGTGAGAGTTGGGTGGGATCCATCCTTACTGTGGAATCAGCCTCATTTGTCTCTACTGCTCAGTTTGGAACCTTGTAAATCTTGTAAATCTTTGAATCATTGTTTAAAATGTGATGCACAGGGGAGACTGCAGGTTCATACGCGTTTCCTTTTAACAATTTCATTTTAATTAACTGGTTTTCAATGGGAAATGTGTAATTTGCATATCAAGCCACAGGTAGGGTGAGAGAGCCGCCAGCCTCAGTCCTGACAATGCCAAGTCCAGGACATCCCACCGGTTTCCACAGTGACTGCGGAACATCCCACCGGTTTCCACAGTGACTGCGGAACATCCCACCGGTTTCCACAGTGACTGCGGAACATCCCACCGGTTTCCACAGTGACTGCGGAACATCCCACCGGGTTCCACAGTGACTGCGGAACATCCCACCGGGTTCCACAGTGACTGCGGAACATCCCACCGGGTTCCACAGAGACTGCGGAACATCCCACCGGGTTCCACAGTGACTGCGGAACATCCCACCGGGTTCCACAGTGACTGCGGTACATCCCACCGGTTTCCACAGGGACTGCGGAACATCCCACCGGGTTCCACAGTGACTGCGGAACATTCCACCGGGTTCCACAGTGACTGCGGAACATTCCACCGGGTTCCACAGTGACTGCGGAACATTCCACCGGGTTCCACAGTGACTGCGGAACATTCCACCGGGTTCCACAGTGACTGCGGAACATCCCACCGGGTTCCACAGTGACTGCGGAACATTCCACCGGGTTCCACAGTGACTGCGGAACATTTAGATCTTTGGCCCAGAATTGCTCTTTCCATTTAAGCCCTGTAGTGGTAGATTAATGTAATAGCTCGTGTAATTGTTTGGTAATCAGTGCATTCTGATTCATACCCCAGCACCGTATTCATTTAGCTCCATAGGTGATAAACGGGTTGGGACAGGTGGGAGAAGGTCTAGCAGACCCCCCCCCCTCCCCCCACATCATGTGCAGGGCTCTCCCTCTCCAACCTGTGGAGGTTACAGGTTTGTCCAGTTGTGTAAACATTTGGGAATTTCAAAAGCTGGTATTGTTTAGGTTTCCTACGTCCAGCCAGTCACACTGCACAGATATAACTCCCATTATGATAAGACAAGAGCATTCCACAAACCCCCTGCCCCCTAAACAAACATCCAAAGCAACATCACCAACTTTCACTTTCTCCTACCGGATTTGTCTTTACTACTTCTGCTGGGAGGCAGTTCTATGCATCTACTCCATTGCAGCAATGGAAAAAAAGAAAGTATTTGCAGATAAAAGGATTGTGAATGACGTGTATACAAATCATACATTTACTCTTTGCATGCCAGGAGCCAGTCTATACTGCATGGCCACATTTAGGTTTGAGTGAGAATTTTTCTAAAGCTACTGTGGCTTTAAGTTTGAAATTCATGTAAATTCTCTCTTTCAGGAGTGAACCTCACAGCAGAGAAAACAAACATGGCCTGATTACAATATTAACCGTCCGTGCACTCAGTCTGTCTCTCCCAGCGCCGTGCACTCAGTCTGTCTCTCCCAGCGCCGTGCACTCAGTCTGTCTCTCCCAGCGCCGTGCACTCAGTCTGTCTCTCCCAGCGCCGTGCACTCAGTCTGTCTCTCCCAGCGCCGTGCACTCAGTCTGTCTCTCCCAGCGCCGTGCACTCAGTCTGTCTCTCCCAGCGCCATGCACTCAGTCTGTCTCTCCCAGCGCCGTGCACTCAGTCTGTCTCTCCCAGCGCCGTGCACTCAGCCTGTCTCTCCCAGTGCCGTGCACTCAGTCTGTCTCTCCCAGCGCCGTGCACTCAGTCTGTCTCTCCCAGCGCCGTGCACTCAGTCTGTCTCTCCCAGCGCCGTGCAGTCTGTCTGCCTCTCACAACGCCGTGCACTCAGTCTGTCTCTCCCAGTGCCGTGCAGTCTGTCTGCCTCTCACCCCTAGCGCTGTGCACTCAGTCTGTCTCTCCCAGCGCCGTGCACTCAGTCTGTCTCTCCCAGCGCCATACACTCACCCTGTCTCTCCCAGCGCTGTGCACTCAGCCTGTCTCTCCCAGCGCCGTGCACTCAGTCTGTCTCTCCCAGTGCCGTGCAGTCTGTCTGCCTCTCACCCCTAGCGCTGTGCACTCTGTCTGCCTCTCAACCCTAGCGCTGTGCACTCAGTCTGTCTCTCCCAGCGCCGTGCACTCAGCCTGTCTCTCCCAGCGCCGTCCAGTCAGCATGTCTCTCCCAGCGCTGTGCACACAGCCTGTCTCTCCCAGCGCCGTGCACTCAGCCTGTCTCTCACCCCTGGCGCTGTGCACTCAGCCTGTCTCTCACCCCTGGCGCTGTGCACTCAGCCTGTCTCTCCCAGCGCCGTGCACTCAGCCTGTCTCTCCCAGCGCCGTGCACTCAGCCTGTCTCTCCCAGCGCCGTGCACTCAGCCTTTCTCTCCCAGCGCCGTGCACTCAGCCTGTCTCTCCCAGCGCCGTGCACTCAGCCTGTCTCTCCCAGCGCCGTGCACTCAGCCTGTCTCTCCCAGCGCCGTGCACTCAGCCTGTCTCTCCCAGCGCCGTGCACTCAGCCTGTCTCTCACCCCTGGCGCTGTGCACTCAGCCTGTCTCTCCCAGCGCAGTGCACTCAGCCTGTCTCTCCCAGCGCCGTGCACTCAGCCTGTCTCTCACCCCTGGCGCTGTGCACTCAGCCTGTCTCTCCCAGTGCCATACACTCAGTCTGTCTCTCACTCAGTCCAGGAAACTCTCCTTTTTCCCAAATCCCAGCATGTTCCCCTCACCTGTCCCGGTAGGAGGATCTGCAGCAATAGTTCCTGTTTCTTTGTTACAAGCTGTAGCAGAGGTGGAGCTGCCATAATACAGCTTCCTGGAGGGTGAAACACAGATCTCTATTTAGAAAATCCTCCCCTCTCCATCCCAGACAGGGAGGCAACACTAATTTAATTAGAGGCTGCTCAGTGTGATCTTTATAAAGGAATCCAGTCTGCAATCTGCGTAATGTTATCCTGAAGAACCAATAAATGGCCAGTTTTATAACGGACAGGGTACACAAACAGTTAAATTCTTGACTTCTGCATCCACGGGGGCCACCGATTCTGTCAACCCCCCCCCCCATGCATTTTCAACCACGTAAGGGCCAGAGGGTTGGCTAATCAGCCGTGGCGTTTATGCAGGGAATTGACAAGGGCATGTCACCCATCAGGCCAAAAAAGCAGAGCTCAAGGTATAGCTGCATTGCAGAATATTTCCAACTCTGTTACTTTGACCTTAAGTTTGCAATTCACTTGCCAATTCCCTCTTTCCTGAATAAAGCGCTAACTGAGCTGGACAGGTTTGATTTGGGGATCCCCCCAAAAAAGAAAACGAGGAACATAAGGGGGGAATTATCACGCAGGCAGTGTACTGATCATATAGATAAAACAGCATTTGTGACTTGTGTGTACATTGCAAAACGTAGGCCAATTCCCTTGTCAATTCCCTGCAAATCCGTAGTTCATGAACGAAGCCCTAGGAGGCTCTAGTGATGAGAGAGGGGATTGGCAGGGGAAGTTCAAACGTAAGGCTAAAATAGCAGAATTTGATGTACAGCTGAATCGGAGAATTTTTCCAACTCGGCTACTTTGGTCTTAAGTTTGCAGTCTCCCACTCAATTCTCTCTCATCCATAAAGCCCTTGGTGGTTGATATTGGGTTTCCGTTACACATTGGTGTGTGATTTTTAATACAAGGATTTGCTCTGTGGTCAGAGCTCCCTGGAGATTTGGCACCAGCTCGGGTTATCCAAACCTTCCACTTGGGAGGGACTTTAGCCAGTGGGGTATCTAGGGTTTGTGCAGCTCTGGACACTTACTGAACATGTAAACTATTCCCCTGTGTGGGTTTAACGCATTATATTGTTAGCAGATTGAGAATCAGAGCAATGATTTGCAGCCCCCTGGAGGTGAAGCAGTTCATTTACAACTGATTCACATTGTGACCTATGGTGCACTGACAAGGAGATTGCAAGCGTCAGATATTAAAAGGACACTCCAGGCATCAAATTAAGTTTTATTCATCAGGTAGTGTTTAATCTGCACAATGTGCAGGTGTTGTTGTTTTTTTTTTTTTGCATACAAATACATCCAGGAAATCCTTGGGAATCTCTTACAAAGCTTCCTGTCTGACCCAGAGTAATAAGAGTTGGAGTCCTTTCTACGCATATACTTAGAGTCGGTTTGAGGGCTCTTTACTTTGTGAGTGGTGTACTACTGGGGGGAAATATACATCTCTCTAGATTTGTTTCACAATACTACACATTGTTTTTTATATTCACTATTATTTGTGTGGGCCCGGAAGAGCCACACTAGTGTTTTTTGCTGCACATCTCTTTCACTAGCGCCGATCACTTAGTCACTAATATTTCTGTTTTAAATATGTCTCCTGCTTACGACATCAGCTTGTGGCTTGAGGTGCAAATGACAAATTGAAAATGATCTAATTTGTGTATCAAACTACAGGTGATGTCATAAGCACAGACATATTTAAACCACATATTTCTCTTAATCATTTGCTGCAGTTCTGCCAACACGGCGTATAGATGATTTTCATCATTTCTTTATTCTCTACATTCAGAGTATAAGCAGCGTTTAGGATTCACCGGGAGGAAGTCTGCAAAAGGTAAGTATTAAGGTTTAGTATTACAAAAACGAAAAAAAAAAGGGAAAGAAATAAATGGATATTTATTTTACAGGTTGAGTATCCCTTATCCAAAATTCCTGGGACCAGAAGTGTTTTGGATAACGGATCATTTTCACCAATAAGATATATTGAAGCCTCTCGGCTCTCATGGAATCCAGTAATATCAATGTAAATACTGTATAGAGCAAATAAACCACTGTTACTGTATAGAGCAAATAAACCACTGTTACTGTATAGAGCAAATAAACCACTGTTATCACTGTGATGTGAGGCATCGCTGGGAACCTGCCGTTGGCGTGTCAGGTCTGCACACGTGTCATTGTATGACCCTTTGTGAGTGTGGGGGAATCCGAGCATGCATGGAAAGGCTATATCACAGCTTAAGGGGGCTGTACACGGAATACACTGTTATGTGCTACATTAGGGAGAGATATATTTGGAGAAATAGGGAATGTAGACGGTTAATGACTCCTCACATTTTTAGTTATTAGATCTGCTGTCTTTATTTTGTGTTATTGCATATTTTTAGCCTCTATTCTTTGTACTTTTTAAATTCAATGCGGATAGAAGTGTTAGGGAGACAGACACTCTGGCCAGGGACAGACTATATTAAACGACAAACAAACACGTCCAATATAAAGATACAAATAAAAACTCGGCCTACCTGGCGACTAGTTCCCCTCTGCTGATCCCCTTTGAAAACGAGCATCTCTCTCTGCACTAGCAAAGAGAGACCCCGGCACCGTACGAACTGGATAGCGCTCCGACTGACGGTGCGAGTGCTGTCAGAGTGTGCCAGCCTCCACTAGCGAACGCAAGGTTTATACAAAGTTTAGTTGTCCTTTATTATCAGAGGTTATAGAAAAAGATCAGATAAAAGACATCGGGAGATCTCACTCTCGAGGAAGGAATCCTAGTCCTGGACCCTGTCACTGACATATATAAATTATCCCCCTCCATGTCCCCCTCAAGTTTATATTAATTAACCCCAGCCTGGCCAGTCATGTCCCACTCACAGCATTGCCAGGACTAAGTCCAATCTCAGAAATGGTCCTGGTCAGATTCTCAGCCACTCTCAAGATACCTAGGCTAGACCCCCATTCCTTGCAGTCACCCTGAACCCTACGCCCCGAACGAATGACACACCTGGGGAGGATGAATTCGACACCCTTGATGAGTACCTGTCATGGTCATCTAGACCAGTCTTCCCCTCTGGGATGCTACTTGAGCCATCTGCGGACACCCCCTCTAACGGCGCTCTGACCAGTGATGTAGAATTTACAATTATTTCTGTCCTTATATTAATTTATATGTATATTTATACACCACTGAAAAGGCTCATTCTGTTGGATATATCTATCTGTGATTGGAGTTTTAAGAAGAAAGCCAACACTGTAGTAGAATCTAACCAGTAGGCCTAAGGTGGGCTAGTGAGCTAGTAGAGCTATGATGCCAGCAAAGATGTAGCCAGCCATTCTACGACATAACAATACCAACTCAGTGATGCCATGATACCTTCATCTAGAATGGAAGAATGGGAAGATTACAAGGCCAAAGAACTGAACACGAATGCTAGGCTGAGCAAGCTATCTTGCTAAAGACTATACTGCATGCAATAGTTATCAAGTAGCATGGGTTACTGTGAACTTTGTTGCATTTCTAAATCTTCTGCCCAATACCACAGCTGCAGTGTGCCGAATAAAAACAGCCACTTTACAAACCCATCAGTGGGACTCGTCTGAATTCTGATTACTGTGTATGGAAAGTGGCCACTTTCATTTCTTTTTGGTGCTGTAAAAACCGGCCCCAAGAAATCCCTGATTCCAATGGTGTTCCTTTCGTCAACCCTCTTTACAAAGGGTTAGATATAACAGTAAATGGATAGATAATTTAATTATTCTTCGTTCAACCTGATACACAGGTCTTATTTTGGCTTAACCAGCTCCACAGTGAAGTGAGGCATACTAGGTAATGCATATTTCACTCTTACCCTAAAGTAAGTAACCTAATCTCCGTATTATATTACCCACTTATTTCTTTCGGTTGTACACTGATTTTCATAATACATTTGTAAGCGAGAGAAATAGAATTTGATAAATAACCCATTCAAATGCTCCTTTTTTGATTGGATATGCATGTATTATAGAAATGTATGCAAGACTAAGATCATTTCTTTGATTAGGTATAAATCCATAGAAGATTATTTGTAACATATAAAGCTCTGATAACTGATAATTATTATCCTTTCTTCAATTTAGGACTATACCTATAATGTCCACTAGATGTCACTAGACACTCACAAACTTACATTTTCAAACCCATATTGAAGCTAGGTAAGGGAGGGAGGGTGGCATGCAGAAATGCATTTTACTTTTCAGGCTGCCTCTGGCTTCTTGAATGTCCTCAGAAGTCTGCACTGAGGGTCACTAACCTGCTGGTGCTCAGAATACAGGGATGTAAAGGGAGTGTGGAGCAATAGGCAGCTGCTGGGGCATATCCTTGCTGCCATCTGTGTACTGGGGTACGTCCTGGGTGGTTGCGTCGTCCTGTGAGTGCGATCTGCATGCTGGGGCAAGTTATGGGTATTGGGGAAAATCCTGTGTGTTATTTGAGTGCTGGAGTATATCCTGGCTGCCATTTGGGTTCTAAAATATGTCCAGGGTGCTATCTGGGTGCTGGAGTAAGTCCTGGGTGCCATCTGGATGCTGGGGAAAGTCCTGTGAGTGTCATCTTGGTGCTGGGGTAAATCCTGTGTGATGGGGTAAATTATGTGAGTGCCATTGGGGTGCTGGGGAAAATCCTGTGTGCTGGGGTACGTACTGTAGATCTTGGTGCTGGGGCTTATCTTGAGTGCTGGGGCAAGTTCTGGTTGCTAACTAGGTGCTGGGGCAAGTTCTAGTTACCATCTGGGTGCTTGTCAAGTAAGGTCTGCTGTAGCAAATCCTGCGTGCAATCTGTATGCTTGGGAAAATTGGTGACGCCGTCTGGTGCAGTGGAAAATATTGAGTGCCATTTGGATACTGGGGAAAGTCTTGGGTGGTATGGAAATTCATGGGGGAATCAAGTATTGTGAGTGTCATATGGGTGCTGGGGTAAGCCCTGTGAGTGCCATATGGGTGCTGGGGTAAGCCCTGTGAGTGCCATAGGGGTGCTGGGGTAAGCCCTGTGAGTGCCATATGGGTGCTGGGGTAAACCCTGTGAGTGCCATATGGGTGCTGGGGTAAGCCCTGTGAGTGCCATATGGGTGCTGGGGTAAGCCCTGTGAGTGCCATATGGGTGCTGGAGTAAGCCCTGTGAGTGCCATATGGGTGCTGGAGTAAGCCCTGTGAGTGATCTATGGGTGCTGGGGTAAGCCCTGTGAGTGATCTATGGGTGCTGGAGTAAGCCCTGTGAGTGATCTATGGGTGCTGGAGTAAGCCCTGTGAGTGATCTATGGGTGATCTATGGGTGCTGGGGTAAGGTCTGTTTAGGTTTAATGCTCTCCTCTGCCCCCTGCTCCTCCACCTTTCTCCACTCTTACAGCCTCTTACTTCATAAATAAAGTTGTTGCTATCAGGTGTAACTTTCTTCTCCCCTGTAGCTGAGAAAGAAGTAGACAAACTGCTCTCCTGCTCAAGTTCCACTTCTTGTGATCTAGATCCCATGTCATCTTGTTTCCTCTCTATCTCCTCTACTCTGCCCAAATCTAACCCACCTCATCAACTGCTCTATGTCCACTGGAATAGTACCATCAACCTTCAAGCATGCCCAAATCATAGTGGATCTTCCCAGGACCCCACACTTACTAACTACCACCTAACTACAGTCCTATATCGCTTTCACCCTCCATGTCCAATATTGCTGGAGAGAACTGTGATTTTCTGATCACTAATAACCTACTTGACCCTTTTCAGTTTGGTTTTAGACCCTTACCCTCTAATGAAACAGCCCTCACTAGAGTAACATAAATTGTCACATTTTTATACCGTGTTGGATTTTCGTTGCACAAGATATAGTATAATGCACTGGTCTGCAAGGTCCACTCCATCCATGTGCCTGTTGTACTCCAGGATACATTGTATTTTTTTTACATTTTTGTTTGAAGGCTTTATTCACACTGATACTTATGCTTTCATCATGGATGGTTGAAAAAAAAAGCTACTTAATTTAAATTGACACATACAATTCGTCCATTTTCTACAACAAAGCAGGTACCGAGTAAAACAAACTCAGGCTGAGACTGTTGCAAAGTCACTTCCACAGAGGCCATTGCCGCAGAGGCTTCCTAGGTATGGCAGGTGGATTACTGTTGCATCTGGTAGGCTTAGAGTTGTGGATAAAAGGCATGTCCCGCAGTCTGTGGCTGTCCAGAATTCATTTTCAGCACTTTCAGAGTGCAGTGGTGTTGTGGAGGCAGGCTCAGACGCAGAGTTTGAGGAACCACTCTCCTATGTGGCTAAGGTGTGCAAGGAGAAGGTGAGGCCTGATAGAAAGCAGTTGTTGTTGGGCGATTCTATCATAAGAGGTGCGGAGTTGGACAGTATTGGCTTAGTGAGATGTCTTCCTGGAGCTACTGCTCGCAGAGACAGGAGGCGTATTTCTAATATTGTTAAGCAAGCAAATCAGGAAGGAGAATTGGATGTACTGGTTCATCTAGGGACAAATGATTTGGCTTGCAATGAGGTTTCAGAGGTGAAGGAAGCTTTTCGTGTTCTTGCCAATGATATACGGCAGGTTGTGTCCACACTGTCCTTTTCTGAAGTTATGCCTGTGCATAACATTCACAATGATAGACGGATGCGTATTAGGGACTTCAACTTGTGGCTTGGAGAATGGTGTCGGGAGCAAGGATTTGGCTTTGTTTCTCATGGAAGTTCACTATGGGATAGAAAGGAACTGTACAAAAAAGATGGTTTGCATCTTTCTCAAAAGGGAACGAATGTTCTCAGTGAGCAGTTCAGAGGTTTTGCTAGGAGGTTTTTAAACTAAAAGAGGGGGGCAAAATGGCGATAAAACATCAATCCAATTGCCCCCCAAAAAAGGTACAGAAGATACCTGTAGTCAGTGTGCTGTCAAATGATAAGCTTAGGGTCATGTCTACAAATGCTCGCAGTTTAGGGAATAAGATCCATGAACTTGTGGCAATATTGGCAACTGAGAATGTAGATTTAGTGGCTGTTACTGAGACTTGGTATAATGAAAAACATGACTGGGACATTTCAATACCAGGGTACTCTTTATATAGAAAAGACAGAGAAGGTAAAAAAGGGGGAGGGGTGGCCCTGTATGTGAGGGATAGCTTAAAATGTAACGTAATACAAGTTAGTGAGGCGAACATAGAGTCAGTTTGGGTTACATTAGAATTTGGTAATCATATGGTAACTCGGGTAGGTGTGATTTATAGGCCCCCTGGACAAATAGAGGAGTTAGATAATCTACTAGTTGAGGAAATAGCTAAAATGACAATGAAGGGAGAAGTGATCATCATGGGTGACTTTAATCTTCCTGATGTGAACTGGAAATACAAAACAGCTACTTGCGCCAGGAGTACGCATATCCTAAACTCCCTACTGGGATTATCTCTAAAACAAGTAGTGGAGGAGCCAACTCGAAAGCAGACCATACTAGACTTAGTGTTCACAAATGGAGATTTGTTATCAGATATTACTGTAGGTGAAAGTTTAGGATCTAGTGATCACCAGACAGTGTGGTTTAATATAAGAACAGTGACGCAGTCACACCACACAAAAACAATAGTTTTAGATTTTAGAAAAAAAGACTTTTCTAAAATTAGATTAAGTGTAAAGGAGTCCTTATCAGACTGGAGCAATTTAAATGGAGTCCAGGAGAAATGGGATTATCTAAAAGTTGCACTACTGAAGGCAACAGAAAATTGCATAAGGCTTGTCAGTAAGATCAAAAAATTGAAGAAACCACTGTGGTACTCTGCAGAGGTGGCTAAAATAGTAAAAAATAAAAAGCTAGCATTTAGTAATTATAAAAATACTCAGAGTGAGGAAGATAGAAAGATCTACAAGAGTAGGAAGAAAGAGGCAAAGCAAGCTATAAGAGCTTCCAAAGCACACACAGAAGAGACTATAGCCCAGTCAGTGAAAAAGGGGGATAAAACATTTTTTAGATACATAAATGAGAAAAGGAAAGTAAAACAAGGATTAGTTAGATTAAAAACAAAAGAAGGATGCTATGTAGAAGAGGATAAAGGCTTAGCAGACTGCCTTAATGAATATTTTTGTTCAGTTTTTACAAATGAAAATGAGGGTAAGGGACCTCATTTAGGGAAAAAGACTAATGAGTCTTTTGATGCATGTAAGTTTACAGAGGAAGAGGTTTTACTTCAGCTGTCTAAAGTAAAGACAAATAAGTCGATGGGACCTGATGGGATACATCCAAAGTTATTAAAAGAACTTAGTGGTGTACTAGCAAAACCGTTAACAGATTTATTTAACCAATCATTGTTAACGGGAGTAGTTCCAGAAGATTGGAAATTAGCTAATGTTGTGCCCATTCACAAGAAAGGTAGTAGGGAGGAGGCGGGCAACTATAGACCAGTAAGTCTTACTTCAGTATTGGGGAAAATAATGGAAACCTTGTTAAAGAATAGGATTGTTGAACATCTAAAGTCGCTTGGATTTCAAGATCAGAGACAGCATGGGTTTACTTCAGGGAGATCATGCCAAACTAATCTTATTGATTTTTTTGATTGGGTAACTAAAATAATAGATCAGGGTGGTGCAGTAGACATTGCTTACCTAGATTTCAGTAAGTCTTTTGACACTGTCGCACATAGAAGGCTTATAAATAAACTGAAATCTTTGAGTTTGGATTTCAATATTGTTGAATGGATTAGACAATGGCTGAGTGACAGGCAACAGAGGGTTGTAGTCAATGGGGTATATTCAATGCAAGGTCTTGTTACTAGTGGGGTACCTCAGGGATCTGTTCTTGGACCCATTGTCTTTAATATTTTTATTAGCGATATTGCAGAAGGTCTTGTTGGCAAAGTATGTCTTTTTGCTGATGATACAAAGATTTGCAGCAGGGTTGATATTCATGGAGGGATAAGCCAAATGGCAAATGATTTAGCTAAACTAGAAAAATGGTCAGAGCAGTGGCAACTGACATTTAATGTGGACAAGTGCAAGATTATGCACCTTGGGCGTAAAAACCCAAAAGCAGAATATAGACTATTTGGTACAGTCCTAACCTCAACATCTGAGGAAAGGGATTTAGGAGTAATAATTTCAGAGGACTTGAAGGTAGGTAGGCAATGCAATAGAGCAGCAGGAAATGCTAGCAGAATGCTTGGTTGTATAGGGAGAGGTATTAGCAGAATGCTTGGTTGTATAGGGAGAGGTATTAGCAGAATGCTTGGTTGTATAGGGAGAGGTATTAGCAGAATGCTTGGTTGTATAGGGAGAGGTATTAGCAGAATGCTTGGTTGCATAGGGAGAGGTATTAGCAGTAGGAGGAGGGAAGTGCTCATGCCATTGTACAGAGCACTGGTGAGACCTCACTTGGAGTATTGTACAGAGCACTGGTGAGACCTCACTTGGAGTATTGTACGCAGTACTGGAGACCGTATCTCCAGAAGGATATTGATACTTTGGAGAGAGTTCAGAGAAGGGCTACTAAACTGGTTCATGGGTTGAAGGATAAAACTTACCAGGAAAGGTTAAAGCATCTTAACATGTATAGCTTGGAGGAAAGACGTAACAGGGGGGGATATGATAGAAACATTTAAATATATAAAGGGAATCAACACAGTAAAGGAAGAGAGTATATTTAAAGGAAGAAAAACTACCACAACTCGAGGACATAGTCTTAAATTAGAGGGGCAACGATTTAAAAGTAATATCAGGAAGTATTACTTTACTGAGAGGGTAGTGGATGTATGGAATAGCCTGCCAGCAGAAGTGGTAGAGGTAAACACAGTCAAGGATTTTAAGCATGCGTGGGATAGACACAAGGCTATCCTAGCTATAAGACCGGGAACGGGGGACTAATAAAAGTACTCAAAAAGAAAAAAATTGGGCAGACTAGATGGACCGAATGGTTCTTATCTGCCGACACATTCTATGTTTCTATGTGTCTACAGGGAGTAGATAGAGCTTCTTAGAGTACCAAATCAAAGCATTCAGTCATTTCCTGTTGGAGCAGCCCCCTACTCCTGCAAACATGCCGACTGATCTAGAGGCATTTCCCTAAAAACAATCCCCCAACTGCCTGTAAGCATGTAAATGCTGCAGAGTGTCCTACAAAAGTGGCATAAGGAAAGAGTCCATCTACCACTACACTTCCTGTCCTTCTCTGCCAGCAGGGACATTGCTAGGTCTCCAAATGTTCTGGGGCTAGAGCCCCTGGTAGATGGGCTCTCTCACACACACCATTGTCCACACACACTGACACTACCTCTCTCACACACACACACACACACACACACACCATCTCCCTAACACATACACGCACACACACACACACACACACACACACACACACACACACACACACACTGTATCTCTCAGCACATACACCGTCTCTTTCCCACATACATACACATACGGTCTCTCTCACACATACATACTCAGACTTTCTCTCACACACATGCAGACACACACTCTCTCTCTCACACACATACACATCATCTCTCACACACATACACACACACCATCTCTGTAACACACACACCATCTATGTAACACACACACCGCCTCTGTCACAAACACTCTGTATCTCACACACTTACACACACAAACACCATCTCTCTCACACACATACACACCCTCTCTGTCACTCATACACACACACACACACACAGACTCCATTTCTCCCACACATACACACCGTCTATATCACATATATACACACACAGTCTCTCTCTCTCTCTCTCTCTCTCTCACACACACACACTCTCTCTCTCACTCGCACATACACACACACACTGTTTCTCACACACACTCCATCTCTCTCCCACACACCCATACTCCGTCTCTGTCACACAGACACCCACACTGTCTCACACAGACACACACTCACACATTTTCTCATATACATACATGTTTTCATTGTACCCCCTGCCTGCTTCTTTACCTTTCAGGACACCAGCAGGGAGGGGGTCTCTAGAGGTCTTGACATCCATTGGCTCTTCTGAGCTTCGGTTAGTCACTTGACATCAGGATCTGTAACCAGAAGTCAAGGAGGCAGAGCGGCCGTGTTAAGTCACTTGCTTGCGGTCCAGGCCACAGGACTGCACTCAAGGAGCAGGATATTTTAAAAAATAAAGAAAACATAGCGGTGGCAGTGAGGGCTGCATCCCGCTACTTAAATTAATCTTCCTTCAACCAGACACAGGTCTTATTTTGGCTTAACCTGCTCCATAGTGAAGTAATACATATTAGGTAATGCATATTTCACTCTTACCCTAAAGTAAGTAACCCAATCTCTGTATTATATTACCCACTTATTTATTTGGGTTGTACACTGATTTTCAGAATAAATTTGCAAGTGGGAAAAATAAAAATAGAATTTGATAAATAACCCAATAATATGATCCTTTTTTTATTGGATATGCATGTATTATAAAAAAATCTATGCAAGACTAAGATCATTTATTTGATTAGGTTTAAATCCATAGATGATTATTTGTAACATATAAAGCCCTTTTCGAGAGTACTGATAATTCTTATCCTTTCTTCAAATTAGGACTATACATATAATGTCCACTAGATGTCACTAGACACTAAAGAATTAACATTTTCAAACCCATTTTTCTCCTGTAAATTGACAATTATGTATCCTATAACAAACCACAAATCCTCTGTTTAACTATACATTTTATTATGGACAAATATTTAGTATTGCATCTCACCAATATATGCTGTAAATTATATTTTGTACCACTCACAAAATGTATAAAAACAGACCACCTCAGTTTGCAAGGTAAGCATAAAACAGTGCCATATTAATGGGCAAACTGTGGCATATGTTAATGGCAAAGTGAGTGTGGCATGTTCTGTGGTGAAAAAATAACATGTTCTATCGGGGGAATATTCAACTATTAAAATAGTTGAATATAATATTACAAAGTTCATATAAGTTTAAGCAACTATATATAGAGAGAGATATGTTTGCTTGTGATATGTGTATAAATAAATATATTTATTGTTTTATAATTGTACAATAGATGAATGTGATCCGCCATCACCTGGCTGTGTGGCATAATTAATGGGGGTTTCACGTGGGGCATATTTATGGGGCTCATGTATGTGGCATGATTAAGAGGCTCTTGGGTGTGGCATTATTAATGGGTCTCCTGTGTGTGACATAGTTAATGGGCTCCTGTATGTGGTATTATTAATGGGGCTCCTTTGTGTGACATAGTTAATGGGCTCCTATATGTGGCTATCTGGGTGCTGGAGTAAGTCCTGGGTGCCATGTGGATGCTGGGGAAAGTCCTGTGAGTGCCATCTTGGTGCTGGGGTAAATCCTGTGTGCTGGGGTAAATTCTGTTAGTGCCATTTAGGTGCTGGGGAAAATCCTGTGTGCTGGGGTACGTTCTGTAGATCTTGGTGCTGGGGCTTATCTTGAGTGCTGAGGCAAGTCCTGGTTGCCAACTAGGTGCTGGGGCAAGTTCTAGTTGCCATCTGGGTGCTTGGCAAGTACCGTCTGCTGTGGCAAATCCTGTGTGCAATCTGTATGCTTGGGAAAATAGTGGGTCTATTTTTTATGCCGTCTGGGTGCTGGGGAAAATACAGGGTGCCCTTTGGGTGCTGGGCAAGTCTTGGGTTGAATGGCAATTCATTGGTGAATTAAGGCTTGTGAGTGCCAAATGGGTGCTGAGGTAAGCCCTGTGAGGGCCATATGGGTGCTGAGGTAAGCCTTGTGAGTGATCTATGGGTGCTGGAGTAAGCCCTGTGAGTGCCATATGCGTGCTGGGGTAAGCCCTGTGAGTGCCATAGGGGTGCTGGGGTAAGCCCTGTGAGTGCCATATGGGTGCTGGGGTAAGCCCTGTGAGTGCCATATGGGTGCTGGAGTAAGCCCTGTGAGTGATCTATGGGTGCTGGAGTAAGCCCTGTGAGTGATCTATGGGTGCTGGAGTAAGCCCTGTGAGTGATCTATGGGTCCTGGGGTAAGGTCTGTGTCATCTCAATCCAAGCAACACTACTTCTCAACGTTTAATGCTCTCCTCTGCCCCCTGCTCATCCACCTTTCTCCACTCTTACAGCCCAAGTCTTTGCCTCTTACTTCATAAATAAAGTTGTTGCTATCAGGTGTAACTTTCTTCTCCCCTGTAGCTGAGAAAGAAGTAGACAAACTGCTCTCCTGCTCAAGTTCCACTTCTTGTGATCTAGATCCCATGTCATCTTGTTTCCTCTCTATCTCCTCTACTCTGCCCAAATCTAACCCACCTCATCAACTGCTCTATGTCCACTGCAATAGTACCATCAACCTTCAAGCATGCCCAAATCATAGTGGATCTTCCCAGGACCCCACACTTACTAACTACCACCTAACTACAGTCCTATATCGCTTTCACCCTCCATGTCCAATATTGCTGGAGAGAACTGTGATTTTCTGATCACTAATAACCTACTTGACCCTTTTCAGTTTGGTTTTAGACCCTTACCCTCTAATGAAACAGCCCTCACTAGAGTAACATAAATTGTCACATTTTTATTCCAAGTGTTGGATTTTCGTTGCACAAGATATAGTATAATGCACTGGTCTGCAAGGTCCACTCCATCCATGTGCCTGTTGTACTTTTTTTTTTACTTTTTGGAGTGCTCTCTCACACATACACACACAATGTCTCTCACACACACACACATACACACACACCATCTCTGTCACACACACTCCGTATCTCACACACATACACACACACCATCTCTGTCACACACACTCCGTATCTCACACACTTACACACAAAAACACCATCTCTTACACACACACACGCACACACAACATCTCTGTCCTGGACCGAGGGTCCTGAAAAAAAACACTTCACAACTGGCATAAATTAGTGGCAAATGGTTGCATGAAATTCCTGTAAATACTTTTTTTAAATATATGTTTTGTTGTAGACATGTAGTGATGTGGGTGCTAAAGTGGCAAAATACCAAACGTTCCACGTTTTGGAAATCTTGATTTTTGCCCTGTAAGGTCTGAAAGCCACGAGACACATGTGGGGTATTTTTTTAATCTGAGATGTAACAGAACTTTGGGGGGTTTGTCCTTAGATGTACACAAGCTTCTGAAGAAATCCTGAGCAACATAGCAGCATTCACAGAAAAACAAAATGATGAAAAAAAATACTAGTTTGGCAAAAAAATCACTGCACCAAATTCCTGAAAAGACACCAAAAAAATACAACTTCTCAAAAATATATGGTTTTATGAAGGTAAATTGAATAGACTGGCTACAGAAATGCCCCAAATGGGACAAAATACCAAGTTTGAAAACTGACATGTGAATGTCACAATTGTTGCCACAAATAACAACATAGCAAATCTATTCATGGAGGTATCACTGTATTGATGAAAATGAATTTGGGTTCTGTGTGGTAGTAATATCTTAAGTTTTAAAACTAGGGATGGAATGATGTGTGGGCTATACATGTGTTTTATGTGCTTGAGACTACAACATATCCAGCAACTTATATAAATTAGAGATGGGCAAAACTAAAATGTTCGTTTCCTATATTTATTTCTTCCAAAACGAATTTCGTCCATTGCTGCTTCCGTTTTGGAAGAAATTTGTTCATTATTTTCGTTTCGTTATATTCATTTGTACGAATGGGAAATAATTCACCTATTGGAGAATTCGGTTGAAAGAGTCTCATTCATCCGACTTTCATTCAAATTTCATCCCCTACATTATGCTACAGCGCTGTCAAAATCCAACTCTTTCATCCAAATTCCCCCAACCTTATACTATATATCGAATGAAAATACGGGAAATGTTCATTCATACGAATTGAAGAATGAAATTAATGCAGCAAAGGACGAATATGGCAGGAGAATTCGGTTGAAAGAGTCAAACTTTTTTTCGAATTTCATCCCTTACCTACGCTATTGAGCTGTCGAAATTTGGCTCTAAGTGGTTGGGGAATTCGGAGATAGAAGCTTATGGATAACATTTTGTTGAAATCAAACAGTTAGAAACGAAGTCAATTTTTAGTCGTGTAGATGTAAACCCAAAAGTGTAATTAAAATAATATTAATAAAAGTGTATAAAAAATATTTTATTTGCTGCATATTAACCCCTTAAGGACAGAGCCTTTGAAACATTTTTGTCCTTTCTGGACAATGGCTATTTTAACATTTCTGTGCTGTTTGTGTTTAGCAGTAATTTTCTTCTTCGTCATTTGCTGTACCCACACATATTATATATTGTTTTTATCGGGACAAAAAGGGCTTTCTATGGATGCCATATTTTTGATCATATCTTATCATATTATTAAAAAAAAATAATAAAATATGGTAAAAAAAAAAAAAATACACAAATTTCTTTGTTTTTATTTGAAACAACTTCTCCTCATCGACAATAGCGAACGAAAAAACATGCTAAATAGATTCTACTATTTCTCCTGAGTACAGGGATACCACCCATGCATAGGTTTGTTGGGTTGTTTGGGGGCTAAAATGCCAAATTTGTGAGGTGCAGTTTTTTGTTTTCCAACTTGAAATTTTTACATGCAGACAGCCTGCACCCATGTCCCATTTGGGACATATTTGAAACCAGCCAGTGTATTTTACCACATCAACCCATATATTTTTTAAAAGTAGACACCCTAGGCTATCTCAAATGGTGGTATTTTAACACTTTCCATGCACTAATTCTACCACCAGCCTTTGTCAAAGTTTGTGGTAGTAATTTTTTTGTGTTTTTTTTTCACAAACCTTGTACTTCAGACATGAATTTACAGATTTTGGTATGTGTCACTGCCAAATAACACCCCAATAAGTGTTCAGCAACATCTCTTGAGTACAGGGATACCCCCCATGCATAGGTTTGTTGGATTGTTTGGGGGGTAAAAGGCCAAATTTGGGAGGTGAAGTTTTTGGTTTTCCAATTTGAAATTTTGACATGCAGACAGCCTGCACCCATGTCCCATTTGGGACATATTTGAAACCAGCCAGTGTATTTTACCACATCAACCCATATATTTTTTTAAAGTAGACACCCTAGGCTATCTCAAATGGTGGTATTTTTACACTTTCCATGCACTAATTCTACCACCAGCCTTTGTCAAAGTTTGTGGTAGTCATTTTTTTGTGTTTTTTTTTCACAAACCTTGTACTTCAGACATGAATTTACAGATTTTGGTATGTGTCACTGCCTAATAACACCCCAATAAGTGTTCAGCAACATCTCTTGAGTACAGGGATACCACCCATGCATAGGTTTGTTGGGTTGTTTGGGGGCTAAAAGGGCCACATTGTGAAGGTGCGCATTTTCAACTTGGAATATTGACGTGTAGCCAGCCTGAGCCCATCTTTCATTTGGGACTTTTTTTTAAAGTAGGACAGTGTATTTTACCCCAAAAAGTATATATTTTGTAAAAGTAGACACCCTAGGCTATTTTAAATGGTGTTATTTTAACACTTTCCATGCACCAATTCTACCACCAGCCTTTGTCAAAGTTTGTGGTAGTCATTTTATTGTGTATTTTTTCCCACATACATTGTACTTTAGACACAAATTCACATATTTCGGTATGTGTCACTGACAAACAATACCACAATATATGTTCAGCAACATCTCCCGAGCACAGGGATACCACCCATGCATAGCTTTGTCAGCTTTGTTGGGTGTTGAAAGGCTACATTTGAGAGGTGCGCTTTTTGATTTTCAAACTTGGAATTTGAACATGTAGAGCAAGGAAGGGGTTAATAGCTCTTATAAGAGCCTTTGTACTACTGTACAAAAAAATTAACCCCTAAAAATGCACAGACAAGAAAAAAATTTCTGCTGTGCAGTGATCAGTGGCAGGGAAGGGGTTAATACACTACACTATACAAAGGGTATGGCTTTTATAAAAGCCCTTGGGACTCACAATTTTTTTAACATTTTATTTAATTTATTACAATTAAAAAATTATGTTATACAGATCTGTCTCTTTCCCTCACTAAAACTCAAGTGAGGAGAGGGAGGCAGATCCATATGGGTCAGAACAATATTTACCAATATTGATCGAACCAGACGAATGGTGATGCTCATCTGAGAAATCACCAAACCACCTTTGCCACTGATCGGCTGTTACTGATCGCTATACACGTGTTCAGACAGCTTCAAAAGGAATACACGTAATCCCCTAGTGGGTATAATTAACCCCTAGCGAGTCTGACAAAAAAAATGCTGATAGCAAAAAAAAAATCCTTCTGCGACTAGATTGCTCCATATGCGCTGCTTAGGCAGTGACCATATGCACTGCTTAGGCAGTGACCATATGTGCTGCTTAGGAAGTGATATACGGCAAGGAAGGGGTTAATAGCTCTTATTTAAAAAAAAAATTACGTTAAACGTAGTCCCCTAGCGGGTATAATTAACACGTGACGGGTGTAATAAAAAAGTTTTAAAAAAATTAAAAATGCTTCTGCAGCAAGATTGCTGCATTTGCGTCAGATCTCTGCTTAGGCAGTGATCTACAGCAAGAAAGGGGTTAATCTCTCTTAAAAGAGCTTTTTTTTATACTGTAATGAATTACAGTAAAAAAAATTAACCCCTAAAAAATGCACAGACAGCAAAAAATGTGCTGCTGTGTATGATCACTGCGTACACAGCGATCAATGGCAGGGAAGGGGTTAAATGGCTTTTATAAAAGCCCTTGGTGTTTAAAATTTTATTAAATATTTGTTTTATTATTTTATTTTATTTTTTTACTTTATCTGATCTGTCTCTCTCCCTTACTAAAACTAGTAAGGTGAGGGAGGCAGATCAATACTTGTCAAAGGCAATATTTGCTAATATTGCCTTTGACAGTATGATAAGTGCTCATCAGAGCACTTACCATACATGCCTGCACACAGATCACATAGATCTGTTGTGCAGGCATCGATTGGCTCCCCCTAGAGCATCGGAAGTGAAATACTTTCACTTCCGATGCTCTTGCCATTAGAAGGGAAGCGCTGCCTGTATAGGCAGCGTTCCCTTCTACTGAGCCGATGGGGTCGCTTGAATTTTCAGATCTTACAATCATAGAAAAAAAGTAGCTGCCACTACGGTCCATGGTTGAACAATGCCCCCGAGGGACAGTTTCTTCGAAAGAAAAGAAACTGCACAGAGGAAAAAGTTCTAAAAGACATAGAAAAGTTTCAAAAGACATAGCAGAGGTCCCCAAAGGTGAAAGAAAATCCCTCTTGGAATATAAAATAAAAGGGAAAAAACAAAAATGACTACACCGATTGTGACCCAATACCGTGGTTATGTTAAAAGATGTATAAACTTTGTCCCAAAGCACTGGCATGTCTTACATGAGGACTCAAGTCTCAAAGAGATAATCCCCAAAACACCTTGGGTGAAATTTCATGGTGCCACAGATCTAAAAAATGAATTAGTAGATAGCACTACAACCAAAAAGAGAACAGTACCTAAACATTTTTTAAATGATGCTACAGGTTTCTTTGGCTGTGCCATGAGTTTAGCTTGTGGGGAAACAACCTTTAAAAAAAGAAAGATAGAAGTGCGAGGGAGAGCGGAAAGAAATACACACTATTCAAGAACTGATTACATGTCACGCAAAAAAAAAAAATGTAATATATCTGCTAATTTGTCCATGAGGAAAGAGATGTGTGGGGAGAAAATAGTGCCTCAGTCCATTATGTAGAATGTCATATAAATAATCCAAGAGGGATGCAATTTATGGGGATGAAACATGTTAATATGACCCCAGACATCTGTATAACATCCTACCCTCCAGGCCTATCAACCCCCCCCTTCCCCTCATTTCTGCATCTTCTTTTTACTGCTCACCTGGAAGGTTTAACTAACACTTTTCTTTGAGGTTGGTAAACAGGACATATAATTGTCCCTCCAGAATACTATATATGGTATACGTGAGCACCACTGAAGAAATCAGTGTGCCTGACCATTCTACTGCCTAATATTTGCTGGTAATTTATTGTATGTTCCTTATGGAGACCTCAAACATTTGTACAGTGTATTGTACAGATCTCCTTAACGTCTTCTCTTTTCTGTATGTTTACTCTTAACTCAATAAAACTAAATGAAACCATTAAAAAGCAAAACAAAACAAAAGATCCCATCTATAGTTTTTAACATTTGTCCTTAGAAATATCAATGTTTCAATGCATTTCTGTTTTGTGGAAGTTATATGGCGATAACTGAAATTGGTGTTCTTTGGTTTCCTGACCATTTTCTCCTACAGTGACCTTTTGACCCCAACCGTAAATCTAAACCATGTACTAACCTTAATTCTAACTCTAACCCATCTATAACACTAACCCTTTTTGTACCCCTAATCCTAGATTCTAGGATTTGCCTTTAGTAGCAGACAAGCTACAGTAACAGAACAACGGGATTGATTTGTTATCACTTCCGTCACTCTTGCTGTATACAAAACAGCGCCATATTACAGAATACTCTCACCAGGATTTAACCTGTATACTGCAAAGTTAAGAGCATAGTTAATGTTCATCTCAACTCACCTTTAGATATATCTGTGAATATAAATAACTGATATTTACATTTATATTATCATATTGCATTTTCTTATATTCCTTTCCTACTTGCCTTCTGGCACAATGATGTGGGATCTCTTAACCCCTTGAGAGACTTATTTTCCCTAATTTGTACCTTTGGGAAAAGATCTAGAACAAATGTTTTGGAGTATGTTTTATTGTAATTTCTATCTTCTTATTTAATATAACGATGCAAATTATATATTTACATCAAGCATTTAGTTTTTGTAAGGACAAATGTTTTGTGATAACTTAATGATAACACAAGATAAACCGGTAAAATAAGGATTATAATAAAAAAGTGTATTTTGTTTCCATTTCTACTGATAAACCATCCATTAATTAAATAACAACAGAACAATGTACTTCAATTTGCTGCAATAGTTTTATTAATTCTATTTAAAGAACAGAAATATTAATTATCAGTTTTAAAGAAGACAATTCAATTGGGTTTGTGATTCAATAAAGTAAGTATGTTAATCAAGCAGCCAGAAGCTAGCAATCAGTATTTAGCACAGGTGGGCTTATAGAACGTCCTTCATGGTGCCGCTGAAGCCAAGGTACCCCTATAATAAAAAGATATCATAAGTGGATGCTAAAAATGATACTAATAACACAGTAATGTGTAAGGCAGTGTGTGTATGAACTGGGAGGTTAGTGTAAGGCAGTGTGTGTATGAACTGGGAGGTTAGTGTAAGGCAGTGTGTGTATGAACTGGGAGGTTAGTGTAAGGCAGTGTGTGTATGAACTGGGAGGTTAGTGTAAGGCAGTGTGTGTATGAACTGGGAGGTCAGTGTAAGTCAGTTTGTGTATGAACTGGGAGGTCAGTGTAAGGCAGTGTGTGTATGAACTGGGAGGTTAGTGTAAGGCAGTGTGTGTATGAACTGGGAGGTTAGTGTAAGGCAGTGAGTGTATGAACTGGGAGGTTAGTGTAAGGCAGTGTGTGTATGAACTGGGAGGTTAGTGTAAGGCAGTGTGTGTATGAACTGGGAGGTCAGTGTAAGGCAGTGTCTGTATGAACTGGGAGGTTAGTGTAAGGCAGTGTGTGTATGAACTGGGAGGTCAGTGTAAGGCAGTGTGTGTATGAACTGGGAGGTTAGTGTAAGGCAGTGTGTGTATGAACTGGGAGGTTAGTGTAAGGCAGTGTGTGTATGAACTGGGAGGTTAGTGTAAGGCAGTGTGTGTATGAACTGGGAGGATAGTGTAAGGCAGTGTGTGTATGAACTGGGAGGTTAGTGTAAGGCAGTGTGTGTATGAACTGGGAGGTTAGTGTAAGGCAGTGTGTGTATGAACTGTGAGGTTAGTGTAAGGCAGTGTGTGTATGAACTGGGAGGTTAGTGTAAGGCAGTGTGTGTATGAACTGGGAGGTTAGTGTAAGGCAGTGTGTGTATGAACTGGGAGGTCAGTGTAAGGCAGTGTGTGTATGAACTGGGAGGTTGGTGTAAGGCAGTGTGTGTATGAACTGGGAGGTTTGTGTAAGGTAGTGTGTGTATGAACTGGGAGGTTAGTGTAAGGCAGTGTGTGTATGAACTGGGGGGTTAGTGTAAGGCAGTGTGTGTATGAACTGGGAGGTCAGTGTAAGGCAGTGTGTGTATGAACTGGGAGGTTAGTGTAAGGCAGTGTCTGTATGAACTGGGAGGTTAGTGTAAGGCAGTGTGTGTATGAACTGGGAGGTTAGTGTAAGGCAGTGTGTGTATGAACTGGGAGGTTAGTGTAAGGCAGTGTCTGTATGAACTGGGAGGTTAGTGTAAGGCAGTGTGTGTATGAACTGGGAGGTTAGTGTAAGGCAATGTGTGTATGAACTGGGAGGTTAGTGTAAGGCAGTGTCTGTATGAACTGGGAGGTCAGTGTAAGGCAGTGTGTGTATGAACTGGGAGGTCAGTGTAAGGCAGTGTGTGTATGAACTGGGAGGTTAGTGTAAGGCAGTGTGTGTATGAACTGGAAGGTTAGTGTAAGGCAGTGTGTGCATGAACTGGGAGGTCAGTGTAAGGCAGTGTGTGTATGAACTGAGAGGTTAATGTAAGGAAGGGTTAATGATCAATAGGTTATAAGGCTGGGGGGGGGGGGGGGGGACTTGATGAGTTATGGGTAAACAGGATGGGTGGGTGTTCTCTGGACAAGAAGGGACTTTATGTTCTGTGCCAGTACCATGACATACACACAAGCTGCTCCAGCCCTGTGCTGGTGAATTGCGGCTGGTGGTCGGTTATTCTATTGGTCTGGCGTATATATAGATCCTTGGTGTTTGTTTACAGTTTCTACATTATGTATACGCTATATATACATATATTATATGTTAATACGGTTGTTGTTTAGTTATTTCTATTTTATTTATTTTATTAAACACGTTGGCCATTTGTATCCAAAGATAAAGCATCATGTCTGTATTTCAGGGGTCTAGGAAGAGTTACAACGTATAGAGGTGATAAGTGTGAGTTTAACGGGAGGGAAGTTTACAGTAAGCTAGTCATGGGTAACATTCACTTGCTAAGCTGCAGACGGACTTGGTGTGAGAAGAAATACCTTTCATTTTAACATAACTCCCATACTATTTAATTACAAGACAAAAAAGCTAGCAAATATATATCTGGCTTTAGGAGTATATTAAGATGGGTTTGTCATATTCTACAGGACAAAGTGACTTTTAATATTTGAAATAACAGTGATGTGGGTTTTACACTCTGATTTCTTTCTATCTCTTCTAGTAGTAGGGCCTGTTACCTGATAAGTGTTTGTTATCATAACCTAGAGCATTATTATTATTATACAGTGTAAATGATTTATTTATTAATATAACAGAATTACATATATTAATAGAAAGTGTTGCAAATATAAAAAAATACATAGATTTGCATTTTAGAGATAATAGTGCCCTACAATAGGACTTGTAATGTGTAAGTTGTTTGTACTTAACAAAGACATATCCAATCATAAAACCATATCAAACAGAAAGAATACACAATGCCAAAACTACACAAACAAATTAGTATCTTCGCTTGATTTGTAGAATCGAGATTCATCGTTTGTTAAACTAACATAAACAAGAGCTGTGATCAAAGTGCTTAAGGTAATGAATTAGTATTTGTAAATATGTATGAATGTCACTTACATTCACGTGTGTTGTTCTTTAGTATAGTGAATCAAGTATATCCTAGATTTAAGAGCAAAAAAACAGACTTAAACACAATGCAAAAGAATAGACAGATTAAAGCAAAGTGTATGTGGCTGGCATGTGACGGCGAGGTGCTCCACAGCCGCACAGAGAGACACGGTCATTATTGGGTGAGCATATCAAGTGAGATCTACACAACCAATCACTTGGGAGCAGATGAGCATTTTCTCCTAGTTGGAAGTTTGATCTACACGTCAATCATTCAGTGATGTCTTGTCCCAGAGCTGTAGCCTGGATGTTTGCATTACAGTTCCAGAGAAATATCTATCAGGATTTAATGATGTTCATTAATAATAACTCTATTTAACTCTATGATGCTGTCTTTAGCTTTCTCTGGACCATAAAGCACGTTTTGGAGATAGACACTCACATGACATAATATTGCATGCTGAAATTCTACAGTACTTTGGGGGACAATGTACAATCCGTGAGTGTGACTGTTCCTGCCAGTGCCTACTATACATATGATCATGGCCACCTATTGCCATTGACTCTTAAGCTCCCTATCAACAAATGTCTATGTTTATACATTAGGTAGAAAACATTCTGCCTTCCTAGTGAGGAACCATCATTTACTGATAAGGCACAAACATAATTCTGCATTCACTGACATATCAAAATAACGGTGCTGTCTAGGGCTGTGATAAATCATGTTAAAGTGCATTATTCAATGAGCTATTGTGTTCAAAAAATAATATTAAACCTCAGCTTAGAACATGAAGTGTAAACTGGTCCCAACCTCAACATTGATTATACCTTCAATGCAGACAATACAAAACAATACATTCCAATGTATCTAATAAGAGAATGATATGTTATACATGTGTCCATGGCAGGACCGATCCTGGGTGGGTGCTCAGGATGGGGGATGCCCTGCAGAGACAGACGAGCGCCAACTCACAACCAGCATGAAAAAGCGCTGCCCTTGCTCGCAGATGTTGAGGTTAGGACTGTACCAAATAGTCTATATTCTGCTTTTTGGTTTTTACGCCCAAGGTGCATAATCCTGCACTTATCCACATTAAATGTCAGTTGCCACAGCTCTGACCATTTTTCTAGTTTAGCTAAATCATTTGCCATTTATCCCTCCAGGAACATCAACCCTGCTGCAAATCTTTATATCATCTTTAAAAATACATACCTTACCAACAAGACCTTCTGCAATATCACTAATAAAATATTATAGAGAATGGGTCCAAGTACAAATCCCTGAGGTACCCCACTAGTAACAAGACCTTGCATCCAATATACTCCATTGACTACAACCCTCTGTTGCCTGTCACTCAGCCATTGTCTAATCCATTCAACAATATTGAAATCCAAACTCAAAGATTGCAGTTTATTGATAAGCCTTCTATGTGCGACAGTGTCAAAAGCCTTACTGAAATCTAGGTAACAATGTCTACTGCACCCCACTGAGCTATTATTTTAGTCACCCAATCGAAAAAATCTATAAGATTAGTTTGGCATGATCTCCCTGAATTAAACCCATGCTGTCTTTTATCCAATGCGATACAAATCCAATATTATGTAATCACATTTGATATATATATATATTTTATTCTCTTCACTGTAGTCCTTTTAAATCAAACAATATTAAGACACATAATGATTATTAATAGCTATGTTTTTCTAGAAATGTAAAATGAGACTCTATTAAACTAGTGATTAATAATCATCTAACTAAAATAACATGGAATGTCATATAGCTTTGAATGAACCACGCTGGATACTTAGTATCAAATACTTCATAACTAGTAACCCTAAATCATATTTATTAAGAACATCAGCCGTGATCTGAAAGATTCAAAATCTCTGATATTAAGTCACATTTACTGTAGGTCATTGAAGCCTAATTGGCTCTTATTTTACAGTATATATATTATTTAGATACATTATCATCACTGTCACTAATGTGCGTAATGCCAATAAGCTAAACAAGTTTGGATCCAGTAATATTATAATCTCCACTTAATAGACAAACATATTGCTAACATAGCGATATCAATCTGCTAACATAAAATCCTTACCTTAATTGCCTTTAGCAAACCTGATATAACATCAACGAGGTTGACTTGTTCGTTAGATGATAGTTTAGTCTAAGAAAGTAAACAGTAAAATATAATTAATGAATTAAGTGGTCATCATTTACACCTGTTTTCTATATTCCTATCATTGTCATTTTATTCCAGTTTTGTGATGTTTTCTGCTTCTTGACAGACAGTAAATGTAGTCATAGCTTCTGACTACAGTAAGAATCTCATACACAGAGCCGGAGCTCTTTCTGCATAGCTGTTATTTTGCAGAAAAAAGGAAATGAATGATTCATTTAAATGTAAAGCCCCCTTTATTGGCATTGTCACTAATGCATTGCACTGGGAGTCTTTACCTTGTATGGACATTGTTGTGAAGGGGTTAAAGAGAGTGTAATGGCAGAATTTCAATACTAAACGTCTGTATTTCTATCATTTTACATGATATTTCTATCATACTTTGTTCTAAAGATATCTCTGATTAACTAGAGAAGATACAGGTCCTGTATTATCTGCTTGTGCAGTCTGACAGACCTGCAGCTCAGCCATACACGCCAGGACTTGGTTTTTTCCCTCATTAATTAGCCATCTCTAATTAATTAATTAGTAATACCCAGTCTGTCAAACCCCGCAATACATTTAGCAGGCCTGTATGAACTGTTGGTGTTACAGTCCTTTTAATAAATGTATATTTATTTTATAATGTTATTTCTTCTAATTTCTATATCTACATGATTTAAATGCACATACAATGCTTCAAAATATAACAAATACAGTGTAAATCTAGTAAGATTCCCAAGGAAATTCCCAGTATACTCCCAGGATAATTGGCTGCAGACACACAGTGCTATACAGTTAATACATACTATGATATGACTACTATAGTTCTTACCCAGAAAGACACGTCAGTAACACCAGCACATTGTAATACTTCCTTCTAACAAAGAGAAAACAGGACATTTATGGAAAGGAAATACAGCGGTGGAATTAGAAATGTGTTATTTTATAATTACACTGGGGAACATGTATAAAAACCCTCCTGCACTGCAAAGTATCATATAAATGGTTCTGAGAGCATCTTGTGCTCCCGCTATATATATATATATATTACATTTTTACATATAACATATCATTTGATTTTGTTCCCTTTATCATATCACAATATACACAACTGGCCTATGATATTGACAGCAGACAGGGGATAAGGTAATGGTCAGAGCTAATGCACCACTAGCTGAGCACTGCTACTTTCTACCATTCAGATCTTTCTCTCCTGTTTTCAGGGTATTGTGGCCAAGTGCCCTGTCTGCAGGGCCGGGCTGGATACTTTGGGCCCATTTTGCAATTTCTTCAGCTGACCTGTTATCATCAGACACAAATAGACAGACAGGGCAGATATATTGACAGATAAGGTATAGCCCTTGATAGACATTTAGAGAATGTTACACACTAGGGACCAGACATCCAACTGGGGAATGATGGGGTTTGTGGTCCTGCAGCAGATGGAGGGCTGCTGTTGGACCCCTAGGTACTAGGGCCATTTAGAAGTGGAAAGTAATGCCCAGCCCATTGAGCTTGGGAAGATGGCAGCTCAGGGGCCCACTGATCATTAGGTGTAAATGTTGAGACTCTAAAAGATAGTAAAACAATGGGATTTGGAAGAAATGGGACTTGGATATGATAATCAAAACTAGAACCAAAAATTCCTGGGAGAGTGAAATATTAGTGATTGGAAAAATACTTGTAAGATTCCTTTATCTAAGGATTAGCGAGCAAACACTTTATATAACTAGTGCAAAGCCATCATTCATTAAACACAAACTCACTTTACTAATAGAACCTGAAAATAATACTTTATTCACTAACATCTAACATGAAAGTCAATAAGATAATGTCGGCAGCGCTGATGGATTCAGGGATAGAGTGTTAGGCACTGAGCAGCATTACTTTAAGTTATATTGTGCTAAACATATTAAGTACAACTCGCTGCAAACATGTTATTTATAACTGAGAGATTATCCGGGGGACACAGCCAGCCAGTAAGACCCACATGTCATATTCATTTAAAAAGGGAGAAAAAGGCAAATAATATATATATATATAGGTCACATTGAGCTATAAACATACTGATTACATGTTTACTCCATGATCAGTAGTTTCTGAGATATGATAAAAGTAAGTTGCCCGTTGTCAGCTAATAGGGAGTTACACCCAGTACCCCAGTAAGCGGCCCAGCTGTCTTGGGGGGCCAGCAGCTGGAGAATGTCTTGTGCAGCCCACAGACATCATTACGTATGACAATATATCTTATGGCAGTACTGTGAATATCTAGTAAATATATTTATAGCAAAACATTTTTACCTACAGTACTGCCTTAACATTAGGTCTTTTCTGTTTTAAAATATTAAGAGCTTCCGGTAGTTGCCTTATAATCAGGATCACCTTATTGTTTTAGCAAATATGGTATGTTTTGGGGGTTTTCATTATGTGGTGCCAGTCAAGTAACCAGCAACACCCTCCAGTGTCCCCGGTGCCTGGCTGTATCATTGTATCAGCCATGTATCCTTGTTGTTGGGGTATGGAGGCAGTGCAGGGCACCAGCCTGAAGAGAGGGATTAATATAAGCACGTGGGTGGTTGGAAAGGTTGAGCTGGGTCAGGTTTGTGTTTTTTCTAGACATGTGCAAAACTCAAATTTTCGTTTAGTTTTCGTCCATTTGGACGAAAATGTTATTTATTTCGTCCAAAATGAATTTCGTTCATTACTGTATTCGTTTAGTTTTATTCATTCGTACGAATTGACCTATTTTAACCTCTCTTTCGGTTTATAGACTTTCGGTTTATAGAATTTATGTAATGCTATTGGCTTTCAATAAATCGATATAGAGTCGGTTTATAGAATAGCAATAGCATTACATGCATACATTCCATAAACCGAAAGTCGTTCATTATGTCGGTTTATGGAATGTATGTAATGCTATTGGTATTCTATAAACCGACTGTTTATAGAAAGCCAATAGCCCGAATGGACGAATGATTTTCGTTTATTAACCATTCGTTCATTCGGCTTTCGTTAGTTTAGCATTTTCGTTATTCGTTTTTCGGACGAATGGAAAACGAATGCACATGTCTAGGTTTTTCAACCTAGTAATACAGCTTTGGACCAAATCATATGGTGCATAGTAAATGACTCTATGTTATGAAACTAAAGGTGTATTCATACGGAAAAAAAAAATAAAAAATAAAAAAATAAAAAAAAATAGAACTTACCTCTGATTCAGTAATCTCAGCCTTCCCATCCAGAACTCCAGGAAGCTAAACAGAAAAATACATATGTTCATAATAATGGTTATCATTAGATATTTCTATCAACTTCTACACTTAACAAACTATTTACAAACATATAATACTATTACTCATATTCATAATCCCCCCATTTTTTCTGAATGGATCTTTGAGCAGTTGCTCTCTTCACCCCACCCAGTGCCATGACTTGGTGAAACAAAGGGACACTAATTAGGAAGTATTTGTGCTCATTACCTCTGCTGAAGCCTATTTGTTCCACTGACTTACTTCTCCAACCATGTGTTTAGCTATTCTATTGGAAGAAACTGAGCTTGGCTGTGGTGTGCCCTGGACAAATGTCTACATTACCCACTGCGTGAAGTGGCTTTGGGTGTGTAAATCCTTTACCCCTTTTGTGACACAGGACATCAAATATCTATGAGGAATCATCAGGCAGCATGTAAAAGACCCCTCTGGTGCATATATGATAGCTTCTAGGATCGATCTTATGCATCATAAAAGAAAGGCAGCTGACACCATCAGTAATGCAATTAAAATCTCCTGCGCTAATCACTCTACCGCTTCTGATCCTATCCACTTTATCTAAAATTCTAACTAGAGAGGCCATAGGGGCATTACTGGTATAACACAACAGGCTGAAGTCAAGAAGAAATCATTATGGCCACCCCACTTGTATTTTGTTCATCCATTGATGCATGGAATGTAAAATACCTATCCTGTGCCCATCTACCTCCGTCTTGCGATTTCCAGTGTGTTTCCCATAAGAATGCGATCTCCACCTTCTCCTGTTTTAGGAAACCATAAACTCTATTTCTTTTACAAGGAGTGTTCAAACCCTGGGTATTAATTGTGACACATTTAACCATTGTCTATTATAAGGATGCCATGAGTGGGTTGTTCATCAGACCGGGAGGCAAGGCATCTGGCAGAACATAACAAACATTGAACATGAAACAAACATGAACACAACTTGCAAAGGGACCATGAAAGGGAAGGACCCCTACTACCATTCCCCTTCTGACACCAGGAGAAGGAAATAATCCTACTCCTGACACCACAAACCATATAAATACTTGGTTTGAACCTGAGTTCAAAAGAACACTTAGCAGGAGATTTAAAAACTGTTGCCCGGCGGGGAGGGGGAGGAGGGCCCATAATTCAAACTGATAAATCCCCTAGTTTCAACATGTCCCATTAATAACTTAGCTAGGTCCCCGTCTCCTCTTCTCTGTTTTCCCATCATTCATCAGTGTCTTATCACTCTCCCAGATATAGAAGGTGGTGGGAAAAGAGAGAGAGATATTCTAGATGGGAAGGGACTTCAACTGGGTAGGGAGGGAGGGGAGAGAGAAAAAACAAAAACAATTAAATATCCTAGATATTAGAAAAGTATTGCCATATACTAATTGTGAATAGTGTTGAGCGAACCCTAACCGCACTGTTCGGGTTCGTACCGAACATTACGGTTTTTGGACGCCGGACCCGAACACGGACATTTCACTGTATGTTCGGGTTGGAGTTCGGGGTTCGACGATTTAATTGCGCGTTTTGAAAGGCTGCAGGGCAGCCAATCCACAAGCGTTTGACTAGTTTGCCCTTAGAAGCCATCACAGCCATGCCTACTAATATCATGGCTGTGATTGGCCAGTGCAGCTGGCTAGACCCAGCCTCTATATATAAGCTGGAGTCACGTACACGCACATCACATGAACTCTTCTTAGTGTAGGGAGAGGATGCTGCAGCTGTGAAGGACAGATTAAAAAATTCTGGTGTTGAATCTGCAAACTACAGCGATTATTCAAACTACAGCGAATATTCAAATTACAGTGATTATTTTAGTGGGTGCTATACTACATATTTGTACCCTGCCCTGAGCCCAGTGCCACAGAGAGTGCAGTGCACTTGCAACTGCATGTGTGCCAGGCACATGACTTTAATCCTGTTCTGTTAGCTCAGTGGGAAACATCTAGGCATTTTTAAATCCTGCAATTTGTTGGTGTTAAATATTACATTTGCGTCCTGCACTTCATATCTGAGAGTCAAATAGAACCGTCAAATACTGTGCTTACAGCGCACTTTGAAAAATTCTAATAGTTTTGGGTGCTAAATAGTACATTTGCGTCTTGCGGTGCACTTCATATCTGAGAGTTAAATAGAACCGTCAAATACTGTGCTTACAGCGCACTTTGAAAAATTCTAATAGTTTTGGGTGCTAAATAGACCATTTACGTCTTGCGGTGCACTTCATATGTGAGAGTCAAATAGAACAGTCCAATACTTTGCTTACAGCGCACTTTGAAAAATTCTAATTGTTGTGCTAAATAGTACATTTACGGCCTGCACTTCATATCTGAGAGCCAAATAGAACCGTCAAATACTGTGCTTACAGCGCACTTTGAAAAATTCTAATTGTTGTGCGTACATTTACGTCTTGCGGTGCATTTTTTGCAGTCCAATAAACAAAAAAAAAAAACAGTGTTGGCTACCTCTTCCTCCTCCTCCTCCAGCGCCGCTTCCACCTACACCGCCACGGTCACCGCCTCCTCAACCTATAGGTCACTTAGTATAAACTGAAAGAGAATACCCTGTACTCCAACCCTCTCTCAAATGGATAATTCTGTTGATCCTCCTGGCAACCATGATTTAGATTTAGATTTATGTTCTTCCAAAGCTAAAATCAAAGATTCTATCTAGTGCTATTTTATGGCTCAGCTGAATTTGTAATTTGTATGTATTTTTTGTTATTTGAAGTTATTTCCCTATCCATATTTGCTTGCAGGGCACTTGTCCTACTCTTACCCACATTTTACTTCCTTTTGCAGCCCTCTAGCCCTTTCCAAGACGTTTTTAGAGGCATTTTAGTGGCCAAAAGTTTGTGTCCCCATTGACTTCAATGGGGTTCGGGGTCAAGTTCGGGGTCAAGTTCGAGCACGGACCTGGACATTTTTTCAAAGTTCGGCTGAACCTGCTGAACCCGAACATCCAGCTGTCCGCTCAACTCTAATTGTGAATGAAAATAACCATGCTCCAAGCTTTTCTAATATCTTCTTAACCACCTATAAAATATGAGTCTTAGACCCATATGAGTTACTGAACTATATAAATACCTGAGAATCCAAATTCTGAAATTTGAATGAACCGTGATACCTTATTAACCCCCCAAAAAGAAAATTACTTCAGTACCAGGTAGAATGTAGTTACTAAGTGTGAACACTCAAAACATAAGGCTACTCAGGTTTTGTGACATTAGTGTTTTGACCAATCAAAGGATTGGTTTCTCCAAACATTGGTGCTAATACACATTCAACAACAAAAAAACCCCACCCCTGATTAGACTATCTCAATGGGTTACTTGATGCCATTCCTGACCATCCAGTTACCTTGGAAACAATTTCAAACTGTCCTTCCCAATATACTCTTAGGGATTTAGGAAAGCCCCAACTGTGTATTATGTTGTGCTGGCAGAGGATTGTAGGGTAAAGTAAGCTTCCGTCGATGATCTCATTTGAAATGTTTAAACGTCTCCCACTTCTCCCGGTATCTGTTTAGTCTGCCCAGCGCTTCCGTTGGGCTTATAATCAAAAAATGAGTGAAAGAGAAATATCAGACGAGAAACAGCAACATCAAATAAGCAGGTACCGGACCACGTTATGGCTGAAACAAATCCTCAAGGTAAGGTGCAGCCAGATAAAAAATAGCCATGGTGCTCACCCTCCCGGTGAAACAAACTGACGCCTACGCGTTTCACGCCCCCCTCCGGGCGCTTTGTCAAGGCTAATCACCATACATTTTACCCACCCTTATAAAGTGAAAAGTAAAGTGCAGTTAATTAAGATTTAAAGTGACACAAACATGCCAGGTAAACATGCAACATATTCTAGCAGAGATTAAAGTGCTTTTTTCTTTTGCAAACATTGGTTACAGTCATTTACTTGATCCTTAATGGAAAGCAACATTTGGATCTCCACTACGAATAAGTAGAATTAAAGAATTAAGAGGAAGTAGGACGCAGCATATATTCATTTAAAGCTGTTTGTTAAATTCAGGGAACCACTTTGTTGAGTATGTCCAGGTCTGAAGGGGAGAATCAGACAACCCACCGGACCATCAATGCCTAAAAATGTGATTTAAATCCCATTCAAGGTTAATACCTTGCGGTTGCCTGGTATGTAATTGAAGGACACAAAACATTTCCCTCTTGTTAAGGATATTTTGTTTGTTTCCTCCCTTTTGGGGCTGATAATTCTTTCAATACCTTGGAAGGAAAAGCAGTTTTTATTGCCTCCATTACAGATTTGGAAATGTTTGTTAATTGTAGATTTAGGATCATTTTATTGTGATGCTGTTAAGGTTTCTCTCTCATTCTCTCCTTCACTGGTCTGATTGTTCGTTCCACATAATGTTTTTTGCATTTTAAACAGGTTACAAGATAAACTACAAATGTTGTATTACAGTTTATGTCTTGTTTCAGTGTAAATGTTTGTCCCGTAACAGTTGAAGTATATTGATTTCCTTGATGTACATAGTGACAGCAGAGACATCTGCCTCCACATATATACATGCCTGTGCATGTGAGCCAACTGGCACCAGATCCTGGATCTCTCCTTTGCGTGCCTTGATAGCGGCTAGGGGACAACCAGGATATGAGTGACTTGGTCTTTCGAGCTGTGAAATGAACCCCTTCCTTAAATAGGTTACTGTAATGGGGATCAAGTTTCAAAATCGCTAAATGTCTTTTAATCACTTGCGTTATTTGTTTGTACTGTTTGCTGTATTTGGTACTAAAAGTGGGGCATTGTTTAAACCTATGATCTCTCACTTTTATTGTATGTTGGTTATGATCCCTAAGTGATTCTTTATGATCTTTGTTTTTAGCAACCTGGGATCCCTTCTCAATATATTTATGGGGATAATTTCTTGTGCCAAGTCTTGCCCTGAGTTGCAAGGATTGACGCTCGAAATCTTGATCTGCCGAGCAGATAAATTCACCAATGGGGATACCCTGAAAAGTATGGTCTGGATGGCAGCTACCCCCAAAGAGTAAGGTGTTACCAGCCGTAGGTTTCCTATGTGTTTCTGTTATGATCTGGCCATTACAGTTGCTGCAATTGAGGGTAACATCCAAAATGCAGATATTATTCTGTTGAAATTCTGAGGTGAATGTTAGATTTAAGTCATTGTGGTTAATATATTCCACAAAATCTGTAAACTGTTCTGCTGTTCCAGACCAAATAAGTAGGAGGTCATCGATAAATCTCCCATACCACTGGATGAATCCCCTATAAGGGTTGCTATCTCCAAAGACGTGGCCCCATTCCCACCTGCCCATAAATAGGTTAGCGTAGGAGGGAGCAGATTTCGCACCCATGGCAGTGCGAAGCCTTTGGAGGTAGTATTGCCCATCAAAAGTAAAAAAAGTTATCATATAGGAGAAATTCAATAAAATCCAACATAAAGATCTGTAAATCATCTGAGTAATCTGAGTAATTTTGCAAGAAAAATCTAATAGCCTCAACACCTTCTTTATGGGGGATGCTGGAATATAAAGAGGAGACATCTATAGTCCCCCAAGAGTAGTTAGATTTCCACGTGATATTACTCATGTGGGACAAAAGGTGTTTAGTGTCTTTGATATGACCTTTTAATTTAACAACAAGGGGTTGCAGACAATCATCTATGCATTTTGAGAGACCTTCACCCAAGGACCCTATGCCCGAAATAATAGGGCAACCTGGTGGGTTATTAATGGATTTGTGTATTTTTGGAACATGGTAGTATGTGGCCACCACTGGGCAATTAATGTTAAGGTAATCAAATTCTTGAGTACTAATGACTCCTAAAATTGGAGCCCAACAATATGAGCAATAAATAATATTTACATTTAAAAATGTTCCAAAAGAAAAGGAGAGTTATTTAAATAAACACCCAATTATCTATCTTCCTATATGGAGAGTTAATATACCTTCCTTCCCTTCTATTGCTTTGCCCTATACAGGATTAACACACTGTAATGGAAAAAGTGTTTAAACATAGCAAAGGATTGACTAGGAGCAAGAACCATTAAGCTCATTGCCTGTAGGTTTTGAGATGGCTCCAGGGTGTCTCCGGATATAGCCCAGAGACTATAGGGCAATGGGCTATAGACTGAGACATCCTGGCAAGTTGGGGATTAGCAGTAATTCAATTCAGTACCCTCTCAGTATGTAATACTGTCTGATCCTCACTGTATTACACTCCACCTCTGCTCTACCTCTATTAGTCAGTACCCTCTCAGTATGTAATACTGTGTGATCCTCACTGTATTACACTCCACCTCTGCTCTACCTCTATTAGTCAGTACCCTCTCAGTATGTAATACTGTCTGATCTTCACAGTATTACACTCCACCTCTGCTCTACCTCTATTAGTCAGTACCCTCTCAGTATGTAATACTGTCTGATCCTCACTGTATTACACTCCACCTCTGCTCTACCTCTATTAGTCAGTACCCTCTCAGTATGTAATACTGTCTGATCCTCACTGTATTACACTCCACCTCTGCTCTACCTCTATTAGTCAGTACCCTCTCAGTATGTAATACTGTCTGATCGTCACTGTATTACACTCCACCTCTGCTCTACCTCTATTAGTCAGTACCCTCTCAGTATGTAATACTGTCTGATCCTCACTGTATTACACTCCTCCTCTGCTCTACCTCTATTAGTTAGTACCCTCTCAGTATGTAATACTGTCTGATCTTCACAGTATTACACTCCACCTCTGCTCTACCTCTATTAGTCAGTACCCTCTCAGTATGCAATACTGTCTGATCCTCACTGTATTACACTCCACCTCTGCTCTACCTCTATTAGTCAGTACCCTCTCAGTATGTAATACTGTCTGATCCTCACTGTATTACACTCCACCTCTGCTCTACCTCTATTAGTCAGTACCCTCTCAGTATGTAATACTGTCTGATCTTCACAGTATTACACTCCACCTCTGCTCTACCTATATTAGTCAGTACCTTCTCAGTATGTAATACTGTCTGATCCTCACTTTATTACACTCCACCTCTGCTCTACCTCTATTAGTCAGTACCCTCTCAGTATGTAATACTGTCTGATCCTCACTGTGTTACACTCCACCTCTGCTCTACCTCTATTAGTCAGTACCCTCTCAGTATGTAATACTGTCTGATCTTCACTGTATTACACTCCACCTCTGCTCTACCTCTATTAGTCAGTACCCTCTCAGTATGTAATACTGTCTGATCCTCACTGTATTACACTCCACCTCTGCTCTACCTCTATTAGTCAGTACCCTCTCAGTATGTAATACTGTCTGATCTTCACAGTATTACACTCCACCTCTGCTCTACCTATATTAGTCAGTACCCTCTCAGTATGTAATACTGTCTGATCCTCACAGTATTACACTCCACCTCTGCTCTACCTCTATTAGTCAGTACCCTCTCAGTATGTAATACTGTCTGATCGTCACAGTATTACACTCCACCTCTGCTCTACCTCTATTAGTCAGTACCCTCTCAGTATGTAATACTGTCTGATCCTCACTGTATTACACTCCACCTCTGCTCTACCTCTATTAGTCAGTACCCTCTCAGTATGTAATACTGTCTGATCCTCACAGTATTACACTCCACCTCTGCTCTACCTCTATTAGTCAGTACCCTCTCAGTATGTAATACTGTCTGATCTTCACTGTATTACACTCCACCTCTGCTCTACCTCTATTAGTTAGTACCCTCTCAGTATGTAATACTGTCTGATCCTCACAGTATTACACTCCACCTCTGCTCTACCTCTATTAGTCAGTACCCTCTCAGTATGTAATACTGTCTGATCCTCACAGTATTACACTCCACCTCTGCTCTACCTCTATTAGTCAGTACCCTCTCAGTATGTAATACTGTCTGATCCTCACAGTATTACACTCCACCTCTGCTCTACCTCTATTAGTCAGTACCCTCTCAGTATGTAATACTGTATGATCCTCACAGTATTATACTCCACCTCTGCTCTACCTCTATTAGTCAGTACCCTCTCAGTATGTAATACTGTCTGATCTTCACTGTAATTCACTCCACCTCTGCTCTACCTCTATTAGTCAGTACCTTCTCAGTATGTAATACTGTCTGATCTTCACAGTATTACACTCCACCTCTGCTCTCCCTCTATTAGTCAGTACCCTCTCAGTATGTAATACTGTCTGATCCTCACAGTATTACACTCCCCCTCTGCTCTACCTCTATTAGTCAGTACCCTCTCAGTATGTAATAGTGTCTGATCTTCACTGTATTACACTCCACCTCTGCTCTACCTCTATTAGTCAGTACCTTCTCAGTATGTAATACTGTCTGATCTTCACAGTATTACACTCCACCTCTGCTCTCCCTCTATTAGTCAGTACCCTCTCAGTATGTAATACTGTCTGATCCTCACTGTATTACACTCCACGTCTGCTCTACCTCTATTAGTCAGTACCCTCTCAGTATGTAATACTGTCTGATCTTCACAGTATTACACTCCACCTCTGCTCTACCTCTATTAGTCAGTACCCTCTCAGTATGTAATACTGTCTGATCTTCACAGTATTACACTCCACCTCTGCTCTACCTCTATTAGTCAGTACCCTCTCAGTATGTAATACTGTCTGATCCTCACTGTATTACACTCCACCTCTGCTCTACCTCTATTAGTCAGTACCCTCTCAGTATGTAATACTGTCTGATCCTCACTGTATTATACTGCACCTCTGCTCTACCTCTATTAGTCAGTACCATCTCAGTATAGTAATACTGTCTGATCCTCACTGTATTACACTCCACCTCTGCTCTACCTCTATTAGTCAGTACCCTCTCAGTATGTAATACTGTCTGATCCTCACTGTATTACACTCCACCTCTGCTCTACCTCTATTAGTCAGTACCCTCTCAGTATGTAATACTGTCTGATCCTCACTGTATTACACTCCACCTCTGCTCTACCTCTATTAGTCAGTACCCTCTCAGTATGTAATACTGTCTGATCTTCACTGTATTACACTCCACCTCTTCTCTACCTCTATCAGTCAGTACCCTCTCAGTATGTAATACTGTCTGATCCTCACTGTATTACACTCCACCTCTGCTCTACCTCTATTAGTCAGTACCCTCTCAGTATGTAATACTGTCTGATCGTCACTGTATTACACTCCACCTCTGCTCTACCTCTATTAGTCAGTACCCTCTCAGTATGTAATACTGTCTGATCGTCACTGTATTACACTCCACCTCTGCTCTACCTCTATTAGTCAGTACCCTCTCAATATAGTAATACTGTCTGATCTTCACAGTATTACACTCCACCTCTGCTATACCTCTATTAGTCAGTACCCTCTCAGTATGTAATACTGTCTGATCTTCACAGTATTACACTCCACCTCTGCTCTCCCTCTATTAGTCAGTACCCTCTCAGTATGTAATACTGTCTGATCCTCACTGTATTACACTCCACCTCTGCTCTACCTCTATTAGTCTGTACCCTCTCAGTATGTAATACTGTCTGATCGTCACTGTATTACACTCCACCTCTGCTCTACCTCTATTAGTCAGTACCCTCTCAGTATGTAATACTGTCTGATCCTCACTGTATTACACTCCACCTCTGCTCTACCTCTATTAGTCAGTACCCTCTCAGTATGTAATACTGTCTGATCCTCACTGTATTATACTGCACCTCTGCTCTACCTCTATTAGTCAGTACCCTCTCAGTATGTAATACTGTCTGATCTTCACTGTATTACACTCCACCTCTGCTCTACCTCTATTAGTCAGTACCCTCTCAGTATGTAATACTGTCTGATCGTCACTGTATTACACTCCACCTCTGCTCTACCTCTATCAGTCAGTACCCTCTCAGTATGTAATACTGTCTGATCCTCACTGTATTACACTCCACCTCTGCTCTACCACTATTAGTCAGTACCCTCTCAGTATGTAATACTGTCTGATCTTCACAGTATTACACTCCACCTCTGCTCTACCTCTATTAGTCAGTACCCTCTCAGTATAGTAATACTGTCTGATCCTCACTGTATTACACTACACCTCTGCTCTACCTCTATTAGTCAGTACCCTCTCAGTATAGTAATACTGTCTGATCGTCTCTGTATTACACTCCCACCCTGCATTACCTCTATTAGTCAGTATCCTCTCAGTATAGTAATACTGTCTGATCCTCACTGTATTACACTCCACCTCTGCTCTACCTCTATTAGTCAGTACCCTCTTAGTATAGTAATACTGTCTGATCCTCACTGTATTACACTCCACCTCTGCTCTACCTCTATTAGTCAGTACCCTCTCAGTATGTAATACTGGCTGATCCTCACTGTATTACACTCCACCTCTGCTCTCCCTCTATTAGTCAGTACCCTCTCAGTATGTAATACTGTCTGATCCTCACTGTATTACACTCCACCTCTGCTCTCCCTCTATTAGTCAGTACCCTCTCAGTATGTAATACTGTCTGATCCTCACAGTATTACACTCCACCTCTGCTCTCCCTCTATTAGTCAGTACCCTCTCAGTATGTAATACTGTCTGATCTTCACTGTATTATACTGCACCTCTGCTCTACCTCTATTAGTCAGTACCCTCTCAGTATGTAATACTGTCTGATCCTCACAGTATTACACTCCACCTCTGCTCTACCTCTATTAGTCAGTACCCTCTCAGTATGTAATACTGTCTGATCCTCACTGTATTACACTCCACCTCTGCTCTACCTATATTAGTCAGTACCCTCTCAGTATGTAATACTGTCTGATCCTCACTGTATTACACTCCACCTCTGCTCTCCCTCTATTAGTCAGTACCCTCTCAGTATGTAATACTGTCTGATCTTCACAGTATTACACTCCACCTCTGCTCTACCTCTATTAGTCAGTACCCTCTCAGTATGTAATACTGTCTGATCTTCACAGTATTACACTCCACCTCTGCTCTACCTCTATTAGTCAGTACCCTCTCAGTATGTAATGAGGATTGGGTGGTTCAGCATGAACACTTGCAGCCAGGCTATGGTGGTCTGTATAGGGATGATGGAGTACATCTTTCAGACATGGGATTGTATCTATTTAACAACAGTATATAGGAGGTAATAGTAAGGTGGTTGGCCTAGTTGGTGGCGTCAAGAGTGGCTAGTGGGAGTCCCTTCTTGATGGCGGCACTCACTACTTCTGGGGATAGCAAAAACCCCCTGCAGGTTGAGATGTTCACGATTTGGGTATTGATGGTGTGGTTTGGACCATGCGATGGAAACGTAGCCAGCCGGTTGGTTGTGGAAACAAAGGCAGGAACCGGGGCAAGGTTTTGGCTACTGCAGAAACACAAAAACATGTTGGGCTGTGCCCTGTGGAGTGACGTACCCAAGCAGCCGCATGGGGGCATGTGAGTTGGGGGGCTCACGGGCCTCCAGAAAAGCGGGGGTTAAAGGCCAGCAGATGTTCCTGGCCGCCCCGGGATACCCCAGTATCAGTAGAAGGCCTGTTGAAGGCTGAACCGGCTGTCACGTGCGTTGCAGGCAGGGGTCAGCACAGCTCCAAGTGGTAGCGGGGTACCACATTTGGTTTGGGTGACTCCTCCATTTTTTCCTTTGTTATAAATAAATGACTTCAATTTGCCACTATATGCAAATGTCCTGGGAAACCGTTAAGGTGTTGGAGCTCAATAGACATTCAGTCATACATTACTTGCTTTCCTTGTGCTTGGAGAAAATAATTATTCTTATATAAAGTATGGTGAAATAAGTTAAACTTGTGAGATTAAGCATCCATACATTCACACAGAGCAACATTTTCCTTTATTTACTTTATGAATACTTACTTTGTCTAGAACACTGTCAAGGAGGCCACCGAGTAAACCTTGTCCATCATGAGAACTAAGGAGTCTATTTTCTCTACCGAGTAAACCGGAGTCCTTCTGCAAAATAAAAAGACATCCAAAAGATAATGTGTATTCCATATGCAAAGGAAGTCTGTATTGATAATGACATTATGTGGAGAGGTTTTCCAGATAACACATATGAATAGCTTGACCTACATATAAAAGGGGAAATATTAGGGGAAAATTGGTAAGGATACTGCCATTTTAGAAAAAAATCATTAGATGCCAATGTTTGTGTGAGTTTATGTGTGTGTGTGTGTGTGTGTGTGTGAGCTTGTGTGTATGTATCTCTGTGTGTGAGTTTATATGTGTGTGTGTGTGTGTGTGTGAGTATATATGTGTGTGAGTATATCTGTGTGTGTGAGTATATATGTGTCCTTGTATGTGTATCTGTGTGTGTGTGTGAGTATATATATATATATATATGTGTGTCTGTGTGCTTGTGTGTATGTATCTGTGTGTGTGAGTTTATATGTGTGTGTGTGAGTATATGTGTGTGTGTGTGAGTATATGTGTGTGTGTGTGTGACTATATGTGTGTGAGTATATGTGTGTGAGTATATGTGTGTGTGTGTGACTATATGCATGTGTTTTACATCAGTAGTGGGGAAAATAATGGGGGAAACCATGTTAAAGAATAGGATTGTTGAACATCTAAAATCGCATGGATTTCAAGATCAGAGACAACATGGGTTTACTTCAGGAAGATCATGCCAAACTAATCTTACAGATTTTTTTAATTGGGTGACTAAAAGAATAGATCAACTAGCAAAATGGTCAGAGCTGTGGCAACAAGCATTTAATGTGGATAAGTGCAAGATTATGCATGTAGCGGAGATGCAATATTACCCAGGTTATCTCCGCTTATAATCCAAGTGAGACTCAGGAACAAGTAAATAGTAAATCCAAAGGCAGGGTTTCCAGCAGGTCAAATACAGCAATATCCCAACAGCAATCCCAATAACTGGACGACACACAGTTTCAGGAGCATAACTGACAAGCCTTTTACAGCAAGATTGAACTCCTTTATTTGACAAACAACACAGACTTATATACACCAAACTGCAATCAGATAACACTTGATTAAACAATAGAAAACTTAAACACATCACCAGTAAAGCAGTATCTAGCCACTTTAATCTGGAGCCAGAAGCAAGGTAGTCAGACTGGGTGGCTGACATAACTAAACAATGGAAGGCTTAAACACATTACAGACAGGGTCCATAATCTATAGGGAGGTGTTTGGCCCTCAGGCCCCTCCAAGAACCCCAGTCAGGCAGACTGTCAGAATTCACTTCGTGACAGCGGCCACCCCCGAGAACAAAGGACGGCTACTTACTGTTCAATTACCCGTTCGCAACAATGTTGCAACGGGTAATTGAGGACACACTTCACACAGGGGAGGTCTGGTTGTTCGGTAGTTTCATTCGAATAAACTAAGGGAATGAAACTACCGAACAATCAGAGAAATACCATTCTTTTTAATACACAGAAAATACAGCAGATACACGGATGCAGCTTTATACAGTATTTTTGTAGGGTTGCCTGGTGCCATCCACTAAACTGCTCCCCCTTGCCCACAAGCCGGCATACACAGTCTGATCCAACACGGATCGGCTTGGGGATGTCCGGGGAGGCTCACGGATCATTTCTCTAGGTCCGTTTGCCGAGACAACCCATCAGCATTTCCATTCTGTTTACCCGGGCGGTACTGGATATTAAAGTCAAAGGGCTGCAGCGCCAGACTCCAGCGCAGCAGCCGGGCATTGTCCCCAGCCACCCGGTTTAGCCATACTAACGGGTTGTGATCCGTGAGCAGGGAAAAAGCTTGTCCGTACAAATATGGCTGTAATTTCTTCAGGGCCCACACCACAGCCAGGCATTCTTTCTCGATGGCGGCGTAGCTTACTTCTCGAGGTAACAGTTTCCGGCTGATGTAAGCCACGGGATGTTCTCCGCCATCGGCCCCGACTTGGCTTAATACTGCTCCCAATCCAAACATAGAAGCGTCTGTGTGGACAAGAAAACGTTTAGTTGGATTGGGAGCTGCCAAGACAGGGGCATTTGTCAATGCATCTTTTAACAACTGAAATGCCTGTTCACACTCCGGGGTCCAGGTTACTTGGCGGGGTAGGTTTTTACGTGTCAAGTCGGTGAGAGGTTTGGCCAGGGCACTGTAATTCGGGACAAATTTCCGGTAGTATCCGGCCGTTCCTAAGAACGCTAACACCTGGGTCTTAGTCCTAGGGGTGGGCCATTGAGCTACAGCCTCTACTTTGGCTGGTTCCGGCTTTTGCTTGCCACATCCTACCCGATGACCTAGGTACTGTACTTCAGCCATTCCTATGCTGCATTTGGCTGGTTTCAGCGTTAAACCAGCGGCCCTAATCCTGTCTAGGACCGCTCCTATATGGGTCAGGTGTTCCTGCCAGGTATTGCTGAAAATGGCAATATCGTCGAGGTATGCGCAGGTATAATCCTGGAACCCATCTAGGAGGCGGTCCACCATCCGCTGAAAAGTAGCCGGGGCGTTTTTCATCCCAAACGGCATGACCTTAAATTGGTACAAGCCGAATGGGGTGACAAAGGCCGACTTAGGGATGGCGTCTTGTGCCAAGGGTATTTGCCAATACCCTTTACACAAGTCAATTGTGGTGAGATAGTGCCCCCTCGCCATCCGATCCAGGAGTTCGTCTATCCTGGGCATAGGATAGGCGTCCGATACCGTCTTCTCATTTAATCTCCGGTAGTCTACACAGAACCGGGTCGTGCCGTCCCGCTTTGGCACTAGCACTACCGGAGATGCCCAGGGGCTGTCAGAGGGCTCAATCACCCCCAGCTGGAGCATCTCATCTATCTCCTTGCGCATGTTCGCCCGTACCGCTTCTGGGATGCGGTACGGGGTCTGACGCATGGGAAGTTGCCCTGGGGTGTCTACTCGGTGAGTGGCCAGAGGAGTGTAACCAGGTACATTAGAGAAGATATCCTGCTTCTCCCTCAACAGCTGTTGTACCTCGCTCCGCTCCTGTGGGCTCAACCGATCCCCCAGGGTGACCTCCCCTAAGTCCCCGGATAACTGACCCTCTCCCAGCAGATCCGGGAGAGGTAAACTGTCAAACTCCTCGGAGTTAGGCGCACATATAGCGGTCACTTCCTCCGAGCGCTCCTGGTAGGGCTTCATCATGTTCACATGGAGCATGCGTCGCCCCCCAGTACCAACGCACGAGCCGATTATATAAGTGGTGTCACACCGTTGTTCCACCACCTTATAAGGGCCCTGCCAGGCGGCCTGCAGCTTATCGTGTCGGACAGGTTTTAAGATTAACACCTTCTGCCCGACCTGAAAGCTACGGTCCCTGGCGCCCCGATCATACCATGTGCGTTGGCGTGTCTGAGCCGCCTGCAAATTCTCGCGTACCGTCTGAGTTAAGGCCTCAAGGCGGTCTCGGAATGCCAACACATAGGGTATGATGGGGGTGCCGTCAGTGCTCCGTTCTCCCTCCCAATGCTCTCTGATCAAATCTAAAGGCCCTCGTACCCTGCGGCCAAACAATAGTTCAAATGGGGAGAACCCAGTGGATTCCTGCGGCACCTCACGGTAAGCAAAGAGGAGGTGTGGCAGAAACTTCTCCCAGTCCTTGTGGGTCTCTGCGAAGGTTCGGAGCATTTGTTTCAATGTACCGTTGAAACGTTCGCAGAGCCCATTCGTCTGGGGGTGGTAAGGGGAACTAATGACCGGCTTAATGTCACAAGACTTCCAGAGGCGCTGCGTGACTTCGGCGGTGAACTGGGTGCCCTGATCGGAGACAATCTCCCTGGGTAGTCCCACCCGGGAGAATATCTTCATCAGGGCTTCGGCTACTGTCTCAGCCTGTATATTCGTCAGGGCCACCGCCTCTGGATATCTGGTGGCATAATCTACTACTGTCAGGATAAATCTTTTACCTGATGGGCTTGCTTTGTTGAGGGGTCCTATTAGGTCAACTGCTACCCTGCTAAAGGGTTCCTCGATTATGGGGAGGGGATGTAACTTGGCCTTGCGCCGGTCCACCCTTTTCCCCACCCTTTGACAGGTATCGCACGTGTTGCAATACCTGCGCACCTCCTGGCTAATTCCCGGCCAAAATAAACTTTGGGTTAACCTGTATCGGGTCCTGCTGACCCCTAAATGTCCAGATAGCGGAATGTCATGGGCTATCCGTAGTAACTCCGCCCGGTACCGCTGAGGTACCACTAACTGCCTCATCACAATCGGGTCTGACCCGGATACCTGCTTATCCGTCTCCCGATATAACAGCTGGTTGTCCCAAATAAACCTTTCGCCCTCCCCCCCAGGCGTGTCTGCTGTCACCTTGTCCCTATACACCTGCAAGGTGGGGTCAGTCACTACCTCAGCTGCAAATTCGTTAGGAGGGGCCCAGGGGACACAGTCAGGGGAAGGGGAAGGATCTCTTACCTGAACCTCCGGGAGTGTGTTGTAGTCCATGGTGCGGGCCTGTTGTCGAGTGACCACAGGGTGAGCTTCTCCTGTGGTGGGTGTCTGGGGCTCAAAAGCAGATGTGAGCCTCCCCAGATCGTTCCCCAATAAAACCTCCGCCGGTAACTGCGGCATCAACCCCACCTCCACATGCCCTGCCCCCGCTCCCCAATGCAAATGTACCCTTGCTGTGGGTAGCCGGTATACTGCTCCCCCGGCTACCCTGACGGCCACAGTCTTATTAAGTTTAGCTTGGTCTGAGACCAGGTGACTTTTTACCAGGGTGATGGTGGCTCCTGAGTCACGTAGCCCCTGAACCGCTTTACCCTCCAGATACACGGTCTGCCTGTGATGCTGGCGGTTGTCTGCGTTAGCCTGGACGGGATCTGCCTCGTGCAGTACCTCCCACTGCTCTACTGTTGTGATGGGAACTGCTGAACCATACGGTGTGGCCACGATGTCCTGGTAGTGATGGGCTGCGGCGGCTCTCGGTGGTGGTGGCGGACCGGGTCGAATCCAGGTGGAACGGTCCCGCAGCTGGGGGCATTCCCTTTTATAATGTCCCCACTTCTGGCAGTGGTGGCAAGGGCCCGACGTGGGCTGGCGGAAACGTGGCTGTGCAGCGGGTGGTGGTGGTGGTGGCAGTGACCTTGGTAGAGCTGGCGTGTAGTTATTTCCCCCAAAGGTTTTAAAAGGTACTTTTGGAGCTGCAGGTTTTTGCTGCCTGCGTGCATCCAGGTACTCGTCCGCCTTCCTGGCTGCTTCGGTAAGGGAGGTAGGGTTTCTGTCTCTTACCCACTCCTGTACCTCGCTGGTTACTCCTTCATAAAATTGCTCCAGCAGTACCATTTGCAATACATCCTCCATAGACCGTGCCTTGCTCGCTTGCACCCACCCCAAGACTGCTCGTTGCAGTCTGCATGCCCACTCAGCATGTGAGTCTTTCTCCACCTTCTTTAAATCCCTGAATCTCCGCCGGTATGCTTCTGGTGTTATAGCATACCTGGCCAATATAATTTCTTTCACTTTGTGGTAATTCCGTATTTCATCATTCGGTACAGTCCGATATGCCTCAGCTGCCCTCCCAGTTAACCTCCATGCCAAAATAGGTACCCAGTCCTCTGTGCTGATTCTATGCAGTGCACACAGTCTCTCGAAATCTTGCAGGAAAGCGTCTATATCTTCCTCTGCCTCCACATATGTTTTAAAAGCCTGGTACGGTATTTTCGGCTTACCTTCATGTGGCATATTTACTGCAGAGCTGCGTTCTGGGGCCGCTGTTTGACTCCTCAGTATAAATTCCTGGACCTCCGTTATTGTTTTGGAAACAATCTCTGTTGGAGGGTGTTCCCCATAGAAAGACAGCCGAAATTGTACCTGCCTCTGGAACTCCCTTTGTTCCGGTGTTTCTCCCGAATTCCCCTGTTCGGGAACCGAATCGCCTTCCATTCGGTACTCCGCCATCAGTTCAGTGATAAGTGCCGCTTTTGTCTTATTGCTGGCTTGTATACCCTTTGCCTCCAGAAGGTCTTTTAGCGTGGAGCGTTTTAGTGTGGCAAAATCAATCTCCATCCGTACTCCATTTAGGCTTGTTCCTCTGTGAGTCTGGATCCCAGCGCTGCCAACCAATGTAGCGGAGATGCAATATTACCCAGGTTATCTCCGCTTATAATCCAAGTGAGACTCAGGAACAAGTAAATAGTAAATCCAAAGGCAGGGTTTCCAGCAGGTCAAATACAGCAATATCCCAACAGCAATCCCAATAACTGGACGACACACAGTTTCAGGAGCATAACTGACAAGCCTTTTCCAGCAAGATTGAACTACTTTATTTGACAAACAACACAGACTTATATACACCAAACTGCAATCAGATAACACTTGATTAAACAATAGAAAACTTAAACACATCACCAGTAAAGCAGTATCTAGCCACTTTAATCTGGAGCCAGAAGCAAGGTAGTCAGACTGGGTGGCTGACATAACGAAACAATGGAAGGCTTTAATACACAGAAAATACAGCAGATACACGGATGCAGCTTTATACAGTATTTTTGTAGGGTTGCCTGGTGCCATCTGCTACAATGCACCTTGGCCGTTAAAAACCAAAAGCACAATATAGAATATTTTGTACAGTCCTAACCTCAACATCTGAGGAAAGGGATTTAGGTGTAATAATTTCAGAGAACTTAATAGTAGGTAGACAATGCAATAGAGCAGCAGGAAATGCTAGCAGAATGCTTGGTTGCATAGGGAGAGGTATTAGCAGAATGCTTGGTTGTATAAGGAGAGGTATTAGCAGAATTCTTGGTTATATAGGGAGTTGTATTAGCAGAATGCTTGGTTGTATAAGGAGAGGTATTAGCAGAATGCTTGGTTATATAGGGAGAGGTATTAGCAGAATGCTTGGATATATAGGGAGTTGTATTAGCAGAATGCTTGGTTGTATAAGGAGAGGTATTAGCAGAATGCTTGGATGTATAGGGAGAGGTATTAGCAGAATGCTTGGTTGCATAGTGAGAGGTATATAGTAGTAGATAGAGGGAAGTGCTCATGCCATTGTACAGAGCACTGGTGAGACCTCACTTGGAGTATTGTACAGAGCGCTGGTGAGACCTCAATTGGAGTATTGTACACAGTACTGGAGACCAGATCTCCAGAAGGATATTGATACTTTGGAGAGAGTTTAGAGAAGGGCTACTAAACTGGTTCATGGGTTTAAGGATAAAACTAACCAGGAAAGGTTAAAGCATCTTAAAATGTATATCTTGGAGGAAAAACGTAACGGGGGGATATGACAGAGACGTTTAAATACATAAAGAGAATCAACACAGTAAAGAAAGAGAGTATTTTTAAAAGAAGAAAAACTACCACAAGTAGGGGACATAGTCTGAAATTAGAGGAGCAATGATTTAAACATATCAGGAAGTATTAATTTACTGAGAGGGGATTGGATGTATGGAATAGCCTCCCAGCGGAAGTGGTAGAGAGAAACACAGTCAATGATTTTAAGCATGAGTGGGATAGGCACAAGGCTATCCTAGATATAAGATAAGGCCAGGGACTAATGAAAGTATTACATTACTGAGAGCGTAGAGGATCCATGGAATAGTCTTCCAGTAGAAGTGGTAGAGGTTAATACAGTGAAGGAGTTTAAGCATGCATGGGATAGGTATAAGGCTATCCTAGATTTAAGATAAGGCCAGGGACTAATGAAATTATTACTTTACTGAGAGGGTAGTGGATGCATGGAATAGTCTTCCAGTAGAAGTGGTAGAGGTTAATACAGTAAAGGAGTTTAAGCATGCATGGGATAGGTATAAGGCTATCCTAGATATAAGATAAGGAACTAATAAAATCATTTAGAAAATTGGGCAGACAGAATGTTTTTTATCTGCTGACACATTCAATGTTTCAATGATATCATATACTTTGTAAAAAATTCTAATAAGTTCTATAATCTGTTAATTGACACAATGTAATATTTTTAATGATTCTTCCGCAGGTTCACCTACGGAAACCTTGTTACAACTTTTACTAGATAGTCAAGTTCGATCGTCTTCTCGGCGCTCCGCCAGGGACGTTGCAGACCCCGGCGGGGCCGATCAGAGGACCTCACTTAACCATCCAATCGGTAGAAGCGACGGGCGGTGTGTAAAAAGGGCAGGGACTTAATCAACGCGAGCTTATGACCCGCACTTACTGGGAATTCCTTTTTCATGGGAAATAATTGCAATCCCCAATCCCTATCACGAATGTGGTTCATTGGGTCACCCGCACCTGTCGGCGATGGGTAGACACACGCCAATCCGTTCAGTGTAGCACTCGTGTAGTCCCAGACAGCTAAGGGCATCTCATACCTGTTATTGCTCAATCTCGTGTGGCTGAACGCCACTTGTCCCTCTAAGAAGTTGGACGCCAACCGCTGGGGGTTGTATAACTAGTTAGCATGGAGGAGTCTTGTTCGTTATCGGAATTAACCAGACAAATTGCTCCACCAACTAAGAACAGCCATGCACCACCACCCACAGAATCGAGAAAGAGCTATCAATCTGTCAATCCTTTCCGTGTCCAGGCCGGGTGAGGTTTCCCGTGTTGACTGTTGAGTCAAATTAAGCCGCAGGCTCCACTCCTGGTTGTGCCCTTCCATCAATTCCTTTAAGTTTCAGCTTTGCAACCATACTCCCCCCAGAACCCAAAGACTTTGGCGCTGCTTGGCGGGTCATGGGAATAACACCACTGGATCGCTAGTCAGCATTGTTTATGGTTGTAACTATGACAGTATCTGATTGTCTTTGAACCTCTGACTTTCATTCTTGATTAATGAAAACATTCTTGGCAAATGCTTTTGTTTTGGTTCGTCTTGTGTCAGTCCAAGAATTTCACCTCTAGCAGCAAAAATACAAATGCCGGCCGTCCCTTTTAATCATGGCCCCAGTTCTGAAAACCAACAAAATAGAACAGGAGTCCTATTCCATTATTCCTAGCTGAAATATTCAGGAGACCGGCCTGCTTTGAACACTCATGCTTTGAACACTGCTTTGAACACTGATTTTTTCAAAGTAAATGCTTCAGACCCCCGGGACACTCAGTCAAGAGCAACAGGGAGGCGCTGAGAGGCAGGGGCTGGGACAGGTAGCTTGCCTCGCGGCGGAATTCCAGCTCGATACCAAGATCCAACCACAAGCTTTTTAACTGCAGCAACTTTAATATTAGCTATTGGAGCTGTAATTACCTCGGCTGATGGCACCAGACTTGCCCTCCAATAGATTAGACTGATTCAACTGCACAAATTACAGCTGAAATAGCCCTGCCTGATTACCCTAACTCCCCCCACTGTTCTTCTCCTACTGATAACCTTTCCTGACCCTAATTAAGATCCCCTCCCTTAGACCCTTAATTGAATTACTGCTAATCCCCAACTTGCCAGGATGTCTCAGTCTATTAAAGGATTTAAAGTGTACTCATTCCAATTACAGGGCCTCAAAAGAGTCCTGTATTGTTATTTTTGGTCACTACCTCCCTGAGTCGGGAGTGGGTAATTTTCGCGCCTGCTGCCTTCCTTGGATGTGGTAGCCGTTTCTCAGGCTCCCTCTCCGGAATCGAACCCTGATTCCCCGTTACCCGTGGTCACCATGGTAGGCACAGAAAGTACCATCGAAAGTTGATATGGCAGACATCCGAATGTATCGTCGCCGTCACTGATACGATACAGTGATTGATACTGGAGGTGTAGAAAGGGAGACCGAGAGATACCCGAAAAGACCTGGGGAGACTGATTTTGGGAGAGCTGCCACTAGTGGGGTGAGAGCTGTCACTAGTCGGGTGAGAGCTGCCACTAGTGGGGTGAGAGCTGCCACTAGTGGGGTGAGAGCTGCCACTAGTGGGGTGAGAGCTGCCACTAGTGGGGTGAGAGATGGGAATGTTTTAGAAAAGGGCTGAGTTCTCTCCTTCTGGGGAGAACTCAGGAATATGAGGCTTTTAATAGCACATGTTCACTATAACAATAGAAACCTCCATACACATAATATTGAGCTAAGTCCCAGGAGTAACTCCCATCACTCAATTCTTCAATGGAAGGAGTCTCAACTGCAAACCAACCTCTGCTGGTAATGTATAAATGTGGTAATTTGTTTCCAGCATAATCTCCATTTTTGTGGATGTCATTAGCATATATATTTGGGTAAATGTAACTTAAATCCCACAATTTCTGGGATCTATATGTTTTAGCCTGGTGTTTATCTGTCATCCTTTCTGCAGAAGGAAGCCAGAGGAATATCCTATAGATATTACCAAGAACCATAAATTCTTATAGTCTAGCTATTTACCCAAATATGTCATATCTAATCTCCAGAGCCATAAAATTCACAGTAATGTGCAGTGTGTGAGTGTATCCCAGACTCCACAGCCATAAAACTCACAGTAATGTGCAGTGTATGAGTGTATCACAGACTCCACATCAATAAAACTCACAGTAATGTGCAGTGTGTGTGTATCACAGACTCCACAGCCATAAAACTCCCAGTAATGTGCAGTGTGTGAGTGTATCCCAGACTCCACAGCCATAAAACTCACAGTAATGTGCAGTGTATGAGTGTATCACAGACTCCACAGCAATAAAACTCACAGTAATGTGCAGTGTGTGAGTGTATCCCAGACTCCACAGCCATAAAAAACTCACAGTAATGTGAAGTGTGTGAGTGTATCACAGACTCCACAGCAAGAAAACTCACAGTAATGTGCAGTGTGTGTTTATCACAGACTCCACAGCAATAAAACGCACAGTAATGTGCAGCGTTTGAGTTGTATTGCTGTGGAGTCTACGATACACTCACACTGCACAATACTGTGAATATATATACATTAATGTCGCCCTTGCACACATACATTTCTGGTGAAGTTGCCCCCTGCGGAAAAAACTTGGACACCCCTTCTCTATAGTCTGAGTGTGCATCCACTAGTATATCACTGACGTAGCTTTACACTGATTGCACTATTACTGTTGTTTTATTTGCTCTTTAAGTGTTTCCTCTAATCCTGCACCATCCCTGTTGTTGTACTTTGAGATTTGTGGACACCTGGGACAGGGTTTTGGGGGTTTTGTATTTCGTGTTATTAATAAAATGCCTCAGCGACAGAACTTTCCTTTTGTCATCATTTTCCAGAGAGTTTTATTTCTCTTTATCACACAATGGCAGAGAATCATTACATCCTCAGACACACTCATAGTTACAGCTCTGAGATGAATTCCCTAAATAGAATGTAAGTGTGTCCATGAAAGATGTCTCCACTGATATTACTGCTCTTTGGTGCTGTTGGGCTCATTACAATACATTTTAAGATCTGCTAAAAATAAAAAGAAGGAGAGAATGGCACAGAATTAATATGGGAATTTCAAACTCTAGACCAAAGGAGCCAAGCTGGAAAAATTCAACTATTCAGCTGCATTGGAGAATAGGCTACGTTGGCCTAAATAATGAAATTCCCTTGTCAATTCCCTGCAGTTCCCTGCTATTCTCTTTTTATTGAGTAGAGCCTCACATACAATGTAACGTTTTGCATGGTAACAGTTATTCCTGTTGACAAACACTATCTGTCTCTAGACATTAACTAAGAAGATAAATTGGCAAAGTTCCTCACAGTTGGTTTGCCATTAATGAATGATGTACGTACCTTATTGTTAATACATTTGGCTGCTTCTTCAGGACTGGGCTATAAAAGAAATGTGTAACAATATAAATCCCACCATTATAGAACAATGCTTATCTAAAACATGTGTGTACAATGTCGTATGGTAATAATGACTTACCAATTTAAATCCAGCTTGTTCAAGTAATTTTAGAAGACTTTGTACTCTCTATAAAACATGAAAATAAGTAGTTTGTAATGCATAGGAATTTTAATAAAGAAACAGAAACCTACAAATGGTCACAAAGTATTTTCATTTCTGCAGAAACAGGAGCAGGTTACATTACAATACATGGGGGCATCATCAGTACATTCTGTGCTTTCCTGCTCCTCATGTTTGGAGAAAGGACGAACATATAAGTATAAACAGGGTCGGCCTTAGGGGTGTGCGGCTTGGGTGAAACGCCACTACTGCTTCCTGCAACGCCGTGTGTGAGTTGGTGGGGAGATCTCAAAGGCACTGGGGGGAGAGCTGGTGGGGAGATCTCAGAGCTGCTGGTGGGGAGATCTTAGAGCTGCTGGGGAGAGCTGGTGGAGAGATCTCAGAGCTGCTGGTGGGGAGATCTCAGAGCTGCTGGTGGGGAGATCTCAGAGCTGCTGGTGGAGAGATCTCAGAGCTGCTGGGGGAGAGCTGGTGGGGAGATCTCAGAGGAGCTGGTGGGGAGATCTGGTAGGGAGATCTCAGAGGCGCTGGGGGGAGATCTCAAAGGCACTGGGGAGAGGTAAGAGCAGAAGAGGGGAGGAGAGAACAGAGGAGGGGAAGGAGGGTGGAAGAGAACAGAGGAGAGGGGAGGAGAGAACAGAGGAGGGGAGGAGAGAACAGAGGAGAGTGGTGGAGAGGGGAAGAGAACAGAGGAGAGGGGAGGTAAGGTCAGAAGCAGGGAGGAGGGGGAGGAGGGCGGAAGAGAACAGAGGAGAGGGGAGGAGAGAACAGAGGAGGGGAGAGGAGGGCGGAAGAGAACAGAGGAGAGGGGAGGAGAGAACAGAGGAGAGTAGAGGAGAGATCAGAGGAGGGGGAGGAGAAAGGAGGAGGAGAGGAGAGAACAGATATGGGGAGGAGTGGGAGGAGGGGGAGAGAATAGATATGGAGGAGGAGGGGGAGAGAGAACAGATATGGAGGAGGAGGGGGAGAGAGAACAGATATGGGGAGGAGGGGTGAAGAGAACAGAGGAAAGGGGAGGAGAGAACAGAGGAGGGGGAGGAGAATGGAGGAGGAGAGAAGAGAACAGATATGGGGAGGAGAGAACAAATATAGGGAGGACTGGGAGGAGGGGGAGAGAACAGATATGGAGGAGGAGGGGAGAGCAATAACAGATATGGGGAGGAGGGGAGAGAGAGAACGGATATGGGGGAGGAGGGGGAGAGAGAACAGAGGAGGGGAAGGAGGGCAGAGGAGAGGGGAGGAGAGAACAGAGGAGAGTGGTGGAGAAGGGAAGAGAACAAAGGAGAGGGGAGGAGAGAACAGAGGAGGGGGAGGAGAAGGGAAGAGAACAGAGAAGAGGGGAGGTAAGAGCAGAAGAGGGGAGGAGAAAACAGAGGCGGGGGAGGAGGGCGGAAGAGAACAGAGGAGAGTGGAAGAGAGAACAGAGGAGAGGGGAGGAGAAGGGAAGAGAACAGAGAAGAGGGGAGGTAAGAGCAGAAGCGGGGAGGAGAGAACAGAGGAGGGGAAGGAGGGCGGAAGAGAACAGAGGAGAGGGGAGGAGAGAACAAAGGAGAGGGGAGGAGAGAACAGAGAAGGGGGTGAGAGAACAGAGGAGGGGAGAGGAGGGCGGAAGAGAACAGAGGAGAGGGGAGGAGAGAACAGAGGAGGGGGAGGAGAAAGGAGGAGGAGAGGAGAGAACAGATATGGGGAGGAGAGAACAGATATGGGGAGGAGTGGGAGGAGAGGGAGAGAATAGATATGGAGGAGGAGGGGTGAAGAGAACAGAGGAGGGAGAGGAGAAAGGAGGAGGAGAGGAGAGGAGAGAACAGATATGGGGAGGAGTGGGAGGAGGGGGAGAGAATAGATATGGAGGAGGAGGGGTGAAGAGAACAGAGGAGGGAGTGGAGGGGGAGGAGAAAGGAGGAGGAGAGGAGAGAACAGATATGGGGAGGAGAGAACAGATATGGGGAGGAGTGGGAGCAGGGGGAGAGAACATATATGGAGGAGGAGGGGAGAGCGATAACAGATATGGGGAGGAGGGGAGAGAACAGATATGGGGGAGGAGGGGAGAGAACAGATATGGGGAGGAGGGGAGAGAGAACAGATATGGGGGAGGAGGGGAGAGAGAACAGATATGGGGGAGGAGGGGAGAGAGAGAACAGATATGGGGAGGAGGGGAGAGAGAACAGATATGGGGGAGGAGGGGAGAGAGAGAACAGATATGAGGGAGGAGGGGAGAGAGAGAACAGATATGGGGGAGGAGGGGAGAGAGAGAACAGATATGGGGGAGGAGGGGAGAGAGAGAACAGATATGGGGGAGGAGGGGAGAGAGAGAACAGATATGGGGGAGGAGGGGTAGAGAGATTTTGAATGAACACACAGACTCTTACCTTATGTAGTTGCAAAGCATTTAAGGCACTATCAGTTATCTGCGGAAGAATTGATTCATTAAATTTTGCATTCAAACATTTCAAAGTGGTTTATTTACATTATTTATGTAATCTTTTGCTCAATATGTCACATTTCAAATTCAAATCAATTATATATACGTACATGTATATGTACATTGAATTTTACTGACCCATGAGTCAACATATTAGTACCTTTTAGAGCGGAAAATTATGTTTCAACAGCCACATACCAAACATCGCTCTGGTCATTGGCCCAGAAAATCCCTGGTCCTTAAGGGTTAAAATTGTAAAACTTTTTACATGTGAATATTTACAAGTAAAAAAAAAATCCCTTTATAATAGTCTTAGATCCAGACCTTTTCTTTTTTTATCTTATATCCCACCAAATACAGTATATTTATCTTTGTGAAACTCGTTACACTCCAAGAGTTATTGACAGAAAACAACAATGGGTGAAAGTTTCTAAAAGTGGAGCAAGCAATAATATAGTGGTCGGTGCTCTTTCTTCTCCATCATCTATTGGAAGAGGATTCTGCTGTGCTGTGGATGAGAGAAGAGGATTTGCATGGCTCTTCCTCATCTTCTCAGCGCATCTTGTAACTGGTATGTAGGGGAGAGGATGAGAGAGTGCAACACTGGGCAAGCTCTGTGTGTGCATTGTGACACTGGGGCAATGCTATGAGAGTATTCTAAAACATGGTTAATCTGTGTAGGGGCAATGTGACACAAGGACAGTTCTATGAGGGTAGTGTGATGAAAGGACAGCTCTGTGAGTGTATTGTGACACTGGGGCAGTTATGTGGGACACTAGTGGAAAGCTCTGTGGGTGGATTGTGACACTGGGGCAGTTATGTGGGACACTAGTGGAAAGCTCTGTGGGTGTATTGTGACACTGGGGCAGTTATGTGGGACACTAGTGGAAAGATATGTGGGTGGATTGTGACACTGGGGCAGTTATGTGGGTGGATTGTGACACTGGGGCAGTTATGTGGGACACTAGTGGAAAGCTCTGTGGGTGGATTGTGAAACTGGGGCAGTTATGTGGGTGGATTGTGACACTGGGGCAGTTATGTGGGACACTAGTGGAAAGATATGTGGGTGGATTGTGACACTGGGGCAGTTATGTGGGACACTAGTGGAAAGCTCTGTGGGTGGATTGTGACACTGGGGCAGTTATGTGGGACACTAGTGGAAAGCTCTGTGGGTGGATTGTGACACTGGGGCAGTTATGTGGGACTCTGGGGAAGTTACGTGGGTGGATGTTGAGGTTAGGACAGTATCAAATATTCTATATTCTGCTTTGGGGTTTTTACGCCCAAGGTTTATAATCCTGCACTTATCCACAATAAATGTTAGTTGCCACAGCTCTGACCATTTTCAGCAACAGATTGCAATTTATTGAAATCTAGGTAAGCAATGTCTACTGCGCAACCCTGATCTATTATTTTAGTCACCCAATCAAAAACATCTATAAGATTAGTTTGGATTGATCTCCCAGAAGTAAACCCATGTTGTCTCTGATCTTGAAATCCATGTGATTTTAGATGTTCAACAATCCTATTCTTTGACATGCTTTCCATTATTTCCCCCACTACTGAAGTAAGACTTACTGGTCTATAGTTGCCCGCCTCCTCCCTACTACCTTTCTTGTAGTGGGCACAACATTTGCTAATTTCCAGTCTTCTGGGACTACTCTTGTTAACAATGATTGTTTAAATGAATCTATTGGCAGTTTTGCTAGTTCTCCACTCAGTACTTTTCATAACTTTGGGTGTATCCTATCAGGGCCCATCAACTTATTTGTCTTTACGTTAGACAGCTGAAGTCAAACCTCTTCCTTTGTAAACTCACTTATAGTAAAAAAAAAAAAAATCTCTAGCATCTCGGGCCCCTCTCTCAATACCCCCCACCCTGCACCCAGTGAAAATCTGCCCGGCTCCTCTTCCTGGGGAGAATTACATTTCTTGTAAATGTGATACCACATGTCTAGCCTAAATTTTATTTGAGTACTATGATTTCATGCAATTTTGTTTTGACTCAATAAAACTAAATAGGACTGTATAACTTAGATGTTGCTTTTACCAGGAAGGCAGAAAAAAAATATTGAAACTGATCAAATAAAAAAAAGTGAAATTTTAACTTTTTCATGAGCAGAGGGTGCCAATACAGATAATTGTCATGGGTCCTAGAGATCCTAGTACACAGGGCCAGCCCTGTAATGGGGCACATTGGGGCAGCTGCCCCAGGCGGCACCCTGGCAGAGGCGGTACTTTGCTGCTCCATGCAGCGGTCTTTTTCTTTTTTTCCCTGTGTTCCTTGATTGAAGGAGGTCTCAGCCAATCAGGTGAGACTTATCAACTCTCCTGATTGGCTGAGAAACCTCCCATGATTGGCTTGCAGCAGGTAAGTTAAAAACTGACAGTGCGTGAATGAGTGTATGTCAGTGTGAGTGAGTGTGTGGGTATGTCAGTGTGAGTGAGTGTGTGGGTATGTCAGTGTGAGTGAGTGTGTGGGTATGTCAGTATGTGTGAGTGTGTGGGTATGTCAGTGTGAGTGAGTGTGTGGGTATATCAGTGTGAGTGAGTGTGTGTGTATGTCAGTGTGAGTGAGTGTGTGGGTATGTCAGTGTGAGTGAGTGTGTGGGTATGTCAGTGTGAGTGAGTGTGTGGGTATGTCAGTATGTGTGAGTGTGTGGGTATGTCAGTGTGAGTGAGTGTGTGGGTATATCAGTGTGAGTGAGTGTGTGTGTATGTCAGTGTGAGTGAGAGTGTGTGTATGTCAGTGTGAGGGAGAGTGTGTGTATGTCAGTGTGAGGGAGAGTGTGTGTATGTCAGTGTGAGGGAGAGTGTGTATATGTCAGTGTGAGGGAGAGTGTGTGTATGTCAGTGTGAGGGAGAGTGTGTGTATGTCAGTGTGAGGGAGAGTGTGTGTATGTCAGTGTGAGGGAGAGTGTGTATATGTCAGTGTGAGGGAGAGTGTGTGTATGTCAGTGTGAAGGAGTGTGACACTGCCTATAACTGTCTAGTCACCAAGGGGTTAACTCCTCTGACACTGCCTTTATCTGTCTAGCCACCAAGGGGTTAACTCATCTGACATTGCCTTTATCTGTCTGGCCACCAAGGGGTTAACTCATCTGACACTGCCTATATCTGTCTGGCCACCAAGGGATTAACTCATCTGACACTGCCTACATATGTTAAGCAATCCAGGAGTTAACTTGTCTGACACTGACTCTACCGTATTTGCTCGATTATAAGACGACCCTGATTATAAGACGACCCCCCAAACTTTGGATATTCCATTAGGAAAAAAACTAAAAGCCTGAATATAAGACTACCCTATAGGAAAAAAGTTAAACTTGTATATATTCATATGTAAATTGCTTTTTTAATAAAAAATTATGATATCAAAAAATGTATTTCTAGTTTTTATTTCTTTTTATGTGCCAATGCTGCCTTTCTCTTTCCCTTGCCCCCATTTTTCTCTCTCTCCCCCCTCCCCTTGTCTGTCTCTTAACCCCCTCACTCCCCTTGTCTCTGTCTCTTAACCCCTTCCCTCCCCTTGTCTCTGTCTCTTAACCCCTTCCCTCCCCTTGTCTCTGTCTCTAAACCCCCTCACTCCCCTTGTCTCTGTCTCTTAACCCCTTCCCTCCCCTTGTCTCTGTCTCTTAACCCCTTTCCTCCCCTTGTCTCTGTCTCTTAATCCCTTCCCTCCCCTTGTCTCTGTCTCTTAACCCCCTCACTCCCCTTGTCTGTCTCTTAACCCCTTCCCTCCCCTTGTCTCTGTCTCTTAACCCCCTCACTCCCCTTGTCTCTGTCTCTTAACCCCCTCACTCCCCTTGTCTCTGTCTCTTAACCCCTTCCCTTCCCTTGTCTCTTAACCCCCTCCCTCCCCTTGACTCTGTCTCTGCCCCCCTCCCTCCCCCTGTCTCTCTGTCCCCCTCCCTCCCTCCCCCTGTCTCTCTGCCCCCCCCCTCCCTCCCCCTGTCTCTCTGCCCCCCCTCCCTCCCTTCCCCTTACCTTGATCCCTGGTGGCTAGTGGGGGCAGCCGGGGGATGTCTGCACGATACGTGCAGAAATCCTCCATGCTGCCCGACACGGCAGTCTATTATGACGGACAGCTGTCCGTCATAATAGTCTGCCATGTCGGGCAGCATGGAGGATATCTGCACGTATAGTGCAGACATCCCCCAGCTGCCCGATTGTCCCTGGTGCCTAGTGGGGCCGCAGAGGAAGTCTGCGCGATGAGCGCAGACCTCCCCTGCTGCCGCCCGGCACGCTCGCCGGGACTTCTGTGACGAAAGCGGAAGTACCCGGCTTCTTCACAGAAGCCCCGGCGGCCGTGCCGGGCGGAAGCAGGGGAGTCTGCGCTCGTTGCGCAGATATCCCCTGCTGCTAGAGAGGGGGATCCAGGTCCCTTGCAGCTCTGCTGGGGACCTGGATCCATGTCTTATAAACTGACCTCAATTTGAGATCAGATTATAAGAAGACCTCGATTATAAGACGAGGGGTAGTTTTCAGATTTTTTTTTCTGAAAAAAACCTCGTCTTATAATCGAGCAAATACGGTATTTATGTGGATTTTGTTATAGGTCACTGGTCACATTATGTTTTAGGGAATTGCACAGTCTATTATCATAATAATGTTTTACTATTACTCTCTTTTCCCTAAACATTGTATGTGACCCCTGACCTATAACATGACTCAAACATTGTACATTAAGTGTAAATGCTCAAATCTTTAGGGCACACATTTTAATCATGGCGTGCCAATACTCACACCATATCATTTTGCATATAGAGGTGTTCTTGCATTTTATCCCATTCAATATGTGTAATAGTGATTAATCACATTTTATCCCATTCAATATGTGTAATAGTGATTAATCACATTTTATCCCATTCAATATGTGTAATAGTGATTAATCACATTTTATCCCTGTAATTACACAGAGGAGGAGTTAGTAATATAAGCAGCGCACTCATGGGGTACCACGAAACAATCCTGTACCCAGGGGTCTGTGGCCCTAGGATTGGCCCTGATTCTGTACCTTAAAGTGGAACTAATTAATGCTGTTTAAATTGTTCTTCTTCATACCATACTTCCAAACATTCCAAATGGCCACAGAGGGATTCTCACACTTTGTTTGTGGGAGTGACTGAAGGTTTGCCAATTGGACTCAATGTATGTCATTTGATGGCATGCAGAATAAGGCAATAGTCTTTTAATTACTCTAATTAATATAGAAACACATTTACTGCAGTTTAGCCCCTTTGTGACAACGGAACTGGTCAGGCACGTCCAGCCGGCAACTCCTGGCAACAGCCCGGCATGTCCTGCAGTGGGATGAGCGGTTTACGCAATCAGCGTTCGCAAAAACTGCTCTGGCGGTACTGCTCTATTGGGCACCCAGGATCGCTTCAAGGGGCGATTGTGGGCGCGATATTAGAGAGCAGCTTGCACCTTCATTATGGCTGCTGCCCTCTTGTGGCGTAGAGGAGCCGAAAGTGAAAAAAATTAACTTCTGTTGCTTGGCTGCCCCCCATTGCTATGAAAAAAGGATTTAGTAATTAGATAAAATCTAGGGTTAGGGTTAGAATAATTGTTAGAGTTACAAATAAATTAGTTTAATCATAAAGGAATAGGGTTACAATTAAATTAAAAATAGAATAAATTAAGGGTTAGCATAAGGGTTAGAGTTAGGGTTAAATTTAGGGTTCGGGTTGGGCTCAAATGGTCACTAAAGAAAAAAAAAAACACAATAATATAACTCACAAAAAACTGTAGAAAAACATGGAAACAAGACCATTTCTAAACTTGGGAAAAATATAGATCTGGTCTTTCTTAATGATTGTATTTGTGTAAATTATTTTTTAGGTCAAAGTTAGAAAAAGGTTTTTTTTTATTTTTCATCATTTTATGATTCTTTTTGTGTAGTAAATTACAAGATACAATGAACATAAAGGTATCTAATGGAAGGTATCTTATGATGATAAAAACAACATATAATTTGTGTGTATAATACTGTGGTACAGTATGCGAGAAAGAAAAAAATTACAGCTAAACACAAACACCCCAGAAATTTCAAAACAGCCCTTGTCACCAAAGGAAAGACAAGGTCAAAAGATCATGTAACTAAGGGGTTAAACTCACTTAATTGTGAGTTTCATTCCTCTGGAGCTCTGTGATACATTTATACAACCCAAAACTTCTAAGCTGCTAGAGATGAGGGACAATAGAGGACAAAAGAGGGGCAGAGCTATTTGGGCAATAGACAGGCAATATTTGTTACACAAAAACAAGGGTCTGTAACTGTATTAGCCGTGAATGATAATCCGCAGCTGGATAAGCCTACATGTCTTAGAATGAATCGTGGAGACTTCCAGTTAGAACATGAAATAAAATGTATTTTAAAAAGCACAGACTGAGATAAAGAAACCTGTATACTACACATACATACAGTACACGAAGAGGTGAAACCAAAAGATCTCAGGAGCAGTATAGCCATCGAGGGCAGTTATGTGTACAGAGCATTGGTTTATATATTTGGTAAATAATAAAATATAAGACATTACCTCATCTTTGGATACAATTTTATCAGGGCAACCAGCTTTAACCTGTATGTTGGATGTAAGACACATGTTTAGGGCAGTACAAGATAATATGTGATATTTAAAACCAAACAAAATAAAAATGTAAAGATATAATATGTCTTTATATACAATATGTATTTGCAAAATAGCAACAAACATCACATTTTTTGTAGCATTATCTGTGATTTTGTGTTCCCGTGATCACTTTGCAATGTATCAGTAAATGCAATCCATGTAATCAAGCCCATCATGTAATTAGCAAATTCTAAGGACAAATAAACTTTTTTTGAGTCAATAATTAACTTAAGTGAAATGATTTCTTTTGGATGGAGAGGTTTATGTTATACTTTATTACATTCATAGAGTATCAAGCCGCTGATAGGGTTTCTATGAATGCTTTCCGGCTATCTAGAGGACATAGTCTTAAATTAGAGGGGCAACGATTTAAAAGTAATATCAGGAAGTATTACTTTACTGAGAGGGTATTGGATGTATGGAATAGCCTGCCAGCAGAAGTGGTAGAGGTAAACACAGTCAAGGATTTTAAGCATGCGTGGGATAGACACAAGGCTATCCTAGCTATAAGACCGGGAACGGGGGACTAATAAAAGTACTCAAAAAAAAATTGGGCAGACTAGATGGACCGAATGGTTCTTATCTGCCGACACATTCTATGTTTCTATGTTTCTATGTTTCCTAACACAGGCTGTGTCAGAATTCAGATGCCACATTGGGTCCCTTGGTTCATTTGTGTCGGACAAGAGTCCAGGAACGAAAGTAGGAGACGCTGAGGACTCTATGATTTAAATAAAGTATAAATTAAGTCTCCCCCCTACAAAAATGAGCTTCAATTAAACTAATTATTGACAAAAACAAGTTAATTTTATTAAACTTTAATAATCTGATTCAGCAATGTATATAAATGAGATCTTTAAATTACTAATATTGAGAAAGCTGTTTTCTTACCGCTATCCTTCCCAAGCATGTCTTCACGTCTTTGTCCTGTAGAATCACAATAATGATTAAGAATAAGTAAAAACAAAAACATTCCTTGTATTAATAATGGTTTTGGACTCCATAAAATTTTGCACAGGTTGATAGCATTAAAGAACAGTTATTACACTTTGTAGTAGGGAGCATTTTGTTTCCACTTATTCTTTTGTGAAGGACATAAAAGAATGTTGTTTTTGGTAAATTTCTTTAGGGTCCAAGAGTGAACTGTGGTGAGTAAAGATAAGCAAGTTATAAATGTTCCTTCTACTCTGCTGCTAATGTCTGTTATTTGCAATTCCCTTGTTAGTTAACCATCATTCACTGTTTTGTGATCTAACTGCTGTCAGAGGTATTGAAAAGTAATCTCGAGACTGGTACATATGAATAAAGCAGAAGAAAACGATAACAAGATGGATGCCAGCAGCCTCCATGTTGTGTCAGTTTTGGGACATCTTTCTGTGTGTTCAAATCTTATTCCCTGAGGATAAAAGGAAAGTCTTCTACATTCCTAACTCTGTTATCTGTAACCAAATATGTTACTGATAAGTTCATAGTATCACCAGAACAGATAAGGTGGTCATTGTTGTGCAAGGTTTATTACTCTAAAGCCACATCTCATTGTACTGATGCAGACACAGCTGTGTACATACTAGAGGAGAAGGGGGGCTTCTCTGCAACTTGCTACCCCACCCAAACTGGCAGAAACTGACAGACACAGACACACTGAGATTATTGGGATTTTTGATTTGTAGAATCTAATAAGGGTTATTATAAATACACCTAGTTTATTCAAATCACCCAATAAAATATAAAATTATATCAAACCTTCACTAATAAAAATGTAAAGTATAATTAATCCTTCATATTAATTAGAACATTGTTTTTATTGTTTTATTAGTGTGGTATACATTTTATTATACATTTTATTTAATGTGCAATGATAAGAATAAGAATATGATACATATTTACTCTAATTTCAAATTGTATTAACACTTTTAGACATTTAAACATATATATTGTCTTATATTATACTCACAATCCAGGTGTAGCTATAAACCATGACATCATCTCATTTAAATTACATACACCCATCCATTCAATTGGCTAGAAGTTACATAAACAGGATGTGAGTCTGAGATATGGTTTGGTTGATAAGTGGATACTGGAGGTGTAGAGAGGGAGACCTGAGATACCTGAAAAGACCAGGTTAGACTGATTTTGAGAGAGCTGCCACAAATGGGGTGAGAGATGGGAATGTTTTAGTTCTTCTGGGGAGAACTCAGGAATATGAGGCTTTTAATAGCACATGTTCACTATAACAATAGAAATCTCCATACCCATAGTGTGGAGCTAAGTCCCAGGAGTAACTCCCATCACTCAATTCTTCAATGGAAGGAGTCTAAACTGCAAACCAACCTCTGCCGGTAATGTATAAATCTGGTAATTTGTTTCTAGCATAATCTCTCATAATTTTTTATGGATGTCATTAGCATATATATTTGGGTAAATTTAACTTAAATCCCACAATTTCTGGGATCTATATGTTTTAGCCTGGTGTTTATCTGTCATCCTTTCTGCAGAAGGAAGCCAGAGGAATATCCTATAGATATTACCAAGAACCATAAATTCTTATAGTCTAGCTATTTACCCAAATATGTCATATCTAATCTCCAGAGATTATCTTAGATTCTCATTCTTAAAGTCTAAGCTAGAATACATACATTATCATTTACAGAGCAGATTAAGTAATAGCCACCTTGAGTATTTATATGATTTAGTAATATTACCGTACCTAAGCAGAGTATATGTTGGTAATTTGTAGGTAATTATGGTGTACTATCATTAACCATTTTAAATACTAATCATAATCAATGTAGATTGTATCTAAATAAAATGCATGGCCATCTTATGGTCAGAAACGTACTACATAGTAAATTATTCTACATGCATGTTAATATAGGCACAGAGCTGCATAATTCATGTTTTGTCCTACTTACTTATGTTATAAGTCCTACATGTGAATTATGATTAACAGCTATTGATATTGTATTTTGTTGTTATGCTATTTTGCTTACCGTTTGATCTTTATTCTATATTCAATAAATTCATTATTATTTTATTAATAATTGTGGCATTGTATTTACTTTTGTAAAAACGTCCTCCAAACTCTCACATACATAACGAATTCTTGATATGGGTATTTTTAGTCGGACCCAGATATATGAATCATCAATTTTCATATTTTTTATGATTCATAATTAATAATTCATATTTTTATGGTTATTAATAATACGACACTGCCCACATGTATTCTCAACTGAGAAAGTACTAAACAGAGGTCTGCTACACTGCTGGAATTATAGTCACTCATCAGTGATGGAAAACACACTGTTTGTTGATAGGCTGTAGAGGTGTGTGTTAATATAACAGTGTACAGATATCACAAACACCCACTTTGCTAAACTGTCTCTAGAGGTCTTGGCTGCTGTGACTGGCTTCTTTGAGGGAGAGGCAGCTCCTTTACACCACCTGATTTGGCTCTCTACCAATATGAATAGTAGCACCAAAGGAATTAGATGCAAAAATGTTTTGGTCCATTGCATCTGTAGCAAGTTTAAAGGGACTGTCTGGTGCCCAAATTGCATCTTCCAAATGTCAATGCATATTAAAGTACATTCAGCGTAATTTACAATGAATATTTTACATCTTACATTGCTTACAATATGAAACTCTTACAGTAAGATGAATTTGTTAAATTACAGCAGTTTGTAAGAACAACAACTGTCCACACTAGCTGGGTAAAAGTCAATTTCATCAATTTATTTATTTATTTTTTGCTGCCAGAAACAATGAGACTAATGCCATTCAAACCAATAGCATATCCTGTCTGTTTAGTGATGTTATCAGACAAGAGATCCTACGTATACAAGAGCAAGGTCACGTATGTGCCACACAATGCATTATATTCCACCAACAGAGCAGCTGATGGAATATCATGAGTAATTATAACAAAACCAATTGAAACAAAACTGATACATGCTCAGTGCCTACACACAATCAGTGTGCCAGTACCTGTAGGATATCATGCAGGGCTTAAGTAGAATATGAAACATTTACATAGCATGTGTATTATACAGGCAGTAGTCTTTCACTTGCACCAAAGTGAGTTTTGGGGTAAGGCTGTCCCTTTAACCTGTGTGCAGAAGCTGCTATGAGGTTTTGATGCAAATGCAGAATAGACTGCAAATAAACAGCATTTCCTCTATACCCTAATTCTACAGAGGCATGCACAGTGTACAGATATGACAGCACTTTGCCAGGTGGGGTATATTTATACAGTCACTACATCTGCAGTGATTAATGGGTGGATAAGGGACAGTGGTACAGGCTGATGGTGGAGTGTCTATCTTGTCAGGGAGGCACTTTAGTAACAGCAGGTGGACATGTGGAGAGAAGAAAAGTAAAGCTTTACTGCAAACTCTCAATCACTGATCAGAGTCTAAACCATGTTACATCTTGTTCCACAAAGTAATCAGTCAGGAGCCATGTGGCAACTAGTACTGGTGTCAGGACTCCAACGTGTCAGGCCACCAGTGAGGCTGTACCCAAGATTAGAGAGCTGCAAATTGAGCCCACAAGACTTTTTAGGTGGAACTGTGAGTGTCAGTGCGATCATATCTTATCACTGTATAGAAATATGTTCTCAAAGGTAAAAAAAACTGTTTTACCTTTTTTTTGTCACCTAGATATGTAGTAATTGTGCTGATACAGGGTCCGAGTTTCTGAAAAGAAAATGATATATCTACTGTGTCACAGTGCTTATGCTGTTTAATGCTTTGTTGATTAATACATGCCTTGCAAATGACAAAACAATTCAATGGTGCATTATAATCACATGGTTAAATTAATTCACATATGACTGAAACAGAGCAGGGATCTGGGTTGAGTAGAGTTTACATCTTATTTTCCCAACACATGAAAATTAATCTATATTTGATCCTAAGTTTAACTGATGAACAAATTAGGATTTTACAAGGTGTTTTTAGAGAGTAAGGGATATAAATAGGGGTAATAAGTATTTTACAATGTAAGGTTCAGGTAATCCAATGGTGGATTATTGAACTACTGGTTAGAATGGATGACAATAAGGTGGTGTTTAAGGGTTTGTACATAATAGGTTAATAAAATATATGGTTGTTAGTTAACCCCTTAAGGACCGGCATTTTGGTCATTCTGGACAATGGCTATTTTAACATTTCTGCGCTGTTTGTGTTTAGCCCTTCATTTTCTTACAGCTAAGAACCAACATAAATATATATATAGTTATTATCAAGACAAGAAGGGTTTTCTCCAGATACCATCATTTTGATCATATTGTATAATATACTATAAAATAACAAAACATTGGCCATGAACACTGTCTGTCAACCCATTGTCCAGCTTCCCTTCCAACCCACGTTTCTTTCTATTGACCTCTTTCCTATTCAGTCTGTCTTCCTTTGCCTTGGATTTAATGGCTCCTGTGTATTACCTACACTTCTCAAGCTGCACTCACCAGCATGCAATCAGTAATTATGTGTAACCCTATCAATTAAGGGCAAAATAGCAGAACAATCTACATGAATGGGACAATGTCTCTACCTCGGCTGTATTGTCCTTAAGTTTGAAATTCCCTGCAATTCCCTCTTCTATGAAAAATAATATTTCTTTTTTTGTGACAAAATGTTTACAGGAAATAGAAAAACTTACATTAATTGGTTTTGTCAGACAGGACACATCAGGCTGATCAGGCTTGATCTCTGCAATTAAAAACAAAAAGAAGAAACATGCACACAATGGTTGTAAATAGTGTACAAGACTAATAACTTTAACAACTTATATAGCACATTATAGTAAGCTTGTTACTTACGGGCGTCAACCGATGCATAGCAGAAGACAAACCCAAACACAAAGACAGGCAACATCATTGTGCTGATGGTTTGGTAGGACTGTAATTGTAATATTCAGTTGTAGATCTGCATGAGAACCTGTCTTTTTATATTGTCAAGAGATAATTGCATCATGACATGTTAAACATGGGACTTAGAAAATCTACTGGCAGTTACTAACCAATGTACACCTGCCAACATTTTACCATTACGCAACATTAATAAATAAAACCAAATCATGCTACAGACGGATGTTTGTTAAGAGAAACTTTCCTAATTAAAGGTTTTGTAATAAGAACATCTCATAATATATCCAGTCAGTGGGTCCTATTCAATAACCTGAGTTTATTTATCTCATATCATAATACACATATATACTAATGCCAGATACCACCTTATGAACCTATAACAATAAAGATTCAAGGTCTTGCAGTATCTAAATAAAAACAAAATAGAGCCCACCAGGTCCACAGAGACCGTCATTTGAAAGAAGAAGAAAAACCGGCATAATGTGTTAGATATTCAAATGAAAAGGTTTAATCCATTAATGTGTATGTCAGACACCAAGGCATGATGGGAATGTTATTCTCCTTAAGAAAGAAGACTCTTTCTCTGTATAAAAGGATATTACTACTGAAGCCGGAGAAGAGGGATCTGACAGCTGATACTTTTATGTTACAAACCAATTAACATTGATATAACTTCTATTTTACATAAAACTTGCAGCACGTCAGTGGTATGTATACCCACACTCTTAAAGGAACTTCCTTAAGGGAAGCAAGGGTTAAAAAAACATGTCCCAGACTTTGAGGTATAAACCCAACGTGTATATTAATAGAAACCTGCGGGGTTACTATCTGCTATTTACTCTGACTGCTGAATGCGAGGGTCTCTCGTTGCTAGCGCAGAGATAGGCCTTAGTTTTTGCATGGGGTCAGCGGGGGGGGGGGGGGGGGGGGGGGGGATTTCTTGTTAAGGCTGCCTGCTTCCTTCCAGACTATCCTGGCAGCTGTCAGTCAGAGGATAAACTGGCGTGTACTATCAAAAGTACTATCAAATGTACCTGTCAGTTCATCCTCACAACAGGAACAGCTAACATTACACTTCTGCCTCTATATTAGAAGTGTAAATGAAATATAAAGTGTATTGCTCCTTTGAGATGTTATACAGACATTATACAGAGTTGTGTTATCATTTTCGCTGAGTATACTGTTAATCGGGTGATATCTGGCGCTAGGTTATATGTGTATCGGGCTTTATATGTCTTATTGATCTCTTATTGTATAGCATTTCAGCACTTACTGAGTGTTAATAAAAGTGGGTTTTGGGCTCATTATAAGTGATATTTCTGACAGCAATGTGAGTGTGTGATCCCGATGCTTGCGGCTGGAACTGGCATCTGTACACGGGAGCAAAGACTGAATAAGTCACTTTGCTGCAGTCGCTACTTAAATATACTTACATGCAGGGCCGGACTGGGAGAAAAATTCGGCCCGGGCATTTTTTATCACAGCGGCCCACTAAGAAGGGGGCGGGGCAGAGGAGGTGTGTTTTGTCATCACCAATGACAAACACGCTCCCTCTCAAAGTGAGCATATTGGTTCAATGCTCTTCCAGGGCAGACCATGCGCAGAGCTCTGCTGAAGAGCTCTAGCATGAGAAAAAAGCCCTGTATGTGTTCTGCACAGTGCAAGCAAATTTAATAACATGCTTGCACTGTGTTTCCTTGCAACTTGTCTCTGGTGTCTCTATAAATGGATACCAGGAGACAAAAATGCCAGGAAAGAGTATTGAGCATGTGTTTGGAGCCTGCTTGTGGGATTGCGTGTGTGTAGAGTGAGCTGATTGTGGTGTGGTATTGTGTAATAAGGTCGGTTTTAGTTGTGTTGTGTTTGTGGTGTAATGTGATGCATATGTGGCTAGGGGCTGTAGAGAATGTGTGTATAGGGGATATAGCAAGTGTGTGCATACAGGCTATAGTGTGTGTGTGTGTGTGTATATATATATATATGTAGTGTGTGTTTAGAGGTGTAGTATGTGTTTGCTTACAAGGAATCTAGTGTGTGTATATATACATATATATATATGAGTCTAGTGTGTGTTTGAAGGACCCAGAATGTGTATAGGAGATCTAGTGAGTGCGTGTTTATAACGGTTTCAGAGTGTGTATATAGGGATCTAGTGCGTGTATGTGTGTAGATGATCCAGAGTTGGGTAAGGGATCTAGTGTGTGTCTGGAATGTAATGTGTTTAGGGGTGCAGTATGTGTGTGAGGGGTGCTGTGTGTATATATATATATATATATATATATATATATATATATGGAAGTATTGTGTATGTCTGTTGTGCAGTGTGTTGGGGGGGTTCTGTGTGTATGTGAGGGGTGCAGTATGTGTGTGTGAGGGGGGGCGGTGTGATGAGGGGGGGCGGTGTGTGAGGGGGGGCGGTGTGTGAGGGGGGGGGCGGTGTGTGAGGGGGGGCGGTGTATGATGTGTGTGAGAGTGCTGTGTGTGAGAGTGCTGTGTATGATGTGTGTGAGAGTGCTGTGTATGATGTGTGTGAGAGTGCTGTGTGTGAGAGTGCAAGAGTGCTGTCTATGATGTGTGTGAGAATGCTGTGTGTGAGAATGCTGTGTGTGAGAGTGCTGTGTGTGATGGGTGTGAGAATGCTGTGTGTGATGGGTGTGAGAGTGCTGTGTGTGATGGGTGTGAGAGTGCTGTGTGTGATGGGTGTGAGAATGCTGTGTGTGATGGGTGTGAGAGTGCTGTGTGTGAGAATGCTGTGTTTGAGAGTGCTGTGTGTTTGAGAGTGCTGTGTGTGTGAGAGTGCTGAGTTTGTGAGAGTGCTGTGTGTGATGGGTGTGAGAGTGCTGTATAAATGTTAGAATGGATTGTGTGTGTGTGTGTGTAGGAGGGGGGGGGGAATAAACAAATAAAATAAAAGGCATTATGTCGGGGGGGGGAAGACATGATGCCTGTTATTTTATTTGTTTATTCCCCCCCCCCAACACACACACACACACACACTCCATTCTAACATTTATACAGCACTCTCACACCCATCACTCTAACACACACAGCACTCTCAAACACAGCATTCTCACACACAGCACTCTCACACCCATCACTCTCACACACACAGCATTCTCACACAGAGCACTCTCAAACACAGCATTCTCACACACAGCATTCTCACACACAGCACTCTCACACCCATCACACACTGGTACCTGGGACTGGCGGTGCGGTGTTCCTCGTGGTGAGTGAGCGCAGGAGTTCACTCTCGCGAGATCCGGTCGTTGCCATGGCAATGCTCCGGATCTCGCGAGAGGAACCCGGTGGAGCTGCAAGTTAGAGCTCCGCCGGGTCCTCTCTCCAGACTGCCTCCCTCCCTCTCTCCCCGCCGACAGCATGTGGGCCGGTGAGGGAGATCTTTGATGTCCTCACCGGCCCTTCATGGAAAACAGCGGGGCCGGCGCTCGGATAGTGCCGGCCCTGCATAGACCGGCAGGGGGATCCCGGGACATCCCCTGCCGGCCTCGGGCCATGGCCACCGCGGCCCACCGGGCATTTGCCCGGTATGCCCGATGGCCAGTCCGGGCCTGCTTACATGTGTTGGCAACATAAGATTTAGCTAAGATGAGGTGATGGGATCCATGTGGTTTATAGAATCAGTAGTAACAATACAGATCCTCTTGTCCAATAATCACTGATCCCTCCCTCACAGGAGTCACTCTACCAACATAACTGTCAGATGCAACAGCAACACTGTCTATATATAAGATTAAATTGTTACAAGTATTAAACCTGCAGTCAGCAACATTTTTCTCTCTCACAGCAGGCGGGGTGGTCCTTGCCAATACAGTAGTTAAGGACGGAGGTGATGGAGTCAAAAAGGGATGGACAGGGTGTCCCCTCTCCTAACCTCTCAGATATTAGAAGAAAGGATAATGGCCGTGCCCACCGAGCTAACTGTCGGCTGGTGGTTAGCATCAGGTTTGAAACAAATGCAGAATTAGTACGGACGAGGGGAGAGGGGTTTCACTCTAGGGACTCTAGTTTAAAGGTTATGGTGATTTAAGATTTACAGATTGGCAAGGACCAGTTGGAGCTGTATGTTAACAGTATGTTTAAATAAAGTATTTATATTTCTATTTACAGAGTTTTATTAAGTTATAAGAAATATAAGAATAAATGGAGAAAGTTTTTGGCATACAGTTCTTCTTGGTTTTGTTAAATAAAAAGCTGTGGCCTATTTAACTCCATACATGTCTCGTGTCTTTATTGGGTAGGGTATGGGGATTTTGTAGGTAATTAAGGAACATTCCCCTTTACATCATACAAGCAATATCTCAGCTAATTCAACTCAGAGAGGTTATTTGCAGCTATTCTCCTGATGGATTACGAGGCAGTTTTGTGAGAAACCCTATAATTTAAGACACATCCGACCTCAGGAAGACACTAACCTTTTATTATCTCACAAATAAGGACACTAGTAATCTGACTGATTTTATTATTCATTCTAAACACAAACATTTCTTTCACTGTCTCTTTATATATGTGCTATAAGTCTGGGGGCAGAGGGCTGAGTGTGTTTGGGGATGGCTAACTACTGAGGGCAGAGGGCTAAGTGTGTGTGGGAATGGCTAACTACTGGGGGGCAGAGGGCTAAGTGTGTTTGGGGATGGCTAGGTCGGCTAGGTCTGGGGGCAGAGAGCTAAGTGTGTGTGGGAATGGCTAGGTCTGGGGGCAGAGAGCTAAGTGTGTGTGGGAATGGCTAACTACTGAGGGCAGAGGGCTAAGTGTGTGTGGGAATGGCTAGGTCTGGGGGCAGAGGGCTAAGTTTAAGTAGGATGGCTTAGTCTGGTGGGGGGCAGATTGGCAAATAAAAGGAAATAATAATAACAAATAATCATCATTTTCATTAAATATTAAAAAATAGTTTACATTTGAATTAATATTTCCATGCATATGTGATTGTGTGTCATGGTATTTATTAATATAAGATATGTTAGTGCAGATGTATGTCGGTAATTTTGTAATTATGCAATAAGAAGCGAGCACTAAGACATTTTAAATGTCTGTCTTTCTCATTTTTGGGATTTTTAAAGATATAAAATAAATAATAATATGTGGTATATGTGCACCATTCAATATAATATCAAAAACAGGATTAAAAGTAAAAAAAGATATAAGGTATATAAACCCTTACTGATCTCCCTTTATAATAAAATATAAAACTTGATAATAATGCACAGGCTATATTGAATAAGAACTACTTGTTATACATGATTGTGTATAAAGTGTTCAGTTCATTTATCTTGCACATCTATCTCTTGACAAATGATTTTATATCTCCAGTATATGATGTTTCAACCAATTACCACAATTATTTATATATCACTCACAATGTGTAGCATTTGGTACAGAATAAAAAGTGGTGTAACAAACACAGTTAGTCAAACTGTGACAAACTGATACACAAGGGAGAGAGCAGAGGCTGACTAATGTGGGGGACGGGTGCGGTGTTGGAACTGCCCGAGGGCCCGGGCCACTGGGGTAGCCCGCTGCAGAACTGCGCGATAGCGGGAATCATGTGACCTTGCACTGGAATGTGTGTGCTACCACTCACATCAGCCTGCATCTCCAAGCGCTGCCACACCCCTCTGCTGGGATACTTGTTACAGGGCTCGGTAATACAGAATGATGAGAGACCGGAGACCATCACGTGACATCGCGCAATGATGTCTCCAGTCATAGATAGCTCCTGTACGTGATCAGTTCCACATAATCACTTCTCTGGCAAGTGGCATATAGTCACTTGTATCCCCGCCACTCAAACCCCCAACAATGCAGACGAGACCAGTCGTGTTGAGTAATATGGGAGTAACATTAATAATGTAGACACATTTTATTTTGTAATTTGTAATAAATTTATTTTCTATACAGTATGTTTCTGTTTCCGGAGTTTATTCTAAGTGCTGTCTCCTTACTTTTATATTAAATATATGTGTTTTATACACATCTGTTATTTTTCTTTTATTCACCAGTGCTCTTCCAACATATGTCTGTTACCTGTAGGAAGGATGGAGCTCAAACGGATGGGGTCACGTTGCATTGCTTTATGGACCTTTACAAGTAAAGAAAAAGAATAATAAAACATGTTTAAGACAACAGATGTCGTTTAATGCCTACTATAGTCAGCATGCTTCTTCATGTCCAATCCTCCATTGGCTTTCACTCACAGACAGTTGTTTCCAAATTCATGTGTCCTTCGGTTGAGTGTTGTTATTAGCATATTTATAATGATTCTAATAATACTTTTTACCAGAAATCACCAACGCGTTTTAGTCTGATTCTAATGTTTTTAACGTAACTGAACTAAGGAAACAAACACATAGAATCACAAGAGAACCTCGCATGTCTGGCTCTAAGCAGGATTAATATTATATAATTCTTAACATAAATTAAACCATTTTTGGCTCCAAACATTGTGCTTTTAATTATTCCAGGTCTCCTCTTAGTACATTTAATTCCTTATATAAATATACAATTTAAATCCAGAACCTGTGAGACCAAAAGGAAACATTTAATGTCGTTGTGCTCTTCTTTCACTTTGTATCCAAAGCCAATTTTTTGATAAATGGAAGTTGACTGCATTTAATATATTTTATGTATAAAATGTCAACATTATCTTCAGAACAGTCTGCAGGGCATGTACCTCTGTTAATTAAAACTGTTTATTTCTTAAAGGTTATAACATGACGTGTATTTGTTCTGATGAACCAGTATTTGCCTTAAACCATTAGTGTTTACATTTCCTATGATGTTCGGCTTTTTGTTGCACCCACCGCACTTTATCTAAGTTCAGTGAGGATTATATAACTAACAGCATACTGGTTTTGAAACTGTGCCATTCATATACGAAAAAGCACATAGCTATGCATTAAAAGACAATTTAGGCAAAACTGTTATGACCATTAAAGCTGACACAAAATATAAGCATTAATTTGCGTCAGGAACCAATGTACCTGTGATGACTCTTGTTGCTACATCCTTAACCCATACTATGCTTTGTATCATTAGTTCATAATCCAGTCCTCAACTCACCCTGGGCAAATTGGCTATGCCATATTTATGGGAAAACACTGGCATATTAATGGGAAAACTGGTTTATTTTAATTAGCAAAGTGATGCTGTGGCATGGTCTGGGGGGCAAAATATTATGTACTATGGGGAAATAGACACTGTGGTATGTCCTGTGTTGCAAAGTGACACTGGAGTGCAAGCCAAGTGCTGTGGGCCGGGCCGCCACCAGGAATTTCAGGGACCCTTACTGAAAGAATGTTCTACCCCCCCATCCCCCATAATATCTCCCACTCGCCCCACTACCCTTACAACTATGTTACCCCGGTCTGGTGTAATATGGAGAATGGTTGGGAGCAGTTGGTCAATATGCCAGTATTTTGCCACTCAATATGCCATTATTTTGCCATTCAGTATGCCAGTATTTTGCCCCTCAATATGCCAGTGTTATGCTTGTTATTTCCACCCTCCTCCCCCCTTCCCCAGTACTTACCTCCTTGTTGCTCTGTCTCCCAGTGCTCTGCGACCGGCGTATCCCTCCTCTGTGCAGGAGGGAAGATTGCGCGGAGGAGGGGAACTCCGGTCGCATTAAAAAAAAAAAAAAACTTTATGGAAGCCATGGCAACCGGAGCAGGGTCCTGGAGATGTGATATGCACCCGTGGCCGCGGTCTGGAGGGTAACGTGACTGCCGTGTCCTGGTCTCAGGCTCCGAGCCAAACACTTAGTTACAAGCATTGAATGCACAGTTCATGTATGTATGCAGAGGGGATAGATGCCCGATTCCTGAGACATACCATAACCCCAAAATCCCCCATAACCATACCAGCCCATGTTCCCCCCAATAATGGACACGAGACTTGTGATGGTACAACAAGGCCACAGCACTTCTTTATTAAACACATGTCAGGCTGTATAAACCACCACCATCCTTTAATACTTTTATGTATAAAACAGAATACAGCCTGACAAATTGACTAAGCCCTTGCCAGTAAAACCATTTTCCACTTCCACCCATATATTTATATATGGCCACCTTTTTCCAACCAAATCCAGAATCCATAAGCTCGCCTCCCCTCCTCGTCCCTTGAGATGCCATAACTCCATCTGGCCCATCTCTCCCACAATGCTTACCACTAGCCGACTCACTTAGCTCAGTGGGCACGTCAACTACAAACAACTTCCATGTTGCTTTTAAGGTTAAGGGGAGGACCCGAGCACCATTCTCCTTGTAATAACTCCAACTCCATTTTCCAAAACATATCCCCTACTGGCAAGGACAGCCAACCCCCGCCTGCTGCGACAAAAGAAAGTTAATACATAGAAAACACATAAACATAGGGAGGGAGGGTGGGAAAATTGCTACCAGGTGCGTTTACAGATTAAAATGGCTGCTGGGGAGAGAGGCTCCAGGGCTTTTATCAACTCCCCCTTGAAGCCCCTCCCCCAGCCCCCGTCAGTCATCTCTTGCCTCCCCCTCGCCCATACATGTCCTGTACAATTAATTTGCATAATTTCCCAGGGTTCTGGACTGCTACAAACAATAGTCACTCTACTTTATTATTCCTTGCTGTTCATGGAGAATATTTGAAGAGAAATAAAGAAGGCGGGTTGAGATGGGCTGAGGGGGGTAGGTTGAGGGGGGTTGGGGGATGAGTTGAAGAGAGGATTGGGAACTAATGATACAAATCATAGTGTGGATTGAAGATGGAGCAACAAGAGTCATCACAGGTACATTGGTTCCTATATAAGCAAATTAATGCTTATATTTTTCAGTGTCAGCTTTAATGGTCATAACAGTTTTCCCTAAATTGTCTTTTAATGCATAGCTAAGTCCTTTTTCTTACCAGTATGCTGTTAGTTATATAATCCTCATTGAACTCATATTAAGTGCGGTGGGTGCAACAAAAAGCCGAACATCATAGGAAATGTAAACACTAATGGTTTAAGGCAAATACTGGTTCATCAGAACAAATACACGTCATGTTATAACCTTTAAGAAATAAACAGTTTTAATTAACAGAGGTACATGCCCTGCAGACTGTTCTGAAGATAATGTTGACATTTTATACATAAAATATAATAAATGCAGTCAACTTCCATTGATCAAAAAATTGGCTTCGGATACAAAGTGAAAGAAGAGCACAACGGCGTTAAATGTTTCCTTTTGGTCTCACAGGTTCCGGATTTAAATTGTATATTTATATAAGGAATTAAATGTACTAAGAGGAGACCTGGAATAATTAAAAGCACAATGTTTGGAGCCAAAAATGGTTTAATTTATGTTAATAATTATATAATATGAATCCTGCTTAGAGCCAGACATGCAAGGTTCTCTTGTGATTCTATGTGTTTGTTACCTTAGTTCAGTTACGTTAAAAACATTAGAATCAGACTAAAACGCGTTGGTGATTTCTGGTAAAAAGTATTATTAGAATCATTATAAATATGCTAATTACAACACTCAACCGAAGGACACATGAATTTGGAAACAACTGTCTGTGAGTGAAAGCCAATGGAGGATTGGACATGAAGAAGCATGCTGACTATAGTAGGCATTAAACGACATCTGTTGTCTTAAACATGTTTTATTATTCTTTTTCTTTACTTGTAAAGGTCCATGAAGCAATGCAGTGTGACCCCAGAGCTCCATCCTTCCTACAGGTAACAGACATATGTTGGAAGAGCACTGGTGAATTGTGTGAAGAGCACAAGGAATTAAATGTACTAAGAGGAGACCTGGAATAATTAAAAGCAAAATGTTTGGAGCCAAAAATGGTTCCAGTTATGTTAAGAATTATATAATATTAATCCTGCTTAGAGCCAAACATGCGAGGTTCTCTTGTGATTCTATGTGTTTGTGTCGATCACTCGCTCCCCACTAACCTCCTTACCTGCTCAGAACTCTCCGGACGTCTCACCGCCCTCCAGGTCTTCTGCGGGGATGTCCAGCCAGGCACACGTGCTCCATTAGCAGGTCGTGTAAGCCAATGGAGGATTGGACACGAAGAAGCATGCTGACTATAGTAGGCATTAAACGACATCATTTGTCTTAAACATGTTTTTTTTTTAATTATTTTTGAAGCAATGCAGCGTGACCCCACCCGTTTGAGCTCCATCCTTCCTACAGGTAACAGACATACGTTGGAGGTGTATTGAAGTGAGCGCTTGTGAATTAAAAAAAAAAACCCAATAGCTGTGTATAAAACACATGTATTAAATACATCAATATAAATAGAAAAGCCCAGTCTTTAAGTCCAGCCCTCTACAACCACCTAGGATTTACAATTGTCAGCCACCTTGGCTTTCTGTGGATCGTACATCCCATGCAAGGAGCTGTCTTCACATCGGCAGCTTCCTAGGTCTTCCTTTGGCCAGCTCACGATACTGGCATGGTATCTTATGACTGGCAGGATTTATCTGTTAATGGCATGGTTCCTGTTTCTCCCATCTAGTTGGCTTTTCAGGGACTGTTTTATCATCTGGTGGTGCTCGGATGTTGCAGTCGTCCTGGCCAGTAACCATTGGGCCACCAGCAGCAAAACTAGACAGTACAGGAAGAACATTTAGGAGAAAGAAACGACACATAATGCCAATGCAAAGTAGATGCAGGACCTGATCGCAGACCACAGCAATCTCCCAGAACAGGAACCAGTAACCATAACACTAACAGACATCTAACAGTGAGTCAAGAACATCTGGCCAGACATGATTCACACCTACTGGTTAATAAAATGAACCTCTATACATGAACGCATGGCAGTACAGATGGACCATCTCCTAGTAGCAGGCACCCAGCCAGACTGGATAACATGAGGAAGGACAGTGCTTATCATGAAAGACACCCACAAGGGCAGAGCACCATCCAACTGCCTCCCTACAACATGCAAAGTCCTATCAGTCATCTTAGTCGCCAAGCTATAAGACCATATGCCATACATTTCAGACCTCTGCAGTTTATGGACTTTACCTGCATCCTGCATACCACTTGTAGCGGATGGCACCAGGCAACCCTATAAAAATACTGTATAAAGCTGCATCCGTGTATCTGCTGTATTTTCTGTGTATTAAAGCCTTCCATTGTTTAGTTATGTCAGCCACCCAGTCTGAATACCTTGCTTCTGGCTCCAGATTAAAGTGGCTAGATACTGCCTTACTGGTGATGTGTTTAAGTTTTCTATTGTTTAATCAAGTGTTATCTGATTGCAGTTTGGTGTATATAAGTCTGTGTTGTTTGTCAAATAAAGTAGTTCAATCTTGCTGGAAAAGGCTTGTCAGTTATGCTCCTGAAACTGTGTGTCGTCCAGTTATTGGGATTGCTGTTGGGATATTGCTGTATTTGACCTGCTGGAAACCCTGCCTTTGGATTTACTATTTACTTGTTCCTGAGTCTCACTTGGATTATAAGCGGAGATAACCTGGGTAATATTGCATCTCCGCTACACCACTTTTTTCTACTAAAGACCCCAATGGACTTCCATTCACTCTATTCCTGAACTTCTGAACTCCTATGAGGATAACTCCATCTGGACTGGGTGAGGCAATTGCCTAGGTCTAGCCTTGTGCTCTGACCTATCATCTCCTTTTTTTTTCTATATTTTTTTTACCTTTTTTGAACATTTTTTTTCATTTATTTTTTCTCATACAATTACTGTTCCTTATTTTGATCTAGACAATTACTGTTCCTATTTTTGATTTACATACTCCGCTCCTTTTTTTCTATCACCTATATCTGTTTTTTACTTGTTGTTATTATTTTTTCATCATTATTATTTTTTTCCTTACACTGGATTTTGTCCCATCCTCCTCCATTTTTTTCTTTATCTGGAGACATACTATGTGATGCAGGTCCTTACATTACTCATATTGCAAGAGGCACCTATTGTGGATTAACCCTTGTTCTTCCACACTTTTCTCATATTTATTCCCCCCATTTTCTGGTATATGTGGTAAGCCAGCAATTCAGGCATTTTTTGCGGTCATCCCCTGTGCTTTCCACCATTATCCTTTTTTCCATATCCCCCTTTTTTTCTGTATTTACTATTTTTTATGCTTTTGCATATTTTTTTTCTCCACTTAACATTTTTTTCTCCGACTCTTATATATTAAAATTTTTGTCCCACAGCATTTTTTGCCACTTTTTGTTTCTCTCTATTACCCTGCGCCCAATTATCCCTTTCGATCTCCCATATATATTATATCTGATCGTCAGTATATTACCTTACTCACAATAAATTGATATTTATTATATACTCTCAGTGTGCATGTCTGCTTTTTTTTGTATATTTTGTTGTTTCTCATATACGCCCTTTAGGAGAGAGCGTATAAGCAGTACTTTGTTTGCACCTGTACCTTCTATATAGCCCTTCCAGTGACTAGTAGTTCCCTACCCCCTATTTTTCTATAAGACCATACGGGTCAGTACATGAGCAAAGCTCAAAAGGGCATTGGGAACAACACCAGAGGCTCCAAACACCAGTTACTCATGGTTAGAGCTGGGGCAGGCAAGAGATAGATGTGCGAGATAAATGAACTGAACTCTTTATACACCTTCATGTATAACAAGTAGTTCTTATTCAATATAGCCTGTGCATTACTCTAAAGTTTAATATACTATTAGAAAGGGAGATCAGTAAGGCTTTATATACCTTATATCTTTTTTTACTTTTAATCCTGTTTTTGATATTGTATTGTATGATGCACATATACCATATATTATTATTTATTTTATAGCTTTAAAAACCAAAACAATTAGAAAGACAGACATTTAAAATGTCTTAGTGCTCGCTTCATATTGCACAATTACAAAATTACTGACATACATCTGCACTAACATATCTTATATTAAAAAATACCATGACAACACACAATCACATATGCTTGGAAATATTAATTCACCTGGAAAATATTTTTTAATAATAATAAATAACCATCATTTTTATTAAATATTATTTCCTTTTATTTGCCAATCTGTTCCCCCTCCCCCCCAGACTTAGCCATCCTGCTTAAAGGAACAGTAAACGTTGTTTAACCCTTGGGTTTAAACAACACATGTCCCGGTAGAATTAAGTCATCCCGACATGTATCTTAATAGATCCACACAGGGTTTGCTATCTGCTGTGTCTCACATGCGAGACACAGCAGTTCCTGGTTGTTGATTGCTGACAAACGTCAGCACGCGCACAGCCAATCAGAGAGGGGGCTCGTCCCGCTCTAACAGCTGAATGCGAAGGTCTCTCTGCTAGCACAGCGAGAGACCCTCATTTTTGCATGGGATCAGCAGGGGAGACCTAGTTAAGGTCCCCCCTGCTGATCTCATGCAAAAAGCCAGTCGCTGAGCAGACGGCTGCCTTCTTCCTATGGAAACATGGCAGCTGTAGGTCAGAGGATAAACTGGTGTGTACTATCAAAAGTACTATCAAAAGTATACGCCAGTTCATCCTTATACTAGGGACAACTAACTTTTCCCATGTGCTTCTATAATAGAAGCACAAGTGAAATAAAAACAACATTTATTATCCCTTTAAACTTAGCCATTTGCCCCCAGATTTAGCTATTCCCACACACACTTAGCTCTCTGCCCCCAGACTTAGGTATTTCCACACACACTTAGCTCTCTGCCCTCAGACTTAGGTATTTCCACACACACTTAGCTCTCTGCCCCCAGACTTAGCCATTACCGCACACACTTAGCTCTCTGCCCCGAGACTTAGACATTCCCACACACACTTAGCTCTCTGCCCCGAGACTTAGACATTCCAACACACACTTAGCTCTCTGCCCTCAGTAGTTAGCCATTCCCACACACACTTAGCCCTCTGCCCTCAGTAGTTAGACATTCCCACACACACTTAGCTCTCTGCCCCCAGACTTAGCCATTCCCGCACACACTTAGCCCTCGTCCCTCAGTAGTTAGCCATTCCCACACACACTTAGCCCTCTGCCCTCAGTAGTTAGCCATTCCCACACACACTTAGCTCTCTGCCCCCAGACTTAGCCATTCCCACACACACTTAGCCGTCTGCCCTCAGTAGTTAGCCATTCCCGCACACACTTAGCCCTCTGCCCTCAGTAGTTAGTTATCCCCACACACACTTGCCCACCATGACTTAGCCAAATGTATCACCCGACACACAGGCAGCTGCACCTCAGACTTAGCCAATGTATCCTCCACACAGCCATCCAGGGTAATATCCAATTTATAAGTCAAACTGATTATGTTGTAGAATGGGAAGCTTGGGAATACTTTTAGTTATTTAAAAGAATGCTTTATTCATGAATTACATTAAAAACATATCAAGCACATATATAAAGAGACAGTGAAAGAAATGTTGGTGTTTAGAATGAATAATAAAATCAGTCAGATTACTAGTGTCCTTATTTGTGAGATAATAAAAGGTTAGTGTCTTCCTGAGGTCGGATGTGTCTTAAATTATAGGGTTTCTCACAAAACTGCCTCGTAATCCATCAGGAGAATAGCTGCAAATAACCTCTCTGAGTTGAATTAGCTGAGATATTACTGATCCATCAATTCATATACACTGCAAGGGGTTAATATTAGCCAACCTGTAAATCAGTATGCATACATGGCAGTATTATGCTGACTGCAGGTTTAATACTTGTAACAATTTAATCTTATATATAGACAGTGTTGCTGTTGCATCTGACAGTTATGTTGGTAGAGTGACTCCTGTGAGGGAGGGAGCAGTGATTATTGGACAAGAGGATCTGTATTGTTACTACTGATTCTATAAACCACATGGATCCCATCACCTCATCTTAGCTAAATCTTATGTTGCCAACACATGTAAGTATATTTAAGTAGCGACTGCAGCAAAGTGACTTATTCAGTCTTTGCTCCCGTGTACAGATGCCAGTTCCAGCCGCAAGCATCGGGATCACACACTCACATTGCTGTCAGAAATATCACTTATAATGAGCCCAAAACCTACTTTTATTAACACTCAGTAAGTGCTGAAATGCTATACAATAAGAGATCAATAAGACATATAAAGCCCGATACACATATAACCTAGCGCCAGATATCACCCGATTAACAGTATACACAGTGAAAATGATAAAACAACTCTGTATAATGTCTGTATAACATCTCAAAGGAGCAATACACTTTATATTTCATTTACACTTCTAATATCGAGGCAGAAGTGTAATGTTAGCTGTTCCTGTTGTGAGGATGAACTGACAGGTACATTTGATAGTACTTTTGATGGTACACACCACTTTATCCTCTGACTGACAGCTGCCAGGATAGTCTGGAAGGAAGCAGGCAGCCTTAACAAGCCCCCCCTCCCCCCGCTGACCCCATGCAAAGACTAAGGTCTCTCTCTGCGCTAGCAACAAGAGACCCTCGCATTCCGCAGTCAGAGTAAATAGCAGATAGTAACCCCGCAGGTTTCTATTAATATACACGTTGGGTTTATACCTCAAAGTCTGAGACATGTTTTTTTTAACCCTTGCTTCCCTTAAGGAAGTTCCTTTAAGAGTGTGGGTATACATACCACTGACGTGCTGCAAGTTTTATGTAAAATAGAAGTTATATCAATGTTAATTGGTTTGTAACATAAAAGTATCAGCTGTCAGATCCCTCTTCTCCGGCTCCAGTAGTAATATCCTTTTATACAGAGAAGGAGTCTTCTTTCTTAAGGAGAATAACATTCCCATCATGCCTTGGTGTCTGACATACACATTAATGGATTAAACCTTTTCATTTGAATATCTAACACAGTATGCTGTTTTTCTTCTTCTTTCAAATGACGGTCTCTGTGGACCTGGTGGGCTCTATTTTGTGTTTCTTTAGATACTGCAAGACCTTGAATCTTTATTTTCATAGGTACATAAGGTGGTATCTGGCATTAGTATATATGTGTATTATGATATGAGATAAATAAACTCAGGTTATTGAATAGGGCCCACTGACTGGATATATTATGATATGTTCTTATTACAAAACCTTTAATTAGGAAAGTTTCTCTTAACAAACATCCGTCTGTAGCATGATTTGGTTTTATTTATTAATGTTGCGTAATGGTAAAATGTTGGCAGGTGTACATTGGTTAGTAACTGCCAGTAGATTTTATATGAATATTTGTATATGTTATAAGATCAGGGGCTTGGGGCAGGAGCCCGTCTCTGCTGTCCCATGTTTAACATGTCATGATGCAATTATCTCTTGACAATATAAAAAGACAGGTTCTCATGCAGATCTACAACTGAATATTACAATTACAGTCCTACCAAACCATCAGCACAATGATGTTGCCTGTCTTTGTGTTTGGGTTTGTCTTCTGCTATACATCGGTTGACGCCCGTAAGTAACAAGCTTACTATAATGTGTTATATAAGTTGTTAAAGTTATTAGTCTTGTACAGTATTTACAACCATTGTGTGCATGTTTCTTCTTTTTGTTTTTAATTGCAGAGATCAAGCCTGATCAGCCTGATGTGTCCTGTCTGACAAAACCAATTAATGTAAGTTTTTCTATTTCCTGTAAACATTTTGTCACAAAATAAATATTATTTTTAATTTAAGAGGGAATTGCAGGGAATTTCAAACTTAAGGACAATACAGCCGAGGTAGAGACATTGTCCCATTCATGTAGACTGTTCTGCTATTTTGCCCTTAATTGATAGGGTTACACATAATTACTGATTGCTTGCTGGTGAGTGCAGCATGAGAAGTGGAGGTAATACACAGGAGCCATTAAATCCAAGGCAAAGGAAGTCAGACTGAATGGGAAAGAGGTCAATAGAAAGAAACGTGGGTTGGAAGGGAAGCTGGACAATGGGTTGACAGACAGTGTTCATGGCCAATGTTTTGTTATTTTATAGTATATTATACAATATGATCAAAATGATGGTATCTAGAGAAAACCCTTCTTGTCTTGATAATAACTATATATATATTTATGTTGGTTCTTAGCTGTAAGAAAATGACGGCTAAACACAAACAGTGCAGAGATGTTAAAATAGCCATTGTTTAGAATGACCAAAATGCCGGTCCTTAAGGGGTTAACTAACAACCATATATTTTATTAACCTATTATGTACAAACCCGTAAACACCACCTTATTGTCATCCATTCTAACCAGTAGTTCAATAATCCACCATTGGTTTACATGAACCTTACACTGTAAAATACTTATTACCCCTATTTATATCCCTTACTCTCTAAAAACACTTTGTAAAATCCTAATTTGTTCATAAGTTAAACTTAGGATCAAATATAGATTAATTTTCATGTGTTGGGAAAATAAGATGTAAACTCTACTCAACCCAGATCCCTGCTCTGTTTCAGTCATTTGTGAATTAATTTAACCATGTGATTATAATGCACCATTGAATTGTTTTGTCATTTGCATGGCATGTATTAATCAACAAAGCATTAAACAGCATAAGCATCGTGACACAGTAGATATATAATTTTCTTTTCAGAAACTCGGACCCTGTATCAGCACAATTACTAAATATCTAGGTGACAAAAAAAAGGTAACAGTTTGTTTTATCTTTGAGAACATATTTCTATACAGTGATAAGATATGATCGCACTGACACTCACAGTTCCACCTAAAAAGTCTTGTGGGCTCAATTTGCAGCTCTCTAATCTTGGGTACAGCCTCACTGGTGGCCTGACACGTTGGAGTCCTGACACCAGTACTAGTTGCCACATGGCTCCTGACTGATTACTTTGTGGAACAAGATGAAACATGGTTTAGACTCTGATCAGTGATTGAGAGTTTGCAGTAAAGCTTTACTTTTCTTCTCTCCACATGTCCACCTGCTGCTACTAAAGTGCCTCCCTGACAAGATAGACACTCCACCATCAGCCTGTACCACTGTCCCTTATCCACCCATTAATCACTGCAGATGTAGTGACTGTATAAATATACCCCACCTGGCAAAGTGCTGTCATATCTGTACACTGTGCATGCCTCTGTAGAATTAGGGTATAGAGGAAATGCTGTTTATTTGCAGTCTATTCTGCATTTGCATCAAAACCTCATAGCAGCTTCTGCACACAGATTAAAGGGACAGCCTTACCCCCAAACTCACTTTGGTGCAAGTGAAAGACTACTGCCTGTATAATACACATGCTATGTAAATGTTTAATATTCTACTTAAGCCCTGCATGATATCCTACAGGTACTGGCACACTGATTGTGTGTAGGCACTGAGCATGTATCAGTTTTGTTTCAATTAGTCCCTTCCTCTGCTGCTCTGCTGAAGGAATATAATGCAATGTGTGGCACCTAAGTGACCTTGCTCTTGTATACGTAGGATCTCTTGCCTGATGACATCACTAAACAGACAGGATATGCTATTGGTTTGAATGGCATTAGTCTCATTGGTTCTGGCAGAAAAAATAAATAAATAAATTGAGAAAATTGACTTTTGCCCAGCTAGTGTGGACAGTTGTTGTTCTTACAAACTGCTGTAATTTAACAAATTCATCTTACTGTAAGAGTTTCATATTGTAAGCAATGCAAAATGTAAAATATTCATTGTAAAGTACGCTGAATGTACTTTAATATGCATTGACATTTGGAAGATGCAATTTGGGCACCAGACAGTCCCTTTAAACTTGCTACAGATGCAATGGACCAAAACATTTTAGCATTATATTGGTAGAGAGCCAAATCAGGTGGTGTAAAGGAGCTGCCTCTCCCTCAGAGAAGCCAGTCACAGCAGCCAAGACCTCTAGAGACAGTTTAGCAAAGTGGGTGTTTGTGATATCTGTACACTGTTATATTAACACACACCTCTACAGCCTATCAACAAACAGTGTGTTTTCCATCACTGATGAGTGACTATCATTCCAGCAGTGTAGCAGACCTCTGTTTAGTACTTTCTCAGTTGAGAATACATGTGGGCAGTGTCGTATTATTAATAACCATAAAAATATGAATTATTAATTATGAATCATAGAAAATATGAAAATTGATGATTCATATATATGGGTCCGACTAAAAATACCCATATCAAGAATTCGTTATGTATGTGAGAGTTTGGAGGACGTTTTTACAAAAGTAAATACAATGCCACAATTATTGATAAAATAATAATGAATTTATTGAATATAGAATAAAGATCAAACGGTAAGCAAAATAGCATAACAACAAAATACAATATCAATAGATGTTAATCATAATTCACATGTAGGACTTATAACATAAGTAAGCAGGACAAAACATGAATTATGCAGCTCTGTGCCTATATTAACAAGCATGTAGAATAATTTACTATGCAGTACGTTTCTGACCATAAGATGGCCATGCATTTTATTTAGATACAACCTACATTGATTATGATTAGTATTTAAAATGGTTAATGATAGTACGCCATAATTACCTACAAATTACCAACATATACTCTGCTTAGGTACGGTAATATTACTAAATCATATAAATACTCAAGGTGGCTATTTCTTAATCTGCTCTGTAAATGATATTGTATGTATTCTAGCTTAGACTTTAAGAATGAGAATCTTAGATAATCTCTGGAGATTAGTTATTACATATTTGGGTAAATAGCTAGACTATAAGAATTTATGGTTCTTGGTAATATCTATAGGATATTCCTCTGGCTTCCTTCTGCAGAAAGGATGACAGATAAACACCAGGCTAAAACATATAGATCCCAGAAATTGTGGGATTTAAGTTACATTTACCCAAATATATATGCTAATGACATCCATAAAAAATTATGAGAGATTATGCTAGAAACAAATTACCACATTTATACATTACCGGCAGAGGTTGGTTTGCAGTTTAGACTCCTTCCATTGAAGAATTGAGTGATGGGAGTTACTCCTGGGACTTAGCTCAATACTATGGGTATGGAGATTTCTATTGTTATAGTGAACATGTGCTATTAAAAGCCTCATATTCCTGAGTTCTACAAAGAAGGAGAGAACTTAGCCCTTTTCTAAAACATTCCCATCTCTCTCTCACCCCATTAGTGGCAGCTCTCCCAAAATCAGTCTCCCCAGGTCTTTTCAGGTATCTCAAGTCTTTTTCCCTACACCTCCAATATCCACTTATCAACCAAACCTTATCTCAGACTCACACCCTGTTTATGTAACTTCTATCCAATTGAATGGATGGGTGTATTTTATTTAAATGAGATGATGTCATGGTTTATAGCTACACCTGGATTGTGAGAATAATATAAGACAATATATATGTTTAAATGTCTAAAAGTGTTAATATAATTTGAAATTAGAGTAAATATGTATCATATTCTTATTCTTATCATTGCACATTAAATAAAATGTATAATAAAATGTATACCACACTAATAAAACAATAAAAACAATATTCTAATTAATATGAAGGATTAATTATACTTTACATTTTTATTAGTGAAGGTGTGATATAATTATATATTTTATTGGGTGATTTGAATCAACTAGGTGTATTTATAATAACCCTTATTAGATTCTACAAATCAAAAATCCCAATAATCTCAGTTTGTCTGTGTCTGTCAGTTTCTGCCAGTTTGAGTGGGCTAGCAAGTTGCAGAGAAGCCCCCCTTCTCCTCTAGTATGTACACAGCTGTGTCTGCATCAGTACAATGAGATGTGGCTTTAAAGTAATAAACCTTGCACAACAATGACCACCTTATATGTTCTGGTGATACTATGAACTTATCAGTAAAATATTTGGTTACAGATAACAGAGTTAGGAATGTAGAAGACTTTCCTTTTATCCTCAGGGAATAAGATTTTAACACAGAGAAAGATGTCCCAAAACTGACACAACATGGAGGCTGCTGGCATCCATCTTGTTATCGTTTTCTTCTGCTTTATTCATATGTACCAGTCTCGATATTACTTTTCAATACCTCTGACAGCAGTTAGATCACAAAACAGTGAATGATGGTTAACTAACAAGGGAATTGCAAATAACAGACATTAGCAGCAGAGTAGAAAGAACATTTATAACTTGCTTATCTTTACTCACCACAGTTCACTCTTGGACCCTAAAGAAATTTACCAAAAACAACATTCTTTTATGTCCTTCACAAAAGAATAAGTGGAAACAAAATGCTCCCTACTACGAAGTGTAATAACTGTTCTTTAATGCTATCAACCTGTGCAAAATGTTATGGAGTCCAAAACCATTATTAATACAAGCAATGTTTTTGTTTTTACTTATTCTTAATCATTATTGTGATTCTACAGGACAAAGACGTGAAGACATGCTTGGGAAGGATAGCGGTAAGGAAACAGCTTTCTCAATATTAGTAATTTAAAGATCTCATTTATATACATTACTGAATCAGATTATTAAAGGGCAACTAAACTTGTTTTTGTCAATAATAAGCTAAATTGAAGCTCATTTTTGTAGGGGGGAGACTTAATTTATACTTTATTTAAATCATAGAGTCCTCAGCGTCTCCTACTTTCGTTCCTGGACTCTTGTCCAGGGCCGACTGGCCCACCGGGATACCGGGAAAAATCCCGGTGGGCCGCCTGCCCCGGGGGCCGCCTCGGCCACTAAAATTGAAGAATTCGGCTGCTGCAGCATCCGGCGGCAGCAGGCGAATTTCTTAAAGCGGCGACGGCCGCCGAATTGCTTAAAGTGGCACCGCCACCGTCGCCGCTTTAAGAAGTTCGCCTGCTGCCGCCGGATGCTGCAGCAGCCGTTCCGGCGGCGGGATGGGGAGCAGAGAAACCAAGGTGAGTGAGACATACAGGGCAGGGGGTGAAAGACACTACAGGGAGAAGGGGGGGTAAAAGACACTACAGGGGGGGGGTGTGAAAGACACTACAGGGGGGGGTGTGAAAGACACTACAGGGAGAAGGGGGGGTAAAAGACACTACAGGGGGGGGGTGTGAAAGACACTACAGGGGGGGGTGTGAAAGACACTACAGGGAGAAGGGGGGGTAAAAGACACTACAGGGAGAAGGGGGTGAAAGACACTACGGGGGGGGGTGTGAAAGACACTACGGGGGGGGGTGTGAAAGACACTACAGGGAGAAGGGGGGGTAAAAGACACTACAGGGGGGGGTGTGAAAGACACTACGGGGGGGTGAAAGACACTACAGGGGGGTTGAAAGACACTACAGGGGGGGGTGAAAGACACTAGAGGGGGGGTGAAAGACACTACAGGGGGGGTGAAAGACACTATAGGGAGAAGGGGGGTAAAAGACACTACAGGGGGAAGGGGGGGTGAAAGACACTACAGGGGGAGAGGAGGGTGTGAAAGACTACAGGGAGAAGGGGTGAAAGGACACTACAGGGGGAGGGGAGGGGGTGAAATACACTAAGGGGGAAGGGGGGAAGAGAGATGCCACAGAAAGGACAGAGAGAGAGAGAGAGAGAGACGCCACAGAAAGGACAGAGAGAGACGCCACAGAAAGGACAGAGAGAGACGCCACAGAAAGGACAGAGAGAGAGAGAGACGCCACAGAAAGGACAGAGAGAGAGAGAGAGACGCCACAGAAAGGGCAGAGAGAGAGAGACGTTACAGAAAGGACAGAGAGAGAGAGACGTTACAGAAAGGACAGAGAGAGAGAGACGTTACAGAAAGGACAGAGAGAGAGAGAGACGCCACAGAAAGGACAGAGAGAGAGAGAGACGCCACAGAAAGGACAGAGAGAGAGAGACGCCACAGAAAGGACAGAGAGAGAGAGACGCCACAGAAAGGACAGAGAGAGAGAGACGCCACAGAAAGGACAGAGAGAGAGAGACGCCACAGAAAGGACAGAGAGAGAGAGACGCCACAGAAAGGACAGAGAGAGAGAGAGACGCCACAGAAAGGACAGAGAGAACCGCCATAGAAAGGACAGAGAGAGACGCCACAGAAAGGACAGAGAGAGAGAGATGCCACAGAAAGGACAGAGAGAGAGAGACGCCACAGAAAAGACAGAGAGAGAGAGACGCCACAGAAAGGACAGAGAGAGACGCCACAGAAAGGACAGAGAGAGAGAGAGACGCTACAGAAAAGACAGAGAGAGAGAGAGAGACGCCACAGAAAGGACAGAGAGAGAGACGCCACAGAAAGGACAGAGAGAGAGACGCCACAGAAAGGACAGAGAGAGACGCCACAGAAAGGACAGAGAGAGAGACGCCACAGAAAGGACAGAGAGAGAGAGAGACGCCACAGAAAGGACAGAGAGAGAGAGAGACGTTACAGAAAGGACAGAGAGAGAGAGAGACGCCACAGAAAGGACAGAGAGAGAGAGACGCCACAGAAAGGACAGAGAGAGAGAGAGACGCCACAGAAAGGACAGAGAGAGAGAGAGACGCCACAGAAAGGACAGAGAGAGAGACGCTACAGAAAGGACAGAGAGAGAGAGAGACGCCACAGAAAGGACAGAGAGAGAGACGCTACAGAAAGGACAGAGAGAGAGAGAGACGCCACAGAAAGGACAGAGAGAGAGAGACGTTACAGAAAGGACAGAGAGAGAGAGAGACGCCACAGAAAGGACAGAGAGAGAGAGAGACGCCACAGAAAGGACAGAGAGAGAGAGAGACGCCACAGAAAGGACAGAGAGAGACGCCACAGAAAGGACAGAGAGAGACGCCACAGAAAGGACAGAGAGAGAGAGACGCCACAGAAAGGACAGAGAGAGAGAGACGCCACAGAAAGGACAGAGAGAGACGCCACAGAAAGGACAGAGAGAGAGAGAGACGCCACAGAAAGGACACAGAGAGAGAGACGCCACAGAAAGGACAGAGAGAGAGAGACGCCACAGAAAGGACAGAGAGAGAGACGCCACAGAAAGGACAGAGAGAGAGACGCCACAGAAAGGACAGAGAGAGAGAGACGCCACAGAAAGGACAGAGAGAGAGAGACGCCACAGAAAGGACAGAGAGAGAGAGACGCCACAGAAAGGACAGAGAGAGAGAGAGACGCCACAGAAAGGACAGAGAGAGAGAGACGCCACAGAAAGGACAGAGAGAGAGAGAGACGCCACAGAAAAGACAGAGAGAGAGACGCCACAGAAAGGACAGAGAGAGACAGGATACAGGATATGTCTCACACACTGCCCTGATATATACCTCTGCACAGGGCAATTCATATAACTCTGTGTACATACTGGAGGTATAGATATTGCCCTAGACAGGCTTTTATATCAGTCTTATCTATAAATAATACACTGTTCAGATGTGCTTTTTAAAATGCATGATTTTCCCTTCTATGAACAAAAAAATTATATTATGCTATGGGCTGCTTTAAAAATCTTATGCGATGGGGCTGGTATATAAATTTTTTCCAGGGCTGGTTTTTGTTCCCAGTCCGGCCCTGCTCTTGTCCGACACAAATGAACCAAGGGACCCAATGTGGCATCTGAATTCTGACACAGCCTGTGTTAGGAAAGCCGTTCTGTAAGATGCCTGATGGTGAACTGTGCACTTGTGGCTTTTAAAATAAAGCACAATCAGTGGTAACTCCATTTCTCAAGACTCTGTGGTGGCAGAAGCCACATATACACAAGCATACGATGCACACGTGCACACAGCTCACCAGTCAGACACAATTGTCAGCAATGCAATTCAGATGTAACATTCATAGAAACCCTATCAGCGGCTTGATACTCTATGAATGTAATAAAGTATAACATAAACCTCCCCATCCAAAAGAAATCATTTCACTTAAGTTAATTATTGACTCAAAAAAAGTTTATTTGTCCTTAGAATTTGCTAATTACATGATGGGCTTGATTACATGGATTGCATTTACTGATACATTGCAAAGTGATCACGGGAACACAAAATCACAGATAATGCTACAAAAAATGTGATGTTTGTTGCTATTTTGCAAATACATATTGTATATAAAGACATATTATATCTTTACATTTTTATTTTGTTTGGTTTTAAATATCACATATTATCTTGTACTGCCCTAAACATGTGTCTTACATCCAACATACAGGTTAAAGCTGGTTGCCCTGGTGATATTGTATCCAAAGATGAGGTAAGGTCTTATATTTTATTATTTACCAAATATATAAACCAACGCTCTGTACACATAACTGCCCTCGATGGCTATACTGCTCCTGAGATCTTTTGGTTTCACCTCTTCGTGTACTGTATGTATGTGTAGTATACAGGTTTCTTTATCTCAGTCTGTGCTTTTTAAGATACATTTTATTTCATGTTCTAACTGGAAGTCTCTACGATTCACTCTAAGACATGTAGGCTTATCCAGCTGCTGATTATCATTCATGGCTAATACAGTTACAGACCCTTGTTTTTGTGTAACAAATATTGCCTGTCCCTATTTTTAACCCAAATAGCTCTGCCCCTCTTTTGTCCTCTATTGTCCCTCATCTCTAGCAGCTTGGACGTTTTGGATTGTATAACTGTATCACAGAGCTCCAGAGGAATGAAACTCACAATTAAGTGAGTTTAACCACTTAGTGACATGATCTTTTGACCTTGTCTTTCCTTTGGTGACAAGGGCTGTTTTGAAATTTCTGGGGTGTTTGTGTTTAGCTGTAATTTTTTTCTTTCTCACATACTGTACCACAGTATTATACACACAAATTATATGTTGTTTTTATCATCATAAGATACCTTTCATTAGATACCTTTATGTTCATTGTATCTTGTAATTTACTACAAAAAAAGAATCATAAAATGATGAAAAATAAAAAAAAAAACTTTTTCTAACTTTGACCTAAAAAATAATTTACACAAATACAATCATTAAGAAAGACCAGATCTATATTTTTTTCCTAAGTTTAGAAATGGTCTTGTTTCCATGTTTTTCTACAGTTTTTTGCGAGTTATATTATTGTGTTTTTTTCCTTTAGTGACCATTTGAGCCCAACCCGAACAATAAATTTAACCCTAACTCTAACCCTTATGCTAACCCTTAATTTATTATAATTTTAATTTAATTGTAACCCTATTCCTTTATGATTAAACTAATTTATTTGTAACTCTAACAATTATTCTAACCCTAACCCTAGATTTTATCTAATTACTAAATCCTTTTTTCATAGCAATGGGGGGCAGCCAAGCAACAGAAGTTAATTTGTTTTACTTTCGGCTCCTCTACGCCACAAGAGGGCAGCAGCCATAATGGAGGTGCAATCTGCTCTCTAATATCGCGTCCAAATTCTCTCCTTGAAGCGATCCTGGGTGCCCAATAGAGCAGTACCGCCAGAGCAGTTTTTACGAATGTTGATTGCGAAAACCGCTCATCCCACTGCAGGACATGCCGGGCTGTTGCCAGGAGTTGCCGGCTGGATGTGCCTGACTCGTCCGTTGTCAGGAAGGGGTTAAACTGCAGTAAATGTGTTTCTATATTTATTAGTGTAATTAAAAGACTATTGCCTTATTCTGCATGCCATCAAATGACATTCATAGAGTCCAATTGGCTTTAAAGTGGCTAAAAATGTTCTGGTGATGATCCACCTACAGGCAAACCTTCAGTCACTCCCACAAACAAAGTGGGAGAATCCCTATGTGGCCATTTGGAATGTTTGGAAGTATGGTATGAAGAAGAACAATTTAAACAGCATTAATTAGTTCCCCTTTAAGGTACAGAATCAGGGCCAATCCTAGGGCCACAGACCCCTGGGTACAGGATTGTTTTGTGGTACCCCATGAGTGCGCTGCTTATATTACTAACTCCTCCTCTGTGTAATTACAGGGATAAAATGTGATTAATCACTATTACACATATTGAATGGATAAAATGTGATTAATCACTATTACACATATTGAATGGGATAAAATGTGATTAATCACTATTACACATATTGAATGGGATAAAATGTGATTAATCACTATTACACATATTGAATGGGATAAAATGTGATTAATCACTATTACACATATTGAATGGGATAAAATGTGATTAATCACTATTACACATATTGAATGGGATAAAATGTGATTAATCACTATTACACATATTGAATGGGATAAAATGTGATTAATCACTATTACACATATTGAATGGGATAAAATGTGATTAATCACTATTACACATATTGAATGGGATAAAATGTGATTAATCACTATTACACATATTGAATGGGATAAAATGTGATTAATCACTATTACACATATTGAATGGGATAAAATGTGATTAATCACTATTACACATATTGAATGGGTTAAAATGTGATTAATCACTATTACACATATTGAATGGGATAAAATGTGATTAATCACTATTACACATATTGAATGGGATAAAATGTGATTAATCACTATTACACATATTGAATGTAATAAAATGTGATTAATCACTATTACACATATTGAATGGGTTAAAATGTGATTAATCACTATTACACATATTGAATGGGATAAAATGTGATTAATCACTATTACACATATTGAATGGGATAAAATGTGATTAATCACTATTACACATATTGAATGGGATAAAATGTGATTAATCACAATTACACATATTGAATGGGATAAAATGCAAGAACACCTCTATATGCAAAATGATATGGTGTGCGTATTGGCACGCCATGATTAAAATGTGTGCCCTAAAGGTTTGAGCATTTACACTTAATGTACAATGTTTGAGTCATGTTATAGGTCAGGGGTCACAAACAATGTTTAGGGAAAAGAGAGTAATAGTAAAACATTATTATGATAATAGACTGTGCAATTCCCTAAAACATAATGTGACCAGTGACCTATAACAAAATCCACATAGATAGAGTCAGTGTCAGACAAGTTAACTCCTGGATTGCTTAACATATGTAGGCAGTGTCAGATGAGCTAACCCCTTGGTGACTAGACAGATATAGGCAGTGTCAGAGGAGTTAACCCCTTGGTGGCTAGACAGATATAGGCAGTGTCAGAGGAGTTAACCCCTTGGTGGCTAGATAGTTATAAGCAGTGTCACACTCCCTCACACTGACATACACACTCTCCCTCACACTGACATACACACTCTCCCTCACACTGACATACACACACTCTCCCTCACACTGACATACACACACTCTCCCTCACACTGATATACACACTCTCCTTCACACTGACATACATACTCTCCCTCACACTGATATACACACTCTCCCTCACACTGACATAAACACTCTCCCTCACACTGACATAAACACTCTCCCTCCCACTGACATACACACTCTCCCTCCCACTGACATACACACTCTCCCTCACACTGACATAAACACTCTCCCTCCCACTGACATACACACTCTCCCTCCCACTGACATACACACTCTCCCTCACACTGACATAAACACTCTCCCTCCCACTGACATACACACTCTCCCTCCCACTGACATACACACTCTCCCTCACACTGACATACACACACTCTCCCTCCCAATGACATACACACTCTCCCTCACACTGACATACACACTCTCCCTCACACTGATATACACACTCTCCTTCACACTGACATATACACACACTCTGCCTCACACTGACATGCACACTCTCCCTCACACTGACATACACACTCTCCCTCACACTGACATACACACTCTCCCTCACACTGATATACACACTCTCCATTACACTGACATACATACACACTCACACTGACATACACACACTTTCCCTCCCACTGACATACACACTCTCCCTCACACTGATATACACACTCTCCATCACACTGACATACATTCACACTCACACTGACATACACACACTTTCCCTCACACTGACATACACACTCTCCCTCACAGTGACATACACACACTCTCCTTCACACTGACATACACACTCTCCTTCACACTGACATACACACTCTCCATCACACTGATATACACACTCTCCCTCACACTGACATACATACACACTCACATTGACATGCACACTCTCCCTCACACTAACATACACACTCTCCTTCACACTGACATACACACTCTCCATCACACTGATATACACACTCTCCCTCACACTGACATACACACTCTCCCTCACACTGATATACACACTCTCCTTCACACTGACATAAACACTCTCCCTCAAACTGATATACACACTCTCCTTCACACTGACATACATACACACTCACACTGACATACACACTCTCCCTCCCACTGATATACACACTCTCCCTCACACTGACATACATACACACTCACACTGACATACACACACTCTCCCTCCCACTGACATACACACTCTCCTTCACACTGACATACACACACTCTCCCTCACACTGATATACACACTCTCCTTCACATTGACATAAACACTCTCCATCACACTTATATAAACACTCTCCTTCACACTGACATACACACTCACCCTCACACTGATATACACACTCTCCTTCACACTGACATACACACTCTCCCTCACACTGATATACACACTCTCCCTCACACTGACATACATACACACTCACACTGACATACATACTCTCCCTCCAACTGACATACACACTCTCCCTCACAGTGATATACACACTCTCCCTCACACTGACATACATACACACTCACACTGACATACACACTCTCCCTCCCACTGACATGCACATTCTCCCTCACACTGACATACACACTCTCCTTCACACTGATATACACACTCTCCCTCACACTGATATACATACACACTCACACTGACATACACACTCTCCCTCACACTGACATACACACTCTCCCTCACACTGATATACACACTCTCCTTCACACTGACATATACACACACTCTGCCTCACACTGACATACACACTCTCCCTCACACTGACATACACACTCTCCCTCACACTGACATACACACTCTCCCTCACACTGATATACACACTCTCCCTCACACTGATATACACACTCTCCATTACACTGACATACATACACACTCACACTGACATACACACACTTTCCCTCCCACTGACATACACACTCTCCCTCACACTGATATACACACTCTCCATCACACTGACATACATACACACTCACACTGACATACACACACTTTCCCTCACACTGACATACACACTCTCCCTCACAGTGACATACACACACTCTCCCTCACACTGACATACACACTCTCCTTCACACTGACATACACACTCTCCATCACACTGATATACACACTCTCCTTCACACTGACTTACACACTCTCCCTCACACTGATATACACACTCTCACTCACACTGACATACACACACTCTCCCTCCCACTGACATACACACTCTCCTTCACACTGACATACACACACTCTCCCTCACACTGATATACACACTCTCCTTCACACTGACATAAACACTCTCCATCACACTTATATACACACTCTCCTTCACACTGACATACACACTCACCCTCACACTGATATACACACTCTCCTTCACACTGACATACACACTCTCCCTCACACTGATATACACACTCTCCCTCACACTGACATACATACACACTCACACTGACATACATACTCTCCCTCCCACTGACATACACACTCTCCCTCACACTGATATACACACTCTCCCTCACACTGACATACATACACACTCACACTGACATACACACTCTCCCTCCCACTGACATACACACTCTCCCTCCCACTGACATACACACTCTCCCTCCCACTGACATACACACTCTCCCTCACACTGACATACACACTCTCCCTCACACTGATATACACACTCTCCCTCACACTGATATACATACACACTCACACTGACATACACACTCTCCTTCACGCTGACATAAACACTCTCCCTCACACTGATATACACACTCTCCTTCACACTGACATACACACTCTCCATCACACTGATATACACATTCTCCTTCACACTGACATACACACTCTCCTTCACACTGACATAAACACTCTCCCTCACACTGATATACACACTCTCCCTCACACTGACATACACACTCTCCTTCACACTGACATACACACTCTCCCTCACACTGACATACATACACACTAGACATGTGCAAAACTAAAATTTTCGTTTCGTTTTCGTCCATTCGAACGTTCGGTTTATAGAATAGCAATAGGATTACATGTATTCCATAAGCCGAAAGTCTACAAACCGAACGTTCGGTTTATAGGCTGTCGGCTCTTAACTATATGCTCGATTATAAGACGACCCTGATTATAAGACGACCCACCAAACTTTGGATATTCCATTAAGAAAAAAAATAAAAGCCTAAATATAAGACTACTCTATAGGAAAAAAGTTCAACTTGTATGTATATATTCACATGTAAATTGCTTTTTTAATACAAAATTATGATATAAAAAAATTAATTTCTTGTTTTTATTTCCTTTTATGTGACAATGCTGCCTCTCTCTTTCCCTTGCCCCCAGATTTGTAGCTCTCCCCCCCTAAGTGTTGTCTCTCTCTCACCCTCCTTTTGGCTCCCCCCTCGCTCCCCTTGTGTCTGTCTCTTCCCCCCTTCCCTCCCCTTGTTTCTCTCTGCCCCCCTCCCCTTGTTTCTTTCTCTTACCCCCTCCCTCCCCTTGTTTCTCTCTCCCCCCCCTCGTTACTCTGCCCCCCCCCTTGTTATTCTGTCCCCCCGTCACCTGTTTCTTGCTCCCTGGTGGCTAGTTGGGGCAGCCGGGGGATGTATGCACTATACATAATAGACGGAAGTGTCGGGCAGCATGGAGGATGTCTGCAAGATTTGTGCAGACATCCCCCAGCTGCCCGATTCTCCCTGGTGGCTAGCGGGGCAGCGGAGGATGTCTGCGCGATGAGCGCAGACCTCCCCTGCTGCCGCCCGGAACGACCGCCAGAAATAAAGTCGGTTTATGGAATACCAATAGCAAAATAGCCAATACACATACATTACATAAACCGACATAATGAACGAATTTCGGTTTATGGAATGTAATGCTATTGGCAATGGCATTCTATAAACCGACTCTATTTCGGTTTATAGTAATGCCATTGCAAATAGCATTACATTATACATTCCATAAACCGAAAGTCTATAAACCGAACGTCGTTCGGTTTATAGACTTTCGGCTTATAGAACAGCAATAGCATTACATGTATTCTATAATCCGAACGTCGTTCGTTTTAAAGACTTTCGGCTTACAGAATACTATTGGCTTTCTATAAACCGAACTAGAGTCGAGTCCCCATTCATAAGAAATTCTTATGAATGAGGAGGGACTCTAGTTAGGTTTATAGAAAGCCAATAGTATTCTATAAGCCGAAAGTCTTTAAAACGAACGACGTTCAGTTTATAGAATACATGTAATGCTATTGCTGTTCTATAAGCCGAAAGTCTATTAATCGAACGACGTTCGGTTTATAGACTTTCAGCTTATAGAACAGCAATAGCATTACATGTGTATCAATTGACCTATTCGTATGAATGGGAACTCAATTTCGGTTTATAGAAAGTCATTCATGTCGGTTTATGGAATGTAATGTCATGCTATTGGTATTCTATAAACCGACTCTATTTCGGTTTAGAATGCCAATAGCACAAATGGACGAATGAACAAATGATTTTCGTTTATTAACCATTCGTTCATTCGGATTTTGTTAGTTAACATTTTCGTTATTCGTTTTTCGGACGAATGGACGAAAATGCTATTTTCGCCCGAAAATGCATTCGTCCGAAAACGAATGCACATGTCTACAAACATGACTAAAATCCTTGACTGTGTTTACCTCTACCACTTCTGCTGGCAGGCTATTCCATACATCCACTACCCTTTCAGTAAAGTAATACTTCCTGATATTACTTTTAAATCGTTGCCCCTCTAATTTAAGACTATGTCCTCTAGTTGTGGTAGTTTTTCTTCTTTTAAATATACTCTCTTCCTTTACTGTGTTGATTCCCTTTATGTATTTAAATGTTTCTATCATATCCCCCTGTTACGTCTGTCCTCCAAGCTATACGTGTTAAGATGCTTTAATCTTTCCTGGTAAGTTTTATCCTTCAACCCATGAACCAGTTTAGTAGCCCTTCTCTGAACTCTCTCCAAAGTATCAATATCCTTCTGGAGATACGGTCTCCAGTACTGCGTACAATACTCCAAGTGAGGTCTCACCAGTGCTCTGTACAATGGCATGAGCACTTCCCTCTTCCTACTGCTAATACCTCTCCCTATGCAACCAAGCATTCTGCTAGCATTTCCTGCTGCTCTATTGCATTGCCTACCTACCTTCAAGTCCTCTGAAATTATTACTCCTAAATCCCTTTCCTCAGATGTTGAGGTTAGGACTGTACCAAATAGTCTATATTCTGCTTTTGGGTTTTTACGCCCAAGGTGCATAATCTTGCACTTGTCCACATTAAATGTCAGTTGCCACTACTCTGACCATTTTTCTAGTTTAGCTAAATCATTTGCCATTTGGCTTATCCCTCCATGAATATCAACCCTGCTGCAAATCTTTGTATCATCAGCAAAAAGACATACTTTGCCAACAAGACCTTCTGCAATATCGCTAATAAAAATATTAAAGAGAATGGGTCCAAGAACAGATCCCTGAGGTACCCCACTAGTAACAAGACCTTGCATCCAATATACCCCATTGACTACAACCCTCTGTTGCCTGTCACTCAACCATTGTCTAATCCATTCAACAATATTGAAATCCAAACTCAAAGATTTCAGTTTATTGATAAGCCTTCTATGTGCGACATTGTCAAAAGCCTTACTGAAATCTAGGTAAGCAATGTCAACTGCACCACCCTGATCTATTATTTTAGTTACCCAATCAAAAAAATCACTAAGATTAGTTTGGCATGATCTCCCTGAAGTAAACCCATGCTGTCTCTGATCTTGAAATCCAAGCGACTTTAGATGTTCAACAATCCTATTCTTTAACAAGGTTTCCATTATTTTCCCCACTACTGAAGTAAGACTTACTGGTCTATAGTAGCCCGCCTCCTCCCTACTACCTTTCTTGTGAATGGGCACAACATTAGCTAATTTCCAATCTTCTGGAACTACTCCCGTTAACAATGATTGGTTAAATAAATCTGTTAACGGTTTTGCTAGTACACCACTAAGTTCTTTTAATAACTTTGGATGTATCCCATCAGGTCCCATCGACTTATTTGTCTTTACTTTAGACAGCTGAAGTAAAACCTCTTCCTCTGTAAACTTACATGCATCAAAAGACTCATTAGTCTTTTTCCCTAAATGAGGTCCCTTACCCTCATTTTCATTTGTAAAAACTGAACAAAAATATTCATTAAGGCAGTCTGCTAAGCCTTTATCCTCTTCTACATAGCATCCTTCTTTTGTTTTCAATCTAACTAATCCTTGTTTTACTTTCCTTTTCTCATTTATGTATCTAAAAAATGTTTTATCCCCCTTTTTCACTGACTGGGCTATAGTCTCTTCTGTGTGTGCTTTGGAAGCTCTTATAGCTTGCTTTGCCTCTTTTTGCCTACTCTTATAGATCTTTCTATCTTCCTCACTCTGAGTATTTTTATAATTACTAAATGCTAGCTTTTTATTTTTTACTATTTTAGCCACCGCTGCAGAGTACCACAGTGGTTTCTTCAATTTTTTGCTCTTACTGACAAGCCTTATGCAATTTTCTGTTGCCTTCAGTAGTGCAACTTTTAGATTATCCCATTTCTCCTGGACGCCATTTAAATTGCTCCAGTCTGATAATGACTCATTTACACCTAATCTAATTTTAGAAAAGTCTGTTTTTCTAAAATCTAAAACTTTTGTTTTTGTGTGGTGTGACTGCGTCACTGTTCTTATATTAAACCACACTGTCTGGTGATTCACCTACAGTAATATCTGATAACAAATCTCCATTTGTGAACACTAAGTCTAGTATGGCCTGCTTTCGAGTTGGCTCCTCCACTACTTGTTTTAGAGATAATCCCAGTAGGGAGTTTAGGATATGCGTACTCCTGGCGCAAGTAGCTGTTTTGTATTTCCAGTTCACATCAGGAAGATTAAAGTCACCCATGATGATCACTTCTCCCTTCATTGTCATTTTAGCTATTTCCTCAACTAGTAGATTATCTAACTCCTCTATTTGTCCAAGGGGCCTATAAATCACACCTACCCGAGTTACCATATGATTACCAAATTCTAATGTAACCCAAACTGACTCAATGTTCGCCTCACTAACTTGTATTACGTTACATTTTAAGCTATCCCTCACATACAGGGCCACCCCTCCCCCTTTTTTACCTTCTCTGTCTTTTCTATATAAAGAGTACCCTGGTATTGATATGTCCCAGTCATGTTTTTCATTATACCATGTCTCAGTAACAGCCACTAAATCTACATTCTCAGTTGCCAATATTGCCACAAGTTCATGGATCTTATTCCCTAAACTGCGAGCATTTGTAGACATGACCCTAAGCTTATCATTTTTCAGCACACTGACTACAGGTAACTTCTGTCCCTTTTTTGGGGGGCAATTGGATTGATGTTTTATCGCCATTTTTCCCCCCTCTTTTAGTTTAAAAACCTCCTAGCAAAACCTCTGACCTGCTCACTTAGAACATTCGTTCCCTTTTGAGAAAGATGCAAACCATCTTTTTTGTACAGTTCCTTTCTATCCCATAGTGAACTTCCATGAGAAACAAAGCCAAATCCTTGTTCCCGACACCATTCTCCAAGCCACAAGTTGAAGTCCCTAATACGCATCCGTCTATCATTCTGAATGTTATGCACAGGCATAACTTCAGAAAAGGACAGTGTGGACACAACCTGCCGTATCTCATTGGCAAGAACACGAAAAGCTTCCTTCACCTCTGAAACCTCATTGCAAGCCAAATCATTTGTCACTAGATGAACCAGTACATCCAATTCTCATATTTGTTGATTTTTTTTTTACATCATATGATAAAAATAATGGTACAAAATATTTACCAGATGGTATAAATTGCATTCAGTTCTGCACTTTCTGTATCCTAAAACCTCAGACCTCTGTTGGAAGTGTCTGGTTCATAAGGGAGATTTTATTCCCATATGGTGGACGCGCCCATAGATCATCCCATTTTGGGAGGCGGTGGTAAACACAATTAGACAAATCAATAACTCTCACCTTCATTTTACCGTGGAGGCGCGTCTCCCCCCCCCCCCACACCCCCCCCCCCCAACCCCTCATTTCTTCATCTTCTTTTTACTGCTCACCTGGAAGGTTTAACTAACACTTTTCTTTGAGGTTGGTAAACAGGATGTATAATTGTCCCTCCAGAATACTATATATGGTATACGTGCGCACCACTGAAGAAATCAGTGTGCCTGACCATTCTACTGCCTAATATTTGCTGGTAATTTATTGTATGTTCCTTATGGAGACCTCAAACATTTGTACAGTGTATTGTACAGATCTCCTTAACGTCTTCTCTTTTCTGTATGTTTACTCTTAACACAATAAATATAAATGAAACCATTAAAATAACAAAACAAAAAAAGGTCCCATCTAAAAGATTTTAAACATTTGTCCTAAGTTTCGAAATATCAATGTTTCAATGCATTTCTGTTTTGTGAAAGTTATATGGCAATAACCGAAATTAGTGTTCTTTGGTTTCCTGACCATTTTCTCCTACAGTGACCTTTTGACCCCAACCGTAAATCTAAACCATGTACTAACCTTAATTCTAACTGTAAACCATCTGTAACACTAACCCTAATTGTACCCCTAACCCTAGATTCTAGGATTTGCCTTTAGTAGCAGACAAGCTACAGTAACAGAACAACGGGATTGATTTGTTATCACTTCCGTAACTCTGGCTGTATACAAGACAGCGCCATATTGGAAGAGCATGCTGGTAATGACAAGCTGGATGTTTAGCGTTGGTGGTGATCAGACTAAATCTTGTGGCCTAACACACTGGAGGATTTTTGCTGAACTGAATTATAGGAGAGATGAGATAAACTGAACATTTAATCTGACTGGATTAACAGCCTGAATTTATATAATATTTCCTAGGATTTTTGTTTCCTTCTAGGAACTCAAGAACTATAGAGCCACCCGTGTCCTCTCCCATATAGTTAGCCCTCCCTCTCCTCTGGGAAGAAAACGTAGTCTGGACTGATGGCAACCAAGACTTGTTGTCTGCCCACCCTCTTAACTATGCATTGTGCAGGGACAAACTTGGTGAGTTTCTCCAGCTATAACATAATACATTGTTACATCTTTGAAGATTTCAGCAGGTAATACTCTTGTTACAGAATACTCTTGTTCATCTCAACTCACCTTTAGATATATCTTTGAATATAAATAACTGATATTTACATTTATATTATCATATTGCATTTTCTTATATTCCTTTCCTACTTGCGCAAATTATATATTTATATCAAGCATTTAGTTTTTGTAAGGACAAATGTTTTGTGATAACTTAATGATAACACAAGATAAACCGGTAAAATAAGGATTATAATAAAAAAGTGTATTTTGTTTCCATTTCTACTGATAAACCATCTATTAATTAAATAACAACAGAACACTGTACTTCAATTTGCTGCAATAGTTTTATTAATTCTATTTAAAGAACAGAAATATTAATCAGTTTTTAAGAAGACAATTCAATTGGGTTTGTGATTCAATAAAGTAAGTATGTTAATCAAGCAGCCAGAAGCTAGCAATCAGTATTTAGCACAGGTGGGCTTATAGAACGTCCTTCACGGTGCCGCGGAAGCCAAGGTACCCCTATAATAAAAAGACATCATAAGTGGATGCTAAAAATGATTCTAATAACACTGTAATGTGTAAGGCAGTGTGTGTATGAACTGGGAGGTTAGTGTAGGCAGTGTGTGTGTGAACTGGGAGGTCAGTGTAAGGCAGTGTGTGTATGAACTGGGAGGTCAGTGTAAGGTAGTGTGTGTATGAACTGGGAGGTTAGTGTAAGGCAGTGTGTGTATGAACTGGGAGGTCAGTGTAAGGCAGTGTGTGTATGAACTGAGAGGTCAGTGTAAGGCAGTGTGTGTATGAACTGGGAGGTGAGTGTAAGGCAGCGTGTGTATGAACTGGGAGGTTAGTGTAAGGAAGTGTCTGTATGAACTGTGAGGTTAGTGTAAGGCAGTGTGTGTATGAACTGGGAGGTGAGTGTAAGGCAGCGTGTGTATGAACTGGGAGATTAGTGTAAGGCAGTGTGTGTATGAACTGGGAGGTGAGTGTAAGGCAGCGTGTGTATGAACTCTGAGGTTAGTGTAAGGCAGTGTGTGTATGAACTGGGAGGTTAGTGTAAGGCAGTGTGTGTATGAACTGGGAGGTTAGTGTAAGGCAGTGTGTGTATGAACTGGGAGGTCAGTGTAAGGCAGTGTGTGTATGAACTGGGAGGTGAGTGTAAGGCAGTGTGTGTATGAACTGGGAGGTTAGTGTAAGGCAGTGTGTGTATGAACTGGGAGGTTAGTGTAAGGCAGTGTGTGTATGAACTGGGAGGTTAGTGTAAGGCAGTGTGTGTATGAACTGGGAGGTCAGTGTAAGGCAGTGTCTGTATGAACTGGGAGGTCAGTGTAAGGCAGTGTGTGTATGAACTGGGAGTTTAGTGTAAGGCAGTGTGTGTATGAACTGGGAGGTTAGTGTAAGGCAGTGTCTGTATGAACTGGGAGGTTAGTGTAAGGCAGTGTGTGTCTGAACTGGGAGGTTAGTGTAAGGCAGTGTGTGTATGAACTGGGAGGTTAGTGTAAGGCAGTGTGTGTATGAACTGGGAGGTCAGTGTAAGGCAGTGTGTGTATGAATTAGGAGGTTAGTGTAAGGCAGTGTGTGTATGAACTCTGAGGTTAGTGTAAGGCAGTGTGTGTATGAACTCTGAGGTTAGTGTAAGGCAGTGTGTGTATGAACTGGGAGGTTAGTGTAAGGCAGTGTCTGTATGAACTGGGAGGTCAGTGTAAGGTATTCTGTGTATGAACTGGGAGGTCAGTGTAAGGCAGTGTGTGTATGAACTGGGAGGTTAGTGTAAGGCAATGTGTGTATGAACTGGGAGGTTAGTGTAAGGCAATGTGTGTATGAACTGGGAGGTCAGTGTAAGGCAGTGTGTGTATGAACTGGGAGGTCAGTGTAAGGCAGTGTGTGTATGAACTGGGAGTTTAGTGTAAGGCAGTGTGTGTATGAACTGGGAGGTTAGTGTAAGGCAGTGTGTGTATGAACTGGGAGGTTAGTGTAAGGCAGTGTGTGTATGAACTGGGAGGTCAGTGTAAGGCAGTGTGTGTATGAACTGGGAGGTTAGTGTAAGGCAGTGTGTGTATGAACTGGGAGGTCAGTGTAAGGCAGTGTGTGTATGAACTGGGAGGTTAGTGTAAGGCAGTGTGTGTATGAACTGGGAGGTTAGTGTGAGGTAGTGTGTGTATGAACTGGGAGGTTAGTGTAAGGCAGTGTGTGTATGAACTGGGAGGTTAGTGTAAGGCAGTGTCTGTATGAACTGGGAGGTCAGTGTAAGGCAGTGTGTGTATGAACTGGGAGGTCAGTGTAAGGCAGTGTGTGTATGAACTGGGAGTTTAGTGTAAGGCAGTGTGTGTATGAACTGGGAGGTTAGTGTAAGGCAGTGTGTGTATGAACTGGGAGGTTAGTGTAAGGCAGTGTGTGTATGAACTGGGAGGTCAGTGTAAGGCAGTGTGTGTATGAACTGGGAGGTTAGTGTAAGGCAGTGTGTGTATGAACTGGGAGGTCAGTGTAAGGCAGTGTGTGTATGAATTAGGAGGTTAGTGTAAGGCAGTGTGTGTATGAACTCTGAGGTTAGTGTAAGGCAGTGTGTGTATGAACTCTGAGGTTAGTGTAAGGCAGTGTGTGTATGAACTGGGAGGTTAGTGTAAGGCAGTGTCTGTATGAACTGGGAGGTCAGTGTAAGGTATTGTGTGTATGAACTGGGAGGTCAGTGTAAGGCAGTGTGTGTATGAACTGGGAGGTTAGTGTAAGGCAATGTGTGTATGAACTGGGAGGTTAGTGTAAGGCAATGTGTGTATGAACTGGGAGGTCAGTGTAAGGCAGTGTGTGTATGAACTGGGAGGTCAGTGTAAGGCAGTGTGTGTATGAACTGGGAGGTCAGTGTAAGGCAGTGTGTGTATGAACTGGGAGGTCAGTGTAAGGCAGTGTGTGTATGAACTGGGAGTTTAGTGTAAGGCAGTGTGTGTATGAACTGGGAGGTTAGTGTAAGGCAGTGTGTGTATGAACTGGGAGGTTAGTGTAAGGCAGTGTGTGTATGAACTGGGAGGTTAGTGTAAGGCAGTGTGTGTCTGAACTGGGAGGTTAGTGTAAGGCAGTGTGTGTATGAACTGGGAGGTTAGTGTAAGGCAGTGTGTGCATGAACTGGGAGGTTATTGTAAGGCAGTGTGTGTATGAACTGGGAGGTCAGTGTAAGGCAGTGTGTGTATGAACTGGGAGGTTAGTGTAAGGCAGTGTGTGTATGAACTGGGAGGTTAGTGTAAGGAAGTGTGTGTATGAACTGGGAGGTTAGTGTAAGGCAGTGTGTGTATGAACTGGGAGGTTAGTGTAAGGCAGTGTCTGTATGAACTGGGAGGTTAGTGTAAGGCAGTGTGTATGAACTGGGAGGTTAGTGTAAGGCAGTGTGTGTATTAACTGGAAGGTTAGTGTAACTTACACTGTATGTATGAATGTCACTTACATTCACGTGTGTTGTACTTTACTAAACTGCACAAGCAAGTATACCCTAGATTTAAGAGCAAAAAACAGACTTCAAACACAATGTAAAAGAATAGACAGATTAAAGCAAAGTGTATGTGGCTGGCATGTGATGGCGAGGTGCTCCACAGCCGCACAGAGAGACACGGTCATTATTGGGTGAGCATATCAAGTGAGATCTACACAACCAATCACTTGGGAGCAGATGAGCATTTTCTCCTAGTTGGAAGTTTGATCTACACGTCAATCATTCAGTGATGTCTTGGCCCAGAGCTGTAGCCTGGATGTTTGCATTACAGTTCCAGAGAAATATCTATCAGGATTTAATGATGTTCATTAAGATACTGCCAACTTCTCTGCTTCATAACAAGATTCTCTAGAGAATGAATCTGGCCACCTGAAGTGTATTAATAAATAATAACTCTATTTAACTCTATGATGCTGTCTTTAGCTTTCTCTGGACCATAAAGCACATTTTGGAGATAGACGCACACATGACATAATATTGCATGCTGAAATTCTACAGTACTTTGGGGGACAATGTACAATCCGTGAGTGTGACTGTTCCTGCCAGTGCCTAGTATACATATGATCATTGCCACCTATTGCCATTGACTCTTAAGCTCCCTATCAACAAATGTCTAGGTTTATAGAGTTTAAACCTCAGCTTAGAACATGAAGCGTAAACTGGTCCCAACCTCAACATTGATTATACTTTCAATGCAGACAATACAAAACAATACATTGTGTTAACAACATTACATTCCAATGTATCTAATAAGAGAATGATATGTTATACATGTGTCCATGGCAGGACCGATCCAGGGTGGGTGTTCAAGGTGGGGGGTGCCCTGCAGAGACAGATGAGCACCAACGCACAACCAGTGGGAACAAGTGCTTCTCGCACAGGTCACCAGGCGCCATGAGGAAAAATATGTTAATTAAAATGGAGGACAGAAGTCTTCACCACCATCAATGCAGGAGTGCGGATAACATGTAGCATGCATTCACACTGCAAAATAAATGGTTGTGGGTGGAGTAAGGGCAGTGGAGGAAGATCTGCTCTACACAGCGCCTTCTCCTTTCTACTTGAAGAGTATTAGAGGAGGAGTTGCGGGGAGGAGCAAGTCCTCCTCCTGCTGACAAACAAGAGGAAACAAAGCTCTCCCAGAAGGAGACTGAGACCCTGACCTAGGCTGAGCTACATAATGCATATTACAGCATTTTATACAACAGCAACATTTATATCATCTTCATATTAAATGTGATAATCAAATTTGAAAATAAAACTAAATAAAATATGAGATGATAGCATTGTTTTTATTCTATTCTTTATAATAAATTATATTAACAAAAAGAGTAGCTAGAAACAGTGAATCCTACTGTGATTACTAGGAAAAAATCTTAGTAAACATTATTATTTAAATTGAATATGATAATCAAATGTTAATATTATATTAAACATATTTTCTCCTAGTAATTACACTAAGTTTCACTGTTTGTAACTGCTTTTTTCAAACTTAAGGCCACAGTTGCAGAGTTGGAAGTTTTAAATTCCCATCTCATTTCCCTGCTATTCTCTCTTTCATGACTGAAGCCCTAAATAATTGCACCTGTGTGTCTGAGAGAGTGTCAGGATGGGAGTGTGAGAGAAAGGGGTTGGCACATGTGTCTGAGTGAGTGTCAGGATGGGAGTGTGAGAGAGATGGGTTTACACGTGTGTCTGAGTGAGTGTCAGGATGGGAGTGTGAGAGAGATGGGTTTACACGTGTGTCTGAGTGAGTGTCAGGATGGGAGTGTGAGAGAGATTGGTTTGTGTCCATGACCCTAGGATCAGCCCCTGTCCATGATCTATCCTACTTATGACATCACCTTGTGGCTTGAAATGCAAATTTCACATTTACAACAAATTAATTAATGTGCATAAGAAGCTGCATGTGATGTCAGAAACAGGAGGCACCACAGACATAAAACATACATTTCTCCTATTGTATGCATCTGAACGCAAATCTGTTAACACAATAGAAACATAGAATGCGTCGGCAGATGAGAATCATCCGGTCCATCTAGTCTGCTCAATTTTCTAAATACTGTTTTTAAGTCCCCCATTCCCTATCTTATATCTAGAATAGCCTTATACCTATTCCATGCATGCTTAACCTCCTTCACTGTATTAACCGCTACCACTTCTGCTGGGAGGCTATTCCATGCATCCACTACCCTCTCAGTAAATTAATTCCTGATATCACTTTTATATCTTTGCCCCTCTAATTTAAGACTATGTCCTCTAGTTGTGATATTTTTTCTTCTTTTAAATATACTCTCCTCCGTTACTGTGTTGATTCTCTTTATGTATATAAATGTTTCTATCATATCCCCCCTGTTACGTCTTTCCTCCAAGCTATACATGTTAAGATGCTTTAACCTTTCATGGTAAGTTTTATCCTTCAACCCATGAACCATTTTAGTAGCCCTTCTCTGAACTCTCTCCAAAGTATCAATATCCTTCTGGAGATACAGTCTCCAGTACTGCGTACAATACTCCAAGTGAGGTCTCACCAGCGCTCTGTACAATACTCCAAGTGAGGTCTCACCAGCGCTCTGTACAATACTCCAAGTGAGGTCTCACCAGTGCTCTGTACAATACTCCAAGTGAGGTCTCACCAGTGCTCTGTACAATACTCCAAGTGAGGTCTCACCAGTGCTCTGTACAATGGCATGAGCACTTCCCTCCTTCTACTGCTAATACCTCTCCCTAGGCAAGCAAGCATTCTGCTAATACTGCTCCCTATACAACCAAGCATTCTGCTAATACCTCTCTCTTGCACTTATCTACATTAAATGTCCGTTGCCAATCGGCTTATCTCTCCAGGAACATCAACCCTGCTGCAAATCTTTTTATCATCAGCAAAAATACATAACTTACCAACAAGACCTTCTGCAATATCACTAATACAAATATTATAGAGAATGGGTCCAAGTACAGATCCCTGAGGTACCCCACTAGTAACAAGACCTTGCATCCAATATACTCCATTGACTACAACCCTCTGTTGCCTGTCACTCAGCCATTGTCTAATCCATTCAACAATATTGAAATCCAAACTCAAAGATTGCAGTTTATTGATAAACTTTCTATGTGCGACAGCGTCAAAAGCCTTACTGAAATCTAGGTAAGCAATGTCTACTGCACCACCCTGATCTATTATTTTAGTCATCCAATCAAAAAAATCTATAAGATTAGTTTGGCATGATCTCCCTGAAGTAAACCCATGTTGTCTTTGATCCAATGCGATACAAATCCAATATGATGTATAGATATTTGATGTATATATTATTCTCTTCACTGTAGTCCTTTTAAATCAAACAACAATATTAAGACACATAATAATTATTAATAGCTATGTTTTTCTAGAAAGTTAAAATGAGACTCTATTAAACTAGTGATTAATAATCATCTAACTAAAAAAACATGGAATGTCATATAGCTTTGAATTTACCACGCTGGATACTTAGTATCAAATAATTCATATCTAGTAACTAGAGTTGAGCGAACCCGAACCGCACAGTTCGGTTTTGTACCGAACATTACGTTTTTGGACCCCGGACCCGAACACGGACATTTCACTGTATGTTCGGGTTGGAGTTCGGGGTTTGGCGATTTAATTGCGCGTTTTGAAAGGATGCAGGGCAGCCAATCAACAAGCGTTTGACTTGTTTGCCCTTAGAAGCCATCACAGCCATGCCTACTAATGGCATGGCTGTGATTGGCCAGTGCAGCAAGTGACCCAGCCTCTATATATAAGCTGGAGTCACCAAACATCACATTAGCTCTTCTTAGTGTAGGGAGAGGATTCTGCAGCTGTGAGGGACAGATTAGGAAATAATTCTGGTGTTGAATCTGCAAACTACAGCGATTATTCAAAATACAGTGATTATTCAAACTACAGAGATTATTCAAACTACAGAGATTATTCAAACTACAGCGATTATTTTAGTGGGTGCTATACTACATTTTTGTACCCTGCCATGAGCACAGTGCCACAGAGAGTGCAGTGCACTTGCAACTGCATGTGTGCCAGGCACATGACTTTAATCCTGTTCTGTTAGCTCAGTGGGCAACATCTAGGCATTTTTAAATACTCCCATTTTTTGGGTGCTATATAGTACATTTGCGTCCTGCACTTCATATCTGAGAGTCAAATAGAACCGTCAAATACTGTGCTTACAGCGCACTTTGAAAGATTCTAATTGTTTTGGGTGCTAAATAGTACCGTATTTGCTCGAATATAAGACAACCCTAATTATAAGACAACCCTAATTATAAGACGACCCTCCAAACTTTGGATATTCCTTTAGTAAAAAAAACAAAAAAGCCTGAATATAAGACTACCCTATAGGAAAAAAGTTTAACTTGTCTATACTCACATGTAAATTGGTTTTTAATATTTAATAAAAATTATGATATTAAAAAATGCATTTCTTGTCATTATTTCCTTTTATGTGCCTATGCTGCCTCTCTCTCCCCTCCCCCCAGCGTTCTCTCCCTCCTCCCAAACTTTTATTTCTCTCGCCACCTCCCTCCTTTTCTCTCTCTGCCCCCCCCCCCCACCTTGTCTTTCTCTGCCAACCCTCCCTCCCTTTGTCTCTCTCTGCCCCCTTCCCTCCCCTTGTCTCTCTCTGCCCCCCCTTGCCTCTCTATGCCCCCATTGTTTTGGGTGTTAAATAGTACATTTGCATCTTGCGGTGCACTTCATATCTGAGAGTCAAATGGAACCGTCAAATACTGTGCTTACAGCGAACTTTGAAAAATTCTAATAGTTTTGGGTGTTAAATAGTACATTTACGTCCTGCACTTCATATCTGAGAGTCAAATAGAACCGTCAAATACTGTGCTTACAGCGCACTTTGAAAAATTCTAATTGTTTTGGGTGTTAAATAGTACATTTGCGTCTTGCGGAGAACTTGCAGTCCAATAAACAAAAAAAAAATACAAATAAAAATTGTTGACTGACATAAACCATCTGTTAGTTCGGTTGGTGACCGCAAAAAGTGAGGAGAGCGACAAATAAGGGACGTGGCCGTGGTCGTGGTGCTGCTGGTGTTGGCGGAGCTCCTGTTGCAAGTAGGGGGTGTGGTCGATCTGTGCCAGCTACACACACACAAGTGAAACACCTTCCTTAGGTGCTAGTACACGACATAACCTTCAGCGTTATTTGGTAGGGCTGAATGCCGCTCTTAGAATAGTGAGGCCAGAACAAGTACAGGCGATAGTAGATTGGGTGGCTGACAGTGCCTCCAGTTCCTTCACATCGTCTCCCACCCGGTCCCATGCTGAAAGCTCAGAGTTGGCACCTGCAGCCCACGGCCATCTGTCTTTCACCTCACTCCCTTGCAAATCAGCCAAGCAGTCTGAGCCACAAGTCATGCAGCAGTCTCTTATGCTTTTTGATGACTCTGCTGGCTTGGTTTCCATTGGCCATCCACCTAGCCTTGCCCCAGAAGTGGAAGAGATTGAGTGCACTGATGCACAACCACTTATGTGTCAGGATGTGGCCATGCGAGGACCACCGCAGCACGTCTCTGATGATGACGAAACTCAGGTGCCAACTGCTGTGGCTTTCAGCAGTGTGCAGACCGGCAAGAAGGGCAGGGTTGAGGAGTGGGTGGAAGATGATGTGGAGAATGATGAGGTCCTAGACCCCACATGGAATCAAGGTCATGCGAGTGACGTGTCCAGATTGGAGGAATAGGCGATGGTCGCACAGAGGCACCAGCACAGCATGAGAGGGAGCAGGGTGCAAAATCTGAGCGGCCTTCCCCTAGATAGTACGCCTGCTACTTCCCACCGCACCCAGGGACAGAGCACACCAAAGCCAGCTCCAAGGAGTTCCCTGGTGTGGCAGTCCTTCAGACAATGTGCTGACGACAAGACACGAGTGGTTTGCAAGAACCTGGAGCGAGGCATAAATGTGCTAGACCTGAGCACAACCTGCATGACCAGACATCTACATGCAAAGCACGAGCTGAAGTGGAGTAAGCACCTCAAAAACCAAGAAAGGTCTCAGGCTCCTCCTGCTTCCTCTTCTGCTGCTGTCTCGGCCTCTTCCTCCAACTCTGGAGTCACAGTGGCACCTGCCCCCCCCCCCCGCAAACAGAGGATGTGGCAGCAACGCCACCACATCTACCTCCGTCCCCAAGCATCTCCACACTGTCCCATGGAAGCGTTCAGCTGTCCATCTACCAAACACTGGAGAGAAAGAGGAAGTATGGCCCTACCCACCCGCTATCCCTGGCCCTGAATGCCAGTATTTCCAAATTCCTGGCCTTTGAAATGCTGTCATTCCGTCTGTTGGAGACGGACAGTTTTAAAAACCTGATGGTGGTGGCTGTCCCACAGTACGTGGTTCCCAGCCGACCACTACTTTTCCAGGCGAGCCATCCCTTCCCCGCACAACCAATTGGCGGACAAAATCAGGTGTGCACAGCGCAACACCATCTGTGGCAAGGTCCACATAACCACAGATACGTGGACCAGTAAACACGGGCAGGGACGCTATATCTCCCTAACTGCACACTGGGCAAATGTAGTGGCGGCTGGACCTGAGGCGGATAGCAATTTGGCACATGTCCTTCCGCCACCGAGGATTGCAGGGCATTTCTCTTTGCCTCCTGTTACCTCCTCCATCTACTCTGCTTCCTCCTCCGCTTCCTCCTCCTCTACCACCTCCTCATCTGGTCAGAGTAACACCTTCATCACCAACTTCAGCACAGCCAGGGGGAAACGACAGCAGGCTGTTTTAAAACTCATATGTTTGGGGGGAAAACCCCACAGTGCGCAGGAGCTTTGGACGGGCATGGAACAACAGATCGATGGGGTTGTTGCCACTGAGCCTGGTGGTGTGCGATAATCGGCGTAATCTCGTAGCTGCTCTGGGCCTATCCGGTTTGAAGCACATACCTTGCCTGGCGCATGTGCTGAATTTGGTGGTGCAGAAATTCCTGAAAAACTACCCAGATATATCAGAGCTGCTGCAGAAAATGCGGGCTGTATGTGCGCACTTCAGTCGTTCTACAGAACAGCACCACTTCACCACCAATGAGTGGGTCTCCATGCGAGACCTGTGTGCCATTTTGCACTGTTTCGAGTACTCCTCCAACATGGCTAGTGCCAATGACGCTGTTCTCAGCCTTACTATCCCGCTTGTATGTCTCCTTGAAAAATCACTTCTGGCGATGATGGAAGAGGATGTGGCACAGGAGGAAGAGGAGGAGGAAGAAGAGGTGTCATTTCCTTGGTTATCGGGCCAGTCATTCACACGCCCCCCCCCCCCCCCCTTAGTACGCCACTGCTCAGCTGTATTTGTAATTTGTATGTATTTTATGTTATTTTAAGTTATTTCCCTATCCACATTTGCTTGCAGGGCACTTGTCCTACTCTTACCCACATTTTAATTCCTTTTGCAGCCCTCTAGCCCTTTCCATGACTTTTTAGAGGCATTTTAGTGGCCAAAAGTGTGTGTCCCCATTGACTTCAATGGGGTTCGGGTTCTGGGTCAAGTTCGAGCCCGAACCCGTACTTTTTTCCGAAGTTCGGCCGAACCCGCCGATCCCGAACATCCAGGTGTCCGCTCAACTCTACTACTAACCCTAAGTCATATGATGATTATTAATAGCTATGTTTTTATAGAAAGTTAAAATAAAACTTTTAAACTAGCGATTAATAATCATCTAACTAAAATAACATGGAATGTCATATAGCTTTGAATTTACTACGCTGGATACTTAGTATCAAATACTTCATATCTAGTAACCCTAAATCATATTTATTAAGAACATCAGCCATGATCTGAAAGATTCAAAATCTCTGATATTAAGTCACATTTACTGTAGGTCATTGAAGCCTAATTGGCTCTTATTTTACAGTATATATATTATTTAGATACATTATCATCACTGTCACTAATGTGCGTAATGCCAATAAGCTAAACAAGTTTGGATCCAGTACTATTAATATTATATTCTCCACTTAATAGACAAACATATTGCTAACATAGTGATATCAATCTGCTAACATTAAGTCCTTACCCAAACTTCCCCCATAAAATCTGATATAACACCACAGAGGAGGTCTTGTTCGTCAGATGATAGTTTAGTCTAAGAAAGTAAACAGTAAAATATAATTAATGAATTAAGTGGTCATCATTTACACCTGTTTTCTGTATTCCTATCATTGTAATTTTATTCCAGTTTTGTGATGTTTTCTGCTTCTTGACAGACAGTAAATGTAGTCATAGCTTCTGACTACAGTAAGAATCTCATACACAGAGCCGGAGCTCTTTCTGCATAGCTGTTATTTTGCAGAAAAAAGGAAATGAATGATTCATTTAAATGTAAAGCCCCCTTTATTGGCATTGTCACTAATGCATTACACTGGGAGTCTTTACCTTGTATGGACATTGTTGTGAAGGGGTTAAAGAGAGTGCAATGGCAGAATTTCAATACTAAACGTCTGTATTTCTATCATTTTACATGATATTTCTATCATACTTTGTTCTAAAGATATCTCTGATTAACTAGAGAAGATACAGGTCCTGTATTATCTGCTTGTGCAGTCTGACAGACCTGCAGCTCAGCCATACACACCAGGACTTGGTTTATTCCCTAATTAATTAGCCATCTCTAATTAATTAATTAGTAATACCCAGTCTGTCAAACCCCGCAATACATTTAGCAGGCCTGTATGAACTGTTGGTGTTACAGTCCTTTTAATAAATGTATATTTATTTTATAATGTTATTTCTTCTAATTTCTATATCTACATTATTTAAATGCACATACAATGCTTCAAAATAAAACAAATACAGTGTAAATGTAGTAAGATTCACAAGGAAATTCCCAGTATACTCCCAGGATAATTGGCTGCAGACACACAGTGCTATACAGTTAATACATACTATGATATGACTACTATAGTTCTTACCCATCCAGACCAGTCAGTAACACCAGCACATTGTAATACTTCCTCCTAACAAAGAGAAAACAGGACATTTATGGAAAGGAAATACAGCGGTGGAATTAGAAATGTGTTATTTTATAATTACACTGGGGAACATGTATAAAAACCCTCCTGCACTGCAAAGTATCATATAAATGGTTCTGAGAGCATCTTGTGCTCCCGTTATATATATATATATATTACATTTTTACATATAACATATCATTTGATTTTGTTCCCTTTATCATATCACAATATACACAACTGGCCTATGATACTGACAGCAGACAGGGGATAAGGTAATGGTCAGAGCTAATGCACCACTAGCTGAGCACTGCTACTTTCTACCATTCAGATCTTTCTCTCCTGTTTTCAGGGTATTGTGGCCAAGTGCCCTGTCTGCAGGGCAGGGCTGGATACTTTGGGCCCATTTTGCAATTTCTTCAGCTGACCTGTTATCATCAGACACAAATAGACAGACAGGGCAGATATATTGACAGATAAGGTATAGCCCTTGATAGACATTTAGAGAATGTTACACACTAGGGACCAGACATCCAACTGGGGAATGATGGGGTTTGTGGTCCTGCAGCAGATGGAGGGCTGCTGTTGGACCCCTAGGTACTAGGGCCATTTAGAAGTGGAAAGTAATGCAGTCCCAGCCCATTGAGCTTTGGAAGATGGCAGCTCAGGGGCCCACTGATCATTAGGTGTAAATGTTGAGACTCCACAAGATAGTAAAACAATGGGATTTGGAAGAAACGGGACTTGGATATGATAATCAAAACTAGAACCAAAAATTCCTGGGAGAGTGAAATATTGGTGATTGGAAAAATACTTGTAAGATTCCTTTATCTAAGGATTAGCGAGCAAACACTTTATATAACTAGTGCAAAGCCATCATTCATTAAACACAAACTCACTTCACTAATAGAACAAGAAAATAATACTTTATTCACTAACATCTAACATGAAAGTCAATAAGATAATGTCGGCAGCGCTGATGGATTCAGGGATAGAGTGTTAGGCACTGAGCAGCATTACTTTAAGTTATATTGTGCTAAACATATTAAGTACAACTCGCTGCAAACATGTTATTTATAACTGAGAGATTATCCGGGGGACATAGCCAGCCAGTAAGACCCACATGTCATATTCATTTAAAAAGGGAGAAAAAGGCAAATAATATATATATATATAGGTCACATTGAGCTATAAACAAACTGATTACATGTTTACTCTATGATCAGTAGTTTCTGAGATATGATAAAAGTAAGTTGCCCGTTGTCAGCTAATAGGGAGTTACACCCAGTACCCCCGTAAGTGGCCCAGCTGTCTTGGGGGGCCAGCTGTTAGAGGTATTGAACAGTAATCTCGAGACTGGTACATATGAATAAAGCAGAAACCAAGAATATCATGATGGATGCCAGCAGCCTCCATTTTGTGTCAGTTTTTGGACATCCTTCTGTGTGTTCAAATCTTATTCTGTGTCCCTGAAGCTAAAAGAAAGTCCTCCACATTCCTAACTCTGTTATCTAGTATCACCGGAACAGATAAGGTGGGCATTGTTAGGGGTTTATGACTCTCATTGTATTTCTGAAGACACCGCTGTGTCTATATACATACAAGAGGTGAAGGGGGGCTTCTCTTCAGCTTGCTAGCCCACCCAAACTGACAGACACAGACACACTGAGATTACTTGGAGTTTAGATTTGAAGAATCTAATAAGGGTTATTATAAACACACCCAGTTGATTCTAATCGCTCATTAAAATATAGAATTATATCACACCTTCACTAATAAATATGTAAAGTATTATTAATCCTACATATTAATTAGAATATTGTTTTTATTGTTTTATTAGTGTGGTATATATTTTATTATACATTTTTATTTAATGTGCAATGATATGAATAAGAAAATGATAAATATTTACTCTAATTTCAAATTGTATTAACACTTTTAGACATTTAAACATATATATTGTCTTATATTATACTCAGAATCCAGGTGTAGCTATAAATCATGACATCATCTCATTTAAATTAAATACACCCATCCATTCAATTGGCTAGAAGTTACAGAAACAGGGTGTGAGTCTGAGATAAGGTTTGGTTAATAAATGGATACTGGAGGTGTAGGGAAAAAGACCTGAGATACCTGAAAAGACCTGGGGAGACTGAATTTGGGAGAGCTGCCACTAGTGGGGTTAGAGCTGCCACTAGTGGGGTGAGAGATGGGAACGTTTTAGAAAAGGGCTGAGTCTCTCTCCTTCTGGGGAGAACTCAGGAATATGAGGCTTTTAATAGCACATGTTCACTATAACAATAGAAATCTCCATACCCATAGTGTGGAGCTAAGTCCCAGGAGTAACTCCCATCACTCAATTCTTCAATGGAAGGAGTCTAAACTGCAAACCAACCTCTGCCGGTAATGTATAAATGTGGTAATTTGTTTCTAGCATAATCTCTCATAATTTTTTATGGATGTCATTAGCATATATATTTGGGTAAATTTAACTTAAATCCCACAATTTCTGGGATCTATATGTTTGCCTGATGTTTATCTGTCATCCTTTCTGCAGAAGGAAGCCAGAGGAATATCCTTTAGATATTACCAAGAACCATAAGTTCTTATAGTCTAGCTATTTACCCAAATATGTCATATCTAATCTCCAGAGATTATCTAAGATTCTCATTCTTAAAATCTAAGCTAGAATACATACATTATCATTTACCGAGCAGATTAAGAAACAGCCACCTTGAGTAGTTATATGATTTAGTAATATTACCTTTCCTATGCAGAGTATATGTTGGTAATTTGTAGGTAATTATGGTGTACTATCATTAACCATTTTAAATACTAATCATTATCAATGTAAGTTGTATCTAAATAAAATGCATGGCCATCTTATGGTCAGAAACGTACTACATAGTAAATTATACTACATGCTTGTTGATATAGTTACAGAACTGCATAATTCATGTTTTGTCCTACTTACTTATGTTATAAGTCCTACATGTGAATTATGATTAACATCTATTGATATTGTATTTTGTTGTTATGCTATTTGCATACCATTTGATTTCTATTCTATATTCAATAAATTCATTATTATTTTATTAATAATTGTTGCATTGTATTTACTTTTGTAAAAATGTCATCCAAACTCTCACATACATAACGAACTCTTGATATGGGTATTTTTAGTCGGACCCATATATTTGAATCATCAATTTTCATATTTTTTTATGATTCATAATTAATAACTCATATTCATATTTTTATAGTTATTAATAATCCGACACAGCAGCTGGAGAATGTCTTGTGCAGCCCACAGACATCCTTACGTATGACAAAATATCTTATGGCAGTACTGTAGGTAAAGACATTTTTCTAGTAAATATATTTATAGCAAAACATTTTTACCTACAGTGCTGCCTTAACATTAGGTCTTTTCTGTTTTCAAATATTAAGAGCTTCCGGGAGTTGCCTTATAATCAGGATCACCTTATTGTTTTAGAAAATATGATATATTTTGGGGTTTTTCATTATGTGGTGCCAGTCAAGTAACCAGCAACACTCTTCCTCCAGTGTCCCCGGTGCCTGGCTGTATCATTGAATCAGACATGTCTCCTTGTTGTTGGGGTATGGAGGCAGTGCAGGGCACCAGCCTGAAGAGAGGGGTTAATATAAGCACGTGGGAGGTTGGAAAGGTTGAGCTGGGTCAGGTTTGTGTTTTTTCTAGACATGTGCAAAACTAAAATTTTCATTTCGTTTTCGTCCATTTGGACGAAAATGTTATTTATTTCGTCCAAAATGAATTTCGTTCATTACTGTATTCGTTTAGTTTTATTCATTCGTACGAATTGACCTATTTTAACCTCTCTTTCGGTTTATAGACTTTCGGTTTATAGAATTTATGTAATGCTATGGGCTTTCAATAAATCGATATAGAGTCGGTTTATAGAATGCACATGTCTAAGTTTTTCAACCTAGTAATACAGCTTTGGACCACACCATATGGTGCATAGTAAATGACTCTATGTTATGAAACTAAAGGTGTATTCATACGGAAAATGTAAAAAAAAAATATATTTAAAACATGTAACTTACCTCTGATTCAGTAAGCTCAGCCTTCCCATCCAGAACTCCACAAAGCTAAACAGCAAAATACATATGTTCATAATAATGGTTATCATTAGATATTTCCATCAACTTCTACACTTAACAAACTATTTACAAACATATAATACTATTACTCATATTCATAATCCCCCCATTTTTTTCTGAATGGATCTTTGAGCAGTTGCTTTCTTCACCCCACCCAGTGCCATAACTTGGTGAAACAAAGGGACACTAATTAGGAAGTATTTGTGCTCATTACCTCTCCTGAAGCCTATTTGTTCCACTGACTTACTTCTCCAACCATGTGTTTAGCTATTCTATTGGAAGAAACTGAGCTTGGCTGTGGTGTGCCCTGGACAAATGTCTACATTACCCACTGCGTGAAGTGGCTTTGGGGGTGTAAATCCTTTACCCCTTTTGTGACACAGGACATCAAATATCTATGAGGAATCATCAGGCAGCATGTAAAAGCCCCCTCTGGTGCATATATGAAGCTTCTAGGATCGATCTTATGCATCATAAAAGAAAGGCAGCTGACACCATCAGTAATGCAATTAAAATCTCCCGCGCTAATCACTCTACCGCTTCTGATCCTATCCACTTTATCTAAAATTCTAACTAGAGAAGCCATAGGGGCCTTACTAGTATAACACAACAGGCTGAAGTCAAGAAGAAATCATTATGGCCACCCCACTTGTATTTTGTTCATCCATTGATGCATGGAATGTAAAATACCTATCCTGTGCCCATCTACCTCCGTCTTGCAATTTCCAGCATGTTTCCCATAAGAATGCGATCTCCACCTTCTCCTGTTTTAGGAAACCATAAACTCTATTTCTTTTACAAGGAGTGTTCAAACCCTGGGTATTAAATGTGACACATTTAACCATTGTCTATTATAAGGATGCCATGAGCGGGTTGTTCATCAGACCCGGAGGCAAGGCATCTGGCAGAACATAACAAACATTGAACATGAAACAAACATGAACACAACTTGCAAAGGGACCATGAAAGGGAAGGACCCCTACTACCATTCCCCTTCTGACACCAGGAGAAGGAAATAATCCTACTCCTGACACCACAAACCATATAAATACTTGGTTTGAACCTGAGTTCAAAAGAACACTTAGCAGGAGATTTAAAAACTGTTGCCCGGCGGGGAGGGGGAGGAGGGCCCATAATTCAAACTGATAAATCCCCTTGTTTCAACATGTCCCATTAATAACTTAGCTAGGTCCCCGTCTCCTCTTCTCTGTTTTCCCATCATTCATCAGAGCCTTATCACTCTCCCAGATATAGAAGGTGGTGGGAAAAGAGAGAGAGATATTCTAGATGGGAAGGGACTTCAACTGGGTAGGGAGAGAGGGGAGAGAGAAAAAACAAAAACAATTAAATACCCTAGATGTTAGAAAACTATTGCCATATACTAATTGTGAATAGTGTTGAGCGAACCAGAACCGCACTGTTCGGGTTCGTACCGAACATTATGGTTTTTGGACCCCGGACCCAAACACGGACATTACACTGTATTTTCGGGTTGGAGTTCGGGGTTTGGCGATTTAATTGCGAGTTTTGAAAGGATGCAGGGCAGCCAATCAACAAGCGTTTGACTCGTTTGCCCTTAGAAGCCATCACAGCCATGCCTACTAATATCATGGCTGTGATTGGCCAGTGCAGCTTGTGACCCAGCCTCTATATATAAGCTGGAGTCACGTACACGCACATAACATGAACTCTTCTTAGTGTAGGGAGAGGATGCTGCAGCTGTGAGGGACAGATTAACAAAAATTCTGGTGTTGAATCTGCAAACTACAGCGATTATTCAAACTACAGAGATTATTCAAATTACAGTGATTATTTTAGTGGGTGCTATACTACATATTTGTACCCTGCCCTGAGGCCAGAGAGTGCAGTGCACTTGCAACTGCATGTGTGCCAGGCACATGACTTTAATCCTGTTCTGTTAGCTCAGTGGGCAACATCTAGGCATTTTTAAATACTGCAATTTGTTGGTGTTAAATATTACATTTGCGTCCTGCACTTCATATCTGAGAGTCAAATAGAACCGTCAAATACTGTGCTTACAGCGCACTTTGAAAAATTCTAATAGTTTTGGGTGGTAAATAGTACATTTACGTCTTGCGGTGCATTTTTTGCAGTCCAATAAACAAAAACAAAACAGTGTTGGCTACCTCTTCCTCCTCCTCCTCCAGCGCCGCTTCCACCTACACCGCCACGGTCACTGCCTCCTCAACCTATGGGTCACTTAGTATAAACTGAAAGAGAATACCCTGCACTCCAACCCTCTCTCAAATGGATAATTCTGTTGATCCTCCTGGCAGCCATGCTTTAGATTTAGATTTATGTTCTTCCAAAGCTAAAATCAAAGATTCCATCTAGTGCTATTTTATGGCTCAGCTGTATTTGTAATTTGTATGTATTTTATGTTATTTTAAGTTATTTCCCTATCCATATTTGCTTGCAGGGCACTTGTTCTACTCTTACCCACATTTTACTTCCTTTTGCAGGCCTCTAGCCCTTTCCAGGACATTTTTAGAGGCATTTTAGTGGCTAAAAGTTTGTGTCCCCATTGACTTCAATGGGGTTCGGGGTCAAGTTCGGGGTCAAGTTCGAGCACGGACCCGGACATTTTTTCGAAGTTCGGCTGAACCTGCTTAACCCGAACATCCAGGTGTCCGCTCAACTCTAATTATGAATGAAAATAACCATGCTCCAAGCTTTTCTAATATCTTCTTAACCACCTATAAAATATGAGTCTTAGACCCATATGAGTTACTGAACTATATAAATACCTGAGAATCCAAATTCTGAAATTTGAATGAACCGTGATACCTTATTAACCCCCCAAAAAGAAAATTACTTCAGTACCAGGTAGAATGTAGTTACTAAGTGTGAACACTCAAAACATAAGGCTACTCAGGTTTTGTGACATTAGTGTTTTGACCAATCAAAGGATTGGTTTCTCCAAACATTGGTGCTAATACACATTCAACAACAAAAAAACCCCACCCCTGATTAGACTATCTCAATGGGTTACTTGATGCCATTCCTGACCATCCAGTTACCTTGGAAACAATTTCAAACTGTCCTTCCCAATATACTCTTAGGGATTTAGGAAAGCCCCAACTGTGTATTATGTTGTGCTGGCAGAGGATTGTAGGGTAAAGTAAGCTTCCGTCGATGATCTCATTTGAAATGTTTAAACGTCTCCCACTTCTCCCGGTAGCTGTTTAGTCTGCCCAGCGCTTCCGTTGGGCTTATAATCAAAAAATGAGTGAAAGAGAAACATCAGATGAGAAAAAGCAACATCAAATAAGCAGGTACCGGACCACGTTATGGCTGAAACAAATCCTCAAGGTAAGGTGCAGCCAGATAAAAAATAGCCATGGTGCTCACCCTCCCGGTGAAACAAACTGACGCCTACGCGTTTCACGCCCCCCTCCGGGCGCTTTGTCAAGGCTAATCACCATACATTTTACCCACCCTTATAAAGTGAAAAGTAAAGTGCAGTTAATTAAGATTTAAAGTGACACAAACATGCCAGGTAAACATGCAACATATTCTAGCAGAGATTAAAGTGCTTTTTTCTTTTGCAAACATTGGTTACAGTCATTACCTGATCCTTAATGGAAAGCAACATTTGGATCTCCACTACGAATAAGTAGAATTAAAGAATTAAGAGGAAGTAGGACGCAGCATATATTCATTTAAAGCTGTTTGTTAAATTCAGGGAACCACTTTGTTGAGTATGTCCAGGTCTGAAGGGGAGAATCAGACAACCCACCGGACCATCAATGCCTAAAAATGTGATTTAAATCCCATTCAAGGTTAATACCTTGCGGTTGCCTGGTATGTAATTGAAGGACACAAAACATTTCCCTCTTGTTAAGGATATTTTGTTTGTTTCCTCCCTTTTGGGGCTGATAATTCTTTCAATACCTTGGAAGGAAAAGCAGTTTTTATTGCCTCCATTACAGATTTGGAAATGTTTGTTAATTGTAGATTTAGGATCATTTTATTGTGATGCTGTTAAGGTTTCTCTCTCATTCTCTCCTTCACTGGTCTGATTGTTCGTTCCACATATTGTTTTTTGCATTTTAAACAGGTTACAAGATAAACTACAAATGTTGAATTACAGTTTATGTCTTGTTTCAGTGTAAATGTTTGTCCCGTAACAGTTGAAGTATATTGATTTCCTTGATGTACATAGTGACAGCAGAGACATCTGCCTCCACATATATACATGCCTGTGCATGTGAGCCAACTGGCACCAGATCCTGGATCTCTCCTTTGCGTGCCTTGATAGCGGCTAGGGGACAACCAGGATATGAGTGACTTGGTCTTTCGAGCTGTGAAATGAACCCCTTCCTTAAATAGGTTACTGTAATGGGGATCAAGTTTCAAAATCGCTAAATGTCTTTTAATCACTTGCGTTATTTGTTTGTACTGTTTGCTGTATTTGGTACTAAAAGTGGGGCATTGTTTAAACCTATGATCTCTCACTTTTATTGTATGTTGGTTATGATCCCTAAGTAATTCTTTATGATCTTTGTTTTTAGCAACCTGGGATCCCTTCTCAATATATTTATGGGGATAATTTCTTGTGCCAAGTCTTGCCCTGAGTTGCAAGGATTGACGCTCGAAATCTTGATCTGTCGAGCAGATAAATTCACCAATGGGGATACCCTGAAAAGTATGGTCTGGATGGCAGCTACCCCCAAAAAGTAAGGTGTTACCAGCCGTAGGTTTCCTATGTGTTTCTGTTATGATCTGGCCATTACAGTTCCTGCAATTGAGGGTAACATCCAAAATGCAGATATTATTCTGTTGAAATTCTGAGGTGAATGTTAGATTTAAGTCATTGTGGTTAATATATTCCACAAAATCTGTAAACTGTTCTGCTGTTCCAGACCAAATAAGTAGGAGGTCATCGATAAATCTCCCATACCACTGTATGAATCCCCTATAAGGGTTGCTATCTCCAAAGACGTGGCCCCATTCCCACCTGCCCATAAATAGGTTAGCGTAGGAGGGAGCAGATTTCGCACCCATGGCAGTGCCACGCCTTTGGAGGTAGTATTGCCCATCAAAAGTAAAAAAAGTTATCATATAGGAGAAATTCAATAAAATCCAACATAAAGTTCTGTAAATCATCTGAGTAATCTGAGTAATTTTGCAAGAAAAATCTAACAGCCTCAACACCTTCTTTATGGGGGATTCTGGAATATAAAGAGGAGACATCTATAGTCCCCCAAGAGTAGTTAGATTTCCACGTGATATTACTCATGTGGGACAAAAGGTGTTTAGTGTCTTTTATATGACCTTTTAATTTAACAAGGGGTTGCAGACAATCATCTATGCATTTTGAGAGACCTTCACCCAAGGACCCTATGCCCGAAATAAAAGGGCAACCTGATGGGTTATTAATGGATGTGTGTATTTTTGGAACATGGTAGTATGTGGCCACCACTGGGCAATTAATGTTAAGGTAATCAAATTATTGAGTACTAATGACTCCTAAAATTGGAGCCCAACAATATGAGCAATATTATAGCTTTATGTATAAAGCATGCGTCACCAAGTGCTATCAGGAACATAAATAATATTTACATTTAAAAATGTTCCAAAAGAAAAGGAGAGTTATTTAAATAAACACCCAATTATCTATCTTCCTATATGGAGAGTTAATATACCTTCCTTCCCTTCTATTGCTTTGCCCTACACAGGATTAACTCACTGTAATGGAAAAAGTGTTTAAACATAGCAAAGGATTGACTAGGAGCAAGAACCAAAAGCTCATTGCCTGTAGGTTTTCATTGCCATTGCCAGGGTGTCTCTGGATATAGCCCAGAGACTATAGGGCAATGGTCTATAGACTGAGACATCCTGGCAAGTTGGGGATTAGCAGTAATTCAATTCAGTACCCTCTCAGTATGTAATACTGTCTGATCCTCACTGTATTACACTCCACCTCTGCTATACCTGTATTAGTCAGTACCCTCTCAGTATGTAATACTGTCTGAGCTTCACAGTATTACACTCCACCTCTGCTCTACCTCTATTAGTCAGTACCCTCTCAGTATGTAATACTGTCTGATCCTCACTATATTATACTCCACCTCTGCTGTACCTGTATTAGTCAGTACCCTCTCAGTATGTAATACTGTCTGATCGTCACTGTATTACACTCCACCTCTGCTCTACCTCTATTAGTCAGTACCCTCTCAGTATGTAATACTGTCTGATCGTCACTGTATTACACTCCACCTCTGCTCTACCTCTATTAGTCAGTACCCTCTCAGTATAGTAATACTGTCTGATCGTCACAGTATTACACTCCACCTCTGCTCTACCTCTATTAGTCAGTACCCTCTCAGTATAGTAATACTGTCTGATCTTCACTGTATTACACTCCACCTCTGCTCTACCTGTATTAGTCAGTACCCTCTCAGTATAGTAATACTGTCTGATCTTCACTGTATTACACTCCACCTCTGCTCTACCTCTATTAGTCAGTACCCTTTCAGTATGTAATACTGTATGATCTTCACTGTATTACACTCCACCTCTGCTCTACCTCTATTAGTCAGTACCCTCTCAGTATGTAATACTGTCTGATCCTCACTGTATTACACTCCACCTCTGCTCTACCTCTATTATTCAGTACCCTCTCAGTATGTCATACTGTCTGATCTTCACTGTATTACACTCCACCTCTGCTCTACCTCTATTAGTCAGTACCCTCTCAGTATGTAATACTGTCTGATCTTCACAGTATTACACTCCACCTCTGCTCTACCTCTATTAGTCAGTACCCTCTCAGTATGTAATACTGTCTGATCCTCACTGTATTACACTCCACCTCTGCTCTACCTCTATTATTCAGTACCCTCTCAGTATGTCATACTGTCTGATCTTCACTGTATTACACTCCACCTCTGCTCTACCTCTATTAGTCAGTACCCTCTCAGTATGTAATACTGTCTGATCTTCACAGTATTACACTCCACCTCTGCTCTACCTCTATTAGTCAGTACCCTCTCAGTATGTAATACTGTCTGATCCTCACAGTATTACACTCCACCTCTGCTCGACCTCTATTAGTCAGTACCCTCTCAGTATGTAATACTGTCTGATCTTCACTGAATTATACTCCACCTCTGCTCTACCTCTATTAGTCAGTACCCTCTCAGTATATAATACTGTCTGATCTTCACTGTATTACACTCCACCTCTGCTCTACCTCTATTAGTCAGTACCCTCTCAGTATGTAATACTGTCTGATCTTCTCTGTATTACACTCCACCTCTGCTCTACCTCTATTAGTCAGTACCCTCTCAGTATGTAATACTGTCTGATCTTCACTGTATTACACTCCACCTCTGCTCTACCTATATTAGTCAGTACCCTCTCAGTATGTAATACTGTCTGATCCTCACAGTATTACACTCCACCTCTGCTCTACCTCTATTAGTCAGTACCCTCTCAGTATGTAATACTGTCTGATCCTCACAGTATTACACTCCACCTCTGCTCTACCTCTATTAGTCAGTACCCTCTCAGTATGTAATACTGTCTGATCCTCACTGTATTACACTCCACCTCTGCTCTACCTCTATTAGTCAGTACCCTCTCAGTATGTAATACTGTCTGATCTTCACAGTATTACACTCCACCTCTGCTCTACCTCTATTAGTCAGTACCCTCTCAGTATGTAATACTGTCTGATCCTCACTGTATTACACTCCACCTCTGCTCTACCTCTATTAGTCAGTACCCTCTCAGTATGTAATACTGTCTGATCTTCACAGTATTACACTCCACCTCTGCTCTACCTCTATTAGTCAGTACCCTCTCAGTATGTAATACTGTCTGATCTTCACTGTATTATACTCCACCTCTGCTCTACCTCTATTAGTCAGTACCCTCTCAGTATAGTAATACTGTCTGATCCTCACAGTATTACACTCCACCTCTGCTCTACCTCTATTAGTCAGTACCCTCTCAGTATGTAATACTGTCTGATCCTCACTGTATTACACTCCACCTCTGCTCTACCTCTATTAGTCAGTACCCTCTCAGTATGTAATACTGTCTGATCCTCACTATATTATACTCCACCTCTGCTCTACCTCTATTAGTCAGTACCCTCTCAGTATGTAATACTGTCTGATCTTCACTGTATTATACTCCACCTCTGCTCTACCTCTATTAGTCAGTACCCTCTCAGTATGTAATACTGTCTGATCTTCACTGTATTATACTCCACCTCTGCTCTACCTCTATTAGTCAGTACCCTCTCAGTATAGTAATACTGTCTGATCCTCACTGTATTACACTCCACCTCTGCTCTACCTCTATTAGTCAGTACCCTCTCAGTATGTAATACTGTCTGATCCTCACAGTATTACACTCCACCTCTGCTCTACCTCTATTAGTCAGTACCCTCTCAGTATGTAATACTGTCTGATCCTCACTGTATTACACTCCACCTCTGCTCTACCTGTATTAGTCAGTACCCTCTCAGTATGTAATACTGTCTGATCCTCACAGTATTACACTCCACCTCTGCTCTACCTCTATTAGTCAGTACCCTCTCAGTATGTAATACTGTCTGATCTTCACTGTATTACACTCCACCTCTGCTCTACCTCTATCAGTCAGTACCCTCTCAGTATGTAATACTGTCTGATCCTCACAGTATTACACTCCACCTCTGCTCTACCTCTATTAGTCAGTACCCTCTCAGTATGTAATACTGTCTGATCGTCACAGTATTACACTCCACCTCTGCTCTACCTCTATTAGTCAGTACCCTCTCAGTATGTAATACTGTCTGATCCTCACAGTATTACTCTCCACCTCTGCTCTACCTCTATTAGTCAGTACCCTCTCAGTATAGTAATACTGTCTGATCCTCACTGTATTACACTCCACCTCTGCTCTACCTCTATTAGTCAGTACCCTCTCAGTATAGTAATACTGTCTGATCCTCACTGTATTACACTCCACCTCTGCTCTACCTCTATTAGTCAGTACCCTCTCAGTATGTAATACTGTCTGATCCTCACTGTATTACACTCCACCTCTGCTCTACCTCTATTAGTCAGTACCCTCTCAGTATGTAACACTGTCTGATCTTCACTGTATTACTCTCCACCTCTGCTCTACCTCTATTAGTCAGTACCCTCTCAGTATGTAATACTGTCTGATCCTCACTGTATTACTCTCCACCTCTGCTCTCCCTCTATTAGTCAGTACCCTCTCAGTATGTAATACTGTCTGATCTTCACTGTATTACACTCCACCTCTGCTCTCCCTCTATTAGTCAGTACCCTCTCAGTATGTAATACTGTCTGATCGTCTCTATATTACACTCCACCTCTGCTCTACCTCTATTAGTCAGTACCCTCTCAGTATGTAATACTGTCTGATCCTCACTGTACTATACTGCACCTCTGCTCTACCTCTATTAGTCAGTACCCTCTCAGTATGTAATACTGTCTGATCTACACAGTATTACACTCCACCTCTGCTCTACCCTTATTAGTCAGTACCCTCTCAGTATGTAATACTGTCTGATCTTCACAGTATTACACTCCACCTCTGCTCTACCTCTATTAGTCAGTACCCTCTCAGTATAGTAATACTGTCTGATCCTCACTGTATTACACTCCACCTCTGCTCTACCTCTATTAGTCAGTACCCTCTTAGTATAGTAATACTGTCTGATCCTCACTGTATTACACTCCACCTCTGCTCTACCTCTATTAGTCAGTACCCTCTCAGTATAGTAATACTGTCTGATCCTCACTATATTACACTCCACCTCTGCTCTACCTCTATTAGTCAGTACCCTCTCAGTATGTAATACTGTCTGATCCTCACTGTATTATACTCCACCTCTGCTCTACCTCTATTAGTCAGTACCCTCTCAGTATGTAATACTGTCTGATCCTCACTGTATTATACTCCACCTCTGCTCTACCTCTATTAGTCAGTACCCTCTCAGTATGTAATACTGTCTGATCCTCACTGTATTACACTCCACCTCTGCTCTACCTCTATTAGTCAGTACCCTCTCAGTATGTAATACTGTCTGATCTTCACTGTATTACACTCCACCTCTGCTCTACCTCTATTAGTCAGTACCCTCTCAGTATGTAATACTGTCTGATCCTCACAGTATTACACTCCACCTCTGCTCTACCTCTATTAGTCAGTACCCTCTCAGTATGTAATACAGTCTGATCCTCACAGTATTACACTCCACCTCTGCTCTACCTCTATTAGTCAGTACCCTCTCAGTATGTAATACTGTCTGATCCTCACTGTATTACACTCCACCTCTGCTCTACCTCTATTAGTCAGTACCCTCTCAGTATGTAATACTGTCTGATCCTCACAGTATTACACTCCACCTCTGCTCTACCTCTATTAGTCAGTACCCTCTCAGTATGTAATACTGTCTGATCCTCACTGTATTACTCTCCACCTCTGCTCTACCTCTATTAGTCAGTACCCTCTCAGTATGTAATACTGTCTGATCCTCACAGTATTACACTCCACCTCTGCTCTCCCTCTATTAGTCAGTACCCTCTCAGTATGTAATACTGTCTGATCCTCACTATATTACACTCCACCTCTGCTCTACCTCTATTAGTCAGTACCCTCTCAGTATGTAATGAGGATTGGGTGGTTCAGCATGAACACTAGCAGCCAGGCTATGGTGGTCTGTATAGGGGTGATGGAGTACATTTTTCAGACATGGGATTGTATCTATTTAACAACAGTATATAGGAGGTAATAGTAAGGTGGTTGGCCTGGTTGGTGGCGTCAAGAGTGGCTAGTGGGAGTCCCTTCTTGATGGCGGCACTCACTACTTCTGGGGATAGCAAAAACCCCCTGCAGGTTGAGATGTTCACGATTTGGGTATTGATGGTGTGGTTGGGACCATGCGATGGAAACGTAGCCAGCCGGTTGGTTGTGGAAACAATGGCAGGAACCAGGGCAAGGTTTTGGCTACTGCAGAAACGCAAAAACATGTTGGGCTGTGCCCTGTGGAGTGACGTACCCAAGCAGCCGCATGGGGGCATGTGAGTTGGGGGGCTCACGGGCCTCCAGAAAAGCGGGGGTTAAAGGCCAGCAGATGTTCCTGGCCGCCCCGGGATACCCCAGTATCAGTAGAAGGCCTGGTGAAGGCTGAACCGGCTGTCACGTGCGTTGCAGGCGGGGCTCAGCACAGCTCCAAGTGGTAGCGGGGTACCACATTTGGTTTGGGGGACTCCTCCATTTTTTCCTTTGTTATAACTAAATGACTTCAATTTGCCACTATATGCAAATGTCCTGGGAAACCGTTAAGGTGTTGGAGATCAATAGACATTCAGTCATACATTACTTGCTTTCCTTGTGCTTGGAGAAAATAATTATTCTTATATAAAGTATGGTGAAATAAGTTAAACTTGTGAGATTAAGCATCCATACATTCACACAGAGCAACATTTTCCTTTATTTACTTTATGAATACTTACTTTGTTTAGAACACTGTCAAGGAGGTCACCGAGTTTATTTTGTTCATTATGAGAACCAACGAGTCTATTTTTTCTAACGAGTAAACCGGACTTGTTCTGCAAAATAAAAAGACATCCAAAAGATAATGTGTATTCCATATGCAAAGGAAGTCTGTATTGATAATGACATTATGTGGAGAGGTTTTCCAGATAACACATATGCATAGCTTGACCTACTTATAAAATGGGAAATATTAGGGGAAAATTGGTAAGGATACTGCCATTTTAGAAAAAGTTTATGTGTGTGTGTGTGTGTGTGTGCTTGTGTGTATGTATCTGTGTGTGTGAGTTTATATGTGTGTGTGTGTGAGTATATATGTGTGTGTGAGTATATATGTGTCCTTGTATGTGTATCTGTGTGTGTGTGAGTATATATATATGTGTCTGTGTGCTTGTGTGTATGTATCTGTGTGTGTGAGTTTATATGTGTGTGTGTGAGTATATATGTGTGTGTGAGTATATGTGTGTGTGTGTGTGTGTGTGTGTGAGTATATGTGTGTGTGTGTGTGTGTGTGACTATATGTGTGTGAGTATATGTGTGTGTGTGTGACTATATGCATGTGTTTTACATCAGTAGTGGGGAAAATAATGGGGGAAACCATGTTAAAGAATAGGATTGTTGAACATCTAAAATCGCATGGATTTCAAGATCAGAGACAACATGGGTTTACTTCAGGATGATCATGCCAAATTAATCTTACAGATTTTTTCAATTGGGTGACTAAAAGAATAGATCAACTAGCAAAATGGTCAGAGCTGTGGCAACAAGCATTTAGTGTGGATAAGTGCAAGATTATGCACCTTGGCCGTTAAAAACCAAAAGCACAATATAGAATATTTGGTACAGTCCTAACCTCAACATCTGAGGAAAGGGATTTAGGTGTAATAATTTCAGAGGACTTAATAGTAGGTAGACAATGCATTAGAGCAGCAGGAAATGCTAGCAGAATGCTTGGTTGCATAGGGAGAGGTATTAGCAGAATGCTTGGTTATATAGGGAGAGGTATTAGCAGAATGCTTGGTTATATAGGGAGTTGTATTAGCAGAATGCTTGGTTGTATAAGGAGAGGTATTAGCAGAATGCTTGGTTATATAGGGAGAGGTATTAGTGGAATGCTTGGTTATACAGGGAGTTGTATTAGCAGAATGCTTGGTTGTATAAGGAGAGGTATTAGCAGAATGCTTGGTTATATAGGGAGAGGTATTAGTGGAATGCTTGGTTATATAGGGAGTTGTATTAGCAGAATGCTTGGTTGTATAAGGAGAGGTATTAGCAGAATGCTTGGTTGCATAGGGAGAGGTATATAGCAGTAGATAGAGGGAAGTGCTCATGCCATTGTACAGAGCACTGGTGAGACCTCACTTGGAGTATTGTACAGAGCGCTGGTGAGACCTCACTTGGAGTATTGTACACAGTACTGGAGACCAGATCTCCAGAAGGATATTGATACTTTGGAGAGAGTTTAGAGAAGGGCTACTGAACTGGTTCATGGGTTTAAGGATAAAACTAACCAGGAAAGGTTAAAGCATCTTAAAATGTATAGCTTGGAGGAAAAACGTAACGGGGGGATATGACAGAGACGTTTAAATACATAAAGAGAATCAACACAGTAAAGAAAGAGAGTATATTTAAAAGAAGAAAAACTACCACAACTAGAGGACATAGTCTGAAATTAGAGGAGCAATGATTTAAACATATCAGGAAGTATTAATTTACTGAGAGGGGATTGGATGTATGGAATAGCCTCCCAGCGGAAGTGGTAGAGAGAAACACAGTCAATGATTTTAAGCATGAGTGGGATAGGCACAAGGCTATCCTAGATATAAGATAAGGCCAGGGACTAATGAAAGTATTACTTTACTAAGAGGGTAGTGGATGTTTGGAATAGTCTTCCAGTAGAAGTGGTAGATGTTAATACAGTGAAGCAGTTTAAGCATGCGTGGGATAGGTATAAGGCTATCCTAGATATAAGATAAGGCCAGGGACTAATGAAAGTATTACATTACTGAGAGGGTAGTGGATGCATGGAATAGTCTTCCAGTAGAAGTGGTAGAGGTTAATACAGTGAAGGAGTTTAAGCATGCATGGGATAGGTATAAGGCTATCCTAGATATAAGATAAGGCCAGGGACTAATGAAAGTATTACCTTACTGAGAGGGTAGTGGGTGCATGGAATATTCTTCCAGTAGAAGTGGTAGAGGTTAATACAGTAAAGGAGTTTAAGCATGCGTGGGATAGGTATAAGGCTAGCCTAGATATAAGATAGGGAACTAATAAAATCATTTAGAAAATTGGGCAGACTAGATGGACAGAATGGTTTTTATCTGCTGACACATTCAATCTTTCAATGATATCATATACTTTGTAAAAAATTCTAATAAGTTCTATAATCTGTTAATTGACACAATGTAATATTTTTAATGATCCTTCCGCAGGTTCACCTACGGAAACCTTGTTACAACTTTTACTAGATAGTCAAGTTCGATCGTCTTCTCGGCGCTCCGCCAGGGACGTTGCAGACCCCGGCGCGGCCGATCAGAGGACCTCACTTAACCATCCAATCGGTAGAAGCGACGGGCGGTGTGTAAAAAGGGCAGGGACTTAATCAACGCGAGCTTATGACCCGCACTTACTGGGAATTCCTTTTTCATGGGAAATAATTGCAATCCCCAATCCCTATCACGAATGGGGTTCAGTGGGTCACCCGCACCTGTCGGCGAAGGGTAGACACACGCCAATCCGTTCAGTGTAGCACTCGTGTAGCCCCAGACAGCTAAGGGCATCTCATACCTGTTATTGCTCAATCTCGTGTGGCTGAACGCCACTTGTCCCTCTAAGAAGTTGGACGCCAACCGCTGGGGGTTGTATAACTGAAATCTTTGAGTTTGGATTTCAATATTGTTGAATGGATTAGACAATGGCTGAGTGACAGGCAACAGAGGGTTGTAGTCAATGGGGTATATTGGATGCAAGGTCTTGTTACTAGTGGGGTACCTCAGGGATCTGTTCTTGGACCCATTCTCTTTAATATTTTTATTAGCGATATTGCAGAAGGTCTTGTTGGCAAAGTATGTCTTTTTGCTGATGATACAAAGATTTGCAGCAGGGTTGATATTTAGACATGTGCAAAACTAAAATTTTCGTTTCGTTTTCGTCCATTCGGACGAAAATGTTATTTATTTCGTCTAAAACGAATTTCGTTCATTAGTGCATTCGTTTCAGACGAAATTCGTTCATTATTTTCGTTTCGTTAATTTTTATTCGTTCGTTTTATAGAATACAATGTAATACTATTGGCTTTCTATAAACCGAACGAGAGCCCCATTCATAAGAAATTCTTATGAATGGGGCTCTCGTTCGGTTCATAGAAAGGCAATAGTATTACTTGTATTCTATAAGCCGAAAGTCTATAAACGACTTTCGGTTTATAGAATAGCCATAGGATTACATGTATTACATAAGCCGAAAATCTATAAACCGAAAGTCGTTCGGTTTATAGGCTGTCGGCATTTAACTATACAGAGACAGAGTCTCCATTCATAAAATTATGAATGGAGACTTTGTCTCCGTGTAGTAAAATGCCGAAAGCCTATAAACCGAACGATCGGTTTATAGACTTTCGGCTTATATAATACATGTAATCCTATGGCTATTCTATATACCGAACGTTCGGTTTATAGAATAGCAATAGGAATACATGTATTCCATAAGCCGACAGCCTATAAACCGAACGTTCGGTTTATAGGCTGTCGGCTTTTAACTATATGGATACAAAGTCTCCATTCATAATTTTATGAATGGAGACTCTGTCTCCGTATAGTTAAATGCCGGTGTTCTGACAAATTTCTGGAGCAAATTCTCCTGCGCAATCGCAGGAGAATTTGCTCACTGCGCATGCGCATAAAGTTACAGCTGATAACTCAGCTGTAACTTTGTGACCACCGCGCATGCGCCAGCTGCGCAACCCACCTCCCGCCCCCCTCACACCCCCCGCACACCCCTTCTTACCAGATCATTATTATTAGTATTATTGATGCAGCAGGAGGATCACAAATCCCATCAAGATGAGGCAGCCCTCACCAGGATGCTTGCCCCCTTATGTCCCGACGCCCCGTGTTACTTACCACCTTAAGAACACAACAACGGACGCGCGCATTCCCAAACGGCTGGATTGGCGTGCGCATGCGCTGTGTATCGCTGTGGTCGATGATCTGGTAAGAAGGGGTGTGCGGGGGGTGTGAGGGGGGCGGGAGGTGGGTTGCACAGCTGGCTCATGCGCGGTGGTCACAAAGTTACAGCTGAGTTATCAGCTGTAACTTTATGCGCATGCGCAGTGAGCAAATTCTCCTGCGATTGCGCAGGAGAATTTGCTCCAGAAATTTGTCAGAACACCGGCTTTTAACTATACGGAGACAAAGTCTCCATTTATAATTTTATGAATGGAGACTCTGTCTCCATATAGTTAAATGCCCACAGCCTATAAACCGAACGTTCGGTTTATAGGCTGTCGGCTTTTAACTATACGTTTGTCTCCATTCATAAATTTTTGAATGGAGACTCTGTCTCCGTATAGTTAAATGCTATTGTATTCTATAAACCGACTCTATTTCGGCTTATAGAATGCAATAGTACTACGAATGGATGAATGAACGAATGATTTTCCTTTATTAACCATTCGTTCATTCGGCTTTCGTTAGCTTAGCATTTTCGTTCTTCGTTTTTCGGGCGAATGGACGAAAATGCAATTTTCGGACGAAAATGCATTCGTCCGAAAACGTATGCACATGTCTAGTATATATTCACATGTAAATTGCTTTTTTAATAAAAAATGATGATATAAAAAAAATCTTGTTTTTATTTCCTTTTATGTGACAATGCTGCCTCTCTCTTTCCCTTGCCCACAGATTTGTCGCTCTCCCCCCCTTAGTGTTGTCTCTCTCTCACCCTCCCTTTGGCTCGCTCCCCTAGTGTCTGTCTCTTCCCCCCTTCCCTCCCCCTGTTTCTCTCTGCCCCCCTCCCCTTGTTTCTGTCTCTTCCCCCCTTCCCTCCCCTTGTTTCTCTCTGCCCCCCCCTTGTTATTCTGTCCCCCCCTCACCTGTTTCTTGCTCCCTGGTGGCTAGTGGGGGCAGCCGGGGGATGTATGCACTATACATAATAGACGGAAGTGTCGGGCAGCATGGAGGTTGTCTGCACGATTCGTGCAGACATCCCCCAGCTGCCCGATTCTCCCTGGTGGCTAGCGAGGCAGCGGAGGATGTCTGCGCAATGAGCGAGACCTCCCCTGCTGCTGCCGCCCGGAACGACAGCCAGGACTTTTATGAGGAAGCCGGAAGTACCCAGCTTCATCATAGAAGTCCCGGCGGTCATGCCGGGGCGGCAGCAGGAGAGGTCTCGCTCATCGCGCAGACATCCTCCGCTGCCTCGCTAGCCACCAGGGAGAATCGGGCAGCTGGGGGATGTCTGCACGAATCGTGCAGACAACCTCCATGCTGCCCGACACTTCCGTCTATTATGTATAGTGCATACATCCCCCGGCTGCCCCCACTAGCCACCAGGGAGCAAGAAACAGGTGAGGGGGGGACAGAATAACAAGGGGGGGGGGGCAGAGAGAAACAAGGGGAGGGAAGGGGGGAAGAGACAGACACAAGGGGAGCGAGGGGGGAGCCAAAGGGAGGGTGAGAGAGAGACAACACTAAGGGGGGGAGAGCGACAAATCTGGGGGCAAGGGAAAGAGAGAGGCAGCATTGTCACATAAAAGGAAATAAAAACAAGATTTTTTTTATATCATAATGTTTTATTAAAAAAGCAATTTACATGTGAATATATACTAGACATGTGCATTCGTTTTCGGACGTTCGCCCGAAAAACGAAGAACGAAAATGCTAAGCTAACTAAAGCCGAATGAACGAATGGTTAATAAAGGAAAATAATTCGTTCATTCGTCCATTCGTAGTACTATTGCATTCTATAAGCCGAAATAGAGTCGGTTTATAGAATACAATAGCATTTAACTATACGGAGACAGAGTCTCCATTCATAAAATTATGAATGGAGACTTTGTCTCCGTGTAGTAAAATGCCCACAGCCTATAAACCGAACGTTCGGTTTATAGGCTGTCGGCTTATGGAATACATGTATTCCTATGGCTATTCTATAAACCGAACTTTCGGTTTATAGAATAGCCATAGGATTACATGTATTACATAAGCCGAAAGTCTATAAACCGATCGTTCGGTTTATAGGCTTTCGGCATTTTACTACACGGAGACAAAGTCTCCATTCATAATTTTATGAATGGAGACTCTGTCTCTGTATAGTTAAATGCCGACAGCCTATAAACCGAACGACTTTCGGTTTATAGACTTTCGGCTTATGTACTACATGTAATCCTATGGCTATTCTATAAACCGAAAGTCGTTCGGTTTATAGAATAGCAATAGCATTACATGTATTCTATAAACCGAACGTCGTTCGTTTTAAAGACTTTCGGCTTATAGAATACTATTGGCTTTCTATAAACCGAACTAGAGTCGAGTCCCCATTCATAAGAAATTCTTATGAATGAGGAGGGGCTCTAGTTAGGTTTATAGAATGCCAATAGTTTTCTATAAGCCGAAAGTCTTTAAAACGAACGACGTTACATGTATTCTATAAACCGAACGTCGTTTGTTTTAAAGACTTTCGGCTTATAGAATACATGCTGCTATTGGCTTTCTATAAACCGAAAGAGTCCCCATTCATACGAATAGGTCAATTGACCTATTCGTATGAATGGGAACTCAATTTCGGTTTATAGGAAGCTAATAGCATTACATGCATTCCATAAACCGAAAGTCATTCATGTCGGTTTATGGAATGTAGTACTCTATTTCGGTTTAGAATGCCAATAGCACGAATGGACGAATGGACGAATGAACGAATGATTTTCGTTTATTAACCATTCGTTCATTCGGATTTTGTTAGTTAATATTTTCGTTATTCGTTTTTCGGACGAATGGACGAAAATGCTATTTTCGTCCGAAAATGCATTCGTCCGAAAACGAATGCACATGTCTATTGATATTCATGGAGGGATAAGCCAAATGGCAAATGATTTAGCTAAACTAGAAATATGGTCAGAGCAGTGGCATCTGACATTTAATGTGGACAAGTGCAAGATTATGCACCTTGGGCGTAAAAACCCAAAAGCAGAATATAGACTATTTGGTACAGTCCTAACCTCAACATCTGAGGAAAGGGATTTAGGAGTAATAATTTCAGAGGACTTGAAGGTAGGTAGGCAATGCAATAGAGCAGCAGGAAATGCTAGCAGAATGCTTGGTTGCATAGGGAGAGGTATTAGCAGTAGGAGGAGGGAAGTGCTCATGCCATTGTACAGAGCACTGGTGAGACCTCACTTGGAGTATTGTACGCAGTACTGGAGACCGTATCTCCAGAAGGATATTGATACTTTGGAGAGAGTTCAGAGAAGGGCTACTAAACTGGTTCATGGGTTGAAGGATAAAACTTACCAGGAAAGGTTAAAGCATCTTAACATGTATAGCTTGGAGGAAAGACGTAACAGGGGGGATATGATAGAAACATTTAAATACATAAAGGGAATCAACACAGTAAAGGAAGAGAGTATATTTAAAAGAAGAAAAACTACCACAACTAGAGGAGATAGTCTTAAATTAGAGGGGCAACGATTTAAAAGTAATATCAGGAAGTATTACTTTACTGAGAGGGTAGTGGATGTATGGAATAGCCTGCCAGCAGAAGTGGTAGAGGTAAACACAGTCAAGGATTTTAAGCATGCGTGGGATAGACACAAGGCTATCCTAGCTATAAGACCGGGAACGGGGGACTAATAAAAGTACTCAAAAAAAAAAAAATTGGGAACTAGATGGACCGTATGGTTTTTATCTGCCGACACATTCTATGTTTCTATGTTTCTATATCTAGTTAGCATGGAGGAGTCTTGTTCGTTATCGGAATTAACCAGACAAATTGCTCCACCAACTAAGAACAGCCATGCACCACCACCCACAGAATCGAGAAAGAGCTATCAATCTGTCAATCCTTTCCGTGTCCAGGCCGGGTGAAGTTTCCCGTGTTGACTGTTGAGTCAAATTAAGCCGCAGGCTCCACTCCTGGTTGTGCCCTTCCATCAATTCCTTTAAGTTTCAGCTTTGCAACCATACTCCCCCCAGAACCCAAAGACTTTGGCGCTGCTTGGCAGGTCATGGGAATAACACCACCGGATCGCTAGTCAGCATCGTTTATGGTTGTAACTACGACAGTATCTGATTGTCTTTGAACTTCTGACTTTCGTTCTTGATTAATGAAAACATTCTTGGCAAATGCTTTCGTTTTGGTTCGTCTTGTGTCAGTCCAAGAATTTCACCTCTAGCAGCAAAAATACAAATGCCGGCCGTCCCTCTGAATCATGGCCCCAGTTCTGAAAACCAACAAAATAGAACAGGAGTCCTATTCCATTATTCCTAGCTGAAATATTCAGGAGACCGGCCTGCTTTGAACACTCTGATTTTTTCAAAGTAAACGCTTCAGACCCCCGGGACTCTCAGTCAAGAGCATCAGGGAGGCGCTGAGAGGCAGGGGCTGGGACAGGTAGCTTGCCTCGCGGCGGAATTCCAGCTCTATACCAAGATCCAACCACAAGCTTTTTAACTGCAGCAACTTTAATATTTGCTATTGGAGCTGTAATTACCTCGGCTGCTGGCACCAAACTTGCCCTCCAATAGATTAGACTGATTCAACTGCACAAATTACAGCTGAAATAGCCCTGCCTGATTACCCTAACTCCCCCCACTGTCCTCCTACTGATAACCTTTCCTGACCCTAATTAAGATCCCCTCCCTTAGACCCTTAATTGAATTACTGCTAATCCCCAACTTGCCAGGATGTCTCAGTCTATTAAAGGATTTAAAGTGTACTCATTCCAATTACAGGGCCTCAAAAGAGTCCTGTATTGTTATTTTTGGTCACTACCTCCCTGAGTCGGGAGTGGGTAATTTTCGCGCCTGCTGCCTTCCTTGGATGTGGTAGCCGTTTCTCAGGCTCCCTCTCCGGAATCGAACCCTGATTCCCCGTTACCCGTGGTCACCATGGTAGGCACAGAAAGTACCATCGAAAGTTGATATGGCAGACATCCGAATGTATCGTCGCCGTCACTGATACGATACAGTGATTGATACTGGAGGTGTAGAAAGGGAGACCGAGAGATACCTGAAAAGACCTGGGGAGACTGATTTTGGGAGAGCTGCCACTAGTGGGGTGAGAGCTGCCACTAGTGGGGTGAGAGATGGGAATGTTTTAGAAAAGGGCTGAGTTCTCTCCTTCTGGGGAGAACTCAGGAATATGAGGCTTTTAATAGCACATGTTCACTATAACAATAGACATCTCCATACACATAATATTGAGCTAAGTCCCAGGAGTAACTCCCATCACTCAATTCTTCAATGGAAGGAGTCTCAACTGCAAACCAACCTCTGCTGGTAATGTATAAATGTGGTAATTTGTTTCCAGCATAATCTCCATTTTTGTGGATGTCATTAGCATCATATATATTTGGGTAAATGTAACTTAAATCCCACAATTTCTGGGATCTATATGTTTTAGCCTGGTGTTTATCTGTCATCCTTTCTGCAGAAGGAAGGCAGAGGAATATCCTATAGATATTACCAAGAACCATAAATTCTTATAGTCTAGCTATTTACCCAAATATGTCATATCTAACCTCCAGAGATTATCTAAGATTCTCATTCTTAAAATCTAAAATACAGTACATACATTGTTATTTACCGAGAAGATTAAGAAATAGCCACCTTGAGTAGTTATATGATTTAGTAATATTACCTTTCCTATGCAGAGTATATGTTGGTAATTTGTAGGTAATTATGGTGTTCTATCATTAACAATTGTAACTACTAATCATTATCAATGTAGGTGGGGTTGTGTCTAAATAAAATGCATGGCCATCTAGTGGTCAGAAATGTAACTGCATATTAAATTATACTCCATGCATGTTGATACAGCTACAGAGCTGCATAATTCATGTTCTATTTTATTCACCTCTGTTATAAGTCATTTGTGTGAATTATGATTAATAACTATTGATATTGTATTTTGTTGTTATACTTTGTTACTTATCGTTTGCTCTTTATTTTATATTCAGTAAATTAATTATTATTTTATTAATAATTGTTGCATTGTATTTACTTTTGTAAAAACGGCATCCAAACTCTCTATATACATAACAAATTCTTTATATGGGTATTTTTGGTCGGACCCATAGATATAAATCATCAATTTTCATATTTTTTAATGATTCATAATTAATAACTCGTATTTATATTTTTATGGTTATTAATATCCGACAGCCCCCTGCTCTATAGTCTGTGCGTGCATCCACTAGTATATCACTGACGTAGCTTTACACTGATTGCACTATTACTGTTGTTTTATTTGCTCTTTAAGTGTTTCCTCTAATCCTGCACCATCCCTGTTGTTGTACTTTGAGATTTGTGGACACCTGGGACAGGGTTTTGGGGGTTTTGTATTTCGTGTTATTAATAAAATGCCTCAGCGACAGAACTTTCCTTTTGTCATCATTTTCCAGAGAGTTTTATTTCTCTTTATCACACAATGGCAGAGAATCATTACATCCTCAGACACACTCATAGTTACAGCTCTGAGATGAATTCCCTAAATAGACTGTAAGTGTGTCCATGAAAGATGTCTCCACTGATATTACTGCTCTTTGGTGCTGTTGGGCTCATTACAATACATTTTAAGATCTGCTAAAAATAAAAAGAAGGAGAGAATGGCACAGAATTAATATGGGAATTTCAAACTCTAGACCAAAGGAGCCAAGCTGGAAAAATTCAACTATTCAGCGGCATTGGAGAATAGGCTACGTTGGCCTAAATAATGAAATTCCCTTGTCAGTTCCCTGCAGTTCCCTGCTATTCTCTTTTTATTGAGTAGAGCCTCACATACAATGTAATGTTTTGCATGGTAACAGTTATTCCTGTTGACAAACACTGTCTGTCTAGACATTAACTAAGAAGCTAAATTGGCAAAGTTCCTCACAGTTGGTTTGCCATTAATGAATGATGTACGTACCTTATTGTTAATACATTCGGCTGCTTCTTCAGGACTGGACTATAAAAGAAATATGTGTAACAATATAAATCCCACCATTATAGAACAATGCTTATCTAAAACACGTGTGTACAATGTTGTATGGTAATAATGACTTACCCTTACACATCCAGCTTCTTCAAGGAATTTTAGAAGAATTTGTAGTGTCTATAAAATATGAAAATAAGTAGTTTGTAATGCATAGGAATTTTAATAAAGAAACAGAAACCTACAAATGGTCACAAAGTATTTTCATTTCTGCAGAAACAGGAGCAGGTTACATTACAATACATGGGGGCATCATCAGTACATTCTGTGCTTTCCTGCTCCTCATGTTTGGAAAAAGGAAGAACAGAAATATAAACAGGGCCGGCCTTAGGGGTGTGCGGCTTGGGTGAAACACCCCAGAGTGCGCCACCACTGCCGCTTCCTGCAACGCCGCGTGTGAGCTGGTGTGGAGATCTCAAAGGCGGTGGTGGGGAGATCTCAGAGGGGCTGGTGGGGAGATCTCAAAGGCACTGGTGGGGAGATCTCAGAGGGGCTGGTGGGGAGATCTCAGAGGTGCTGGGGGAGAGCTGGTGTGGAGATCTCAAAGGCGCTGGTGGGGAGATATCAGAGTCGCTGGGGGGAGAGTTGGTGGGGAGATCTCAGAGGCGCTGGTCGGGAAATCTCCCCACACCAGCCCTCTCTAAATGAAATCAAGTGGCTGAGGGGGAGGAGAGAACAGGGGAGGGGGAGGAAAAAGTAGGGGATGAGCACAGAGGAGGGGGGAGGAAAGGAGAGAACAGAGGAGAGGGGAGGAGAGAACAGAGGAGAGGGGTGAAGAGGGGAAGAGAACAGAGGAGAGGGGAGGAGAGAACAGAGGAGGGGGAGGAGAGGGGAAGAGAACAGAGGACAGGGGAGGTAAGAACAGAAGAAGAGAGGAGAGAACAGAGGAGAGAGGAGGAGAGAACAGAGGAGGGGGAGGAGAGGGGAAGAGAAAAGAGGAGAGGGGAGGAAAGAACATAGGAGGGGAGGAGAAAACAGAGGAAGGAAGAGGAGGGGGAAGAGAACAGAGGAGAGGAGGAGAGAGCAGAGGAGAGGGGAGGTGAGAACAGATGAGGGGGAGGAGAAAATAGGAGGAGACGAGAGAACAGATATGGGGGAGAAGGGGAGAGAACAGATATGGGGGAGAAGGGGAGAGAACAGATATGGGGGAGGAGGGGAGAGAGAGAACAGATATGGGGAGGAGGGGAGAGAACAGGTATGGGGGAGGAGGGGAGATAACAGAAATGGGAGAGGAGGGGAGGAGGAGAACAGATATGGGGGAGGAGGGGAGAGAATAGATATGGGGGAGGAGAGGGAGAGAACAGATATGGGGTAGGAGGGGAGAGAGAGAACAGATATGGGGAGGAGGGGGAGCGAGAACAGATATGGGGAGGAGGGGAAAGAACAGATATGGGGGAGGAGGGGGAGAGAGAGAACAGATATGGGGTAGGAGGGGGGAGAGAACAGATTTGGGGAGGAGGGGGACAGAACAGATATGGGGGAGGAGGGGTAGAGAACAGAAATGGGGAGGAAAGGGAGAGAACAGGTATGGGGGCAGGGGGATAGAACAGATATGGGTAGGAGGGGAGGAGGAGAACAGAAATGGGTAGGAGGGGAGGAGAGAACAGATATGGGGAGGAGGGGGAGAGAACAGATATGGGGGAGGAGGGGGAGAGAGAACAGATATGGGGAGGAGGGGAGGAGGGGAACAGATATGGTGGAGGAGGTGAGGAGAGAACAGATATGGGGGAGGAGGGGAGGAGAGGAGGAGGAGAACAGATATGGTGGAGGAGGGGAGGAGAGATCAGATATGGGGGAGGAGGGGAGGAGGAGAACAGATATGGGTGAGGAGGGGAGGAGAGAACAGATATGGGGGAGGAGGGGATGAGGAGAACAGATATGGGGGAGGAGGGGAGAGAACAGATATGGGGGAAGAGGGGAGGAGGAGAACAGATATGGGGAGGAGGAGAACAGATATGGGGGAAGAGGGGAGGAGGAGAACAGATATGGGGGAGGAGGGGAGGAGGAGAACCGATATGACATCCCTGTTTTGCACAGTAGCCGTGCCTCACTCCCCAGGGACCAGCCCATGGGGAGCCCATGCAGATAGCTCCCACAGCTGCTGCCCAACTGGGTTGGCCATACCCCAGATGACCAACCCCCTGCACTAACGCCAAACCTCTGGGACCCCCGCCGCCACTTCCTTCTTCGTCTCCTAGGGATGGGAGGGAACTTGTCATTTTTTCTTTAAACAGGAAACCATTCCTGGAAATCCTGCAATATATAGCCTAAGACCACCCCCTTATTCCACTCATTGCCACCCCCCTGTCGTGCCCTCATTGGGTCCTTGGCTTAACTGACAGGGTGAGGGAAATGACAGGAAACCTGCTTGTCATGATGGCCTTACATATATTGCATTATTCCAGGACAAAGGTGTGGTTATAGTGTACAAACTGCTGATGTGTATATGTAGGAAGCCCATTGAAGGCATGGGTACACATATGTAGGATGTATGTGTACATGAACATGAGAAGGATCTTGTTCAGTTATAGAAGCAAGTCTCCCAAAAAGAATGTACAAAGATCTCCTCAGTCCACTCTAGTTCTGAACTAGTCTATTGCTATAACACAAACCAGGTTTACACCTGAACTAAGATGCTTCAGGGCAGTGACTAAGTACCAGGGCCGGCCTTAGGGGTGTGCGACCTGTGCGAGCGCACAGGGCGCAACACCCCAGGGGGCGCCCGCCCGCCTGGTAAAAAATAAAAAAAAAAGTTTAAAAAATAAATAAAAAAGCCAGTAGAGGCACTGGCTGGGGGAGATCAAAAGATCTGCTCGGCATTCTCTGCTTCGTCCGGAGAGGGGGCGGAGCTAACCGGCTCAGCGTTGTAGCTCCGCCCCCACTCCGGGAAGCAGAGCAGAGTCTGCTTCACGGGGAGCCCCGGGCAGCATGAGATAGTGCTGCTCGGCACCCCATGCTTGCATTAAGCATGGGGAGCCTGCATTAAGCATGGAGCCTGCATTAAGCATGGGGAGCCTGCATTAAGCATGGGGAGCCTGCATTAAGCATGGGGAGCCTGCATTAAGCATGGGGAGCCTGCATTAAGCATGGGGAGCCTGCATTAAGCATGGAGCCTGCATTAAGCATGGGGAGCCTGCATTAAGCATGGAGCCTGCATTAAGCATGGAGCCTGCATTAAGCATGGAGCCTGCATTAAGCATGGAGCCTGCATTAAGCATGGGGAGCCTGCATTAAGCATGGAGAGCCTGCATTAAGCATGGAGCCTGCATTAAGCATGGAGCCTGCATTAAGCATGGGGAGCCTGCATTAAGCATGGAGCCTGCATTAAGCATGGAGAGCCTGCATTAAGCATGGAGAGCCTGCATTAAGCATGGGGAGCCTGCATTAAGCATGGAGCCTGCATTAAGCATGGGGAGCCTGCATTAAGCATGGAGCCTGCATTAAGCATGGAGCCTGCATTAAGCATGGGGAGCCTGCATTAAGCATGGAGCCTGCATTAAGCATGGAGCCTGCATTAAGCATGGGGAGCCTGCATTAAGCATGGAGCCTGCATTAAGCATGGATAGCCTGCATTAAGCATGGAGAGCCTGCATTAAGCATGGGGAGCCTGCATTAAGCATGGGGAGCCTGCATTAAGCATGGAGAGCATGCATTAAGCATGGGGAGCCTGCATTAAGCATGGAGAGCCTGCATTAAGCATGGGGAGCCTGCATTAAGCATGGAGCCTGCATTAAGCATGGGGAGCCTGCATTAAGCATGGAGCCAGCATTAAGCATGGGGAGCCTGCATTTAGCATGGAGCCTGCATTAAGCATGGGGAGCCTGCATTAAGCATGGAGAGCCTGCATTAAGCATGGGGAGCCCGAGCAGCACCTTCTCTTGCTGCCCATGGCTCCCCGTAATGCAGACTTTGCTCTGCTTCCCGGGGTGGGGGCGGAGCTACACCACTGAGCCGGTTAGCTCCGCCCCCTCCCTGGATCCACCTTTTCAGGCAAAGGTAAGGGAGGGGGGGGAGAGATAGACAGAACAGGGGTTAGGGGGGAGAGACAGAACAGGGGTTAGGGGGGAGAGAGACCGACATAACAGGGGTTAGGGGGGAGAGACAGAACAGGGGTTAGGGGGGAGAGAGACCGACATAACAGGGGTTAGGGGGGAGAGACAGAACAGGGTTTAGGGGGGGAGAGAGACAGACAGAACAGGGGTTAGGGGGGACAGACAGAACAGGGGTTAGGGGGGACAGACAGAACAGGGGTTAGGGGAGAGAGAGAGACAGACAGAACAGGGGTTAGGGGAGAGAGAGACAGACAGAACAGGGGGAGGGGAGAGAGAGAGACAGACAGAACAGGGGTTAGGGGGGAGAGACAGACAGAACAGGGGGAGGGGAGAGATAGAGAACAGGGGGAGGGGGAGAGAGAGAGAACAGGGGGAGGGGGAGAGAGAGAGAACAGGGGGAGGGGGGAGAGAGAGAACAGGGGGAGGGGGGAGAAAGAGAACAGGGGGAGGGGGGAGAAAGAGAACAGGGGAGGGGTGGGAGAGAGACAGACAGAAAAGGGGCAGGGGGTAGAGATAGAACTGGGGGAGAGAGAGAGACAGAACAGGGGACGGGGGAGAGAGACAGAACAGGAGACGGGGGGGAGAGAGACAGAACAGGGGACGGGGGGGGGGAGAGAGACAGAACAGGGGACGGGGGGGGGGAGAGAGACAGAACAGGGGACGGGGGGGAGAGACAGAACAGGGGACGGGGGGGAGAGAGACAGAACAGGGGACGGGGGGGGGGAGAGAGACAGAACAGGGGACGGGGGGGGGGAGAGAGACAGAACAGGTGACGGGGGGGGGAGAGAGACAGAACAGGGGACGGGGGGGGAGAGACAGAACAGGGGACGGGGGGAGAGACAGAACAGGGGACGGGGGGGGGGGGAGAGAGAGAGAACAGGGGGAGGGGGGAGAGAGAGAACAGGGGAGGGGTGGGAGAGAGACAGACAGAAAAGGGGCAGGGGGTAGAGATAGAACTGGGGGAGAGAGAGAGACAGAACAGGGGACGGGGGAGAGAGACAGAACAGGGGACGGGGGGGAGAGAGACAGAACAGGGGACGGGGGGGGGAGAGAGACAGAACAGGGGACGGGGGGGGGGAGAGAGACAGAACAGGGGACGGGGGGGGAGAGAGACAGAACAGGGGACGGGGGGGGAGAGACAGAACAGGGGACGGGGGGAGAGACAGAACAGGGGACGGGGGGGGGGGGAGAGACAGAACAGGGGACGGGGGGGGGAGAGACAGAACAGGGGACGGGGGGGGGGAGAGAGAAAGAACAGGGGACGGGGGAGAGAGAGAAAGAACAGGGGACGGGGGGAGAGAGACAGAACACAGGGAGAGAGAGAGAGACAGACATGGCAAGGAAGAGGAAAGGGACAAACATGGGAAGGGAGAGATACACAAACATAGGGGGGTGAAAGAGACGGGGGGGGGGGGGCGCCACGTGGGAAGCCCGCACAGGGCGCCGGAACACTTAAGGCCGGCCCTGCTAAGTACTATACCTGTATGCCTCAGTACTGAAGCCCTGCTCTATCTCAGAGGTGGACTCTATCTCACAGTAAGTACTACCAAAGTAATATATGTCTGCTTGAATCAATATCAATAAAACAACCCATTAACATCCACATTTTGCAAAAACCTGGGCTATTAAGAAAAAAAAGGGTTTTGGGGGAGGCATTCCACATTGTGAAATATATAGTCTGGAAGTGACACACTTTTTTAATAATTAGCATGAAATCAGCAAGTTATTGAAAGAATTGGTAAAAAAAATTATATTATATTTTAACAGTTGAACTGATTTTGTAGATTATTATGACTGAAATAGATGCGAATGAAAACAGACTCTTACCTCATCTAGTATCAAAGCATTTAAGCCATTATCAGTTATCACTGGAAGTTTTGTCTCCTAAAATTACAATTGATTCATTAAATTTAGCATTCATTCAATTTCAAAGTGGTTTATTTACAATATTTATGTAATCTTTTGCTCAATATTTCACATTTCAAATTCAAATCAATTATATATACGTTTGTACATTGAATTTTACTGACCCATGAGTCGACATATTAGTACCTTTTAGAGCGGAAAATTATGTTTCAACAGCCACATATCAAAAATCGCTCTGGTCATTGGCCCAGAAAATCCCTGGTTCTTAAGGGTTAAAATTATAGAACAGTTTACATGTAAATATTTACAATTAAATAAATTGTCTATAGAGTAGTCTTATATCCAGTCCTTTTCTTTTTTCCTAAATTAATATCCAAAGTTTGGGGGGGTCGTTTTATCATTAGGGTCATCTTAAATCTCAGCAAATACAGTATATTTATCTTTGTGAAACTCATTACACTCCAAGAGTTATTGACAGAAAACAACAATGGGTGAAAGTTCTAAAAGTGGAGCAAGCAATAATATAGTGGTCGGTGCTCTTTCTTCTCCATCATCTATTGGAAGAGGATTCTGCTGTGGATGAGAGAAGAGGATTTGCATGGCTCTTCCACATCTCCTCAGCGCATCTTGTAACTGGTATGTAGGGGAGAGGATGAGAGAGAGCAACACTGGGCAAGCTCTGTGTGTGCATTGTGACACTGGGGCAATGCTATGAGAGTATTCTAAAACATGGTTAATCTGTGTAGGGGCAATGTGACACAAGGACAGTTCTATGAGGGTAGTGTGATGCAAGGACAGCTCTGTGAGTGTATTGTGACACTGGGGCAGTTATGTGGGACACTAGTGGAAAGCTCTGTGGGTGGATTGTGACATGCTTAATCTGTGTAGGGGCAATGTGACATACCTGCCTTGCCCTGTATACCTGCCTTGTCCTGTATACCTCCCTTGCCCTGTATACCTGCCTTGCCCTGTATACCTGCCTTGCCCTGTATACCTGCCTTGCCCTGTATACCTTCCTTTCCCTGTATACCTCCCTTTCCCTGTATACCTGCCTTGCCCTGTATACCTCCCTTGCCCTATATACCTGCCTTGCCCTGTATACCTCCCTTTCCCTGTATACCTCCCTTTCCCTGTATACCTGCCTTGCCCTGTATACCTGCCTTGCCCTGTATACCTGCCTTGCCCTGTATACCTGCCTTGCCCTGTATACCTGTCTTGCCCTGTATTCCTCTCTGCCTGTCCTTTCCATTCCAGGTTTTCTCGCTATCCCTCTTCTCTGTCAGTTTTCTATTTGAACCACACCAGTTGCTTTTCATTCCTTTGTAGCAGTCTACAGGTATTTTCTTAGTGTTTAAGTTCAATGCCATTTATGTGTCTTAGATTCTATTTATGCTTTTCTAATATTATGTTTTAGTTAGGGACTTGCCTAATGTGGGGTACCATGACGTGGTTGGCAAGCTAACATCTAAATTGGCCAATTTGTTTGAACCAAACCCCCACCTTTGCCATGTTTAGTGTTAGGCTAGTTCCTGTATTTATGTTTGTTCCTTTGTATGTTTCTCATGTATCTCTTAGCCCTGTGTCTTGTATTATTTATACTTAGTTTGGTTTCTGCTTTATTGCTTATGTTTACCCTCTGTCCTGCAGCCCTGCACTCTGTATTTTAGTTCTGCTATTCCTCAGTCACTTTTCTGTTTTAGCTCTGCTTGGCTATAACTTAGTTCATTTCTTCTTAAGCCCTGGTACCTGGATACAGCAGCTGCTTCACAGGGCCTGGTTGTGGCTGCAAAGCCTTGGAGTCCCAAACCTCCAAAGGATTGCGGTTACCCAGCACCAGATCCTGTGTCTCCACCATGCGCCATAGCTCCTGATCTCGCTCACTCAGTGTCTATTACCATCCTGGACCCCGTGCGTTACAGGCAGTTATGTGGGACACTAGTGGAAAGCTCTGTGGGTGGATTATGACACTGGGGCAGTTATGTGGGACACTAGTGGAAAACTCTGTGAGTGTATTGTGACACTGGGGCAGTTATGTGGGACACTAGTGGAAAGCTCTGTGGGTGGATTATGACACTGGGGCAGTTATGTGGGACACTAGTGGAAAACTCTGTGGGTGGATTATGACACTGGGGTAGTTATGTGGGACACTAGTGGAAAACTCTGTGGGTGGATTATGACACTGGGGCAGTTATGTGGGACACTAGTCGAAAGCTCTGTGGGTGGATTATGACACTGGGGCAGTTATGTGGGACACTGGGGAAGTTACGTGGGTGGATGTTGAGGTTAGGACTGTATCAAATATTATATATTCTGCTTTTGGGTTTTTACGCCCAAGGTGCACAATCCTGCACTTATCCACATTAAATGTCAGTTGCCACAACTCTGCCCATTTTTCTAGTTTAGCTAAATCATTTGCCATTTGGCTTATCCCTCCATGAACATCAACCCTGCAGCAAATCTTTGTATCATCAGCAAAAAGACATACTTTGCCAACAAGACCTTCTGCAATATCGCTAATAAAAATATTATAGAGAATGGGTCCAAGTACAGATCCCTGAGGTACCCCACTAGTAACAAGACCTTGCATCCAATATACCCCATTGACTGCAACCCTCTGTTGCCTGTCACTCAGCCATTGTCTAATCCATTCAACAATATTGTAATCCACACTTAAAGATTGCAGTTTATTGATAAGCCTTCTATGTGCGATAGTGTCAAAAGCCTTACTGAAATCTAGGTAAGCAATGTCTACTGCACCACCCTGATCTATTATTTCAGTCACAATCGAAAAAATCAATAAGATTAGTTTGGCATGATCTCCCTAAAGTAAACCCATGCTGTCTCTGATCTTGAAATCCATACAATTTTAGATGTTCAACAATTCTATTCTTTAACAAACTTTTTATTATTTTCCCCATTACTGAAGTAAGACTTACTGGCCTCAGGGCCGGCCTTAGGGGTGTGCGACCTGTGCGAGCGCACAGGGCGCAACACCCCAGGGGGCGCCCGCTCGGCCGGCGGAAAGAAAAAAAAAAGTAAAAAAAAAAAAAAAAAGCCGGTAGAGGCACTGGCTGGGGGAGATCAAAAGATCCCCCCTCACCAGCCCTCTGCTCGGCATGCTCTGCTGGGTCCGAGGAGGGGGCGGAGCTAACCGGCTCAGTGGTGTAGCTCCGCCCCCACCCCGGGAAGCAGAGCAGCGTCTGCTTCACGGGGAGCCCCGGGCAGCATGAGATAGTCTCTGCTCTGCTTCCCGGGGCGGGGGCGGAGCTACACCACTGAGCCGGTTAGCTCCGCCCCCTCCCTGGATCCACCTTTTCAGGCAAAGGTAAGGGAGGGGGGGAGAGAGAGACAGAACAGGGGTTAGGGGGGAGAGACAGAACAGGGGTTAGGGGGGAGAGAGACCGACATAACAGGGGTTAGGGGGGAGAGAGACAGACAGAACAGGGGGAGGGGAGAGAGAGACAGACAGAACAGGGGGAGGGCGAGAGAGAGAACAGGGGGAGGGGGAGAGAGAGAGAACAGGGGGAGGGGAGAGAGAGAGAACAGGGGGAGGGGAGAGAGAGACAGAACAGGGGTTAGGGGGGAGAGACAGAACAGGGGTTAGGGGGGAGAGAGACCGACATAACAGGGGTTAGGGGGGAGAGAGACAGACAGAACAGGGGGAGGGGAGAGAGAGACAGACAGAACAGGGGGAGGGCGAGAGAGAGAACAGGGGGAGGGGAAGAGAGAGAGAACAGGGGGAGGGGGAGAGAGAGAGAACGGGGGGAGAGACAGACAGAAAAGGGGCAGGGGGTAGAGACAGACAGAAAAGGGGCAGGGGGTAGAGACAGAACTGGGGGAGAGAGAGAGACAGAACAGGGGACGGGGGGGAGAGAGACAGAACAGGGGACGGGGGGAGAGAGACAGAACATGGGATGGGGGGGAGAGAGACAGAACAGGGGACGGGGGGAGAGAGACAGAACAGGGGACGGGGGGGAGAGAGACAGAACAGGGGACGGGGGGGGGAGACATAACAGGGGACGGGGGGGAGAGAGACAGAACAGGGGACGGGGGGAGAGAGACAGAATAGGGGACGGGGGGAAAGAGACAGAACAGAGAGAGAGAGAGAGAGACAGACATGGCAAGGAAGAGGAAAGGGACAAACATGGGAAGGGAGAGAGACACAAACATAGGGGGTGAAAGAGGGTGGGGGGGCGCCACGGGGGAAGCCCGCACAGGGCGCCGGAACACTTAAGGCCGGCCCTGACTGCCCTTTAGTTGCCTGTCTCCTCCCTACTACCTTTCTTGTGAATGGGCACAACATTTGCTAATTCCCAGTCTTCTGGGACTACTCTTGTTAACAATGATTGTTTAAATAAATCTATTAACAGTTTTGCAGGTTCTCCACTCAGTTCTTTTCATAACTTTGGGTGTATCCCATCAGGGCCCATCAACTTATTTGTCTTTACTTTAGACAGCTGAAGTCAAACCTCTTCCTCTGTAAACTCACTTATAGTAAAAAAAAAAATCTCTAGCACCTCCGGCCCCTCTCCCAATACCCCCCACCCTGCACCCACTGAAAATTTGTCCTGCTCCACTTCCTGGGGAGAATTGTCAAGTCTCGGGGGCAAATTAGCAAGTCAAGGGGCAGCTTTGATGGATCCTTTTAATGAGCTCCACAAATGGCCTATGTATGTGACATATATGTGTATGTATGTCAGTGTGAAGGAGAGTGTGTATATCAGTGTGAGGGAGAGTGTGTATATCAGTGTGAGGGAGAGTGTGTATATCAGTGTGAGGGAGAGTGTGTATATCAGTGTGAGGGAGAGTGTGTATGTCAGTGTGAGAGAGAGTGTGTATATCAGTGTGAGGGAGAGTGTGTATGTCAGTGTGAGGGAGAGTGTGTATGTCAGTGTGAGGGAGAGTGTGTATATCAGTGTGAGGGAGAGTGTGTATATCAGTGTGAAGGAGAGTGTGTATATCAGTGTGAGGGAGAGTGTGTATATCAGTGTGAGGGAGAGTGTGTGTATGTCAGTGTGAGGGAGAGTGTGTATATCAGTGTGAGAGAGAGTGTGTATATCAGTGTGAGGGAGAGTGTGTATATCAGTGTGAGGGAGAGTGTGTGTATGTCAGTGTGAGGGAGAGTGTGTGTATGTCAGTGTGAGGGAGAGTGTGCATATCAGTGTGAGGGAGAGTGTGTATGTCAGTGTGAGGGAGAGTGTGTATATCAGTGTGAGGGAGAGTGTGTATATCAGTGTGAGGGAGAGTGTGTATATCAGTGTGAGGGAGAGTGTGTATATCAGTGTGAGGGAGAGTGTGTATATCAGTGTGAGGGAGAGTGTGTATGTCAGTGTGAGGGAGAGTGTGTATATCAGTGTGAGAGAGAGTGTGTATGTCAGTGTGAGGGAGAGTGTGTATATCAGTGTGAGGGAGAGTGTGTATATCAGTGTGAGGGAGAGTGTGTGTATGTCAGTGTGAGGGAGAGTGTGTATGTCAGTGTGAGAGAGAGTGTGTATGTCAGTGTGAGGGAGAGTGTGTATATCAGTGTGAGGGAGAGTGTGTATATCAGTGTGAGGGAGAGTGTGTGTATGTCAGTGTGAGGGAGAGTGTGTGTATGTCAGTGTGAGGGAGTGTGACACTGCCTATAACTGTCTAGCCACCAAGGGGTTAACTCCTCTGACACTGCCTATATCTGTCTAGCCACCAAGGGGTTAACTCTTCTGACACTGCCTATATCTGTCTAGATACCAAAGGGTTAACTCCTCTGACACTGCCTATATCTGTCTAGCCATCCAGGAGTTAACTTGTCTGACACTGACTCTATCTATGTGGATTTTGTTTTAGGTCACTGGTCACATTATGTTTTAGGGAATTGCACAGTCTATTATCATAATAATGTTTTACTATTACTCTCTTTTCCCTAAACATTGCATGTGACCCCTGACCTATAACATGACTCAAAACATTGTACATTAAGTGTAAATGCTCAAACCTTTAGGGCACGCATTTTAATCATGGCCATCCAATACTCACACCATAATATTTTGCATATAGAGGTGTTCTTGCATTTTATCCCATTCAGTATGTGTAATAGTGATTAATCACATTTTATCCCATTCAATATGTGTAATAGTGATTAATCACATTTAACTCATTTACTGCAGTTTAACCCCTTCCTGACAAACGGACGAGTCAGGCACATCCAGCCGGCAACTCCTGGCAACAGCCCGGCATGTCCTGCAGTGGGACGAGCGGTTTTCGCAATAAACATTCGTAAAAACTGCTCTGGCGGTACTGCTCTATTGAGCACCCAGGATCGCTTCAAGGGGCGATTGTGGGCGCGATATTAGAGAGCAGCTTGCACCTTCATTATGGCTGCTGCCCTCTTGTGGCATAGAGGACCCGAAAGTGAAAAAAATTAACTTCTGTTGCTCTGATGCTGTTGCTTGACTGCCCCCCATTGCTATAAAAAAAGGATTTAGTAATTAGATAAAATCTAGGGTTAGGGTTAGAATAATTGTTAGAGTTACAAATAAATTAGTTTAATCATAAAGGAATAGGGTTACAATTAAATTAAAAATAGAATAAATTAAGGTTTAGCATAACGGTTAGAGTTAGGGTTAAATTTAGGGTTCGGGTTTGGATCAAATGGTCACTAAAGGAAAAAAAAACACAATAATAAAAAACTGTAGAAAAACATGGAAACAAGACCATTTCTAAACTTAGGAAAAAAATGTAGACGGGGTCTTTCTTAATGAATATTTGTATTTGTGTAAATTATTTTTTAGGTCAAAGTTAGAAAAAGGTTTTTTTTTTATTTTTCATCATTTTATGATTTTTTTTTGTAGTAAATTACAAGATACAATGAACATAAAGGTATCTAATGAAAGGTATCTTAAGATGATAAAAACAACATATAATTTGTGTGTTTAATACTGTGGTACAGTATGCGAGAAAGAAAAAAATTACAGCTAAACACAAACTTTCAAATTTCAAAACAGCCCTTGTCACCAAAGGAAAGACAAGGTCAAAAGATCATGTCACTAAGTGGTTAAACTCACTTAATTGTGAGTTTCATTCCTCTGGAGCTCTGTGATACAGTTATACAATCCAAAACGTCCAAGCTGCTAGAGATGAGGGACAATAGAGGACAAAAGAGAGGCAGAGCTATTTGGGCAATAGACAGGCAATATTTGTTACACAAAAACAATGGTCTGTAACTGTATTAGCCGTGAATGATAATCCGCAGCTGGATAAGCCTACATGTCTTAGAGTGAATCGTGGAGACTTCCAGTTAGAACATGAAATAAAATGTATCTTAAAAAGCACAGACTGAGATAAAGAAACCTATGTACTACACATACATACAGTACACGAAGAGGTGAAAGCAAAAGATCTCAGGAGCAGTATAGCCATCGAGGGCAGTTATGTGTACAGAGCATTGGTTTATATATTTGGTAAATAATAAAATATAAGACCTTACCTCATCTTTGGATACAATATCACCAGGGCAACCAGCTTTAACCTGTATGTTGGATGTAGGGCAGTACAAGATAATATGTGCTATTTAAAACCAAACAAAATAAAAATGTAAAGATATAATATGTCTTTATATACAATATGTATTTGCAAAAAAGCAACAAACATCACATTTTTTGTAGCATTATCTGTGATTTTGTGTTCCCGTGATCACTTTGCAATGTATCAGTAAATGCAATCCATGTAATCAAGCCCATCATGTAATTAGCAAATTCTAAGGACAAATAAACTTTTTTTGAGTCAATAATTAACTTAAGTGAAATGATTTCTTTTGGATGGGGAGGTTTATGTTATACTTTATTACATTCATAGAGTATCAAGCCGCTGATAGGGTTTCTATGAATGTTACATCTGAATTGCATTGCTGACAATTGTGTCTGACTGGTGAGCTGTGTGCACGTGTGCATCGTATGCTTGTGTATATGTGGCTTCTGCCACCACAGAGCCTTGAGAAATGGAGTTACCACTGATTGTGCTTTATTTTAAAAGCCACAAGCGCACAGTTCACCATCAGGCATCTTACAGAACGGCTTTCCTAACACAGGCTGTGTCAGAATTCAGATGCCACATTGGGTCCCTTGGTTCATTTGTGTCGGACAAGCGTCCAGGAACGAAAGTAGGAGACGCTGAAGACTCTATGATTTAAATAAAGTATAAATTAAGTCTCCCCCCTACAAAAATTAGCTTCAATTTAGCTTATTATTGACAAAAACAAGTTTAGTTTTCCTTTAATAATCTGATTCAGTAATGTATATAAATGAGATCTTTAAATTACTAATATTGAGAAAGCTGTTTTCTTACCGCTATCCTTCCCAAGCATGTCTTCACGTCTTTGTCCTGTAGAATCACAATAATGGTTAAGAATAAGTAAAAACAAAAACATTGCTTGTATTAATAATGGTTTTGGACTCCATAACATTCTGCACAGGTTGATAGCATTAAAGAACAGTTATTACACTTTGTAGTAGGGAGCATTTTGTTTCCACTTATTCTTTTGTGAAGGACATAAAAGAATGTTGTTTTTGGTAAATTTCTTTAGGGTCCAAGAGTGAACTGTGGTGAGTAAAGATAAGCAAGTTATAGATGTTCTTTCTACTCTGCTGCTAATGTCTGTTATTTGCAATTCCCTTGTTAGTTAACCATCATTCACTGTTTTGTGATCTAACTGCTGTCAGAGGTATTGAAAAGTAATCTCGAGACTGGTACATATGAATAAAGCAGAAGAAAACGATAACAAGATGGATGCCAGCAGCCTCCATGTTGTGTCAGTTTTGGGACATCTTTCTCTGTGTTAAAATCTTATTACCTGAGGATAAAAGGAAAGTCTTCTACATTACTAACTCTGTTATCTGTAACCAAATATTTTACTGATAAGTTCATAGTATCACCAGAACAGATAAGGTGGTCATTGTTGTGCAAGGTTTATTACTCTAAAGCCATATCTCATTGTACTGATGCAGACACAGCTGTGTACAAACTAGAGGAGAAGGGGGGCTTCTCTGCAACTTGCTAGCCCACCCAAACTGGCAGAAACTGACATGACACAGACACACTGAGATTATTGGGATTTTTGATTTGTAGAATCTAATAAGGGTTATTATAAATACACCTAGTTTATTCAAATCACCCAATAAAATATAAAATTATATCAAACCTTCACTAATAAAAATGTAAAGTATAATTAATCCTTCATATTAATTAGAATATTATTTTTATTGTTTTATTAGTGTGGTATACATTTTATTTAATGTGCAATGATAAGAATAAGAATATGATACATATTTACTCTAATTTCAAATTGTATTAACACTTTTAGACATTTAAACATATATATTGTCTTATATTATACTCACAATCCAGGTGTAGCTATAAACCATGACATCATCTCATTTAAATTACATACACCCATCCATTCAATTGGCTAGAAGTTACATAAACAGGGTGTGAGTCTGAGAAAAGGTTTGGTTGATAAGTGGATACTGGAGGTGTAGAGAGGGAGACCTGAGATACCTGAAAAGACCAGGTTAGACTGATTTTGAGAGAGTTGCCACAAATGGGGTGAGAGATGGGAATGTTTTAGTTCTTCTGGGGAGAACTCAGGAATATGAGGCTTTTAATAGCACATGTTCACTATAACAATAGAAATCTCCATACCCATAGTATTGAGCTAAGTCCCGGGAGTAACTCCCATCACTCAATTCTTCAATGGAAGGAGTCTAAACTGCAAACCAACCTCTGCCGATAATGTATAAATGTGGTAATTTGTTTCTAGCATAATCTCTCATAATTTTTTATGGATGTCATTAGCATATATATTTGGGTAAATTTAACTTAAATCCCACAATTTCTGGGATCTAGATGTTTTCTCTGGTGTTTATCTGTCATCCTTTCTGCAGAAGGAAGCCAGAGGAATATCCTAGAGATATTAACAAAAGAACCATAAATTCTTATAGTCTAGCTATTTACCCAAATATGTAATATCTAATCTCCAGAGATTATCTAAAATTCTCATTCTTAAAGTCTAAGCTAGAGTACATACATTATAACTTAGCGATCAGATTAAGTAATAGCCACCTTGAGTATTTATATGATTTATTAATATTACCGTACCTAAGCAGAGTATATGTTGGTAATTTGTAGGTAATTATGGCGTACTATCATTAACCATTTTAAATACTAATCATAATCAATGTAGGTTGTATCTAAATAAAATGCATGGCCATCTTATGGTCAGAAACGTACTGCATAGTAAATTATTCTACATGCATGTCAATATAGGCACAGAGCTGCATAATTCATGTTTTGTCCTACTTACTTATGTTATAAGTCCTACATGTGAATTATGATTAACAGCTATTGATACTGTATTTTGTTGTTATGCTATTTTGCTTACCGTTTGATCTTTATTCTATATTCAATAAATTCATTATTATTTTATTAATAATTGTTGCATTGTATTTACTTTTGTAAAAACGTCCTCCAAACTCTCACATACATAACGAATTCTTGATATGGGTATTTTTAGTCGGACCCATATATATGAATCATCAATTTTCATATTTTTTATGATTCATAATTAATAATTCATATTTTTATGGTTATTAATAATACGACACTGCCCACATGTATTCTCAACTGAGAAAGTACTAAACAGAGGTCTGCTACACTGCTGGAATTATAGTCACTCATCAGTGATGGAAAACACACTGTTTGTTGATAGGCTGTAGAGGTGTGTGTTAATATAACAGTGTACAGATATCACAAACACCCACTTTGCTAAACTGTCTCTAGAGGTCTTGGCTGCTGTGACTGGCTTCTCTGAGGGAGAGGCAGCTCCTTTACACCACCTGATTTGGCTCTCTACCAATATGAATAGTAGCACCAAAGGAATTAGTTAGATGCAAAAATGTTTTGGTCCATTGCATCTGTAGCATGTTTAAAGGGACTGTCTGGTGCCCAAATTGCATCTTCCAAATGTCAATGCATATTAAAGTACATTCAGCGTACTTTACAATGAATATTTTACATCTTACATTGCTTACAATATGAAACTCTTACAGTAAGATGAATTTGTGAAATTACAGCAGTTTGTAAGAACAACAACTGTCCACACTAGCTGGGTAAAAGTCCATTTCCTCAATTTATTTATTTATTTTTTGCTGCCAGAACCAATGAGACTAATGCCATCCAAAGCAATAGCATATCCTGTCTGTTTAGTGATGTTATCAGACAAGAGATCCTACGTATACAAGAGCGAGGTCACTTATGTGCCACACAATGCATTATATTCCACCAACAGAGCAGCTGATGGAATATCATGAGTAATTATAACAAAACCAATTGAAACAAAACTGATACATGCTCAGTGCCTACACACAATCAGTGTGCCAGTACCTGTAGGATATAATGCAGGGCTTAAGTAGAATATTAAACATTTACATAGCATGTGTATTATACAGGCAATAGTCTTTCACTTGCACCAAAGTGAGTTTGGGGGTAAGGCTGTCCCTTTAACCTGTGTGCAGAAGCTGCTATGAGGTTTTGATGCAAATGCAGAATAGACTGCAAATAAACAGCATTTCCTCTATACCCTAATTCTACAGAGGCATGCACAGTGTACAGATATGACAGCACTTTGCCAGGTGGGGTATATTTATCCTGTCACTACATCTGCAGTGATTAATGGGTGGATAAGGGACAGTGGTACAGTCTGATGGTGAAGTGTCTATCTTGTCAGGGAGGCACTTTAGTAACAGCAGGTGGACATGTGGAGAGAAGAAAAGTAAAGCTTTACTGCAAACTCTCAATCACTGATCAGAGTCTAAACCATGTTACATCTTGTTCCACAAAGTAATCAGTCAGGAGCCATGTGGCAACTAGTACTGGTGTCAGGACTCCAACGTGTCAGGCCACCAGTGAGGCTGTACCCAAGATTAGAGAGCTGCAAATTGAGCCCACAAGACTTTTTAGGTGGAACTGTGAGTGTCAGTGCGATCATATCTTATCACTGTATAGAAATATGTTCTCAAAGATAAAAAAAACTGTTACCTTTTTTTTGTCACCTAGATATTTAGTAATTGAGCTGATACAGGGTCCGAGTTTCTGAAAAGAAAATTATATATCTACTGTGTCACAATGCTTATGCTGTTTAATGCTTTGTTGATTAATACATGCCATGCAAATGACAAAACAATTCAATGGTGCATTATAATCACATGGTTAAATTAATTCACAAATGACTGAAACAGAGCAGGGATCTGGGTTGAGTAGAGTTTACATCTTATTTTCCCAACACATGAAAATTAATCTATATTTGATCCTAAGTTTAACTGATGAACAAATTAGGATTTTACAAGGTGTTTTTAGAGAGTAAGGGATATAAATAGGGGTAATAAGTATTTTACAATGTAAGGTTCGTGTAAACCAATGGTGGATTATTGAACAACTAGTTAGAATGGATGACAATAAGGTGGTGTTTACGGGTTTGTACATAATAGGTTAATAAAATATATGGTTGTTAGTTAACCCCTTAAGGACCGGCATTTTGGTCATTCTGGACAATGGCTATTTTAACATTTCTGCACTGTTTGTGTTTAGCCGTCATTTTCTTACAGCTAAGAACCAACATAAATATATATATATATATAGTTATTATCAAGACAAGAAGGGTTTTCTCCAGATACCATCATTTTGATCATATTGTATAATACACTATAAAATAACAAAACATTGGCTATGAACACTGTCTGTCAACCCATTGTCCAGCTTCCCTTCCAACCCACGTTTCTTTCTATTGACCTCTTTCCCATTCAGTCTGACTTCCTTTGCCTTGGATTTAATGGCTCCTGTGTATTACCTCCACTTCTCATGCTGCACTCACCAGCAAGCAATCAGTAATTATGTGTAACCCTATCAATTAAGGGCAAAATAGCAGAACAATCTACATGAATGGGACAATGTCTCTACCTCGGCTGTATTGTCCTTAAGTTTGAAATTCCCTGCAATTCCCTCTTCTATGAAAAATAATATTTCTTTTTTTGTGACAAAATGTTTACAGGAAATAGAAAAACTTACATTAATTGGTTTTGTCAGACAGGACACATCAGGCTGATCAGGCTTGGTATCTGCAATTAAAAACAAAAAGAAGAAACATGCACACAATGGTTGTAAATACTGTACAAGACTAATAACTTTAACAACTTATATAGCACATTATAGTAAGCTTGTTACTTACGGGCGTCAACCGATGTATAGCAGAAGACAAACCCAAACACAAAGACAGGCAACATCATTGTGCTGATGGTTTGGTAGGACTGTAATTGTAATATTCAGTTGTAGATCTGCATGAGAACCTGTCTGTTTATATTGTCAAGAGATAATTGCATCATGACATGTTAAACATGGGACAGCAGAGACAGGCTCCTGCCCCAACCCCCTGCTCTTATAACATATACAAATATTCATATAAAATCTACTGGCAGTTACTAACCAATGTACACCTGCCAACATTTTACCATTACGCAACATTAATAAATAAAACCAAATCATGCTACAGACGGATGTTTGTTAAGAGAAACTTTCCTAATTAAAGGTTTTGTAATAAGAACATCTCATAATATATCCAGTCAGTGGGTCCTATTCAGTAACCTGAGTTTATTTATCTCATATCATAATACACATATATACTAATGCCAGATACCACCTTATGTACCTATAAAAATAAAGATTCAAGGTCTTGCAGTATCTAAATAAAAACAAAATAGAGCCCACCAGGTCCACAGAGACCGTCATTTGAAAGAAGAAGAAAAACCGGCATAATGTGTTAGATATTCAAATGAAAAGGTTTAATACATTAATGTGTATGTCAGACACCAAGGCATGATGGGAATGTTATTCTCCTTAAGAAAGAAGACTCCTTCTCTGTATAAAAGGATATTACTACTGGAGCCGGAGAAGAGGGATCTGACAGCTGATACTTTTATGTTACAAACCAATTAACATTGATATAACTTGTATTTTACATAAAACTTGCAGCACGTCAGTGGTATGTATACCCACACTCTTAAAGGAACTTCCTTAAGGGAAGCAAGGGTTAAAAAAAACATGTCCCAGACTTTGAGGTACAAACCCAACGTGTATATTAATAGAAACCTGCGGGGTTACTATCTGCTGTTTACTCTGACTGCTGAATGCGAGGGTCTCTTGTTGCTAGCGCAAAGAGAGACCTTAGTTTTTGCATGGGGTCAGCGGGGGGGGGGGGGGGGGGGGGGCTTGTAAAGGCTGCCTGCTTCCTTCCAGTCTATCCTGGCACCTGTCAGTCAGAGGATAAAGTGGCGTGTACCATCAAAAGTACTATCAAATGTACCTGTCAGTTCATCCTCACAACAGGAACAGCTAACATTACACTTCTGCCTCTATATTAGAAGTGTAAATTAAATATAAAGTGTATTGCTCCTTTGAGATGTTATACAGACATTATACAGAGTTGTTTTATCATTTTCACTGACTATACTGTTAATCGGGTGATATCTGGCGCTAGGATATATGTGTATCGGGCTTTATATGTCTTATTGATCTCTTATTGTATAGCATTTCAGCACTTACTGAGAGTTAATAAAAGTGGGTTTTGGGCTCATTATAAGTGATATTTCTGACAGCAATGTGAGTGTGTGATCCCGATGCTTGCGGCTGGAACTGGCATCTGTACACGGGAGCAAAGACTGAATAAGTCACTTTGCTGCAGATGCTACTTAAATATACTTACATGCAGGGCCGGACTGGGAGAAAAATTCGGCCCGGGCATTTTTTGATCACAGCGGCCCACTAAGAAGGGGGCGGGGCAGAGGAGGTGTGTTTTGTCATCACCAATGACAAACACGCTCCCTCTCAAAGTGAGCATATTGGTTCAATGCTCTTCCAGGGCAGACCATGCGCAGAGCTCTGCTGAAGAGCTCTTGCATGAGAAAAAAGCCCTGTATTTGTTCTGCACAGTGCAAGCAAATTTAATAACATGCTTGCACTGTGTTTCCTTGCAACTTGTCTCTGGTGTCTCTATAAATGGATACCAGGAGACAAAAATGCCAGGAAAGAGTATTGAGCATGTGTTTGGAGCCTGCTTGTGGGATTGCGTGTGTGTAGAGTGAGCTGATTGTGGTGTGGTATTGTGTAATAAGGTCGGTTTTAGTTGTGTTGAGTTTGTGGTGTAATGTGATGCATATGTAGAGAATGTGTGTATAGGGGATATAGCAAGTGTGTGCATACAGGCTATAGTGTGTGTGTGTGTGTATATATAGATGTAGTGTGTGTTTAGAGGTGTAGTATGTGTTTGCTTACAAGGAATCTAGTGTGTGTATATATACATATATATATGAGTCTAGTGTGTGTTTGAAGGACCCAGAATGTGTATAGGAGATCTAGTGAGTGCGTGTTTATAACGGTTTCAGAGTGTGTATATAGGGATCTAGTGAGTGTATGTGTGTAGATGATCCAGAGTTGGGTAAGGGATCTAGTGTGTGTCTGGAATATAATGTGTTTAGGGGTGCAGTATGTGTGTGAGGGGTGCTGTGTGTATATATATATATATATATATATATATATATATATATATATATATAAATATATAAATATATACATATATACAGGGAGTGCAGAATTATTAGGCAAATGAGTATTTTGACCACATCATCCTCTTTATGCATGTTGTCTTACTCCAAGCTGTATAGGCTCGAAAGCCTACTACCAATTAAGCATATTAGGTGATGTGCATCTCTGTAATGAGAAGGGGTGTGGTCTAATGACATCAACACCCTATATCAGGTGTGCATAATTATTAGGCAACTTCCTTTCCTTTGGCAAAATGGGTCAAAAGAAGGACTTGACAGGCTCAGAAAAGTCAAAAATAGTGAGATACCTTGCAGAGGTATGCAGCACTCTTAAAATTGCAAAGCTTCTGAAGCGTGATCATCGAACAATCAAGAGTTTCATACAAAATAGTCAACAGGGTCGCAAGAAGCGTGTGGAAAAACCAAGGCGCAAAATAACTGCACATGAACTGAGAAAAGTCAAGCGTGCAGCTGCCACGATGCCACTTGCCACCAGTTTGGCCATATTTCAGAGCTGCAACATCACTGGAGTGCCCAAAAGCACAAGGTGTGCAATACTCAGAGACATGGCCAAGGTAAGAAAGGCTGAAAGACGACCACCACTGAACAAGACACACAAGCTGAAACGTCAAGACTGGGCCAAGAAATATCTTGAGTGATATCTCACTGATATTTCTAAGGTTTTATGGACTGATGAAATGAGAGTGAGTCTTGATGGGCCAGATGGATGGGCCCGTGGCTGGATTGGTAAAGGGCAGAGAGCTCCAGTCCGACTCAGACGCCAGCAAGGTGGAGGTGGAGTACTGGTTTGGGCTGGTATCATCAAAGATGAGCTTGTGGGGCCTTTTCGGGTTGAGGATGGAGTCAAGCTCAACTCCCAGTCCTACTGCCAGTTCCTGGAAGACACCTTCTTCAAGCAGTGGTACAGGAAGAAGTCTGCATCCTTCAAGAAAAACATGATTTTCATGCAGGACAATGCTCCATCACACGCGTCCAAGTACTCCACAGCGTGGCTGGCAAGAAAGGGTATAATAGAAGAAAATCTAATGACATGGCCTCCTTGTTCACCTGATCTGAACCCCATTGAGAACCTGTGGTCCATCATCAAATGTGAGATTTACAAGGAGGGAAAACAGTACACCTCTCTGAACAGTGTCTGGGAGGCTGTGGTTGCTGCTGCACGCAATGTTGATGGTGAACAGATCAAAACACTGACAGAATCCATGGATGGCAGGCTTTTGAGTGTCCTTGCAAAGAAAGGTGGCTATATTGGTCACTAATTTTCTTTTTTTTGAATGTCAGAAATGTATATTTGTGAATGTTGAGATGTTATATTGGTTTCACTGGTAAAAATAAATAATTGAAATGGGTATATATTTGTTTTTTGTTAAGTTGCCTAATAATTATGCACAGTAATAGTCACCTGCACACACAGATATCCCCCTAAAATAGCTAAAACTAAAAACAAACTAAAAACTACTTCCAAAAATATTCAGCTTTGATATTAATGAGTTTTTTGGGTTCATTGAGAACATGGTTGTTGTTCAATAATAAAATTAATCCTCAAAAATACAACTTGCCTAATAATTCTGCACTCCCTGTATATATGGAAGTATTGTGTATGTCTGTTGTGCAGTGTGTTGGGGAGTTCTGTGTGTATGTGAGGGGTGCAGTATGTGTGTGTGAGGGGGGCGGTGTGATGAGGGGGGGCGGTGTGAGGGGGGGGGCGGTGTGTGAGGGGGGCGGTGTGTGAGTGCTGTGTATGATGTGTGTGAGAGTGCTGTGTGTGAGAGTGCTGTGTATGATGTGTGTGAGAGTGCTGTGTATGATGTGTGTGAGAGTGCTGTGTGTGAGAGTGCAAGAGTGCTGTCTATGATGTGTGTGAGAGCGCTGTGTGTGAGAATGCTGTGTGTGAGAGTGCTATGTGTGTGTGATGGGTGTGAGAGTGCTGTGTGTGATGGGTGTGAGAATGCTGTGTGTGATGGGTGTGAGAATGCTGTGTGTGATGGGTGTGAGAGTGCTGTGTGTGAGAATGCTGTGTTTGAGAGTGCTGTGTGTGTGAGAGTGCTGAGTGTGTGAGAGTGCTGTGTGTGATGGGTGTGAGAGTGCTGTGTGTGATGGGTGTGAGAGTGCTGTATAAATGTTAGAATGGATTGTGTGTGTGTGTGTGTGTAGGAGGGGGGGGGATAAACAAATAAAATAACAGGCATTATGTCGGGGGGGGGGAAGACATAATGCCTGTTATTTTATTTGTTTATTCCCCCCCCTACACACACACACACAATCCATTCTAACATTTATACAGCACTCTCACACCCATCACTCTAACACACACAGCACTCTCAAACACAGCATTCTCACACACAGCACTCTCACACCCATCACTCTCACACACACAGCATTCTCACACACAGCACTCTCAAACACAGCATTCTCACACACAGCACTCTCAAACACAGCATTCTCACACACAGCACTCTCAAACACAGCATTCTCACACACAGCATTCTCACACACAGCACTCTCACACCCATCACACACTGGTACCTGGGACTGGCGGTGCGGTGTTCCTCGTGGTGAGTGAACGCAGGAGTTCACTCTCGCGAGATCCGGTCGTTGCCATGGCAATGCTCCGGATCTCGCGAGAGGAACCCGGTGGAGCTGCAAGTTAGAGCTCCGCCGGGTCCTCTCTCCAGAGAGGCATGTGGACAGCATGTGGGCCGGTGAGGGAGATCTTTGATGTCCTCACCGGCCCTTCATGGAAAACAGCGGGCCCGGCGCTCGGATAGTGCCGGCCCTACATAGACCGGCAGGGGGATCCCGGGACCTCCCCTGCCGGCCTCGGCCCATGGCCACCGCGGCCCACCGGGCATTTGCGGTGCAAAGCCTAGGTGGGAGGGGGCATGTATGAGTGAGGGGTGTGAGTGGAACCTATGACAATGCTATGGGGGAGTGGCTTTGGGATGGGGGTACTAAAGGACCCCTCCATCTTGGAATCAGCAGCCATTTTGGTTACTGACGGACACAGCAGGGAAATTTTCCCGCCCACCCTCCCCATTGTTTGTAATTATGTTGTTTTATGTTGTATTAACATTTTTCTCTGTCACAGCAGGCGGGGTGGTCCTTGCCAATACAGTAGTTAAGGACGGAGGTGATCGAGTCAAAAAGGGATGGACAGGGTGTCCCCTCTCCTAACCTCTCAGATATTAGAAGAAAGGATAATGGCCGTGCCCACCGAGCTAACTGTCGGCTGGTGGTTAGCATCAGGTTTGAAACAAATGCAGAATTAGTACGGACGAGGGGAGAGGGGTTTCACTCTAGGGACTCTAGTTTAAAGGTTATGGTGATTTAAGATTTACAGATTGGCAAGGACTAGTTGGAGCTGTATGTTAACAGTATGTTTAAATAAAGTATTTATATTTATATTTACAGAGTTTTATTAAGTTATAAGAAATATAAGAATAAATGGAGAAAGTTTTTGGCATACAGTTCTTCTTGGTTTTGTTAAATAAAAAGCTGTGGCCTATTTAACTCCATACAGGTCTCGTGTCTTTATTGGGTAGGGTATGGGGATTTTGTAGGTAATTAAGGAACATTCCCCATTACATCATACAAGCAATATCTCAGCTAATTCAACTCAGAGAGGTTATTTGCAGCTATTCTCCTGATGGATTACGAGGCAGTTTTGTGAGAAACCCTATAATTTAAGACACATCCGACCTCAGGAAGACACTAACCTTTTATTATCTCACAAATAAGGACACTAGTAATCTGACTGATTTTATTATTCATTCTAAACACCAACATTTCTTTCACTGTCTCTTTATATATGTGCTTGATTTTTAATTTAATTCATGAATAAAGCATTTTTTTTAAATGACTATCTACATGAAATATTCACAAGCTTCCCATTCTACGACATAACCAATTTGACTTATAAATGGGATATTACCCTGGATGGCTGTGTGGAGGATACATTGGCTAAGTATGAGGTGCAGCTGCCTGTGTGTCGGGTGATACATTTGTCTGGTGGGACAGTGTGTGTGTGTATAACTAACTACTGAGGGCAGAGGGCTAAGTGTGTGTGGGAATGGCTAACTCCTGGGGGCAGAGTGCTAAGTGCGGGAATAGCTAAGTCTGGGGGCAGAGGGCTGAGTGTGTGTGGGAATGGCTAACTACTGAGGGCAGAGTGCTAAGTGCGGGAATAGCTAACTCTGGGGGTAGAGGGCTAAGTGTGTTTGGGGATGGCTAACTACTGGGGGCAGAGGGCTAAGTGCGGGAATAGCTAAGTCTGGGGGCAGAGGGCTGAGTGTGTGTGTGGATAACTAACTACTGAGGGCAGAGGTCTAAGTGTGTGTGGGAATGGCTAACTACTGAGGGCAGAGGGCTAAGTGCGGGAATAGCTAACTCTGGGGGTAGAGGGCTAAGTGTGTTTGGGGATGGCTAACTACTGGGGGCAGAGGGCTAAGTGCAGGAATAGCTAAGTCTGGGGACAGAGGGCTAAGTGTGTGTGGGGATGGCTAGGTCTGGGGGCAGAGGGCTAAGTGCGGGAATAGCTAAGTCTGGGGGCAGAGGGCTGAGTGTGTTTGGGGATGGCTAACTACTGGGGGCAGAGGGCTAAGTGTGTGTGGGAATGGCTAACTACTGAGGGCAGAGGGCTAAGTGTGTGTGGGAATGGCTAGGTCTGGGGCAGAGAGCTAAGTGTGTGTGGGAATGGCTAACTACTGAGGGCAGAGGGCTAAGTGTGTGTGGGAATGGCTAACTACTGGGGCCAGAGGGCTAAGTGTGTGTGGGAATGGCTAGGTCTGGGGGCAGAGGGCTAAGTTTAAGTAGGATGGCTTAGTCTGGTGGGGGGCAGATTGGCAAATAAAAGGAAATAATAATAACAAATAATCATCATTTTCATTAAATATTAAAAAATAGTTTACATTTGAATTAATATTTCCAGGCATATGTGATTGTGTGTTGTCATGGTATTTATTAATATAAGATATGTTAGTGCAGATGTATGTCGGTAATTTTGTAATTATGCAATAAGAAGCGAGCACTAAGACATTTTAAGTGTCTGTCTTTCTCATTTTTGGGATTTTTAAAGATATAAAATAAATAATAATATGTGGTATATGTGCACCATACAATATAATATCAAAAACAGGATTAAAAGTAAAAAAAGATATAAGGTATATAAACCCTTACTGATCTCCCTTTATAATAAAATATAAAACTTGATAATAATGCACAGGCTATATTGAATAAGAACTACTTGTTATACATGAAGGTGTATAAAGTGTTCAGTTCATTTATCTAGCACATCTATCTCTTGACAAATGATTTTATATCTCCAGTATATAATGTTTCAACCAATTACCACAATTATTTATATATCACTCACAATGTGTAGCATTTGGTACAGAATTAAAAGTGGTGTAACAAACACAGTTAGTCAAACTGTGACAAACTGATACACAAGGGAGAGAGCAGAGGCTGACTAATGTGGGGGACGGGTGCGGTGTTGGAACTGCCCGAGGGCCCGGGCCACTGGGGTAGCCCGCTGCAGAACTGCGCGATAGCGGGAATCATGTGACCTTGCACTGGAATGTGTGTGCTACCACTCACATCAGCCTGCATCTCCAAGCGCTGCCACACCCCTCTGCTGGGATACTTGTTACAGGGCTCGGTAATACAGAATGATGAGAGACCGGAGACCATCACGTGACATCGCGCAATGATGTCTCCAGTCATAGATAGCTCCTGTACGTGATCAGTTCCACATAATCACTTCTCTGGCAAGTGGCATATAGTCACTTGTATCCCGCCACTCAAACCCCCAACAATGCACACGAGACCAGTCGTGTTGAGTAATATGGGAGTAACATTAATAATGTAGACACATTTTATTTTGTAATTTGTAATAAATGTATTTTCTATACAGTATGTTTCTGTTTCCGGAGTTTATTCTAAGTGCTGTCTCCTTACTTTTATATTAAATATATGTGTTTTATACACATCTGTTATTTTTCTTTTATTCACCAGTGCTCTTCCAACATATGTCTGTTACCTGTAGGAAGGATGGAGCTCAAACGGATGGGGTCACGTTGCATTGCTTCATGGACCTTTACAAGTAAAGAAAAAGAATAATAAAACATGTTTAAGACAACAGATGTCGTTTAATGCCTACTATAGTCAGCATGCTTCTTCATGTCCAATCCTCCATTGGCTTTCACTCACAGACAATTGTTTCCAAATTCATGTGTCCTTCGGTTGAGTGTTGTAATTAGCATATTTATAATGATTCTAATAATACTTTTTACCAGAAATCACCAACGCGTTTTAGTCTGATTCTAATGTTTTTAACGTAACTGAACTAAGGAAACAAACACATAGAATTACAAGAGAACCTCGCATGTCTGGCTCTAAGCAGGATTCATATTATATAATTCTTAACATAAATTAAACCATTTTTGGCTCCAAACATTGTGCTTTTAATTATTCCAGGTCTCCTCTTAGTACATTTAATTCCTTATATAAATATACAATTTAAATCCAGAACCTGTGAGACCAAAAGGAAACATTTAACGCCGTTGTGCTCTTCTTTCACTTTGTATCCAAAGCCAATTTTTGGATAAATGGAAGTTGACTGCATTTAATATATTTTATGTATAAAATGTCAACATTATCTTCAGAACAGTCTGCAGGGCATGTACCTCTGTTAATTAAAACTGTTTACTTTATTAAAGGTTATAACATGACGTGTATTTGTTCTGATGAACCAGTATTTGCCTTAAACCATTAGTGTTTACATTTCCTATGATGTTCGGCTTTTTGTTGCACCCACCGCACTTTATCTAAGTTCAGTGAGGATTATATAACTAACAGCATACTGGTTTTGAAACTGTGCCATTCATATACGAAAAAGCACATAGCTATGCATTAAAAGACAATTTAGGCAAAACTGTTATGACCATTAAAGCTGACACAAAATATAAGCATTAATTTGCGTCAGGAACCAATGTACCTGTGATGACTCTTGTTGCTACATCCTTAACCCATACTATGCTTTGTATCATTAGTTCATAATCCAGTCCTCAACTCAGCCTGGGCAAATTGGCTATGCCATATTTATGGGAAAACACTGGCATAGTAATGGGAAAACTGGTTTATTTTAATTAGCAAAGTGATGCTGTGGCATGGTCTGGGGGGCAAAATATTATGTACTATGGGGAAATAGACAATGTGGTATGTCCTGTGTTGCAAAGTGACACTGGAGTGCAAGCCAAGTGCTGTGGGCCGGGCCGCCACCAGGAATTTCAGAGACCCTTACTGAAAGAATGTTCTACCCCCCCATCCCCGATAATATCTCCCACTCGCCCCACTACCCTCACAACTATGTTACCCCGGTCTAGTGTAATATGGAGAATGGTTGGGAGCAGTTGGTCAATATGCCATTATTTTGCCACTCAATATGCCATTATTTTGCCATTCAGTAAGCCAGTATTTTGCCCCTCAATATGCCAGTGTTATGCTTGTTATTTTCACCCCCCTTCCCCAGTACTTACCTCCTTGTTGCTCTGTCTCCCAGTGCTCTGCGACCGGCGTATCCCTCCTCTGTGCAGGAGGGAAGATTGCACGGAGGAGGGGAACTCCGGTCGCATTAAAAAAAAAAAAAACTTTATGGAAGCCATGGCAACCGGAGCAGGGTCCTGGAGATGTGATATGCACCCGTGGCCGCGGTCTGGAGGGTAACGTGACTGCCGTGTCCTGGTCTCAGGCTCCGAGCCAAACACTTAGTTACAAGCATTGGATGCACAGTTCAGGACTGCTACGAACAATAATCACTCTACTTTATTATTCCTTGCTGTTCATGGAGAAAATTTGAAGAGAAATAAAGAAGCCGGGTTGAGATGGGCTGAGGGGGGTAGGTTGAGGGGGGTTGGGGGATGAGTTGAAGAGAGGATTGGGAACTAATGATACAAATCATAGTGTGCATTGAAGATGGAGCAACAAGAGTCATCACAGGTACATTGGTTCCTATATAAGCAAATTAATGCTTATATTTTTCAGTGTCAGCTTTAATGGTCATAACAGTTTTCCCTAAATTGTCTTTTAATGCATAGCTAAGTCCTTTTTCTTACCAGTATGCTGTTAGTTATATAATCCTCATTGAACTCATATTAAGTGCGGTGGGTGCAACAAAAAGCCGAACATCATAGGAAATGTAAACACTAATGGTTTAAGGCAAATACTGGTTCATCAGAACAAATACACGTCATGTTATAACCTTTAAGAAATAAACAGTTTTAATTAACAGAGGTACATGCCCTGCAGACTGTTCTGAAGATAATGTTGACATTTTATACATAAAATATATTAAATGCAGTCAACTTCCATTTATCAAAAAATTGGCTTTGGATACAAAGTGAAAAAAGAGCACAACGGCGTTAAATGTTTCCTTTTGGTCTCACAGGTTCCGGATTTAAATTGTATATTTATATAAGGAATTAAATGTACTAAGAGGAGACCTGGAATAATTTAAAGCAACATGTTTAGAGACAAAATGGTTTAATTTATGTTAATAATTATATAATATGAATCCTGCTTAGAGCCAGACATGCGAGGTTCTCTTGTGATTCTATGTGTTTGTTACCTTAGTTCAGTTACGTTAAAAACATTAGAATCAGACTAAAACGCGTTGGTGATTTCTGGTAAAAAGTATTATTAGAATCATTATAAATATGCTAATTACAACACTCAACCGAAGGACACATGAATTTGGAAACAACTGTCTGTGAGTGAAAGCCAATGGAGGATTGGACATGAAGAAGCATGCTGACTATAGTAGGCATTAAACGACATCTGTTGTCTTAAACATGTTTTATTATTCTTTTTCTTTACTTGTAAAGGTCCATGAAGCAATGCAGCGTGACCCCATCCGTTTGAGCTCCATCCTTCCTACAGGTAACAGACATGTGTTGGAAGAGCACTGGTGTATTGTGTGAAGAGCACAAGGAATTAAATGTACTAAGAAGAGACCTGGAATAATTAAAAGCAAAATGTTTGGAGCCAAAAATGATTCCAGTTATGTTAAGAATTATATAATATTAATCCTGCTTAGAGCCAAACATACGAGGTTCTCTTGTGATTCTATGTGTTTGTGTCGATCACTCGCTCCCCACTAACCTCCTTACCTGCTCAGAACTCTCCGGACGTCTCACCGCCCTCCAGGTCTTCTGCGGGGATGTCCAGCCAGGCACACGTGCTCCATTAGCAGGTCGTGAAAGCCAATGGAGGATTGGACATGAAGAAGCATGCTGACTATAGTAGGCATTAAACGACATCTGTTGTCTTATACATGTTTTTTTGTAATTATTTTTGAAGCAATGCAGCGTGACCCCACCCGTTTGAGCTCCATCCTTCCTACAGGTAACAGACATACGTTGGAAGTGTATTGAAGTGAGCGCTTGTGAATTAAAAAAAAAAAAAACAATAGATGTGTATAAAACACATATATTTAATACATCAATATAAATAGAAAAGACCAGTCTTTAAGTCCAGCCCTCTACAACCACCTAGGATTTACAATTGTCAGTCACCTTGGCTTTCTGTGGATTGTACATCCCATGCAGGGAGCTGTCTTCACATCGGCAGCTTCCTAGGTCTTCCTTTGGCCAGCTCACGATACTGGCATGGTATCTTATGACTGGCAGGATTTATCTGTTAATGGCATGGTTCCTGTTTCTCCCATCTAGCTGGCTTTTCAGGGACTGTATTATCATCTGGTGGTGCTTGGATGTTGCAGTCGTCCTGGCCAGTAACCATTGGGCCACCAGCAGCAAAACTAGACAGTACAGGAAGAACATTTAGGAGAAAGAAACGACACATAATGCCAATGCAAAGTAGATGCAGGACCTGATCGCAGACCACAGCAATCTCCCAGAACAGGAACCAGTAACCATAACACTAACAGACATCTAACAGTGAGTCAAGAACATCTGGCCAGACATGATTCACACCTACTGGTTAATAAAATGAACCTCTATACATGAACGCATGGCAGTACAGATGGACCATCTCCTAGTAGCAGGCACCCAGCCAGACTGGATAACATGAGGAAGGACAGTGCTTATCATGAAAGACACCCACAAGGGCAGAGCACCATCCAACTGCCTCCCTACAACATGCAAAGTCCTATCAGTCATCTTAGTCGCCAAGCTATAAGACCATACGGTCAGTACATGAGCAAAGCTTAAAGGGGCATTGGGAACAACACCAGAGGCTCCAAACACCAGTTACTCATGGTTAGAGCTGGGGCAGGCAAGAGATAGATGTGCGAGATAAATGAACTGAACACTTTATACACCTTCATGTATAACAAGTAGTTCTTATTCAATATAGCCTGTGCATTACTCTAAAGTTTAATATACTATTAGAAAGGGAGATCAGTAAGGCTTTATATACCTTATATCTTTTTTTACTTTTAATCCTGTTTTTGATATTGTATTGTATGGTGCACATATACCACATATTATTATTTATTTTATAGCTTTAAAAACCAAAACAATTAGAAAGACAGACATTTAAAATGTCTTAGTGCTCGCTTCATATTGCACAATTACAAAATTACTGACATACATCTGCACTAACATATCTTATATTAAAAAATACCATGACAACACACAATCACATATGCTTGGAAATATTAATTCACCTGGAAAATATTTTTTAATAATAATAAATAACCATCATTTTTATTAAATATTATTTCCTTTTATTTGCCAATCTGTTCCCCCTCCCCCCCAGACTTAGCCATCCTGCTTAAAGGAACAGTAAACGTTGTTTAACCCTTGGGTTTAAACAACACATGTCCCGGTAGAATTAAGTCATCCCGACATGTATCTTAATAGATCCACACAGTGTTTGCTATCTGCTGTGTCTCACATGCGAGACACAGCAGTTCCTGGTTGTTGATTGCTGACAAACGTCAGCACGAGCACAGCCAATCAGAGAGGGGGCTCGTCCCGCTCTAACAGCTGAATGCGAAGGTCTCTCTCTGCTAGCACAGCGAGAGACCTTCATTTTTGCATGGGATCAGCAGGGGAGACCTAGTTAAGGTATCCCCTGCTGATCTCATGCAAAAGCCAGTCGCTGAGCAGACGGCTGCCTTCTTCCTATGGAAACATGGCAGCTGTAGGTCAGAGGATAAACTGGTGTGTACTATCAAAAGTACTATCAAAAGTACACGCCAGTTCATCCTTATACTAGGGACAACTAACTTTTCCCATGTGCTTCTATAATAGAAGCACAAGTGAAAAAAAAAGACATTTATTGTCCCCCAGACTTAGCTATTCCCACACACACTTAGCTCTCTGCCCCGAGACTTAGCCATTCCCGCACACACTTAGCTCTCTGCCCCGAGACTTAGCCATTCCCGCACACACTTAGCTCTCTGCCCCGAGACTTAGCCATTCCCGCACACACTTAGCTCTCTGCCCCGAGACTTAGACATTCCCGCACACACTTAGCTCTCTGCCCCCAGACTTAGCCATTCCCGCACACACTTAGCTCTCTGCCCCGAGACTTAGACATTCCCGCACACACTTAGCTCTCTGCCCCGAGACTTAGACATTCCCGCACACACTTAGCCCTCTGCCCCCAGACTTAGCCATTACCGCACACACTTAGCCCTCTGCCCCCAGACTTAGCCATTCCCGCACACACTTAGCTCTCTGCCCCCAGTAGTTAGCCATTCCCTCACACACTTAGCTCTCTGCCCCGAGACTTAGACATTCCCACCCACACTCGCCCGCTCCCCCAGGCCCCAGTACTTACCTCCATGCTGCTGTTCATGTCCGTGGCTGAGAGGGAAGCGCTGTACTTTTTTTTTCAACACACTTTATTGAATGCGCACGGCCTGAGGGGAGCTCACAACGCTTCCCTCTCAGCCACGGACATGAACAGCAGCATGGAGGTAAGTACTGGGGTCTGGGGAAGGGGGGAGGAGGGAGGTATAACGAGCATTTGAATGGCATAATATTCCTGGGCATCTGAATGGCATAATATTCCTGGGCTCTGACTGGCATAATGTTCCTGGGCTCTGAGTGGCATAATATTCCTGTGCATCTGACTGGCATAATATTCCTGGGCATCTGACTGGCATAATATTCCTGGGCTCTGACTGGCATAATATTCCTGGGCATCTGACTGGCATAATATTCCTGGGCATCTGAATGGCATAATATTCCTGTGCATCTGATTGGCACAATATTCCTGGGCATCTGACTGGCATAATATTACTGGGCATCTGACTGGCATAATATTCCTGGGCATCTGAATGGCATAATATTCCTGGGCATCTGACTGGAATAATATTACTGGGCTCTGACTGGCATAATATTCCTGGGCTATGACTGGCATAATATTCCTGGGCATCTGACTGGCATAATATTACTGGGCATCTGACTGGCATAATATTACTGGGCATCTGACTGGCATAATATTCCTGTGCATCTGATTGGCATAATATTACTGGGCATCTGACTGGCATAATATTCCTGGGCTCTGACTGGCATAATATTCCTGGGCTCTGACTGGCATAATATTCCTGGGCATCTGACTGGCATAATATTCCTGGGCATCTGAATGGCATAATATTCCTGGGCTCTGACTGGCACACTATTCCTGGGCTCTGACTGGCATAATATTACTGGGCTCTGACTGGCATAATGTTCCTGGGCATCTGAATGGCATAATATTCCTGGGCATCTGAATGGCATAATATTCCTGGGCATCTGAATGGCACAATATTCCTGGGCATCTGAATGGCATAATATTCCTGGGCATCTGAATGGCATAATATTCCTGGGCATCTTAATGGCATAATATTCCTGGGCTCTGACTGGCATAATATTACTGGGCTCTGACTGGCATAAAGTTCCTGGGCATCTGACTGGCACAATATTACTGGGCTCTGACTGGCATAATATTCCTGGGCATCTGACTGGCATAATATTCCTGGGCATCTGACTGGCATAATATTACTGGGCTCTGACTGGCATAATATTCCCATTGAAATACTGGTAAGTTTGTTGATTTAACTTTACTTCATTTTAAATATTGTATTTGTTCCCATTTTGTTTCTTCACTTCAAAATAAGATATATGCAGTGTGCATAGGAATTTGTTCATAGTTTTTGTTTTTACTATAGTCCGGCCCTCCAACGGTCTGAGGGACAGTGAACTGGCCCCCTGTTTAAAAAGTTTGAGGACCCCTGGGCTAAATACTGGCATATTGAGTGGAAAAATAGTGTGTCTCAGGTTATGTGTGAATTGGTGTAACTGTGTGTGTGTAAGTGGTAAGGGTGTCTGTGACTGCAAGGGTGTCTTTGTGTTTAAGGGTTTCAATGTGTGACACATTTAGAGCATGCGAGTTGAATATTTAGATGTATTTATTTTCTACACTATACATTTATATATATATATATATATATATATATATATATATATATATATATATAATATGTAAGGAGGCTTAATGGTGTGGGAGGCGTGGCGGATCAGAGCAGGGGGGCACCAAAATGCACCTTCGCCTGTGTAGACGAAAATCCTTGCACCGGCCCTGCCCACACTTAGCTCTCTGCCCCCAGTAGTTAGCCATTCCCGCACACACTTAGCCCTCTTCCCCCAGGAGTTAGCCATTCCCACACACACTTAGCCGTCTGCCCTCAGTAGTTAGCCATTCCTGCAGACACTTAGCCCTCTGCCCTCAGTAGTTAGTTATACACACACACACTTTCCCACCAGACAAATGTATCACCCCACACACAGGCAGCTACTCCTCATACTTAGCCAATGTATCCTCCACACAGCCATCCAGGGTAATATCCCATTTATAAGTCAAACTGATTATGTTGTAGAATGGGAAGCTTGGGAATACTTTATGTAGATAGTTATTTAAAATAATGCTTTATTCATGAATTACATTAAAAACATATCAAGCACATATATAAAGAGATAGTGAAATAAATGTTGGTGTTTAGAATGAATAATAAAATCAGTCAGATTACTAGTGTCCTTATTTGTGAGATAATAAAAGGTTAGTGTCTTCCTGAGGTCGGATGTGTCTTAAATTATAGGGTTTCTCACAAAACTGCCTCGTAATCCATCTGGAGAATAGCTGCAAATAACCTCTCTGAGTTGAATTAGCTGAGATATTACTGATCCATCAATTCATATATACTGCAAGGGGTTAATATTAGCCAACCTGTAAATCAGTATGCATACATGGCAGTATTATGCTGACTGCAGGTTTAATACTTGTAACAATTTAATCTTATATATAGACAGTGTTGCTGTTGCATCTGACAGTTATGTTGGTAGAGTGACTCCTGTGAGGGAGGGAGCAGTGATTATTGGACAAGAGGATCTGCATTGTTACTACTGATTCTATAAACCACATGGATCCCATCACCTCATCTTAGCTAAATCTTATGTTGCCAACACATGTAAGTATATTTAAGTAGCGACTGCAGCAAAGTGACTTATTCAGTCTTTGCTCCCGTGTACAGAGGCCAGTTCCAGCCGCAAGCATCGGGATCACACACTCACATTGCTGTCAGAAATATCACTTATAATGAGCCCAAAACCTACTTTTATTAACACTCAGTAAGTGCTGAAATGCTATACAATAAGAGATCAATAAGACATATAAAGCCCGATACACATATAACCTAGAGCCAGATATCACCCGATTAACAGTATAGTCAGTGAAAATGATAAAACAACTCTGTATAATGTCTGTATAACATCTCAAAGGAGCAATACACTTTATATTTCATTTACACTTCTAATATAGAGGCAGAAGTGTAATGTTAGCTGTTCCTGTTGTGAGGATGAACTGACAGGTACATTTGATAGTAATTTTGATGGTACACGCCACTTTATCCTCTGACCGACAGCTGCCAGGATAGACTGGAAGGAAGCAGGCAGCCTTAACAAGCCCCCCCCCCCCCCCACCCGCTGACACCATGCAAAAACTAAGGCCTATCTCTGCGCTAGCGAGAGACCCTCGCATTCAGCAGTCAGAGTAAACAGCAGATAGTAACCCCACAGGTTTCTATTAATTTACACGTTGGGTTTATACCTCAAAGTCTGAGACATGTTTTTTTAACCCTTGCTTCCCTTAAGGAAGTTCCTTTAAGAGTGTGGGTATACATACCACTGACGTGCTGCAAGTTTTATGTAAAATAGAAGTTATATCAATGTTAATTGGTTTGTAACATAAAAGTATCAGCTGTCAGATCCCTCTTCTCCGGCTCCAGTAGTAATATCCTTTTATACAGAGAAAGAGTCTTCTTTCATAAGGAGAATAACATTCCCATCATGCCTTGGTGTCTGACATACACATTAATGTATTAAACCTTTTCATTTGAATATCTAACACATTATGACGGTTTTTCTTCTTCTTTCAAATGACGGTCTCTGTGGACCTGGTAGGCTCTATTTTGTGTTTCTTTAGATACTGCAAGACCTTGAATCTTTATTGTTATAGGTTCATAAGGTGGTATCTGGCATTAGTATATATGTGTATTATGATATGAGATAAATAAACTCAGGTTATTGAATAGGGCCCACTGACTGGATATATTATGAGATGTTCTTATTACAAAACCTTTAATTAGGAAAGTTTCTCTTAACAAACATCCGTCTGTAGCATGATTTGGTTTTATTTATTAATGTTGCGTAATGGTAAAATGTTGGCAGGTGTACATTGGTTAGTAACTGCCAGTAGATTTTATATGAATATTTGTATATGTTATAAGAGCAGGGGGTTGGGGCAGGAGCCTGTCTCTGCTGTCCCATGTTTAACATGTCATGATGCAATTATCTCTTGACAATATAAACAGACAGGTTCTCATGCAGATCTACAACTGAATATTACAATTACAGTCCTACCAAACCATCAGCACAATGATGTTGCCTGTCTTTGTGTTTGGGTTTGTCTTCTGCTATGCATCGGTTGACGCCCGTAAGTAACAAGCTTACTATAATGTGCTATATAAGTTGTTAAAGTTATTAGTCTTGTACACTATTTACAACCATTGTGTGCATGTTTCTTCTTTTTGTTTTTAATGCAGATATCAAGTTTTTCTATTTCCTGTAAACATTTTGTCACAAAAAAAGAAATATTATTTTTCATAGAAGAGGGAATTGCAGGGAATTTCAAACTTAAGGACAATACAGCCGAGGTAGAGACATTGTCCCATTCATGTAGACTGTTCTGCTATTTTGCCCTGGGCTCCGACTGGCATAATAATCCTGGGCATCTGACTGGCATAATAATCCTGGGCATCTGACTGGCAGAATAACCTTGGGCATCTGACTGGCATAATAACCCTGGGCATCTGACTGGCATAATATTCCTGGGCATCTGACTGGCATAATATTCCTGGACTCTGACTGGCATAATATTACTGGACTCTGACTGGCATAATATCCCTGGGCATCTGACTGGCACACTATTCCCATTGAAATACTGGTAAGTTTGTTGATTTAACGTTACTTCATTTTAAATATTGTATTTGTTCCCGTTTTGTTTCTTCACTGCAAAATAAGATATATGCAGTGTGCATAGGAATTTGAATTAGTTTTTGTTTTTACTATAGTCCGGCCCTCCAACGGTCTGAGGGACAGTGAACTGGCCCCCTGTTTAAAAAGTTTGAGGACCCCTGTTTTATAGTATATTATACAATATGATCAAAATGATGATATCTGGAGAAAACCCTTCTTGTCTTGATAATAACTATATATATATATTTATGTTGGTTCTTAGCTGTAAGAAAATGACGGCTAAACACAAACAGTGCAGAAATGTTAAAATAGCCATTGTTTAGAATGACCAAAATGCCGGTCCTTTAAGGGTTTAACTAACAACCATATATTTTATTAACCTATTATGTACAAACCCTTAAACACCACCTTATTGTCATCCATTCTAACCAGTAGTTCAATAATCCACCATTGGTTTACATGAACCTTACATTGTAAAATACTTATTACCCCTATTTATATCCCTTACTCTCTAAAAACACCTTGTAAAATCCTAATTTGTTCATAAGTTAAACTTAGGATCAAATATAGATTAATTTTCATGTGTTGGGAAAATAAGATGTAAACTCTACTCAACCCAGATCCCTGCTCTGTTTCAGTCATTTGTGAATTAATTTAACCATGTGATTATAATGCACCATTGAATTGTTTTGTCATTTGCATGGCATGTATTAATCAACAAAGCATTAAACAGCATAAGCATTGTGACACAGTAGATATATAATTTTCTTTTCAGAAACTCGGACCCTGTATCAGCACAATTACTAAATATCTAGGTGACAAAAAAAAGGTAACAGTTTTTTTTACCTTTGAGAACATATTTCTATACAGTGATAAGATATGATCGCACTGACACTCACAGTTCCAATTAAAAAGTCTTGTGGGCTCAATTTGCAGCTCTCTAATCTTGGGTACAGCCTCACTGGTGGCCTGACACGTTGGAGTCCTGACACCAGTACTAGTTGCCTCATGGCTCCTGACTGATTACTTTGTGGAACAAGATGTAACATGGTTTAGACTCTTATCAGTGATTGAGAGTTTGCAGTAAAGCTTTACTTTTCTTCTCTCCACATGTCCACCTGCTGTTACTAAAGTGCCTCCCTGACAAGATAGACACTCCACCATCAGACTGCACCACTGTCCCTTATCCACCCATTAATCACTGCAGATGTAGTGACTGTATAAATATACCCCACCTGGCAAAGTGCTGTCATATCTGTACACTGTGCATGCCTCTGTAAAATTAGGGTATAGAGGAAATGCTGTTTATTTGCAGTCTATTCTGCATTTGCATCAAAACCTCATAGCAGCTTCTGCACACAGGTTAAAGGGACAGCCTTACCCCCAAACTCACTTTGGTGCAAGTGAAAGACTACTGCCTGTATAATACACATGCTATGTAAATGTTTATTATTCTACTTAAGCCCTGCATGATATCCTACAGGTACTGGCACACTGATTGTGTGTAGGCACTGAGCATGTATCAGTTTTGTTTCAATTAGTCCTTTTCTCTGCTGCTCTGCTGATGGAATATAATGCAATGTGTGGCACCTAAGTGACCTTGCTCTTGTATACGTAGGATCTCTTCCCTGATGACATCACTAAACAAACAGGATATGCTATTGGTTTGAAAGGCATTAGTCCCATTGGTTCTGGCAGCAAAAAATAAATAAATAAATTGAGGAAATTGACTTTTACCCAGCTAGTGTGGACAGTCGTTGCTTCTTGCAAACTGCTGTAATTTCACAAATTCATCTTATTGTAAGAGTTTCATATTGTAAGCAATGTAAGATGTAAAATATTCATTGTAAAGTACACTGAATGTACTTTAATATGCATTGACATTTGGAAGATTCAATTTGGGCACCAGACAGTCCCTTTAAACTTGCTACAGATGTAATGGACCAAAACATTTTTGCAACTAACTAATTCCTTTGGTGCTACTATTCATATTGGTAGAGAGCCAAATCAGGTGGTGTAAAGGAGCTGCCTCTCCCTCAGAGAAGCCAGTCACAGCAGCCAAGACCTCTAGAGACAGTTTAGCAAAGTGTGTGTTTGTGAGATCTGTACACTGTTATATTAACACACACCTCTACAGCCTATCAACAAACAGTGTGTTTTCCATCACTGATGAGTGACTATAATTCCAGCAGTGTAGCAGACCTCTGTTTAGTACTTTCTCAGTTGAGAATACATGTGCGCAGTTAGATCACAAAACAGTGACTGATGGTTCACTAACAAGGGAATTGCAAATAACAGACATTAGCAGCAGAGTAGAAAGAACATCTATAACTTGCTTATCTTTACTCACCACAGTTCACTCTTGGACCCTAAAGAAATTTACCAAAAACAACATTCTTTTATGTCCTTCACAAAAGAATAAGTGGAAACAAAATGCTCCCTACTACAAAGTGTAATAACTGTTCTTTAATGCTATCAACCTGTGCAAAATGTTATGGAGTCCAAAACCATTATTAATACAAGGAATGTTTTTGTTTTTACTTATTCTTAATCATTATTGTGATTCTACAGGACAAAGACGTGAAGACATGCTTGGGAAGGATAGCGGTAAGAAAACAGCTTTCTCTATATTAGTAATTTAAAGATCTCATTTATATACATTACTGAATCAGATTATTAAAGGAAAACTAAACTTGTTTTTGTCAATAATAAGCTAAATTGAAGCTAATTTTTGTAGGGGGGAGACTTAATTTATACTTTATTTGAATCATAGAGTCCTCAGCGTCTCCTACTTTCGTTCCTGGACTCTTGTCCGACACAAATGAACCAAGGGACCCAATGTGGCATCTGAATTCTGACACAGCCTGTGTTAGGAAAGCCGTTCTGTAAGATGCCTGATGGTGAACTGTGCACTTGTGGCTTTTAAAATAAAGCACAATCAGTGGTAACTCCATTTCTCAAGGCTCTGTGGTGGCAGAAGCCACATATACACAAACATACGATGCACACGTGCACACAGCTCACCAGTCAGACACAATTGTCAGCAATGCAATTCAGATGTAACATTCATAGAAACCCTATCAGCGGCTTGATACTCTATGAATGTAATAAAGTATAACATAAACCTCCCCATCCAAAAGAAATCATTTCACTTAAGTTATTTATTGACTCAAAAAAAGTTTATTTGTCCTTAAAATTTGCTATTTACATGATGGGCTTGATTACATGGATTGCATTTACTGATACATTGCAAAGTGATCACGGGAACACAAAATCACAGATAATGCTACAAAAAATGTGATGTTTGTTGCTATTTTGCAAATACATATTGTATATAAAGACATATTATATCTTTACATTTTTATTTTGTTTGGTTTTAAATAGCACATATTATCTTGTACTGCCCTAAACATGTGTCTTACATCCAACATACAGGTTAAAGCTGGCTGCCCTGATAAAATTGTATCCAAAGATGAGGTAAGGTCTTATATTTTATTATTTACCAAATATATAAACCAATGCTCTGTACACATAACTGCCCTCGATGGCTATACTGTTCCTGAGATCTTTTGGTTTCATCTCTTCGTGTACTGTATGTATGTGTAGTATACAGGTTTCTTTATCTCAGTCTGTGCTTTTTAAGATACATTTTATTTCATGTTCTAACTGGAAGTCTCCACGATTCACTCTAAGACATGTAGGCTTATCCAGCTGCTGATTATCATTCACGGCCAATACAGTTACAGACCCTTGTTTTTGTGTAACAAATATTGCCTGTCCCTATTTTTAACCCAAATAGCTCTGCCCCTCTTTTGTCCTCTATTGTCCCTCATCTCTAGCAGCTTGGACGTTTTGGATTGTATAACTGTATCACAGAGCTCCAGAGGAATGAAACTCACAATTAAGTGAGTTTAACCACTTAGTGACATGATCTTTTGACCTTGTCTTTCCCTTGGTGGCAAGGGCTGTTTTGACATTTCTGGGGTGTTTGTGTTTAGCTGTAATTTTTTTCTTTCTCGCATACTGTACCACAGTATTATACACACAAATTATATGTTGTTTTTATCATCATAAGATACCTTTCATTAGATACCTTTATGTTCATTGTATCTTGTAATTTACTACAAAAAAAGAATCATAAAATGATGAAAAATAAAAAAAAACCTTTTTCTAATTTTGACCTAAAAAAGAATTTACACAAATACAATCATTAAGAAAGACCAGATCTATATTTTTTCCCAAGTTTAGAAATGGTCTTGTTTCCATGTTTTTCTACAGTTTTTTGCGAGTTATATAATTGTGTTTTTTTTCCTTTAGTGACCATTTGATCCAAACCCGAACCCTAAATTTAACCCTAACTCTAACCCTTATGCTAACCCTTAATTTATTTTAATTTAATTGTAACCCTATTCCGTTATGATTAAACTAATTTATTTGTAACTCTAACAATTATTCTAACCCTAACCCTAGATTTCATCTAATTACTAAATCCTTTTTTCATAGCAATGGGGGGCAGCCAAGCAACAGAAGTTAATTTTTTTTACTTTCGGCTCCTCTACGCCACAAGAGGGCAGCAGCCATAATGAAGGTGCAAGCTGCTCTCTAATATCGCGCGCACAATCGCTCCTTGAAGCGATCCTGGGTGCCCAATAGAGCAGTACCGTCAGAGCAGTTTTTACGAATGTTGATTGCGTAAACCGCTCGTCCCACTGCAGGACATGCCGGGCTGTTGCCAGGAGTTGCCGGCTGGATGTGCCTGACTCGTCCGTTGTCATGAAGGTGTTAAACTGCAGTAAATGAGTTTCTATATTTATTAGTGTAATTAAAAGACTATTGCCTTATTCTGCATGCCATCAAATGACATTCATAGAGTCCAATTGGCTTTAAAGTGGCTAAAAATGTTCTGGTGATGATTCACCTACAGGCAAACCTTCAGTCACTCCCACAAACAAAGTGGGAGAATCCCTCTGTGGCCATTTGGAATGTTTGGAAGTATGGTATGAAGAAGAACAATTTAAACAGCATTAATTAGTTCCACTTTAAGGTACAGAATCAGGGCCAATCCTAGGGCCACAGACCCCTGGGTACAGCATTGTTTCGTGGTACCCCATGAGTGCGCTGCTTATATTACTAACTCCTCCATTGTGTAATTACAGGGATAAAATGTGATTAATCACTATTACACATATTGAATGGGATAAAATATGATTAATCACTATTACGCATATTGTATGGGATAAAATGTGATTAATCACTATTACACATATTGTATGGGATAAAATGTGATTAATCACTATTACACATATTGTATGGGATAAAATGTGATTAATCACTATTACACATATTGAATGGGATAAAATGTGATTAATCACTATTACACATATTGAATGGGATAATCTGTGATTAATCACTATTACACATATTGTATGGGATAACATGTGATTAATCACTATTACACATATTGAATGGGATAAAATGTGATTAATCACTATTACACATATTGAATGGGATAAAATGTGATTAATCACTATTACACATATTGAATGGGATAAAATGTGATTAATCACTATTACACATATTGAATGGGATAAAATGTGATTAATCACTATTACACATATTGAATGGGATAAAATGTGATTAATCACTATTACACATATTGAATGGGATAATCAGGTGTGAAAAAAAAACAATAATTTTAAATGTCATTTATTTTTATTTTCCAAAAATGCTGGGCTTAAACAGAATTTACCTTTATGTAGAGGCTCAGTTGGTGCCTCCTGCTGGGATTTGTTGTTAGTTTGAGAGCAGGAGGAGAATCTGTTCCTCCCGGAGCCTCCTCCTGCACTGGGGGTAGAGAGGAGAAGGCACTGTGTCGATCTTCCTCCACTATCATCACTTCACCCACCATTATTTATTTTGCAGTCAGAGGGGTGGGGTCATGTGACTGCATGCTACACGTGACCTGCACCGATGCATTGACAGAGGTGTACTAGCAGGGCCAGCCCAAGACATTGTGCTGCCTGGGGTGAAATACTAAATGCTGACCCCCCCCCCCCCCCCAGTCATCATAATTCAGACTAAAATGAATCTGATCAGGAAGTGATAATTTAAAGCAAGAACACCTCTATATGCAAAATGATATGGTGCGAGTATTGGCACGCCATGATTAAAATGTGTGCCCTAAATGTTTGAGCATTTACACTTAATGTACAATGTTTGAGTCATGTTATAGGTCAGGGGTCACAAACAATGTTTAGGGAAAAGAGAGTAATAGTAAAACATTATTATGATAATAGACTGTGCAATTCCCTAAAACATAATGTGACCAGTGACCTATAATAAAAGCTAGCTAGCGGTATTATAGCACACCAATACTTTACAGTGTTTCTCAATCAATTTAGCTCTCAGGGTTCTCCTTTAGGTAGTTGGTCCAAGGGGACAATATTTCCAAAAACTTAGGGGATGTCTTACCCAGGGAATCGACCATGGCTTCTGCTTCCATTTGGAAGTTAATTTGGGTTTTTATACACTCCCAGGTAGGAATTTCTGAGCTTCTCCAGTGTCTCGCTAATTGTAGCTTGAAAGCAAGAAGAATATGGATAGCTAGCGATCGGTTGGAAACCTTCGGGAGATTAAGATCTATATGCAGTAGGAAGGCCTGAGGGGACATGATATATTTAGATTGAAATATAAGACCAAAAATATGGGAGATCCTAACCATCAGGGGCCTAATTGAGCCACATCCCCACCATATGTGGGCCTGGGTTCCCTCAGAACGTTCACACCGCCACCACAGACTGGAGTTGTTCGAGTGGATTCTAAACAATTTCTGAGGGACCCAATACCAGCGCAGTGCGATTTTGAAAAATAGCTCAATCAAGTTGAGCCCCTTAACTGCTTTCCTGGTGGTGGAAACTGCGCGGTACCATTGGTCTGTAGGGATATCAATGTTTAGGTCTACTTCCCAACTATTAAGGGCCCTACATCTAATAGGGTCTGAGAGATCTTCGAGTAGGACCTTCAGTTTGGAGATATTTTTAAGTTTATTAACCGAATCTAAAAAGGTATCCAGTTTCGTGTGCTCTATCATCTGCTTGGTGTTTATAAAGCTTTTGATACTGTGATATGTAAAGAATTCCTGATTTGGTAGAAAATATTTGCGTTTTAAGTCATCAAATGGGGCTATCTGGAGTCCCATTTTCTTAATACCATTTCTATGCCACAGCGAAAGGTTAAGATTTTCTATGAATTGGGAGAGTATTGTAATTGGGGCCAGTAGAGTCATCCCTAGGGATTTAGCAAATTTATGTTTGAATTGGATCATAGCTTTAATTATATCTTTTATTATCGGGTTTGAGGAGATTTGCTTCGTCAGATAAAACTCATCCATCCAAAAGAAATAACTAGGGTTTAGGCCATTAAGGTCACTTGACTCAATTTGGAACCATATTGTAGGAGAGTTATTTGCGTGATGCCAGGCCAAAAAGTGGGAGAATAAGCCGATCTCGGCAAGTTTGACTAAGTCTGGAAAGCCCGTGCCACCGTGCTTCGTGTTTAATTGCAAGACTGCTTTAGCTATTCTTGGTCTCCTAGCTTCCCAGACGTATGATGAGAATAAAAGGCCAAGGTGCTTTAGATAGGAATTAGGAGCTCTCATAGGTATAGTTCTCATATAGTATAGTACCTTTGGAAGGACGTATGCATTTACAATTTGTATTCGCCCCAACCAGGACATCTCCAACCCCCTCCAACGCGTGAGGAGGCCTTTGACCTCCTGGGTAAGGCCCTCATAATTATCTGTCACGGTCTGTCTTAAATCCTTTTTAATCGTTATGCCGAGATAGTCTAGGGTTTTATTATGCCAATCTATGTGAATAAATTTGTTTAGTTGAATAATTTGAGTAGGTGCAAGAGAAAATGCTAATGTTTGTGTTTTCGCAATATTTAATTTATAGTTAGAGTAAGTACTGTATTGATTAATTAGCTTAATAAGTTCAGGAACCGAAGTCTCGGGAGAGGTCAAAGAGAGTACAACGTCGTCCGCGTATAGGGCTATCTTATATGAGGTTTTGTTCCCCTCTATCCCTTTAATAATAGGGGATTGTCTTATTAGCACAGCAAGAGGCTCCATACTCAAAGCATAAAGTAGGGGAGCTAAGGGGCATCCCTGTCTTGTCCCGTTTCTGATGTGGAAGTATTCCGAGTTCAGAAAGGGACCAGTAATCTTAGCTTTAGGAGTGGAATATAGGGCCATAATGTAGGTTTTAAACTGGCCTGTGATGCCAAAGGCCTCAAGGGTATGAGCTAAGAAGGACCAGCTAACACGGTCGAAGGCCTTTTAGGCATCAAGAGCCAAAATGACCGATGGTGTTTTTTGGAGTTTAACCCTATGTATCAGATTTAGGATGCGTCTAACACTATCCGCTCCCGATCTCCCAGGTATAAAGCCGGTCTGGTCTAAGTGGATAAGATCTGTAATGACATCTTTTAGCCGTTCGGCTAGGATTTTTGAGAAAAGCTTGATATCCAGGTTTATCAAAGAGATGGGTCTTTAATTAGGAATAGCTGTGGGGTCTTTGCCCGGTTTAAGAATTGGTGAAATTGAGGCCTCCAACATCTCAGAGATAAATCCGGAGCCGGCTGCCACTTCGCCAAACACTTGCAAAAGTACTGGAGAAATGATAGGCTGTAATGTGTGATAAAACTTAGCCGAGAAACCGTCTGGGCCGGGGGCTTTAATTTTTTTTGATTGTGTCTACTGTTATTTTTAGTTCAGCTTCTGAAATGGGTTGTGTTAAAACTTGTAGTTTTTCTTGTGAGAGTTTTGGGAGGGATAGCCCCTGAAGAAAGCTTACCATATCTGAGTTAGATCTTACTGTCATGGGTAAATTATACAACTTTCTATAGTATGATGCGAAAGCATCACTTATCTGCGCGGGAGATAGAGAAGTGATACCTTCATAATTAATCTTATTGATCCTAACTTGCTGGTTTTTAAATTTTAGCTTTCTGGTGAGTGCCTTAGTTGGTCTGGCGTTGGAATAATACCAGGATTGTTTTAATCTGGCCTTTGCTTTCCTAGTCTTAAGCTCTAATGCCGTCAGGATAGAAGATTGTATAATTTTTATTTCGTCCGCGTTAGCTTCAGTCGGAGCTAATTTATTATCATTTTGTTTTTTGGCCAGAAGAATGTACAAATCTGAAAGGGGTTTACCATAAGTTTTCTTCCTTTTCGCACCCATTTTGATCAGGGTTCCTCTAAGGAAGCACTTTAAGGAACACCACAACATTTGATCTGAGACCTGTCCATTATCATTCATTTCTAAAAAATTGGATGCCTCTAAACAAAGTTCGGCCTTATTTTCTTCCGAGTTCAGAATGGTCTCGTTCAGTCTCCACTTCGACCTAGGAGCATATCCAGGACTGTCTTTAAGCAGCAATTGCAGCGGGGCATGGTCTGACCATGATATGCTGTCAATGCTACAGTCATTTATACACCGCAGATGGGAAGCCCTAGTAAAGAAATAATCAATTCGTGAATATGAGTTATGAGGATTGGAGAAGAAGGTATAATCTCTACCTTGGGGGTTCTGAAGTCTCCATATATCGAAAAGCTGATTTCTAAGTGTGAAATTAGTGAATGCTTGGGCAGCGGATTTAATCTTATGGTCTATTTTACGACCGTGCGGTAAACCTTTATCCCATTTTGGATCAAGGATACAATTGATATCCCCTCCCAATACCAGAATCCCTTTTTCTATATGCTCCAGCCTATCCATCAGTTTATTAAGGAATCTGATAGTCCCAGTCGAGGGAGCATATACATTAACCAAGGTGTACGCTACGTCATTAAGCAGACAGACCAAGATACAAAAGCGAGCACTGGGGTCAGATTCAAAATGAATTAGTTGAAATTTAATAGTAGAGGCAATTATGATTGCCACTCCTCTTTTTTTTTTATCAGGTAATGAGGATTCAAACAGTCTTAAATATTTCTGGTATTTCCACAGTTTTAAAGAAGATTGATTCCAATGCGATTCCTGGATAAAACAGATATCTATTTTTTTCCTATTTAATAGATCATAAAGGTTAGCCCGTTTTTGTGGGGAATTGAGACCCTGAGAGTTTAGAGAAACGAGTTTAACCGGCATTGATCGATTTATTGACTAATTCGCCAGCAAACCCTCGACCCCCACCCCCGAAATCCAGCGAGGAGCAAAAAATAAAAAATAAAAATAAATAAATAAATAAATAGAAAAATAAAGAAAAGGGGGAAGAAGGAAAGAAGAAAGAAAGGGGGGAACAAAACCACATTCATTCCTAGTTCAGTAATAAGTCAAAGCTCTACTAAACCAGTGAGCCCTATATATCTTATAGGGGGCATTCAAGTGTCCATGGATTGGTTAGGAGGAGACCAAGGGGGGAGGCGACAGTAAATGGCTTTAATGGGGGAGAGGTTGTGGTGGAGAGAAGGGAAGGAGAGGGAGGGAAAGGAAAGAGAAAAAAAAAATTATAATAATGAGGGGGGGGGGGGGTGGGAAAAGGGAGAGAGGGGGCAAGGGGGTAGATTAGAATAACTTTTAAGAAATTTTAGTATAGAATACATATCAAGCGTGTGTATAATTATCAGATTCCCATTAAGATAAATTATTGTTTATCGATTGTGTGTAGTTTCTTGCCAATTTGATGTTCCAGAGTATATTTTATGACTATAGGTATACTTCTATAGGTGACCCCTAAAGGAAAATACGTGTCGAAAAGATAATACATATCTGTGCATGTCCTATAGTTACAGTGACGTCTAGCCCGATAGTAAATTTCCTACAGGGTCAAATTATTAGGTGAGATATATAAAAATTTAGAATATATTAAATTGTGATATTAAAGTTGTACCCATTCATTCCTTATTAGTCTATTCCTATGGATTCCCCCTAGGAAATATGTGTATCTAAAAAATCATACAGGTTGTAGTAAGGTCGGTGCAAAAAGGTTCCTATCAAAGGGAAAAAAGGAAAAAAAAAAAATATCTCTTTCCCTTTTCTTTTTTTTTTTCTTTCTTCCTTAAAAGAAAAGAAAATTGTTTATGAGTTCCTTTAGCAGGTTTAGAAATTTAGTGCCAATTTAGATTCATCAGTGCAAATTTATGCATATCAATTCTTACAAATATAGTGAGATCAAAAAATTATTATTGGTTCCTTTAAAAGGTTTAGGATTCAGTGCGAGTTTGAGTGCATCAGTGCGGTTTTGTGCATATTGGTTCTTCCGATTGTGTTAAGGTCGATGCTATAAATTTCCAACCGGAACGCGGAAGGAGAAAAAAAAAAAGGGTTGGGGGATTATGGATTTAAGATTCAGTGCGAGATAAAATTCGTCAGTGCAGGTTTTACATATTGGTTCGTACAGTATTAAATTGTAGTGAGGCCACTACAACAGGTTCCACAAAAAAAAAAAAAAAAAAACACACGCTGCCTATTTTACCCCCTCCATATCTTCAATCCTAAATAAATACAGTTATGAGAGTCCCCATGAGTGCAGGAGATCCTTGAGTGAGTCTGGTGAATTAGCAGTGTGGGTTTTACCCTGATACTCTATTATAATTTTGGTGGGGAAGCCCCATTTGTCCCGGAGGATCCTGGTTTGAAATTGGTATTCCTTTCTCTGTAGTCTCGTCGTCTGGGATATGTCAGCGTACAACGTTATAGGTGAGAACTTTGGGTCTCTTGGAGGGTTTTGTCTAATTTTTTCGGTCAGTAAATCCTTTAATCTTGAGTTATGAAAGCATGCTATTACGTCCCGAGGAGAATCTGCAGGGAGATTTATTGGTCTTGGCAAACGGTGAATACGTTCGAATGGGAGCTTCCCTATAACTCCGGGGTCAAGGGATATCTCCAGGAATTCAGTTAGGTAAGCTTCCAGGTCTTTATTTTTTATGGTTTCAGAGATACCTCTAAATTTAAGGTTTCTCCGGCGTGAGCGATCCTCTAGGTTCGACAGTTTGTTTTTTAGAGTATCGTTGGCAACCTCCAATGTTTCAATACGTTTTGCCATACCGTTGGTGTTTTCCTGTAGGGACTTTATTTGATCTGTTTGGTTTGCGATTAGTACATGTAGTTGAGCAGTCTCCGTTTTGATATCCGTGAGATTTACGTCTAAATCAGACTTAATTTTAGAGTATAGGTTGTCTAGGGCCATAGTGAGTGATGATTGAGAGATTGGAATAGAGGCCTCCGAGGGTACCTCCTCCACCGTGGCGTCTAGCATTGAGTTATTAGATACATCAGATGGAGGGTGAGACGTTTTAGGTGAATAGAAAGATGAGATTCCCTTGGATTTACCATGTTTATCTCTATCATGTTCCTTATCTTTTTCCCTTTCCTTGTGTTTTGGCGGCATTGTGTGTGGTAGGTTTAAACGTGGCAGATATTAACATGGAGGTGGGTTTTACCTAATTCACGGTACAGAAGGTCTGCTGGTATTTATAAAATAGTTTCCAGGAGATAATAAGTTGTACCAATCCCAAATTAGGGTTAATGCGTTATAGCCAGGTATTTCTCCTTCTTATATATCGTCCCTTTTTACCACCATAAGCACATACACACCAGAGATTAAATGTGCCAAAGTATACCAAGCCACTACTAAGTGGATGTATTATATATGTATCTATATATATTGGGAGGTTGCAACTCCTAAATCATCTCAATGATAACATCACAGGCTCAAAAAACACTGAGGGAGAGTATCAGGCAGGTAGGTGAGTAGAATTATTATGGTAATGTATAATAGCAAATGAGCTATCAGCCTCTGTCCTTGCCCCCCTCCTCTCACTCACTCCCCCTCCAGACAAATTGTTATATAAAAACTAGTTGTACTTATCTGCGCAGCTAGTCCGAGACCGGTTGGGACCATTTGAGTTGTCCAGGTCTCGGTTTTATATAGTCAGGGCGCGACTCGGTAACCGAGGGTGTGAGAGCCCAAGACTTCACCTCCGACTGGGGCTTCAGATGTGGGATCCCGCTCATGCAGCTCTGGGTGTATCAACGATCAGGTGTATCCGGAGCAGGAAAGGCAGAGTAGAATTTTGTTTTTTCAAACATAGCTTCGAATCCCGCCGTTTGCTCGCGCTGTCATCCCGCCTTCGACTTCCTCCAACCTCCTAGACACGCCTCACACCTGCACGCGCACCCACGTCATTCCAGAGTGTCGGATTATTAACAACCATAAAAATATGAATATGAGTTATTAATTATGAATCATAAAAAAAAAAATGAAAATTGATGATTTATATATATGGGTCCGACTAAAAATACCCATATCAAGAATTCGTTATGTATATGAGAGTTTGGATGACGCTTTTACAAAAGTAAATATAATGCAACAATTGTTAATAAAATAATAATTAATTTATTGAACATAGAATAAAGATCAAACGGTAAGCAAAATAGCATAACAACAAAATACAGCATCAATAGATGTTAATCATAATTCACATGTATGACTTATAACATAAGTAGGACAAAGCATGAATTATGCAGCTATGTACCTATATCAACATGCATGTAGAATACTTTACTATGCAGTACGTTTCTGACCGTAAGATGGCCATGCATTTTATTTAGATACAACCTACATTGATTATGATTAGTATTTAAAATGGTTAATGATAGTACGCCATAATTACCTACAAATTACCAACATATACTCTGCTTAGGTAAGGTAATATTACTAAATCATATAACTACTCAAGGTGGCTATTTCTTAATCTGCCCGGTAAATGATAATGTATGTATTCCAGCTTAGACTTTAAGAATACAAATCTTAGATAATCTCTGGAGATTAGATATTACATATTTGGGTAAATAGCTAGACTATAAGAACTTATGGTTCTTGATAATATCTAAAGGATATTCCTCTGGCTTCCTTCTGCAGAAAGGATGACAGATAAACACCAGGCTAAAACATATAGATCCCAGAAATTGTGGGATTTAAGTTAAATTTACCCAAATATATATGCTAATTACAGCCATAAAAATGAGATTATGCTAGAAACAAATTACCACATTTATACATTACCGGCAGAGGTTGGTTTGCAGTTTAGACTCCTTCCATTGAAGAATTGAGTGATGGGAGTTACTCCTGGGACTTAGCTCAATACTATGGGTATGGAGATTTCTATTGTTATAGTGAACATGTGCTATTAAAAGCCTCATATTCCTGAGTCCTCCCCAGAAGAACTAAAACATTCCCATCTCTCACCCCACTAGTGGCAGCTCTCACCCCACTAGTGGCAGCTCTCACCCCACTAGTGGCAGCTCTCACCCCACTAGTGGCAGCTCTCACCCGACTAGTGGCAGCTCTCACCCCACTAGTGGCAGCTCTCCCAAAATCAGTCTCCCCAGGTCTTTTCAGGTATCTCCGGTCCCTTTTCTACACCTCCAGTATCCACTTATCAACCAAACCTTATCTCAGACTCACACCTGTTTATGTAACTTCTAGCCAATTGAATGGATGGGTGTATGTAATTTAAATGAGATGATGTCATGATTTATAGCTACACCTGGATTGTGAGAATAATATAAGACAATATATATGTTTAAATGTCTAAAAGTGTTAATACAATTTGAAATTAGAGTAAATATTTATCATATTCTTATTCTTATCATTGCACATTAAATAAAATGTATACCACACTAATAAAACAATAAAAACAATATTCTAATTAATATGAAGGATTAATTATACTTTACATTTTTATTAGTGAAGGTGTGATATAATTATATATTTTATTGGGTGATTTGAATCAACTAGGTCTATTTATAATAACCCTTATTAGATTCTACAAATCAAAAATCCCAATAATCTCAGTGTGTCTGTGTCTGTCAGTTTCTGCCAGTTTGGGTGGGCTAGCAAGTTGCAGAGAAGCCCCCCTTCTCCTCTAGTATGTACACAGCTGTGTCTGCATCAGTACAATGAGATGTAATAAACCTTGCACAACAATGGCCACCTTATCTGTTCCGGTGATACTATGAACTTATCAGTAAAATATTTGGTTACAGATAACAGAGTTAGGAATGTGGAAGACTATCCTTTTATCCTCAGGGACACAGAATAAGATTTTAACACACAGAAGGATGTCCAAAAACTGTCACAAAATGGAGGCTGCTGGCATCCATCTTGTTATCCTTTTCTTCTGCTTTATTCATATGTACCAGTCTCGAGATTACTTTTCAATACCTCTGACAAGAGGAAGAGGTTTGACTTCAGCTGTCTAAAGTAAAGACAAATAAGTTGATGGGCCCTGATAGGATACACCCAAAGTTATGAAAAGAGCTGAGTGGAGTACCTGCAAAACTGTTAATAGATTTATTTAAACAATCATTGTTAACAAGAGTAGTCCCAGAAGATTGGAAATTAGCAAATGTTGTGCCCACTTCAAGAAAGGTAGTAGGGAGGAGGCAGGCAACTACATTCCAGTAAGTGTTACTTCAGTAATGAGGAAAATAATAAAAAGTTTGTTAAAGAATAGAATTGTTGAACATCTAAAATTGCATGGATTTCAAGATCAGAGACAACATGGGTTTACTTTAGGGAGATCATGCCAAACTAATCTTTTTGATTTTTTCGATTGTGACTGAAATAATAGATCAGTGGGGTGCAGTAGACATTGCTTACCTATATTTCAGTAAGGCTTTTAACACTGTCGCACATAGAAGGCTTATCAATAAACTGCAATCTTTAAGTATGGATTACAATATTGTTGAATGGATTAGACAATGGCTGAGTGACAGGCAACAGAGGGTTGCAGTCAATGGGGTATATTGGATGCAAGGTCTTGTTACTAGTGGGGTACCTCAGGGATCTGTACTTGGACCCATTCTCTTTAATATTTTTATTAGTGATATTGCAGAAGGTCTTGTTGGCAAAGTATGTCTTTTTGCTGATGATACAAAGATTTGCTGCAGGGTTGATGTTCATGGAGGGATAAGCCAAATGGCAAATGATTTAGCTAAACTAGAAAAATTGGGCAGAGCTGTGTGGATAAGTGCAGGATTGTGCACCTTAGGCGTAAAAACCCAAAAGCAGAATATAGAATATTTGATACAGTCCTAACCTCAACATCCACCAACATAACTTCCCCAGTGTCCCACATAACTGCCCCAGTGTCATAATCCACCCACAGAGCTTTCCACTAGTGTCCCACATAACTGCCCCAGTGTCATAATCCACCCACAGAGTTTTCCACTAGTGTCCCTCATAACTGCCCCAGTGTCATAATCCACCCACAGAGCTTTCCAATAGTGTCCCACATAACTGCCTGTAAAGCACTGGGTCCAGGATGGTAATAGACCCTGAGTGAGCGAGATCAGGAGCTATGGCGCATGGTGGAGACACAGGATCTGGTGCTGGGTAACCGCAATCCCTTGGAGGTTTGGGAATCCAAGGCTTTGCAGCCACAACCAGGCCCTGTGAAGCAGCTCCTGTATCCAGGTACCAGGGCTTAAGAAGAAATGAACTAAGTTATAGCCAAGCAGAGCTAAAACAGAAAAGTGACTGAGGAATAGCAGAACTAAAATACAGAGTGCAGGGCAGCAGGACAGAGGGTAAACATAAGCAATAAAGCAGAAACCAAACTAAGTATAAATAATACAAGACACAGGGCTAAGAGATACATGAGAAACATACAAAGGAACAAACATAAATACAGGAACTAGCCTAACACTAAACATGGCAAAGGTGGGGGTTTGGTTCAAACAAATTGGCCAATTTAGATGTTAGCTTGCCAACCACGTCATGGTACCCCACATTAGGCAAGTCCCTAACTAAAACATAATATTAGAAAAGCATAAATAGAATCTAAGACACATAAATGGCATTGAACTTAAACACTGAGAAAATACCTGTAGACTGCTACAAAGGAATGAAAAGCAACTGATGTGGTTCAAATAGAAAACTGACAGAGAAGAGGGATAGCGAGAAAACCTGGAATGGAACAAATGGACAGGCAGAGAGGAATACAGGGCAAGGCAGGTATACAGGGCAAGGCATGTATACAGGGCAAGGCAGGTATACAGGGCAAGGGAGGTATACAGGGAAAGGGAGGTATACAGGGCAAGGCAGGTATACAGGGCAAGGCAGGTATACAGGGAAAGGGAGGTATACAGGGAAAGGCAGGTATACAGGGCAAGGGAGGTATACAGGGAAAGGCAGGTATACAGGGCAAGGGAGGTATACAGGGCAAGGGAGGTATACAGGGCAAGGGAGGTATACAGGGCAAGGGAAGTATACAGGGCAAGGCGGCTATACAGGGCAAGGGAGGTGTACAGGAAAAGGTAGGTATACAGGGCAAGGCAGGTTTACAGGGCAAGGTAGGGATCCATGGAAAGGTAGGTATACAGGGCAAGGCAGGTATACAGGGCAAGAATACAAGGCATGGCAGGAATAAGCATAACTAATAAGGAAGCAAAGCAGTAAGGATACAGAAAAGCCTGGATACAGCATGGATGAGTCTGCACAAGGGGGCATTGTTACACTGCCCCAGTGTCACAATACACTCACAGAGCTGTCCTTGCATCACACTACCCTCATAGAACTGTCCTTGTGTCACATTGCCCCTACACAGATTAACCATGTTTTAGAATACTCTCATAGCATTGCCCCAGTGTCACAATGCACACACAGAGCTTGCCCAGTGTTGCACTCTCTCATCCTCTCCGCTACATCCCAGTTACAAGATGCCCTAAGGAGATTTGCCATGCAGATCCTCTTCTCTCATCCACAGCAGAATCCTCTTCCAATAGATGATGGAGAAGAAAGAGCACCTACCACTATATTATTGCTTGCTCCACTTTTAGAACTTTCACCCATTGTTGTTTTCTGTCAATAACTCTTGGAGTGTAATGAGTTTCACAAAGATAAATATACTGTATTTGCTGAGATTTAAGATGACCCTAATTATAACACGACCCCCCCAAACTTTGGATATTAATTTAGGAAAAAAGAAAAGGACTGGATATAAGACTTCTCTATAGACAATTTATTTAATTGTAAATATTTACATGTAAACTGTTCTATAATTTTAACCCTTAACCCCTTAGTGACAAGACATTTACACCTTGACTTTCCCTTGGTGACAATGGCTGTTTTGACATCTCTAGGGTGTTTGTGTTTAGCTGTAATTTTTTTCTTTCTCACATACAGTACCCACACAAATTATATGTTGTTTTTATCGTCATAAGAAGGGCTTTCATTAGATACCTTTATGTTCATCATATCTTATAATTTACTACAAAAAAAATCATAAAATATGATGAAAAATTAAAAAAAAACACACTTTTTCTAACTTTGACCTAAAATATAATTTACACAAATAAAATCATTAAAAAAGACCCCGTCTAAATAGTTTCTAAATGTTCTCCCGAGTTCAAAAATATGCATGTTTCCATATTTTTCGGTATTTTTTTGCGAGTTATGGGGCAAAAACCAAAAATAGTGTTTTTTTGTTTTTTCCTATATTGATCTTTTGACCCCAACCCGAACCCAAAATTTAACCCTAACACTAAATTTAACCCCAACTCTAATCCTTATTATATCCCTTAATATTTTTTAACTTTAATTTAATTTTAACCCTATCCCTTATGCTAAAAAATATTTAATTTTAACCCTATAGGCTAATATAGCTAAATAACCTGTTTTTAATTAATTAAATATTTATTTTAATTATTTTCCATTGCAATGCTACTAAACTACCACTAGGGGCAGTCAAGTAGCATATTCAGAGCGACGGAAGTGAAGTTACTTTCACTTCCGAAGCTCAGACCGGCAGAGGACTTAGCCATATTGACGGAGCAGCATGCTCCGTTAATATGGCTACCCACGATCGCTCCGTGGGGGTCCCGAAATAGAAATTTCGGTGCTGGCTATTGCCTCGATGTCGAGGCAATAGACCAGCACTGTTAAAGCGGTTTTCGCGATCGTTGATCGCGAAAACCGCTTCATTCAATGCAGGACGTGCCAGGCACGTCCTTTGTCGTTAAGGGAGTTTCTCCCAGGACGTGCCTGGCACGTCCTTTGTCGGCAAGGGGTTAAGGACCAGGGATTTTCTGGGCCAGTGACCAGAGCGATTTTTGATATGTGGCTGTTGAAACATAATTTTCCGCTCTAAAAGGTACTAATATGTCGACTCATGGGTCAGTAAAATTCAATGTACATACATATACAATTGATTTGAATTTGAAATGTGACATATTGAGCAAAAGATTACATAAATATTGTAAATAAACCACTTTGAAATTGAATGAATGCTAAATTTAATGAATAAATTGTAATTTTAGGAGACAAAACTTCCAGTGATAACTGATAATGGCTTAAATGCTTTGATACTAGATGAGGTAAGAGTCTGTTTTCATTCACATCTCTTTCAGCCATAATAATCTACAAAATCAGTTCAACTGTTAAAATATATATAATTTTTTTTACCAATTCTTTCAATAACTTTCTGATTTCAGGCTACTTATTAGAAAGTGCGTCACTTCCAGACTATATATTTCACAATGTGGAATGCCTAACCCAAAACCCTTTTTTTTCTTAATAGCCCAGGTTTTTGCAAAATGTGGATGTTAATGGGATGTTTTATTGATATTGATTCAAGCAGACATATATTACTTTGGTAGTACTTACTGTGAGATAGAGTCCACCTCTGAGATAGAGCAGGGCTTCAGTACTGAGGCATACAGGTATAGTACTTAGTCACTGCCCTGAAGCATCTTAGTTCAGGTGTAAACCTGGTTTGTGTTATAGCAATAGACTAGTTCAGAACTAGAGTGGACTGAGGAGATCTTTGTACATTCTTTTTGGGAGACTTGCTTCTATAACTTAACAAGATCCTTCTCATGTTCGTGTACACATACATCCTACATATGTGTACCCATGCCTTCAATGGGCTTCCTACATATACACATCAGCAGTTTGTACACTATAACCACACCTTTGTCCTGGAATAATGCAATATATGTAAGGCCATCATGACAAGCAGGTTTCCTGTCATTTCCCTCACCCTGTCAGTTAAGCCAAGGGCCCAATGAGGGCACGACAGGGGGGTGGCAATGAGTGGAATAAGGGGGTGGTCTTAGGCTATATATTGCAGAAATGACAAGTTCCCTCCCATCCCTAGGTAACGAAGAAGGAAGTGGCAGTTGGGGTCCCCGAGGTTTGACGCTAGTGCAGGGGGTTGGTCATCTGGGGTGTGGCCAACCCAGTTGGACAGTAGCTGTGGGAGCTATGGGCACCCCATGGGCTGGTCCCTGGGGAGTGAGTCACGGCTACTGTGCAAAACAGGGACGTCACATCGGTTCTCCTCCTCCCCCAAATCTGTTCTCCTCCTCCCCTCTTCCCCCATATCTGTTCTCCTCCTCCCCATATCTGTTCTCTCCCCTCATCCCCCATATCTGTTCTCTACCCTCCTACCCATATTTGTTCTCTCCCCTCCTCCCCCATATCTGTTCTCCTCATCCCCTCCTCCCCCATATCTGTTCTCTCCTCCCCTCCTACCCATATCTGTTCAATCCCCCTGCCCCCATACCTGTTCTCTCCCTCTCCTCCCCATTTCTGTTCTCTACCCCTCCTCCCCCATATCTGTTCTGTCCCCCTCCTCCCCAAATCTGTTCTCTCCCCCCTCCTACCCCATATCTGTTCTCTCTCTCCTCCTCCTCCCCCATATCTGTTCTCTCCCCTCCTCCCCCATATTTGTTCTTTCCCCTCCTCCCCCATATTTGTTCTTTCCCCTCCTCCCCATATCTGTTCTCACTCCCCCTCCTCCCCATATCTGTTCTCTCTCCCCCTCCTCCCCATATCTGTTCTCTCTCTCCCCTCCTACCCCATATCTGTTCTCTCCCCCTCCTCCCCCATATCTGTTCTCTCCCTCTCCTCCCCCATATCTGTTCTCTCCCCTCCTCCGCCATATCTGTTCTCTCTCTCCCCTCCTCTCCAATACCTGTTCTCTCTCCCCTCCTCCCCATATCTGTTCTCTCTCTCCCCTCCTCCCCCATTTCTGTTCTCCTCCTCCCCTCCTCCCCATTTCTGTTATCTCCCCTCCTCCCCCATACCTGTTCTCTCCCCTCCTCCCCATATCTGTTCTCTCTCTCCCCTCCTCCCCCATATCTGTTCTCTCCCCTTCCCCCCATATCTGTTCTCTCCCCTTCTCCCCATATCTGTTCTCTCGTCGTCTCCTCCTTTCTCCTCCCCCTCCTCTGTTCTCTCCTCCCCTCTCCTCTGCTCTCTCCTCCCCTCTCCTCTGTTCTCTTCCCCCTCCTCTTCCTTCCTCTCTTTTCTCCTCCCCTCCTCTGTTCTTTCCTCCCCTCTCCTCTTTTCTCTTCCCCTCTCCTCCCCCTCCTCTGTTCTCTCCTCCCCTCTCCTCTGTTCTCTCCTCCCTTCTTCTGTTCTTACCTACCCTGTCCTCTGTTCTCTTCCCCTCTCCTCCCCCTCCTCTGTTCTCTCCTCCCCTCTCCTCTCTTCTCTTCCCCTCTTCACCCCTCTCCTCTGTTCTCTCCTCCCCTCTCCTCTCTTCTCTTCTCTCCTCTCCTCCCCCCTCCTCTGTGCTCATCCCCTACTTTTTCCTCCCCCTCCCCTGTTCTCTCCTCCCCCTCAGCCACTTGATTTCATTTAGAGAGGGCTGGTGTGGGGAGATTTCCCGACCAGCGCCTCTGAGATCTCCCCACCAACTCTCCCCCCAGCGACTCTGATATCTCCCCCCCAGCACCTCTGAGATCTCCCCACCAGCCCCTCTGAGATCTCCCCACCAGCACCTTTGAGATCTCCCCACCAGCTCACACACAGCGTTGCAGGATGCGGCAGTGGTGGCGCACTCTGGGGTGTTTCACCCAAGCCGCACACCCCTAAGGCCGGCCCTGTTTATACTTATATGTTCATCCTTTTTCCAAACATGAGGCGCAGGAAAGCACAGAATGTACTGATGATGCCCCCATGTATTGTAATGTAACCTGCTCCTGTTTCTGCAGAAATGAAAATACTTTGTGACCATTTGTAGGTTTCTGTTTCTTTATTAAAATTCCTATGCATTACAAACTACTTATTTTCATATTTTATAGCGAGTACAAGAACTAAGAGCCGTACTTGAAGAAGCTGGATGTGTATTGGTAAGTCATTATTACCATACAACATTGTACACACGTGTTTTAGATAAGCATTGTTCTATAATGGTGGGATTTATATTGTTACACATATTTCTTTTATAGTCCAGTCCTGAAGAAGCAGCCGAATGTATTAACAATAAGGTACGAACATCATTCATTAATGGCAAACTAACTGTGAGGAACTTTGCCAATTTAGCTTCTTAGTTAATGTCTAGACAGAGAGTGTTTGTCAACAGGAATAACTGTTACCATGCAAAACATTACATTGTATGTGAGGCTCTACTCAATAAAAAGAGAATAGCAGGGAACTGCAGGGAACTGACAAGGGAATTTCATTATTTAGGCCAACGTAGCCTATTATCCAATGCAGCTGAATAGTTGAATTTTTCCAGCTTGGCTCCTTTGGTCTAGAGTTTGAAATTCCCATATTAATTCTGTGCCATTCTCTCCTTCTTTTTATTTTTAGCAGATCTTAAAATGTATTGTAATGAGCCCAACATCACCAAAGAGCAGTAATATCAGTGGAGACATCTTTCATGGACAGACTTACATTCTATTTAGGGAATTCATCTCAGAGCTGTAACTATGAGTGTGTCTGAGGATGTAATGATTCTCTGCCATTGTGTGATAAAGAGAAATAAAACTCTCTGGAAAATGATGACAAAAGGAAAGTTCTGTCGCTGAGGCATTTTATTAAAAACACGAAATACAAAACCCCCAAAACCCTGTCCCAGGTGTCCACAAATCTCAAAGTACAACAACAGGGATGGTGCAGGATTAGAGGAAACACTTAAAGAGCAAATAAAACAACAGTAATAGTGCAATCAGTGTAAAGCTACGTCAGTGATATACTAGTGGATGCACGCACAGACTATAGAGAAGGGGTGTCCAAGTTTTTTCCGCAGGGGGCAAATTCACCAGAAATGTATGTGTGCAAGGGTGACATTAATGTATATATATTCACAGTATTGTGCAGTGTGAGTGTATCGTAGACTCCACAGCAATAAAACTCAAACGCTGCACATTACTGGGAGTTTTATTGCTGTGGAGTCTGTGACACACTCACACACTGCACATTACTGTGAGTTTTATTGCTGTGGAGTCTGTGATACACTCACACACTGCACATTACTGTGAGTTTTATTGCTGTGGAGTCTGTGATACACTCACACACTGCACATTACTGTGCGTTTTATTGCTGTGGAGTCTGTGATACACACACACTGCACATTACTGTGAGTTTTATTGCTGTGGAGTCTGTGATACACTCACACACTGCACATTACTGTGCGTTTTATTGCTGTGGAGTCTGTGATACACACACACTGCACATTACTGTGAGTTTTATTGCTGTGGAGTCTGTGACACACTCACACGCTGCACATTACTGTGCGTTTTATTGCTGTGGAGTCTGTGATACACTCACACACTGCACATTACTGTGAGTTTTATGGCTGTGGAGTCTGTGATACACTCACACACTGCACATTACTGTGAGTTTTATGGCTGTGGAGTCTGTGATACACTCACACACTGCACATTACTGTGAGTTTTATGGCTGTGGAGTCTGTGATACACTCACACACTGCACATTACTGTGAGTTTTCTTGCTGTGGAGTCTGTGATACACTCACACACTGCACATTACTGTGAGTTTTATGGCTGTGGAGTTTGTGATACAAAACAAACCCCCTTACATTAAATACACATAGCCACACAGACAAACACATTCACAGCCACACATTGAGACTTATACATACAATGCCACAAATGCACACAGTGACACAAATACTAATAAGCAGTCACACTCAAACACACTTTCACACAGACTCACACAGTCACACTTTCACACACAAAGTGACACATATTCACGCACAGACTCACACATTCACACACAGACACCCACATTCACACACAGACACCCACATTCACACACAGAGACAAAATTACACACACACAGATACACTTAAACACATACACACAGATACACTTTCACACACACTCATACACAGATATACTTACACACTCATACACAGAGAGACTTACACACTCATACACAGCGACACTTACACACATATACACAGAGACACTTACACACACACAGAGACTCACACAGAGACACTTACACACATTCACACACAGAGACACAGTCGCACACACAGATACACTTTCACACACAATCACACACAGAGACACTTACACACTCATACACAGAGACACCTACACACTCATACACCGAGACAGTTACACACACACACAACGATACACTTACAAACATACACACAGACACACTTTCACACACACTCACACACAGAGACACTTACACACACAGACACTTGCACACACACACACACACACACACAGAGACATAGTCACACACACAGAGACACTTACACACTCACACACAGAGACACCTACACACTCATACACAGAGACAGTTACACACACAGATACACTTACACACATACACACAGATACACTTTCACACACACTCACACACACAGACACTTACACACACACACACACACACACACACACACACAGACACACTTACACACACACTCATTTACACACACACAGACTCACACAGACTTACACACATGCACGCAGATTGACACAGAGACACTTACACACACAAAGACTCACACCAAGACACTTACTCACAGACATACACACAGACTCACACAGATACACTTTCACACACACACACTCACTTACACACACACACAGACTCACACATGAATGCAGACTCACACAGAGACACTTACATACATACACGCAGACTCACACAGAGACACTAACACACACAGACTCACACAGAGACATTTACACACACACACACACACACACCAAATATTCTATATTCTGCTTTTGTGTTTTTACGTCCAAGGTGCACAATCCAGCACTTATCCACATTAAATGTCAGTTGCGTTGTTGACGGTGTCCTAGACAATGTAAGCATTCATAAAGTAAATAAAGGAAAATGTTGCTCTGTGTGAATGTATGGATGCTTAATCTCACAAGTTTAACTTGTTTTATATCAGAATAATTATTTATAAATTATATTAATTTACTTTATATCAGAATAATTATTTATAAATTATATTAATTTACTTTTTGTCAGAATAATTATTTCCCCAAAGCACAAGGAAAGCAAGTAACATAGTAACATAGTAATTCAGGTTGAAAAAAGACACAAGTCTATCAAGTTCAACCTTTCTACCTATCATTTCAGCGTTTTGATCCAAAAGAAGGCAAACAAAACCCTAAGGAAGCTATTTCGAATTTTGCCTCCTGGGGGAAAAAATTCCTTCTTGACTCCAAAAGGGCAATCATATTTCTCCTTGGATCAAAAAGCTCTATTATTAATGCTCATTCTATTATTAATACCCCTGTATGTTCTGCTTTTCTAAAAAAAAACATGCAGACCATTTTTAAATGCATCTATTGTGTTTGCTAGCACTACCTCTCTTGGCAGTGAGTTCCATAATTTTATTGTCCTAACCGTAAAGAATCCCTTCCTTTGCTGCCTATGAAATCTTTGCTCTTCCAGTCTGAGGGGGTGACCTCTTGTTCTTTGTACCTTTCTGTTAATGAACAGGTCCCTGGAGAGCTCCTTATATTGGCCCTGCACATATTTATATAATGTTATCATATCCCCTCTAAGACACCTTTTTTCTAAAGTAAATAAATGCAATTTTTTAAGTCTCTCTTCACAACGAAGATCCTCCAATCCCCTTATTAATTTTGAAGCTCTCCTTTGTACTTTTTCTAGTTCCTTAATATCCTTTTTAAAGACTGGTGCCCAGAATTGTACTGCATTTTCAAGGTGAGGTCTTACCATTGATTTGTAAAGAGGCAAGATGATGTCCTCCTCCCGTGAATCTATACCTTGTTTTATACATGCCAATATCTTATTGGCCATTGCAGCTGCTGACTGGCATTGAGCACTGTCGCCAAGTTTGTTATCTACATTGATTCCTAAATCCTTTTCGTTAGTAGTTTTTCCCAGAGAAATACCATTTAACGTATATGTTGCTTTGTTATTATTTTTCCCATAATGCATAACTTTACATTTGTCTATATTGAACCTCATTTGCCACTTTCTTGCCCAGTTCCCCACTCTGTCCAAATCTTCCTGTAAAGAAAAAACATCAAGATTAGTCTTTATTACCTTACCTAATTTTGTGTCATCAGCAAACACTAAGACATGGCACTCAGCACAACGTGAGAGATCATTAATAAACACATTAAAAAAAAGAGGTCCCAAAACAGACCCCTGAGGTACTCCGCTCACTACCCTGGTCCAATTTGAAGCTTTACCATTTACAACAACCCTCTGTGTTCTGTCTTTTAGCCAATTTTCAATCCAAATACATACATTTGCCCCCAATCCTATTTCTCTCAATTTGTAGAGTAACCTTTTGTGTGGAACTGTATCAAATGCTTTCTCAAAATCCAAATAGATCACATCAACTGCCACACCTAGATCTATATTTTTACTGACCTCTTCATAGAATGTTATTAAGTTTGTTTGACAAGACCTGTCTTTCACAAAACCATGTTGACTTTTACTAATTATATTCTGATTCAAGATGTATTCTTGAGTGTACACCTTTAGCAATCCTTCAAATAATTTCCTCACTACAGATGTCAAACTCACTGGCCTATAATTACCAGGCAGAGATTTTGATCCCTTTTTAAATATTGGAATGACATCCGCCTTTCACCAGACTGTTGGCACTATACCTGAACTGAACGAATCCCTAAAGATCATAAATATTGGTCTGGCCAGAATTATGCTTAACTCTCTAAGGACCCTTGGGTGTATACCATCTGGCCCTGGGGCCTTGTCTATCTTAACAGAGTTTAATTGCATAAACACTTTTTCCTGTGTCAGCCAATCCCATGTTTGCGGTGACTGTTCCGTAACTTCCGGTAGCAGGGGCTCATCCATCTGCTCTTCCTTAGTATAAACAGAAGAAAAAAAAAGTATTTAAAATGTCTGCTTTTTCTCTGTCCTCACTTACCAAATTTCCCATTTGGGATAACAAGGGCCCAACATTTTCCCTCTTTAGCTTTTTTCCATTTATATACTTATAAAAAAAATTGGGGTTAATTTTACTCTCCTTAGCAATCCTTTTCTCGTTTTCCAATTTAGCCATTTTAATTGCCTTTTTGCAGGCTTTGTTGGCATCTTTGTATTTTATAAATGATAATGTTGATCCCTTGCTTTTATAATGTTTGAATGCCATTTTCTTGTTTTGCATTTCCTGTTTCACGGTACCGGTAAGCCACATTTGTTTTGATTTGTGTCTTTTTTATTTGTTTCCCAAAGGTATATATTGGGATGTGTACTTTTGTAATGTGTGCTTAAAGGCATTCCACTTGTCTTCTGTGTTTAGTCCAGAAAACAATCGTTCCCAGTCTAAATGTTCAATTGATGCCCGTAGTCCATCAAAGTTGGCCCTTCTAAAATTAAGTGTTTTGGTGGCGTAGTTACCAATTTGCTCTTTTGCATTAATCTCAAACGAAACCATGTTATGGTCACTATTGCCCAAGTGTTCTCTTACTTTTATGTTTGATATAAGCTGCTCATTGTTTGTTATTACTAAATCCAGACAGGCATCCATTCTAGTTGGGGTGTCTATTAATTGTGCCATAAATGTGTTATTAAGCAGGTTCAGAAACTTGCTGCCCTTAGCGGAACTAGTTGTGCCACAATTCCAATCTATATCTGGGTAATTAAAATCTCCCATGATTAGAACTTCATTCTGATTTGCAGCCTTTTTAATTTGTAATAAAAGCTGATCTTCTCTATAAATGCTAATATTTGGTGGTTTGTAGCATACACCTACAAGTAATGTGTTATTCTTTTTAGCGTCTAAGCTAATCTCCACCCACAGTGTCTCCACATCAGTTCCAGTTACGTCATGCACACCTTCCTTAATACTGGGCTTTAGCTTAGGATTTACATATAGACATATCCCTCCCCCTTTTCTATTTACTCTGTCCTTTCTAAAAAGTGAGTAGCCTTGTAAATTAACTGACCAGTCGTGGGTCTCATCCCACCACGTTTCTGTGATTCCGATTAAATCATACTGTTCAGCACTTACCAGTATCTCCAGCTCACCCATTTTGTTTGTCAAGCTTCTTGCATTTGCTAAAAGACATTTGAGATTACCACCCATTTTCTGTTTAGTTGACAAACACGTAATGCCTGCTGGTTTAATTGTATGTACCTCCCTATGATCTATGTTAACCCCACCACTGCTTTCTTCCTCCTTTGCCATAACTATACCCACCTTCCAATCTACTCTAGCTGCCATTGCTTCATTTTGATCTTGACCCTCCCCCCCAGAGCTTAGTTTAAAAGCTCATCTAACCCTATAGCCATTCTCTCCCCTAATACTGCAGCCCCCTCATCATTGAGGTGCAGCCCATCCCGTCCAAAGAGTTTGTAGCCGACTGCAAAGTCTGCCCAGTGCTCCAAGAACCCAAATCCCTCTTGCTTGCACCACCTTCGCAACCACGCATTAATCTCTCTAAGCTCCTGCTGTCTCCCTGACGTAGCGCGTGGTACTGGTAATATTTCCGAGAATATTACCTTGGAGGTCCTTTCCTTTAGCTTCTTTCCTAGTTCCCTAAAATCATTTTTAAGGACCCCCCACCTACCATTTACTTTGTCATTAGTACCAATGTGTACTATGACCGCTGGATCATGCCCAGCCCCTCCCAATAATCTGCCTACCCGGTCCGCAACATGCCGAACCCGAGCACCCGGGAGACAACATACAGTTTGGCATTCAGGGTCCTGGTGACAGATTACCCTATCTACCTTCCTAATAATAGAATCCCCTACCACCACAACCTGTCTAGCCTTCCTAGTGTCCTGGCTCCCAACTGTGGTGGAGAGTCTACTCACCTGGCTGCTAGGAGAGTCCGCCTGCCCCAGAAATGCCTCTTCTGAGCAAATCCCCCCAGCATCCTCACACAAGCTGGCAAACATGTTGGGGTGAACCAGCTCAGAACAAGCCTCCCTAGCTCTCCGACCCCTACTGCCCCTTACACAACTAACCCAGCTCTCTGCCCTAGAAACCTATTCTCCCCCATCATCACCCTCCTCGACACTGGCCCCAGCCAATGCCTGCTCCGTGAACAGTAAACTCCGCTCCATGTTGCTTATGTCCCTAAGTGTTGCCAGTTGCCTCTTTAGATCTAATATTATATTTTCCAAAGCAGCAACCTGCTCACATATGCAGGTCACATCTGGACCCTGGGGAACTTGCTCCAAGACATCATACATGATGCAAGACATGCACTTAGTGGCATTGTCCAACATGCTCTCTAGTGTAAAACACCCAATATAAATAGAATAAGCAAGGATTTATACTTTATCCTCCTTCTTGCCTTTTAACTCCTTTTTTGCTCTAACTCCTCCACTTAAGCAGCTTGTTCACTTTAGTAGATGTTCACCTGGATTTGCCTGGCTCAGTATTCGCCTGCTTTCTCCAGATAAATAGCCTTCAAGTCAAGTAATGTATAACTGAAAGTCTATTAAACACGTCTTCTATTAAAGTGTGTTAATCTTGTATAGGGCAAAGCAATAGAAAGGAAGGAAGCAGTGGTGGGATTCAAAAAATGTAGTAACCAGTTCCGACTTTCAAGCATGGTGTAATATATTTATTCTTTAATGTCAAACAAAATAAAATAAAAACTACTTGCGTTTTGCTAAACAGCAAAATGTTTTCTACAATTTATATCATGTGGGTTATTTAAAGTGAATTTTACATTTAAGGCCAAAAGTAGACAATCTGGAAGAATTCTCTTCGTACGCTTTGCCTAAATTTCAAATTCCAGTTCACTAAAGAGACACGCATACATACATAGTCACACTTACACACACAGGCTCACACTTACACACACACACACACACGCACACAAATCAACTTAGACACACACACTCCCACTTAGACACACACACAAACAGACGCACATGTAAATACACACAGTCAGACTTAAAAACAGACACAGAGAGAGATAGAGACTCCCACTTACAAACACACAGGCTCACATTTACACACACAGACTCCCACTTACAAACACACAGGCTCACATTTACACACACAGACTCCCACTTACAAACACACAGGCTCACATTTACACACACAGGCTCACATTTACACACACAGACTCCCACTTACAAACACACAGGCTCACATTTACACACACAGGCTCACATTTACACACACAGACTCACACTTACACTTACACACACACGCACACACATCCACTTAGACACACACACTCCCACTTAGACACACACACAAACAGACGCACATGTACACACACACAGTCAGACTTAGAAACAGACACAGAGAGAGATAGAGACTCCAACTTACAAACACACAGGCTCACATTTACACACACAGACTCACACTTGCACAGTAACACTCACACACCCTCACAGAGATTTTAAAAAAAAAGTTACCGGTCTGCGGGTTTCATGCTGTCCCGTGGTCCTGTTTGTCCGCTCTCTGACCTTAGCGCATGATTTCACGTGCAGGGTAGAGGAGGGAGGGATTATGCAGCATCGTGTCAAATTAGAAATTGGAAAAACAGGTGCGATGGGGGGTTTCCAGGGTGCTGTTACAGCTGCAGGCGGGCCACACCTCCATGTCCAGTAGGCTGCATTAGAGGGGTGCCATGGGTCTAAAACAGTTTATTAGATCCTGGGCACCCTAGCCAGTAGGACCCCTATAACATGTAGCACCTGGGGCTTACCACCCCCCATCAGAAATTTCAGGGCCCCTTACTGAAAAAAAATCTGCCCACCCTCTGGATAGTTTATCCATTAATATGCCACTGATAATTAGCTATTTAATATGCCCCTGATAATTAGCTCCTTAATATTCCCCTGATAATTAGCTCCTTAATATGCCACTGATAATTAGCTACTTAATATGCCCCTGATAATTAGCTCCTTAATATTCCCCTGGTAATTAGCTCCTTAATATTCCCCTGATAATTAGCTCCTTAATATGCCACTGATAATTTGCATGTCAATATGTCATAATCCCCCCCCCCCCCCTTCCCCAGTACTTACCTATATGAATCTCGTCGCCCGTATTTTCCTGAGTACAGGAAATACAGCCGTGGAATTGACTTGCCGTCATTCCCGCCCGCGAGTAAAAGCCGAGTCAGCATTCTCCTGCCCAATCGTGCCTGTCTCCATGTGAGACAGTCACACGCAGGGCCACCACCAGGAATTTCAGGGTCCCTTACTGAAAAATTCTGGGCCCAATTCCCCCTCCCCCGACAATAACTCCCACTCGCCTCACCTACCCTCACAATCATGTTATCCAGGTGTAGTGTAATATGGAGGGTGGTTGGGAGCAGTTGTTCAATATGCTAGTATTTTGCCACTCAATAAGTCAGTATTTAGCCATTAAATATGCCAGTATTTTGTCACTCAATATGCCAGTAATATTTACCCACTCAATAAGTCAGTATTTTTCCACTCAATATGCCAGCATTTAGCCATTAAATATGCCAATATTTTGTCACTCAATATGCCAGTAATATTTAGCCACTCAATAAGTCAGTATTTTTCCACTCAATATGCCAGTATTTAGCCATTAAATATGCCAGTATTTTGTCACTCAATATGTCAGAAATATTTAGCCACTCAATAAGTCAGTATTTTGCCACTTAACTGCCAGGATTTATCCACTCAATATGCCAGCATTTAGCCATTTAATATGCCAGGATTTAGCCACTCAGTATGCCAGGATTTAGCCACTCAACATGCCAGCATTTAGCCATTTAATATGCCAGGATTTAGCCACTCAATATGCCAGGATTTAGCCACTCAATATGCCAGCATTTAGCTATATAATATGCCAGGATTTAGCCACTCAATAAGCCAGGATTTTATTTTTTGCACATTTTTTTTTTTTTTTAAAGGGTTCTCCGGCTTGCACCAGTTCGGCGAACCTGTAAAATATTAGTAACAGGTTTGCACGAACCAGTGTGAACTGGCTAATTCCCACCACTGGAAGGAAGGTATATTAAAGGGACAGTCTAGTCACCCTATTAACTTTGGTGCAATTTGTAGGCAGCACACTTTAGTATAGACTGTCATTTTCCGTTTTTTATTTTTTTTATTTCTCTGTAAAAAAAGAGATTATATTTAGCACGTGTAAACCCATCTCTCTCACACTCCCATCCTGCCACTCTCTCAGACACACACATGTATAAACCCATCTCTCTCACACTCCCATCCTGCCACTCACTCAGTCACATACACACGTGTAAACCCATCTCTCTCACACTCCCATCCTGCCACTCTCTCACACACACACATGCAAACCCCTCCCTCTCACACTCCCATCCTGCCACTCACTCAGACACACACATGTAAACCCCTCTCTCTCACACTCCCATCCTGCCTCCCACACAGACACACACTTACACTCTGCAACTCTAGAGGGCCTCCAACAGGGGGTGACAGGTGATACATCGTCATGGGTCCAGGTGGCCCGATTGGGCCCCAGTTCTTTAAAAAAAAAACACTTACCGGCAAAGGAAGATGACTGGGGAGATCAAAAGACAAGTCTTGGGAGGCAGGGGTACATTCTGGATGTGCAATATAGATGATGGGGCATGTCCTGGGATGCAGGGGTAAGTCATGAATGTGCAATGTGGGTGATGGTCATATCCTGGGGGGGGGGGGGCAGGGAAGTCCTTGATGTGCAATTGGAGTGAAGGGGCATGTCCTGGGTGTCAGGAGTAAGCCCTGGATGTGCAATGCAGGTGATGGGGCATGTCCTGGGGTGCAGGGGTAAGTCATGGATGTGCAATGTGGGTGATGGTTATATCCTGGGGATCAGATGTAACTCCTGGATGTGCAATGTGGGGGATGGGGCATGTACTGGGGGGAAAGGGAAGTTCTAGATGTAATATTCTGGGTGAAGGGGTATGTCCTGGGTGTCAGGAGTAAGCCCTTGATGTGCAATGCTGGTGATGGTCATGTCATGGGGCAGGGGTAAGTCCTGAATATGCAATACAGGTGATGGGGCATTTCATGGGGCAGGGGTAAGTCCTGGATGTGCAATGTGGGTGATGGGGCATGTTATGGGGCAGGGGTAAGTTCTGGATGTACAATACGAGTGATGCGACATGTCCTGGGGTGCATTTAAAAATTTAAATATCATTTGCATGAAATACAAAGACCTGGATAAAATTAATCTGGGGAGTTGGAGAGCAAGAAGGTCTCCAGGAGACCCACAATGTTTGTTCTGGAAGGGACCCCAACATTTCTGATGGCGGCTCTGTGCTCCCCCATACACACACACAGACTTACACTCTGCCACTCATACACACACTAACACTCTGTCACTCACACACACACAAACGTACACTTGCATAATGTAAACACAAACATACCTGTTATAATTTATAGCAGAGAGATTTATATTTCTTTGAGATCATATTACTCAGCTTGAGTATTTATCCAGAATACAAATCCAGTCTTATTTTGGCACACTCTGGGGATTATGGGAGCTGTAGATGAATGTAACAGAAGGGACAAGTATGGGGAATACATAATGAATTGTACCAATTCAAAATAGGAGCAACTTTATTGATCATACAAAACCATAACAACTATACGTCGGTGCAATGTCTTTGTAACATAATGCAGGCGAATGGAATATTTTTTTTCCAGTTCCGGGAAGTCATGAAATATATCGCAAAACACACAACAGCATAAATGGGACTTTAATATTACAGCAATAATCCCATATCCCTGCCTCTTGCTCATAAACCCAGTTTAGCTATCTCCCTTTTTGCTTTTCAAAGTTTCAGGAAGATTTATAAGTTTAATTTACAGACTGTGAGCAGCTATATGTGCACATCCCATCTCTCCAAAATACATAAGGGATTGCCTCCACTGGATTTACCAAACAGTCCTGCAGCCAGATTGGAGAAAGCAGCCTCCTAGTTGCGTTTTTTCTACTACCACGACCTTTTGACATTCAAGAACGAAAATCAATTTAACCCTAAACCTAATTCTAACCATAACTTTAAGGGACAGTCTGGTCGCCAAACTCACTTTGGTGTAAGATGTAGATTACAGCTTGTATAGAGCACAGGCTTTTTTCCAGTGTTATTTGATGCAGACATTCTACATAAATCACATTTTTTATATTTGACCCAAGCCCTCCCCAGTGATTACTCTACATGTTTACTGCAGTTGTGGCAGCACTGATTATATATATTAGAAAGGCAGCCTTTCCTGTATGATGCATAAGATATCTCCTAGAAGCTATCATTTGTGCACCAGAGGGGGCTTTTACATGCTGCCTGATGATTCCTCATAGATATTTGTTGTCCTGTGTCACAAAAGGGGTAAAGGATTTACACCCCAAAAGCCACTTCACGCAATGGGTAATGTAGACATTTGTCCAGGGCACACCACAGCCAAGCTCAGTTTCTTCCAATAGAATAGCTAAACACATGGTTGGAGAAGTAAGTCAGTGGAACAAACAGGCTTCAGGAGAGGTAATGAGCACAAATACTTCCTAATTAGTGTCCCTTTGTTTCACCAAGTTATGGCACTGGGTGGGGTGAAGAGAGCAACTGCTCAAAGATCCATTCAGAAAAAATGGGGGGATTATGAATATGAGTAATAGTAATATATGTTTGTAAATAGTTTGTTAAGTGTAGAAGTTGATAGAAATATCTAATGATAACCATTATTATGAACATATGTATTTTGCTGTTTAGCTTCGTGGAGTTCTGGGTGGGAAGGCTGAGCTTACTGAATCAGAGGTAAGTTACATGTTTTAGATATATATTGTTTTACATTTTCCATACTAATAGACCTTTAGTTTCATAACATAGAGTCATTTACTATGCACCATATGGTGTGGTCCAAAGCTGTATTACTAGGTTAAAAAAACACAAACCTGACCCAACTCAACCTTTCCAACCTCCCACGTACTTATATTAACCCCTCTCTTCAGGCTGGTGCCCTGCACTGCCTCCATACCCCAACAACAAGGATACATGGCTGATACAATGATACAGCCAGGCACCGGGGACACTGGAGGAAGAGTGTTGCTGGTTACTTGACTGGCACCACATAATGAAAACCCCCAAAACATACCATATTTGCTAAAACAATAAGGTGATCCTGATTATAAGGCAACTCCCGGAAGCTCTTAATATTTGAAAACAGAAAAGACCTAATGTTAAGGCAGCACTGTAAGTAAAAATGTTTTGTTATAAATATATTTACTAGAACAATGTTTTTACCTACAGTACTGCCATAAGATATATTGTATGAGCCACTTACTGGGGTACTGGCTGTAACTCCCCCTGGTGGGGGCACTGCCTCTCTTATCTTCAGCAAGGCAACCATTTCATGTTTTTCCTCTCAGTCTGGTTGTCTCCTCACCCCACCTCAGGATGCACAGTGCTGACAGTGATTGACAGTTTAACCAATGCTAGAAGACCCCTGTTAGCTGCCAGAATCACTTTAGTAAGCGGCTCCTGAAATGCTGGAGCAACTTACTTTTATCCTATCTCAGAAAGTACTGATCATAGAGTAAACATGTAAATAGCATTGCCACAAAGTGAATTCTTACAGCCTGTCTGACTGGGGTTCTTGGAGGGGCCTGAGGGACAAACACCTCACTGTAGATTATGGGCCCTGGCTTATGTGCCATAACTCTATACGTTAATATTATTAGTTAGTCAGATTCTGATAGTATATTGGTTATGTGTAATGTTTAATTCTGTGAGTAGACCACTCTGAAGGGTTATAATGTCAGTGACTAGAATTGATAGTTAACTCCAACATCCATTGTTCTGTATTAACTGTATTAACTGGTAAACTGATTATGTTGTGTACATTATATGTCTTACTGTGTGTTTTGTAATTTGGTTTACTCACTGTATGGTAATTCCTATTTGGTTTGCAGTCTGAAAGTCTAATGTATTCCTAGAACCAGTTAGTTGGAGAACTATGCCTAGTTCCACCCCCCCCCCCCCCCCCCATTGTATACTAATGTCTGTGATGTCATGTTTATGTATTTTTATAAGTCTGTGTTGTTACACAAATAAAGCAGTTGTTCATTCGTGCTGTACCTAACTGCTAGTGGTCTCCTGTCTGCTATTTGGGTACAAAGAGCAAAGTTCAGTAAAGACTTGTTGGGTGAATGCTGAGCTGTAACATCTAAGGAGGTGATTTCACACAACGGGAAGAAGGTCTACTACGTCCGGTAGAAAGTCTGTTACAAGAATTTGTATAGCTCAATGTGACATATATATATATATATTATTTGCCTTTTTCTCCCTTTTTACATGAATATGACATGTGGGTCTCACTGGCTGGCTGTGTCCCCCGGATAATCTCCCAATTATAAATAACATGTTTGCAGCGAGTTGTACTTAATATGTTTAGCACAATATAACTTAAAGTAATGCTGCTCAGTGCCTAACACTCTATCCCTGAATCCATCAGCACTGCCAACATTATCTTATTGACTTTCATGTTAGATGTTAGTGAATAAAGTATTATTTTCAGGTTCTATTAGTAAAGTGAGTTTGTGTTTAATGAATGATGGCTTTGCACTAGTTATATAAAGTGTTTGCTCGCTAATCTATAGATAAAGGAATCTTACAAGTATTTTTCCAATCACCAATATTTCACTCTCCCAGGAATTTTTGGTTCTAGTTTTGCTTATCATATCCAAGTCCCATTGTTTTACTATCTTGTGAAGTCTCACCATTTACACCTAATGATCAGTGGGCCCCTGAGCTGCCATCTTCCCAAGCTCAATGGGCTGGGCATTACTTTCCACTTCTAAATGGCCCTAGTACCTAGGGGTCCAACAGCAGCCCTCCATCTGCTGCAGGACCACAAACCCCATCATTCCCCAGTTGGATGTCTGGTCCCTAGTGTGTAACATTCTCTAAATGTCTATCAAGGGCTATACCTTATCTGTCAATATATCTGCCCTGTCTGTCTATTTGTGTCTGATGATAACAGGTCAGCTGAAGAAATTACAAAATGGGCCCAAAGTATCCAGCCCTGCCCTGCAGACAGGGCACTTGGCCACAATACCCTGAAAACAGGAGAGAAAGATCTGAATGGTAGAAAGTAGCAGTGCTCAGCTAGTGGTACATTAGCTCTGACCATTACCTTATCCCCTGTCTGCTGTCAATATCATAGGCCAGTTGTGTATATTGTGATATGATAAAGGGAACAAAATCAAATGATATGTTATATGTAAAAATGTAATATATATATATATATAACGGGAGCACAAGATGCTCTCAGAACCATTTATATGATACTTTGCAGTGCAGGAGGGTTTTTATACATGTTCCACAGTGTAATTATAAAATAACACATTTCTAATTCCACCGCTGTATTTCCTTTCCATAAATGTCCTGTTTTCTCTTTGTTAGAAGGAAGTATTACAATGTGCTGGTGTTACTGACTGGTCTGGATGGGTAAGAACTATAGTAGTCATATCATAGTATGTATTAACTTTATAGCACTGTGTGTCTGCAGCCAATTATCCTGGGAGTATACTGGGAATTTCCTTGGGAATCTTACTACATTTACACTGTATTTGTTATATTTTGAAGCATTGTATGTGCATTTAAATCATGTAGATATAGAAATTAGAAGAAATAACATTATAAAATAAATATACATTTATTAAAAGGACTGTAACACCAACAGTTCATACAGGCCTGCTAAATGTATTGCAGGGTTTGACAGACTGGGTATTACTAATTAATTAATTAGAGATGGCTAATTAATTAGGGAATAAACCAAGTCCTGGTGTGTATGGCTGAGCTGCAGGTCTGTCAGACTGCAGAAGCAGATAATACAGGACCTGTATCTTCTCTAGTTAATCAGAGATATCTTTAGAACAAAGCATGATAGAAATATCATGTAAAATGATAGAAATACAGACGTTTAGTATTGAAATTCTGCCATTACACTCTCTTTAACCCTTTCACAACAATGTCCATACAATGTAAAGACTCCCAGTGCAATGCATTAGTGACAATGCCAATAAAGGGGGCTTTACATTTAAATGAATCATTCATTTCCTTTTTTCTGCAAAATAACAGCTATGCAGAAAGAGCTCCGGCTCTGTGTATGAGATTCTAACTGTAGTCAGAAGCTATGACTACATTTACTGTCTGTCAAGAAGCAGAAAACATCACAAACTGGAATAAAATGACAATGATAGGAATACAGAAAACAGGTGTAAATGATGACCACTTAATTCATTAATTATATTTTACTGTTTACTTTCTTAGTTTAAACTATCAACTATCAAACAAGACCTCCTCTGTGGTGTTATATCAGAATTTATGGGGGAAGTTGAGGTAAGGACTTTATGTTAGCAGATTGATATCACTATGTTAGCAATATGTTTGTCTATTAAGTGGAGATTATAATATTAATAGTACTGGATCCAAACTTGTTTAGCTTATTGGCATTACGCACATTAGTGACAGTGATGATAATGTATCTAAATAATATATATACTGTAAAATAAGAGCCAATTAGGCTTCAATGACCTACAGTAAATGTGACTTAATATCAAAGATTTTGATTCTTTCAGATCACGGCTGATGTTCTTAATAAATATGATTTAGGGTTACTAGATATGAAGTATTTGATACTAAGTATCCAGCGTGGTTCATTCAAAGCTATATGACATTCCATGTTATTTTAGTTAGATGATTATTAATCACTAGTTTAATGGTCTCATTTTAACTTTCTAGAAAAACATAGCTATTAATAATCATTATGTGATTTAGGGTTAGTAGTAGAGTTGAGCGGACACCTGGATGTTCGGGATCGGCAAATTCGGCCGAACTTCGGAAAAAAGTCCGGGTTCGGGCTCGAACTTGACCCAGAACCCGAAATCCATGGAAGTCAATGGGGACACACACTTTTGGCCACTAAGATGCCTCTAAAAAAGTAATGGAAAGGGCTAGAGGGCTGCAAAAGGAATTAAAATGTGGCTAAGAGTAGGACAAGTGCCCCGCAAGCAAATGTGGATAGAAAAATAACTTAAAATAACATAAAATACATACAAATTACAAATACAGTAGAGCAGTGGCCTACTAAGGGGGGGGGGTGCGGCCTGCCCCGGGTGCCACTGACTAGGGGGGTGCCATACAGTGGCGTTCCGAGGGGGTGACCAGTGCTGCCGGCAAACCCCCCCCCCCCCCCCCCCGCACCGCTTACCTTTATTTTTTATTTTTCGCCGGGAAAAAAACAAAAAAAACACAGCAACCGGATGTGACGATACGTCTGTGTTTCAGGAGGGAAGACTGCACGGAGGAGGCATCAGTCCAGAGACACGGAGCAGCCATTCGGTAAGTGATGGGGGAGGTGGGGAGGAGGGTGGTTTAAAACGAGTACTTTAATGAGACTTTATTACTGGGCTCTGACTGGCACTATATTAATGGGCTCTGACTGGCACTATATTAATGGGCTCTGACTGGCACAATATTACTGGGCTCTGACTGGCACTATATTAATGGGCTCTGACTGGCACTATATTAATGGGCTCTGACTGGCACTATATTAATGGGCTCTGACTGGCACAATATTACTGGGCTCTGAGTGGCACAATATTACTGGGCTCTGACTGGCACAATATTACTGGGCTCTGAATGGCACAATATTACTGGGCTCTGACTGGCACAATATTACTGGGCTCTGACTGGCACAATATTACTGGGCTCTGAGTGGCATAATATTACTGGGCTCTGACTTTGCACAATATTACTGGGCTCTGACTGGCACAATATTACTGGGCTCTGACTGGCACAATATTACTGGGCTCTGAGTGGCATAATATTACTGGGCTCTGACTTTGCACAATATTACTGGGCTCTGACTGGCACAATATTACTGGGCTCTGAGTGGCATAATATTACTGGGCTCTGACTTTGCACAATATTACTGGGCTCTGACTGGCACAATATTACTGGGCTCTGAGTGGCATAATATTACTGGGCTCTGACTTTGCACAATATTACTGGGCTCTGACTGGCACAATATTACTGGGCTCTGAGTGGCATAATATTACTGGGCTCTGACTTTGCACAATATTACTGGGCTCTGACTTTGCACAATATTCCTGGGCTCTGACTAGCACAATATTACTGGGCTCTGACTGGCACAATATTCCTGGGCTCTGACTAGCACAATATTACTGGGCTCTGACTGGCACAATATTACTGGGCTCTGACTGGCACAATATTACTGGGCTCTGACTTTGCACAAAATTCCTGGAATCTGACTGGCACACTATTACTGGGTTCTGAGTGGCACACTTTTACTGGGCTCTGACTGGCACACTATTACTGGGCTCTGACTGGCACACTATTACTGTATCTGAGTGGCACAATATTACTGTATCTGAATGGCACAATATTACTGGGCTATGAGTGGCACAATATTACTGGGCTCTGAGTGGCACAATATTACTGGGCTATGAGTGGCACAATATTACTGGGCTCTGAATGGCACACTACTCCTGGTATCTGACTGGCAAAATATTACTGGGCTCTGAGTGGCACAATATTACTGGGCTCTGACTGGCACAATATTACTGGGCTCTGACTTTGCATAATATTACTGGGCTCTGAGTGGCACAATATTCCTGGGCTCTGACTAGCACAATATTACTGTGATCTGACTGGCACAAAATTCCTGGAATCTGACTGGCACAAAATTCCTGGAATCTGACTGGCACACTATTACTGGGTTCTGAGTGGCACACTTTTACTGGGCTCTGACTGGCACACTATTACTGGGCTCTGACTGGCACACTATTACTGTATCTGAGTGGCACAATATTACTGGGCTCTGAGTGGCACAATATTACTGGGCTCTGAATGGCACAATATTACTGGGCTATGAGTGGCACAATATTACTGGGCTCTGAGTGGCACAATATTACTGGGCTATGAGTGGCACAATATTACTGGGCTCTGAATGGCACACTACTCCTGGTATCTGACTGGCAAAATATTACTGGGCTCTGAGTGGCACAATATTACTGGGCTCTGAATGGCACAATATTACTGGGCTCTGAGTGGCACAATATTACTGGGCTCTGAATGGCACAATATTACTGGGCTCTGAATGGCACAATATTACTGGGCTATAATTGGCACAATATTACTGGGCTCTGAATGGCACACTACTCCTGGTATCTGACTGGCACAATATTACTGGGCTCTGAGTGGCACAATATTACTGGTATCTGACTGGCACAATATTACTGGTATCTGACTGGCACAATATTACTGTGCTCTGAATGGTACAATATTCCTGGTATCTCTAACTGTACAATTTTCAAACATTGAAAAACATGTGGGTGTTTTCTTACATTTTTATTATGGGGGGGGGGGGGGGGGTTGACACACTCAAGGTCTGAGTGCCAATAGCATTACAGGTATTCTATAAACCGAAAGTCTAGAAACCGAATGACTTTCGGTTTAAAGACTTTCGGTTTATAGCCGAACCTCGAACTCCAACCCGAACATACAGTGAAATGTCCAGGTTCGGGTCCTGGGTACGGACACCATAATGTTCGCTACGAACCCGAACAGTGCAGTTCGGGTTTGCTCAACACTAATAATTTGTCATCTGTTTTATGTTTTGTATGCACTGTGACTTCTTTAAATATTCCTTTATTAAGTTTTGCCTTTGTCTGGTATAGAGACTCACGTTACCTGATTAGACCAATCGCATAGATATTGTGTTAAAGCATATTTTGTGGGTTAAGTCTAATTTGCTTGGGGGACCAAGGCATCCCATTTATAAATTGGTGGTGGCAGTGTTAGCACAGTTATATCAGTATAATTAAGTGTGGGTGGTGTTAAAGGGGGTGGGGGGTTATCATTATCTCTAGTCTAGGGCAGACAGTGAGTTAATTTTAACCCTTGCACCACCATAACCCAGTCACATGCACTCTTGGAGTAGGGTGCATTCGTGACACATAGTTTATACTAAGTGAACCATAGTTTGAGGAGGCGGTGACGTGGCGGTGTAGGTGGAAGCGTAGGTGGAGGAGGAGGAGGAGGAGGAGGTAGCCAACACTGTTCTTTTTTTCTAAATTGGGGTAGCTCCCAAAATATTGGGACATATAAAAAAAGAAACAAATAATAAGTGCACTTGAGTATAACAATGGCTGGGTGAGGCCGGTATAAATGTCTATTCTGCACAAGGTACAGACAAGTCTTGTGGGATCGATGCCTGGTTCATTTTAATAAACGTAAGCTTGTCCGCATTGGCTGTGGACAGGCGGCTGCGCTTGTCTGTGATAACGCCCCCTGCCTTGCTAAACATACGTTCAGACAAGGCTTAAAGGACAAGCTCAGGCCATGTGCCCAATTTGGAGACCCAGAAGTTGAATGGGGCAGACCCATCAGTTAGTATGTGTATCCTGTGCACATGTACTGTTCCACCATGTTGCTAAAATGCTGCATCCTGCTAAGACTTTGCATATCAGATGGTGGTGCTGGTTGTTGTGGCGTGCTAAAAAGCTTTTCCACATTTCGGCCATGCTAACACTGCCTTGTGAGGTGCTGGCGGTGCCCCAGCTGTGTTGGCGACCTCTTCCTCCTCCTCTGCCTTCGCCTTGTGCTTCCATTGAGTCCCCGGTGTCAGTTGGGAATGCCCTCAGCAGCGCGTCTACCAGCGTGCGCTTGTAGTCGCGCATCTTCCGATCATGCTCCAGTGAGGGAAATAAGGATGGCACATTGTCCTTATAATGGGGATCCAGTAATCAGCACAAGTTAGAATGTGGCCAACTCGGCAGCCGGTGCGCAGGCACTGCAGCATGGAGTCGCTCATGTGTGCCAAGCTGCCCAGAGGCAAGGACAAGCTGTCCTCTGTGGGAAGTGTATCGTCTGTGTCCTCCGTATCCCCCCAGCCACGCTCCAGTGATGCCCATGAGCTGCGTTGGGTGCCACCCTTCTGTGAACAGGGTTCCCACTCCTCCTCATCCTCCTCCAGAGCTGTGCCCTGGCTGGATAATTGTGTACCTGGCCTATGTTGGTGCAGGAACTCACTCTCCAAGCCACTTGTGAATGACTGGCCCGATAACCAAGGAAATGACACCTCTTCTTCCTCCTCCTCTTCCTCCTGTGCCACATCCTCTTCCATCATCGCCAGAAGTGTTTTTTCAAGGAGACATACAAGCGGGATAGTAAGGCTGAGAACGGCGTCATTGGCACTAGCCATGTTGGAGGAGTACTCGAAACAGTGCAAAATGGCACACAGGTCTCGCATGGAGGCCCACTCATTGGTGGTGAAGTGGTGCTGTTCTGTAGAACGACTGAAGTGCGCACATACAGCCCGCATTTTCTGCAGCAGCTCTGATATATCTGGGTAGTTTTTCAGGAATTTCTGCACCACCAAATTCAGCACATGCGCCAGGCAAGGTATGTGCTTCAAACCGGATAGGCCCAGAGCAGCTACGAGATTATGCTGATTACTGCACACCACCAGGCTCAGTGGCAACAACCCCATCGATCTGTTGTTCCATGCCCGTCCAAAGCTCCTGCGCACTGTGGGGTTTTCCCCCCAAACATATGAGTTTTAAAACAGCCTGCTGTCGTTTCCCCCTGGCTGTGCTGAAGTTGGCGATGAAGGTGTTACTCTGACCAGATGAGGAGGTGGTAGAGGAGGAGGAAGCGGAGGAGGAAGCAGAGTAGATGGAGGAGGTAACAGGAGGCAAAGAGAAATGCCCTGCAATCCTCGGTGGCGGAAGGACATGTGCCAAATTTCTATCCGCCTCAGGTCCAGCCGCCACTACATTTGCCCAGTGTGCAGTTAGGGAGATATAGCGTCCCTGCCCGTGCTTACTGGTCCACGTATCTGTGGTTATGTGGACCTTGCCACAGATGGTGTTGCGCTGTGCACACCTGATTTTGTCCGCCAGTTGGTTGTGCGGGGAAGGGATGGCTCGCCTGGAAAAGTAGTGTACGGCTGGGAACCACGTACTGTGGGACAGCCACCACCATCAGGTTTTTAAACTGTCCGTCTCCAACAGACGGAATGACAGCATTTCAAAGGCCAGGAATTTGGAAATACTGGCATTCAGGGCCAGGGATAGCGGGTGGGTAGGGCCATACTTCCTCTTTCTCTCCAGTGTTTGGGAGATGGACAGCTGAACGCTTCCATGGGACAGTGTGGAGATGCTTGGGGACGGAGGTGGATGTGGTGGTGTTGCTGCCACATCCTCTGTTTGCAGGGGGGGGGGGGGGGGCAGTTGCCACTTTGACTCCAGAGTTGGAGGAAGAGGCCGAGACAGCAGCAGAAGAGGAAGCAGGAGGAGCCTGAGACCTTTCTTGGTTTTTGAGGTGCTTACATGTAGATGTCTGATCATGCATGTTTTGCTCAGGTTTAGCACATTTATGCCTCGCTCCAGGTTCTGATTGCACAGCTTGCAAACCACTCGTGTCTTGTCGTCAGCACATTGTCTGAAGGACTGCCACACCAGGGAACTCCTTGGAGCTGGCTTTGGTGTGCTCGGTCCCTGGGTGCGGTGGGAAGTAGCAGGCGTACTGTCTAGGGGACGGCCACTCAGGTTTTGCACCCTGCTCCCTCTCATGCTGTGCTGGTGCCTCTGTCCGACCAAACCCTCTTCCTCCAAACTGGACACATCACTCGCATGACCTTGATTCCATGTGGGGTCTAGGACCTCATCATCTTCCACATCATCTTCCACCCATTTCTCTTTTTTTATTTTATTTTATTTTATTTTATGAAAGTATCAAATGGGACATACAACATTAAAAAGAAACAATTGTGTGAGGAGGTAGTCCTCACACCAACATACCGTACCGAATCATAATTGTTTAAGTGGGTAAATTCAAATATAAATACATTGTGTTAACTGCTATGATGCCACAAAAAAAAAAAAAATGAAAATTAACAAACACAGACAAAACAGATATTGGTGGTGCCAGATCTATGGTTTCTCTCGGGTCATGATGTATTGCTACATATACTCGCTGTTATGTGGAAGACTTTATGTTTAACTTATCATTCTTAACTTATCATATCAACACTCGATCTATTTTTCCACGGGGACCAAATTTCGTTAAATCTGTGCATTTGGTCTTCTTTTTTATAGAAACCTTCCTCCATTCTGCAGATAAAGTGTACCTGGGATTGAACTTCTCCCCAGTTTATTGCCCCTCTTAACTTCCATTTCCTTGCCATGCATATTTTAGTTGACATTAGAATACATATTAATAGGTTGTTTTGGTGCTTGTTTTTCAGAGGTAGGTCCAGATGAAATAGGAAGGTTTGGGGCGTCAGGATTATCTCTATTTCAAACATCTCTTTAATGGTTGCTATTAGGGGCTTGCACGTTTTTTTAATCTCTTCGCATCCCCACCACATGTGGTATAATGATCCCTCCTCTTTTTCACATTTCCAACAGAGATTCGATTTACTCTTATCAAATTTCTGGATCTTTGTTGGGACCATATACCACCAGTGGAGGATCTTAAAGTATAATTCCTGTAGGCTCATACAATGGACAACTTTCCTTATTTGACAATATGCCCTCAACCATTCCTCAGTGCTATACTCTTTCCCCATCTCATTTTCCCATAGTTTTCTTTTTTTCTCCATCTTATCATCTTTACTTGCTTCTAATAGTTTCCTAGTGGTGGTAATCAGTCCTTTCTCATATTTCTTTTCTAGGAATTCTTCGAGAGTAGGACACTTAACCACCTGCACTGCAGACATAATGTGCAATTCTGAGGTAGGTAAATCTCTCTGATTCATCTAACCCGAGCATGTTTTTTATTTGAGGGAATGGTAGTAGTTTATCATTAGTCATCAGTTCTGCTAGAGAGTTATTTAATACTTATTCCCATTTCTTCAGGTTTAAATCTGCCAGATATACTTTCAGGTTTCCTATTGGGGTTGAGGGGAGAATTTGATCCCTTATGTTGGATTTCATTTTGAGTTTATCTAGTGTTAAAAGGATATTTTTTACTATCAGATTTGGTTGCTGTTGTTTTATTGTGTTCGGTATATTTGTCCAAACCATGTTATAGGGATTGGGAGTTACACTATATGGTTCCTCAATACTAAACCAGTCGGGAGGGACAGCTCCTGTATTATTAAACGATAAGTAATGTGAAATCATGCATGCCTCGTGCAAACTATAGAGGTCTGGCATGGAGATTCCCCCCTTATTTATATTCCTTGAGAGTGTGCTATGGGTTATTCATTGGTTTTTTATTCTGCCATACGTATGCACTAAAGATCCCTTGGCATGTATTCAGGATATGATTTGGAACCCTTAAGGGAATTGCTCTCATCTGGTAAATAATTTTGGGGACTAAATAGGAGTTGAGTATGTTAACTCTGCCGACCCATGATAGTTCAAGTCCTTTCCATGCTTTTATTTTTTCTTTAAGTTTCGGGATTAATGAGTCAAAATTGCTTTGGGGTATATTATCCAAATCGAAACTTAATTTAGTTCCCAGATATTCTATTTCTTGGTTATTCCCTTCCAGTTTTAATCTAGAGTTAATATATTTCCTGTCATTTATTGATAAATTTTTTGAAATTATCAGCGTTTTATGTAGATTTAATTTGTAATTAGAATATTTCCCATATTCTTGTATTATTTTTAATAAAGATGGGATGGATTGTGTAGGCCTTTCTATTGTCAAAAGTATGTCACCTGCGAAAAGCGTAATTTTGTATTCATGAGTTTTTATTTTGATTCCGTGTATTTCGGGACATTGTCTCACCAACTGTGCCAAGGGTTCCACAGACAACACGTACAAAAGGGGTGCTAAAGGCAGCCCTGGCGTGTGCCATTCCTTAAGTTGAACCAATTGGAATTTAACATTGGACCTTTTATTTTGGCTGTTGGGTCTGAATAGATAGCCATTGTGTTGCCAGCCATTTCTCAACCCTGCCCTTCTTGCCGGTCTGCACACTGCCGAAAGCCACAGCAGTTGGCACCTGGGTTTCGTCATCATCAGAGACGTGCTGCGGTGGTCCTCGCATGTCCCCGTCCTGACACATAAGTGGTTGTGCATCAGTGCACTCAATCTCTTCCACTTCTGGGCCAAGGCTAGGTGGATGGCCCACGGAAACCCAGCCAGCAGAGTCATCAAAAAGCATAAGAAACTGCTGCATGACTTGTGGCTCAGACTGCTTGGCTGATTTGCAAGGGGGTGAGGTGAAAGACAGATGGCCGTGGGCTGCAGGTGCCAACTCTGAGCTTTCAGCAAGGGACCGGGTGGGAGACAATGTGAAGGAACTGGAGGCACGGTCAGCCACCAAATCTACTATCGCCTGTACTTGTTCTGGCCTCACTATTCTAAGAGCGGCATTCGGCCCTACCAAATAACGCTGAAGGTTATGTCGTGTACTAGCACCTGAGGAAGGTGTTTCACTTTTGCATGTAGCTGGCACAGATCGACCACGTCCTCTCCTTGCAACAGGAGCTCGGCCAACACCAGCAGCACCACGACCACGGCCATGTCCCTTATTTGACGCTCTCCTCACTTTTTGTGGTCACCAACCGAACTAACAGATGGTTTATGTCAGTCAACAATTTTTATTTGTTTATTGGACTGAAAGAAGTGCTCCGCAAGATGCAAATGTACTATTTAACACCCAAAACAATTAGAATTTTTCAAAGTGCGCTGTAAGCACAGTATTTGATGGTTCTATTTGACTCTCAGATATGAAGTGCAGGATGCAAATGTACTATATAGCACCCAAAAAATTGGAGTATTTAAAAATGCCTAGATGTTGCCCACTGAGCTACCAGAACAGGATTAAAGTCATGTGCCTGGCACACATGCAGTTGCAAGTGCACTTCACTCTCTGTGGCACTGTGCTCAGGGCAGGGTACAAAAATGTAGTATAGCACCCACTAAAATAATCGCTGTAGTCTGAATAATGTCTGTAGTTTTAATAATCGCTGTAGTTTTCAGATTCAACACCAGAATTATTTCCTAATCTGTCCCTCACAGCTGCAGAATCCTCTCCCTACACTAAGAAGAGCTAATGTGATGTTTGGTGAGTCCAGCTTTTATATAGAGGCTGGGTCACTTGCTGCACTGGCCAATCACAGCCATGCCATTAGTAGGCATGGCTGTGATGGCTTCTAAGGGCAAACGAGTCAAACGCTTGTTGATTGGCTGCCCTGCAGCCTTTCAAAATGTGCCATTAAATCGCCGAACCCCGAACTCCAACCCGAACATACAGTGAAATGTCCGTGTTCGGGTCCGGCGTCCACAAACCGTAATGTTCGGTATAAACCCGAACTGTGCGGCTCGGGTTCGCCCAACTCTAGTTACTAGATATGAAGTATTTGATACTAAGTATCCAGCGTGGTAAATTCAAAGCTATATGACATTCCATGTTATTTTAGTTAGATGATTATTAATCACTAGTTTAATAGAGTCTCATTTTAACTTTCTAGAAAAACATAGCTATTAATAATCATTATGTGTCTTAATATTGTTGTTTGATTTAAAAGGACTACAGTGAAGAGAATAATATATATATATATACATCAAATATCTATACATAATATTGGATTTGTATCACATTGGATCAAAGACAACATGGGTTTAATTCAGGGAGATCATGCCAAACTAATCTTATAGATTTTTTTGATTGGGTAACTAAAATAATAGATCAGGGTGGTGCAGTAGACATTGCTTACCTAGATTTCAGTAAGGCTTTTGACACTGTCGCACATAGAAGGCTTATCAATAAACTGCAATCTTTGAGTTTTGATTTCAATATTGTTGAATGGATTAGACCAGTGGTGTCCAAACTTTTTTCAAAGAGGGCCAGACTTGATGAAGTGAACATGCGTGAGGGCCGACCATTTTGCCTGACAGTTAAAATTAAGTACAAATGAACTATTTTATGCAAACTTTATTGCAAACGATTTGAATGACAATTCTAAACAGTAGTAAAATCACTCTGCCTTTCATATCTGAAGGCCAGATGAAAAAAAAACAACACAGGATGCTGAAATATACGTCATACGCGCGCCCGTTCACGTGACCTGTCGGCACAATCGCCGGGAAGCCGAACAGGCAGCATGGAGGGACAATTATGCCATTCAGAAGCCCAGGAATATTATGCCAGTCAGATGCCCAGTAATATTATTCCATTCAGATGCCCAGTAATATTATTCCATTCAGATGCCCAGTAATATTATGCCATTCAGAGCCCAGTAATATTGTGCCATTCAGATGCCCAGGAATATTATGCCATTCAGAGCCCAGTAATATTATGCCTTTCAGATGCCCAGGAATATTATGCCATTCAGAGCCCAGTAATATTATGCCAGTCAGATTCCCAGGAATATTATGCCATTCAGATGCCCAGGAATATTATGCCAGTCAGATGCCCAGGAATATTATGCCAGTCAGATGCCCAGGAATATTATGCCATTCAGATGCCCAGGAATATTATGCCAGTCAGATGCCCAGTAATATTATGCCAGTCAGATTCCCAGGAATATTATGCCAGTCAGAGCCCAGTAATATTATGCCAGTCAGATGCCCAGGAATATTATGACGGTCAGATGCCCAGGAATATTATGCCAGTCAGATGCCCAGTAATATTATGCCAGTCAGATTCCCAGGAATATTATGCCACTCGGAGCCCAGTAATATTATGCCAGTCAGAGCCCAGTAATATTATGCCAGTCAGATGCCCAGGAATATTATGACAGTCAGATGCCCAGGAATATTATGCCAGTCAGATTCCCAGGAATATTATGCCACTCGGAGCCCAGTAATATTATGCCAGTCAGAGCCCAGTAATATTATGCCAGTCAGATTCCCAGGAATATTATGCCAGTCAGATGCCCAGGAACATTATGCCAGTCAGAGCCCAGTAATATTATGCCAGTCAGATGCCCAGGAATAGTGTGCCAGTCAGATGCCCAGGAATATTATGCCAGTCAGAGCCCAGTAATATTATGCCTCTCAGATGCCCAGTAATATTATGCCTCTCAGATGCCCAGGAACCACCTCACTTAACTGGTAGCTGCTGCTCCGTGTCCCTGGACGGACACCTCCTCCCTGCAGAGAAAAGCCCGCGAAACGGCCGAAATCTCGCGTCTCGCGAGAATTGGACTTAGAAAAAAAAAGAGACATTGATCAGCCGTGTCTCTGGGGCCGTATGGAAGTAAAGGACGGGCCGCAACTGGCCCGCGGGCCGGACTTTGGACATGACTGGATTAGACAATGGCTGAGTGACAGGCAACAGAGGGTTGTAGTCAATGGAGTATATTGGATGCAAGGTCTTGTTACTAGTGGGGTACCTCAGGGATCTATACTTGGACCCATTCTCTATAATATTTTTATTAGTGTTATTGCAGAAGGTCTTGTTGGTAAGTTATGTATTTTTGCTGATGATAAAAAGATTTGCAGCAGGGTTGATGTTCCTGGAGAGATAAGCCAAATGGCAACTGACATTTAATGTAGATAAGTGCAAGATTATGCACCTTGTGCGTAAAAACCCAAAAGCAGAATATAGAATATTTGGTACAGTCCTAACCTTAACATCTGAGGAAAGGGATTTAGGAATTAAAGGTAGGTAGGCAATGCAATAGAGCAGCAGGAAATGCTAGCAGAATGCTTGGTTGCATAAGAGGAGGTATTAGCAGAATGCTTGGTTATATAGGGAGAGGTATTAGCAGAATGCTTGGTTGCATTGTGAGAGGTTTTAGCAGAATGCTTGGTTGCATAGGGAGAGGTATTAGCAGTAGAAGGAGGGAAGTGCTCATGCCATTGTACAGAGTACTGGTGAGTAGAGATGTCGCAAACTATTCGCTGGCGAATAGTTCCCGGCAAACATTTCATGTTCGCGTTCGCCACGGCGGGCGAACATTTGCGAGGTCGATCCGCCCCCTATACTTTAACATTGACTAAATTTTGCCCTGACCCTGTACCCTGTACTGAACGTTTACTATTGGCTTTCACTACACGGAGACACAGTCTCCATTCATAAATTTATGAATGGAGACTGTGTCTCCGTGTAGTGAAAGCCAATAGTACTATTACAAATGCTGAAAGTCTATAAAACGAATGACTATCGGTTTATAGACTTTCGGCTTATGGAATACATGTAATCATATTGCTATTCTATAAACCGAACGTTCGGTTTATAGAATAGCAATAGGATTACATGTATTTCTTAAGCCGGCAACCTATAAACCGAACATTCGGTTTATAGACTTTCGGCTTATAGAAAACGGACAGTAGTAGTGCCTTTCTATGAATGAACCCATTCATGATTCTTATGAATGGGTTCAAAGAACGTTTACTATGAGCTGACAGTCTATAAACCGAAGGTCGTTCGGTTTATAGATTTTCGGTTTAAAGAATACATAGAATTACATGTAATTCTATGTATTCTATAAACCGAAAATCTATAAACCAAATGAACTTCGGTTTATAGACTTCCGGCTTATAGTAAACGTACAGTGGTAGTGCCTTTCTATGAATGAACCCATTCATAATTCTTATGAATGGGTTCATAGAAAGGCACTACTACTGTACGTTTACTATAAGCCAAAAGTCCATAAACCGAAGGTCGTTCAGTTTAAAGACTTTCGGTTTATAGAATACATAGAATTGATAACTTTCGGTTTATAGACTTTCGGCTTATGGAATACATGTAATCCTATTGCTATTCTATAAATAGAATAGCAATAGGATTACATGTATTCCATAAGTCGAAAGTCTATAAACCGAAGGTCGTTCGGCTTATAGACTTTCGGCATTTGTAATGAATGTAATAGTAGTACTATTGGCTTTCACTACACGGAGACACAGTCTCCATTCATAAATTTATGAATGGAGACTCTGTCTCCGTGTAGAGAAAGCCAATAGTACTGCTATTACATTCATTACAAATTTTAACATGGATCCCCCTCTGGCATGCCACAGTCCAGGTGTTAGTCCCCTTGAAACTACTTTTCCATCACAATTGTGGCCATAAAGAGTCCCTGTGGGTTTTTAAATTCACCTCCCCTTTGAAGTCTATGGCGGTTCGCGAACATTTGCGAAAATTAGCATTCGCTGTTCGCGAACGGGTAATTATAGGTTCGCGACATCACTACTGGTGAGACCTCACTTGGAGTATTGTACAGAGCACTGGTGAGACCTCACTTGGAGTATTGTACAGAGGACTGGTGAGACCTCACTTGGAGTATTGAACAGAGCGCTGGTGAGACCTCACTTGGGGTATTGTACAGAGTGCTGGTGAGACCTCACTTGGAGTATTGAACAGAGCGCTGGTGAGACCTCACTTGGGGTATTGTACAGAGTGCTGGTGAGACCTCACTTGGAGTGTTGTACAGAGCACTGGTGAGACCTCACTTGGAGTATTGTACAGAGGGCATGTGAGACCTCACTTGGAGGATTGTACAGAGAACTGGTGAGACCTCACTTGGAGTATTGTACACAGTACTGGAGACCGTATCTCCAGAAGGATATTGATAATTTGGAGAGAGTTCAGAGAAGGGCTACTAAACTGGTTCATGGGTTGAAGGATAAACTTACAAGGAAAGGTTAAACCATCTTAACATTTATAGCTTGGAGGAAAGACGTAATAGAGGGAATATGATAGAAACATTTATATACATAAAGGGAATCAACACAGTAACGGAGGAGAGTATATTTAAAGAAGAAAAAATATCACAACTAGAGGACATAATCTTAAATTAGAGCGGCAAAGATGTAAAAGTGATATCAGGAATTAATTCCCAGCAGTAGTGGTAGAGGTTAATACAGTGAAGGAGTTTAAGCATGCATGGGATAGGTATAAGGCTATCCTAGATATAAGATAAGGCCAGGGACTAATGAAGGTATTACATTACTGAAAGGGTAGTGGATGCATGGAATAGTCTTCCAGTAGAAGTGGTAGAAGTTAATACAGTGAAGGTGTTTAAGCATACGTGGGATAGGTATAAGGCTAGCCTAGATATAAGATAGGGAATGGGGGACTATTTAGAAAATTGAGCAGACTAGATGGACCGGATGATTCTTATCTGCCGACACATTCTATGTTTCTATTGTGTTAGCAGATTTGCGTTCAGATGCATACAATAGGAGAAATGTATGTTTTATGTCTGTGGTGCCTGCTGTTTCTGACATCACATGCAGCTTCTTATGCACATTAATTAATTTGTTGTAAATGTGAAATTTGCATATCAAGCCACAAGGTGATGTAATAAGCAGGATAGATTATGGACCAGGGGTGATCCTAGGGTCATGGACACAAACCAATCTCTTTCACACTCCCATCCAGACACTCACTCAGACACACGTGTAAACCCATCTCTCTCACACTCCCATCCTGCCCGCTCACTCAGACACACGTGTAAACCCATCTCTCTCACACTCCCATCCTGACACTCTCTCAGACATACAGGTGCAATTATTAAGGGCTTCACTCATGAAAGAGAGAATAGCAGGGAAATGAGATGGGAATTTCAAACTTCCAACTCTGCAACTGTAGCCTTAAGTTTGAAAAAAAGCAGTTACAAAGAGTGACACTTAGTGTAATTACTAGGAGAAAATATGTTTAATATTATGCATATTGAATGTGATAATCAAGTGGATATAAAATAAAAATAAAACAATGCTATCATAATTTTTTAACATTTGATTATCATATTCAATTTAAATAATAGTGTTTAATAAGATTTTTTCCTAGTAATCACAGTAGGATTCACTGTTTCTAGCTACTCTTTTTGTTAATATAATTTATTATAAAGAATAGAATAAAAACAATGCTATCATCTCATATTTTATTTAGTTTTATTTTCAAATTTGACTATCACATTTAATATGAAGATGATATAAATGTTGCTGTTGGAGAAAATGCTGTAATATGCATAATTTAGCTCAGTCTAGGTCAGGGTCTCAGTCTCCTTCTGGGAGAGCTTTGTTTCCTCTTGTTTGTCAGCAGGAGGAGGATTTGCTCCTCCCCGCAACTCCTCCTCTAATACACTTCAAGTAGAAAGGCGCTGATTAGAGCAGATCTACCTCCACTTCCATTACTCCACCCACCACCATTTATTTTGCAGTGTGAATGCATGCTACATGTTATCCGCACTCCTGCATTGATGGTGGTGAAGACTTCTGTCCTCCATTTAGAATTAACATATTTTTCCTCATGGCGCCTGGTGACCTGTGCGAGCAAGGGCAGCGCTTGTTCATGCTGGTTGTGCGTTGGTGCTCATCTGTCTCTGCAGGGCACCCCCCACCTTGAACACCCACCCAGGATCGGTCCTGCCATGGACACATGTATAACATATCATTCTCTTATTAGATACATTGGAATGTAATGTTGTTAACACAGTGTATTGTTTTGTATTGTCTGCATTGAAGGTATAATCAATGTTGAGGTTGGGACCAGTTTACACTTCATGTTCTAAGTTGAGGTTTAATATTATTTTTAGAACACAATTGCTCATTGAATAATGCACTTTAACATGATTTATCACAGCCCTAGACAGCACCATTATTTTGATATGTCAGTGAATGCAGAATTATGTTTGTGCCTTATCAGTAAATGATGGTTCCTCACTAGGAAGGCAGAATGTTTTCTACCTAATGTATAAACCTAGAAATTTGTTGATAGGGAGCTTAAGCTCCCACGCCTTATCGGTTTCCCGATGGAAAAAATTAACCCTTATCAACCCCTTACAACACATGAATGAAACCAGGACACTTGCATATGGTGGCAAATAGAAGTCATTTATTTATAACAACGTTAAAAAGGGAGGAGTCCCCAAACCAAATGCGGCACCCCTACCCCCTGGAGATGCGCTGAGCCCCGCCTGCCTGCAGTGCACGTGACGGCCGGTCCATCATCACCGCGCCGCCTTCTACTGAAACTGGGGTATCCCGGGGCGGCCAGGATAGCCAGCTGACCTTGAGCCCCACCCCCTTCATGGAGCCCCGTGAGCCCCCCAACTCACGTGCCCAACATGTTTTTGCGTTCTGCAGTAGCCATAACCGTGCCCCAGCGGCGGGCCCGACCACACAATCGGTTCCCGCCTTTGTATCCACAACCAACCGGCTGGCTACGCTCACCGCATGGGCCCGACCATACGTCAATACCCAAATCGCGCCCATCTCAACCTGCAGGGTGTTTTTGTTATCCCCAGAAGTAGTGAGTGCCGCATTACCGCCACCAAGAGGGGACTCCCCACTAGCCACTTTTGACGCCACCAACTAGGCCAACCACCTTACTTTTGCCTCCTGCAGACTGTTGTTCAATAGATACAACCCCATGTCTGAAAGATGGACTCCATCATCCCTATACAGACCACTATAGCTTGGCTGCAAGTGTCCATGCTGAACCACACAACCCCCATGGGAGAGAACAAAGTTCCTTAAGGCCCTGTTCAACCTCTTCCTAACTCTTTCCACTGCCCGAATAGGGTGTGCACCCCGCCAGACCTTTCTAGAGATAATGTTGGACCATGCCAGTGTAACCCCCTCTCACCGCTGCAGTAGTATATCTGCCTCCTCTTTGACATGCAATATGAGGTCTAAGCATTTTCGGGAAATTATAACAAGGTCTGGCTTACCCCATTTGGGAGGAATTATAACAAGGTCTGGCTTACCCCATTTGGGGGGAATTATAACAAGGTCTGGCTTACCCCATTTGGGGGGAATTATAACAAGGTCTGGCTTACCCCATTTGGGGGGAATTATAACAAGGTCTGGCTTACCCCATTATTATTTTGCGGTGTCAACTATAGCTGGCAGCTCAGCCACTCTCTGCCCTCTTCTCCTGAGCCAATGGATTTCTGCTCACACCCCTGGGATCCCTAGCTGCTTCTCCTGAGGTGCTGAGCTTGCCAACATGGCAGCCCGGTGCCCAGAATGGTGCTCACTGATTTCTTAACTGAAATGAGAATGATAATTAATACATTTCACAACCACCCTCGCTGACTCTTGCCATAGCTGGGCTAATGTACTTTTAATCGGCATTAGAGCTCCCTCTGCCCAGCCTCCTTTTGTGCTCCTGGCTTTTTACATCAACTGCAGCCATCGCTGCTGTCAATATGGAATGAGTATGTTCCAAAACCAAGGATCAAGCCCAACTTCAACTATCACGTTGGACAGCATCAATTTAAATTTGGAACTGTGGAAGGAGGCCCAGCTACTGGGAATTAAAATTGGTCCCTTGATGTTAGGCCTCACTGCCAAGTATTTCTTAACAGTCACAACTTTGCCTAATGTGTTACCATCCTCCAGACGGCCATTCTCTCTTCCTGTCTTAGAGTCTTAGACCTATGACCTATCAGTCTTAGACCTATGACCACTGCACTCTCACACTGAACATTATTTACCTGTAATGCTGCCATGAACATATCTTTCAACTGTGCTACCAACTCCCCTATTCTGAAAGCCCCTTTTATAAACCATGACCAAAGCTGCTGTGTGACAGAGAGACACACTGCTCTCTGCAGACTATAGGTAAAGCTTGTAACAGCCTTTCCACCCTCGCTCCTCCTAAAGGTACCTTCTATGTAACTTCTCCTGTGCTTTTTCTTTACCCCCCACAGTATTCCCACACCTGAAGCTGCAGAGAGGCTTATTATGCAGTAATATCGCCGTCCCAGAGGGGAGCTTGGGAACTGCAGGAGAGGAAAGCAGGCTTTTGTGTAACTGATGCTTCTAAATGTTAGCAGCCATTGTGAAATCATTTTTACTGTAAAATTGCAGGAGAATTATCATTTGTTTTATAGTAACATTTAAGTGCCTTTCAAATGTGCCAAACATCCAGATAATAAACTAACAGGAACTGCTCCTATAAAGACCATAAACACAAACAACCACTTTTATCTACAGTCCTGGCCTGGAATAATGCAATATATGTAAGGCCATCATGACAAAGGTTTCCTGTCATTTCCCTCACCCTGTCAGTTAAGCCAAGGGCCCAATAAGTGCACGACAGGGGGGTGGCAATGAGTGGATAGAGGGGATGGCCTTAGGCTATATATTGCAGGATTTACAGGAATTATTTCCTGTTTGAAGAAAAAATGACAAGTTCCTTACCTGATGACATGGAAGCCCTCCTGGCCCAGCTCAGGACTGCTGCTTCCATCCATGGTCCAGATTGGCTGAAAAATAGAGTGGGTGAGCTGTTAGCCCCTGCACAAACTGTGTCCAGCCTCACACCAACCTTAACTGCAGCCCCTGTTAGGCCTACTAGAGCTAGGGCCTCCAGACCCCCAGCTCGATTTAGCCCTGATGCTGCTGGGCATGGACACCCTGTGGTGTGTGCCCCCACACAGCCCCCCCCCTAAGCGTGCTAAAAAAGCTTTATTGAAGCATCCTAGACTGGATGCTGGGTCCCACGGGGCCCCCGCTGCTCCGTTAAGTCAGAGCAGCGCTGTGCAGGTGGGGGCTATCCCCACTCCCCTTTCTGTGTTAGGGAGCGGTGTGGATCACATTATCTCCCCTATAACGCGAGCTGCCTCTTCGGTGCGAGCGGGCAGCTCGCTTGATGTGCGCGACGGTGGATTCGGCCATGTGCAGGTGGCTCCGCCCCCTAGAATGAGCGCGATGCCGGCTAAGTCCCTGAGAAGAGGGAGGAGACGCACGGCGAGCAGCTCTCGCGTGCTGTCTCCTGCTCCCTCTCCCTCCACAGCTGATCTGCATGCCGCTGACTCTCACTCTGACAGGAGAGCAGCGGTTAGACAGGTTGGGATGCAACACGTGACCTCCCGACATGGGGATGTCAGGGAGGCTCGTGGATATGGAGGGGCAGCCAGCAGCAGGTCTCCTCAGCCAGCTAGATGAAGGTCCACTCAGATGGAGAGACGGAGGTCCCCTCAGCCAGCCGGAAGGAGTTCCACTCAGACATCTAGAGACGGAGGTCTCATCAGCCAGCCAGAAGGAGGTCCCCTCAGCCGAGCAGCAGCAGGCACCAGATGGCAGTGTGGTCTTCGGAAGGCGATTCCGCTACTTTACAGAGGGGAGACAGCAGTGGTGACAGGCAAGTCTGCGGGACACGGGGGGCCGGAAGGAGGCGTAGGTCAGCTGCCTTGCACAGGTCTGGCTCTTCTTCACCGGAGTCCATTAACCCACGGCAGCGCGGTTACTCGAGGAGAAGAGGAGAAGTTGCGGACTTGAGGAGGTCCAGGTGCCATTCGTCGAGGGAGTCTTCGGTCGGACCCACAGTGCCCTTGGATCCGGCCCGCCACCGCAGTAGAGGATCTTCGGATGTCAGCCTGTTGCTGTTCTCGCAGTCTCCAGGGAATTCTCCGGTTCCGGTGCCCACGGCACTTCCGCAGGTCGGGGGCTTGTCCACGGGTGAGTTTCCAATATCATCCTTTTCTATCTCACAACCATTGCACGACACACACTCGCAACAATCTATAGTGGATAGAGGTTCCCAAAAAAGGGTGGATGGGGGGCGGGCTTCACAGACACCACAGAGGGAGTCCCTTATATTGTCACAACTGGTGGGTGGGCTTAGGGATATGTTAAAAGTGGTAGAGGCTAGCACACCGTTAGGCCCCCCTCCCCCTGCGCAGGTTTGGGGAGCATATGCGTCTGCAAGTAATAGCGGGGCACAGGTCCCGGGTGTTCTACAGGTCAGCGGTGGGGTGGGTGCGTCATCTGCTGTGGTCCCGGTGGAACCAATTTTACCCACCACATCAGCTGTCATGGGTATGTCTGTTCCGGCCACGGACACGTCCCAGAAAGGGTCAGGGGACAAGGAGAAGGACACGGTCCGTTTATCTGATGCGGCTAGGGGGGACATATATGTCTGCTATGAAGGCCCAATGGGGGCTCATTTAAAGCAAGAGGTGAGGGATAAGATAAGTAAAGGCGAGTTTGTGGAAATCTTCTCCCTTCTGCCCCTTGAAAAATTTAACTTAGATGCTGTGTCGAAGCCTAACGATCATAAGAAGGAAGACGAGGAGAAGAGGCGGTATCGCCTCATCCCTCGAACTTTCTCGAATTGGCTGCAAGCTTTTGCGATCCTGGCTGGGGTGATTGGTGAGACACACCCGGAACAGTGTACGGGTTTGTTTTGCTACATGGACTCCATCCACGAAGCATACAGGGTATATGGGGGACAAGCTTGGCTCAGATACGACGAACAGTTTCGTCAGCGTTTGGCAGTTCGGAAGTCCATTAAGTGGCACCACAAAGACATTGCGATATGGCTCAGGGTTATGGCTCCCGGCTGCAATGCTGTACAGCCCTTTTTGGCAGTGGCCGCAGGTCCGTCAGCCTCAGGACCTTAGGCCTCTGCAGCAAAAAAGGGGTCGTGCTGGCAGTTTAACGACTCCTCCTGCAAGAGGGGAGGTTCGTGCAAGTTCAGGCACGAGTGCTCCGGTTGCGGCGGAGGGCATCCAGTGTTTAAATGTTTTAAACGCCAGCGCCAAGACAAAGGGGGTTCTTTTAACCCGTCTGGTGGGAAAGGGGATGACGCCAGTGGCCGTAAAGCCAATGGTCCCTTGGCTCAGTAGATACCCGAACAGAGAAGCGGCTGCCTTACTCCTGTCTGGTTTTTCGGAAGGTTTTGTTATCCCGGCAAGACTGGAGGGAGGTTTTCCCGTGCCAACAAATTTAAAATCGGCTGCCCAGTTTCCCGAAGTGGTGTATGCAAAGTTGCAAAAGGAGGTGGCATTGGGGAGGATGGAGGGTCCGTTTCCATCCTCTCCGATTCCCGGCCTGCTTATATCGCCTCTCGGGGTGGTTCCCAAAAAAGAGCAGGGAAAGTTTCGCCTTTTTCACCACCTGTCCTTCCCAAGGAGGAGGTCGGTGAATGATGGCTTTGATGATGAGCTTTGTAAGGTGTCATACACTTCTTTTGATCAGGCGACGCGGTGGGTACGCAAGATGGGACAAGGGGCTTTACTGGCCAAAACCGACATAGAGGCGGCCTTCCGTCTACTGCCCGTTCACCCGTCGTCTTTTTATTTATTGGGTTGTCAATGGGAGGGTGGCATTTATGTGGACAAATGTTTGCCAATGGGATGTGCCATATCTTGCTCACTGTTTGAAACGTTTAGCTCGTTCTTGGAGTGGGTTATCAGGGAGGAGTCGGGTTCGGCATCCATAATTCATTACTTGGATGATTTTTTGTGTGTTGGTCCGCCCGACTCCTCACTGTGCCTTACACTGCTGCGTACGGTTGAACATGTGATGCATCGATTTGGGGTCCCATTGTCACAGGAAAAGACTGTGGGTCCCGCTACAACTATTACGTTTTTGGGGATCGAGATCGATTCTGTGTCTATGGAATGCCGCCTTCCCCTTGACAAAGTGGTAGACCTTCGGGATATAGTGTCTGGGTTAAAAACAGTGCGTAAGGTCCAGCTTAGACAGCTGCAGTCGCTGCTGGGCAAGTTAAATTTTGCTTGTAAAATCATCCCGATGGGCAGGATTTTTTGCAGGAGATTGTCACTGGCGACGGCAGGGATCCGCGCACCGCACCATTATATACGCCTGACGCGGGAGCACATATGATCATAGATAGGGCGATCACTAACAAGGACTTGAATCTCTGGACAGACGCCTCTGGGTCTGTGGGTTTTGGTGCCATTTTTGAGGAAAAATGGTGTTGGGCCTCTTGGCCTCGAAAGTGGTTTCAGTCTGGCTGGGTAAAAAACCTGGCTTTTCTGGAGCTGTTCCCGATAGTGGTTTCAGTGATTTTATGGGGCCCTTGTTTTGAAAATAAAAAAGTCAGGTTCTGGTGCGATAACTTGGGGGTGGTGCAAGCTATTAACAACGGGTCGGCTTCATCCCCCCCGGTTATACGCTTGTTAAGGGAGCTGGTCTTGATATGCCTTCAAAGGAACTTGCTGGTGCAAGCGGTGCATGTTCCGGGGATCAAGAATGATGTGGCTGACTCTTTATCTCGGCAGCAATGGGAACGGTTCCGGCTGTTGGCACCAGGGGTGGACGGAGAAGCCACTCCCGTACCACAGTGGATTTGGGGAATTGCGGACGGACGGCGGATCTTCTGATACACCGGTCTTTGGTACCTGCTACCTGGACTGCGTATAAAAAAGTGTGGGAGCAATGGCGTTCCTTTTTGCTTGAGGCCGGCAGCCCGGCGGATGTGGAAGGGGTCCGCACGGTTCTTTTATGGTCCATCGGACAAATGTTTGCAGACAACATTTCTGTACCGGCCATGAATAGGAAAATATCTGCGATAGCGTCCCTGTTTAAATTTGAGGGTTTTCCTGACTTGACAAAAGTTTTTGTGGTTAAGATGGCTTTGCGGGGTTATAGGAGAGGGTACAAACAGGCGGATACCAGGCGCCCCGTGACATTTCAGTTGTTATTGCGCTTGCTCACATGTTTGCCAGCCGTTTGTGTGTCTAGTTACGAGGTTCTGTTGTTTAGCATAGCATTTTCATGGGCCTTTTTTGGTGCCTTTAGGATCAGTGAACTTGTTTCTCCCACTAAGAATAAACATGGGGGTATTTTGTTTGAGGATGTCCACAGCTCGCAGGGCAGGATCTGGACAGTTATTCGTAAGTCCAAAACAGACCAGGGTGGGCGGGGCTTAAGAGTCATTATGTTAGCTTTGCCCGGTTCAATTGCTTGCCCGGTATTTTGCTTGCGTCAATTTCTCCATGCGCGCCCTATAGGCTCCCCTAGTTTGCTGCTGCACGGAGACGGAACAGCCCTGTCTCGGTACCAATTTATTACCATATTCCGGCGCTGTCTCTCGGCGCTCGGGTTGCAACCGCGGATGTTTGGTTCTCATTCATTCCGGATAGGGGCGGCCACGGAGGCCTCGCGTTGGGGTTTAGGGGAGGATATTGTAAAGTTAATTGGGCGGTGGGAATCGTCTAGGTTTCGTACGTATATTAGGCCGCATCTAGTCTGATTTGGTGTCCCGAGGTGCAATGATTCTGGGGTTTGAATGTAAAAAAAAAAAAAAAAAAAAAAAACGAAGTCTAAAAAAAAAAAAAAAAAAATTATTTTGTTTTACATTGAGAAGGATGGCGGAGTGTTCATTCGATTTGTTTGATTGTAACTATTCATTTGCAGGTTCCAAGCGTTGCAGTGCTTGGATACTGGGCCATTCGTTTGTTTTCTGGGCCGCTAAGAGGGCTGCTTTACGCCCCAACGGCGAACAGTTGGGCCTGGGTCCTGTAGGAGTCGAGGTCCGATGGATAGGCGTTAGGGGATTACGATGGGCTGCTATGCCGCAGCTGTTATCCCAATCGGTAGCCAGGTGGGGCCAGCCCCAAGTCTTGGTGCTACACCTGGGTGGCAATGACCTCTGTTCCACTCCGTTGAGGGAATTGATATGTCATATGAAAGCTGACATGCTTCGACTGTGGCTCCAATATCCCGAGTTAATTATTATATGGTCCAATATGGTGTCCAGGATGTTGTGGAGGGGAGCAAAGAGTCCTCAGGGCATTGAACGTGCCCGAAAAAAGCTGAACGGGACCATCTCTCGTTTTGTTGTGTTTAATGGTGGGATCGTTGCTTGACCTTAACGGGGCCGATGCTTCCTTATATAGGAGAGATGGAGTGCATCTTACTCCTGTGGGTCTGGATCTTTGGAACCTGGCGATCCAGACAAGTTTGGAAAAAGCGGTAGCTGTTTGGAGGAGCCAATGCGCGTAAGGGTTCACGCGTATTGGCTATGGCGGGGGTCCCCGAGGTTTGGCGCTAGTGCAGGGGGTTGGTCATCTGGGGTATGGCCAACCTGGTTGGGCAGTAGCTGTGGGAAGCTAGCTGCACGGGCTCCCCATGGGCTCGTCCCTGGGGAGTGAGGCACGGCTACTGTGCAAAACAGGGACGTCAGTAGCTGTGGGGCATGTGATACGCCTGCGCCAGATTCTCGGGGTCCTGATCCTAGCTGGTCTAGGATAAGTCACACGCTACCGCTAAGGTTCATTAGTATTAGTTCATGTTGTTTATATGTCTTGTTATATAAACATGTGTGAGTTGGTAGGAAAGATAGGGCACAGCGCTAGAGAATAAAAATAATACTAGTAATAATATAGTATATAAAGTGACTGTACTCCAGGAAAAATTTAAGAAAACAAACACAGATCAATACTAACCACTGGAGCAGGAAAGGCACAGGGTGGGGATAGGAATCCCAATCAGTATAGGGAGTGGCAAATTACTCAAACTGAAAATATAAATTGAAGCAGCTAGTCTTATAGTAGGATGCAATGGAAAAAACCACTGCAAAAAAGGAGAAAACAGTATAAAAGTGAGACAGCGCTAATAGTAAACACAAACACAGTATGGCAAAATGAACTGCAAGGACAATAGGATATATAAAAAATATACAAAATTTATTGCAACAGAATATATATATATATATAAATAAACATAAAAAGACACAATATGACAATCCAGAGTCACAAAATGGATGAGTGATCACATGGATAGAAAAAACACTGGGAATAAGTAACAATAGACAGAATAAAAAAGCCCTCTATGGCTACAAAAATAGTACATAAATGGTATAATACATAAAAACTAATAATGACAAAATCCCTTACCCACTGGGTCTGTTCGCCTGGCCAGGTCTATTGAACAGTTTAGGATATGCACTACGAAAAACAGCTACACCCCACAGGACGCGTTTCGAATTTTCTTCATCAGCTGGTGGGCGATAGTGCAATCAACACAATGTGTGAGTTGGTATATATAGATATATATATAATTTTATATATATAGTTTTATATGCCCGGTTATTTAATTATTTATAAAGTTTTAACCATATCTGGTTTACAGCAATACTTGTTATTTATTTCAGCTATGTATTTAGCTGTCAATTTATGTTGCAGCATTTCATTAAAGACTGCGACCTTTCAAGCCACTCAGTTGTCTGTCTCTTTTATTGGTGGGGGAATGTATTATCAGGTATACCTTGGTCATGTGTCTCTTCCAATTCACCAGAACAATAGTAACTTGACATTCAAGCTATCAGATACAGGACTCTTAACATCTGTAAATCATTTAAATACAGGAGACATCACTGTGTATGTCTAGCTATAATCCAAACTTCCCATCCCAGCCTAATATACAGCCCTGCCAGCAAAGAGAGATAACCTCCAGCCTCTGCCCAGCTCCAATCACAAGTAATAAACTTACTGGACTAGACTCCTTTACATGCAAATGTAGATACCACCCTATGACTAGGTCAATCAGAGATATGAAGATCCTCCATTGTTAGGAGATTAGATAATGTTTTTAGCAACAAATCACACAGTATATTTAATTACAGAGACCCTCAGTATAAGGCCCCCTTTGCTCTAATACATCTCCTAATTGTTACAAAACCAAGACTGCCTAAAATCAGCCCACCCTATCTGCTAATACACGTTAATCATGTTGCAAGCATAAATCCCCTGCTTGTAATATTTATTTTTCATGTTTACATAAGAGGAGACATGATACAAGTATTCCCATATTATGCCAAATATTATCAGGTTAATAAGGGAAGAGGTTTCTGCAAAATGGTACAATTTTTAAAACCAGAGGGTGGTAGAAATCCCAGCCATGTGACCAAACAGTATTTTACCAGCAGGGGTAGTAGATACCCAGCATGACCCTCCAGTAGAGGAAATACATGACTATTATGATACAAGTATTCACATATATTACTAGATATTATCATGTCCATAAGGGAAGTATTATTGTGCACATGGAACAATGTTTAGAGCTGGAGGGTACTAAAAATCCCAACAATGTTACAAAACACTATCTTCCCAAAGGAGGTAGTAGATGCCTGGCATAATCTTCCAGTAGCGGAAGCATATAAATATCATGATATGAGTATTGTCATATTACTGAGTAAGGACATAATTGAAAACAGGAGAAACACTCCATGTATTCTTCCTGGGACAAACACTTTCTAAATAAATGCATATTTACTAAATATTTAAACATGCTAATCATGCAAATGGAACCCTGTTTGGAGCAAGAGTGTGTTAGAAATACCAGCCATGTGACAAAACAGTATTTTTCCAAAAAAGGGGGTAGTATATACCTGGAATAACCTTCCAGTAGAGGAAGCACGTTATTATTATTATGATACAAGTATTCCCATATTACTACTTCTTATCATGCTGATAAGGGAAGTACTTTTTGTGCAGAGGTACAGTGCTTATAGCTAGAAGATGGTAGAATTCAAAGCAATGTGACAACCCACTATTTTACTGAAGGGGTGAAGTAGATACCAGGAATTACCTTCCAGTACAGGAAGCACATTATTGTTATGAGCTAGAAGGTGGTCGAATTCAAACCAATGTGACCACACACTGTTTTACTAAAGGGGTAGTAGATACCAGAAATAATCCCTCAGCAGAGGAAGCAGATAAATATCATGTAGAGACACTAGAGAATATTAAGATAGATAAAGTAGAGAGGGCCTCTGGAGTGAAGAGACTAATGTTTATTGCTCCTGCTTGGAGATTATACTGGTAATAATGGACAGATACTGACTTTTAACTTTTGAAAATTGAAAACTGCCTAACACTTGCCTCATCAAAGAATATACTGTATCTACTCACTGGCATCAAGCCCACACTGACATTATGATAATTCTAATTACCCCAAATTAGAAATTACCAATATTTGCAAGAACTTAACCTTTGTTGGGATAAATAAAATCCCAATCTAAAAAAGGGGGTGGGGTATATCATGTGTAGAGGTAACATGGGGGCCACATAAGGTACTGTATGCCACTATCACATCCTCACAAGTTTAATGTAAAATGAAACCACAAACCCCCATCCCACCAAAACCATAAACTATATGGTAACAAAGGACAAAAATTGAAATAAAAATAATTCTGAATATCAAATGTAAAACCGAAATGCAATAATGAAATGCCACAAATCCTGATTCTGCTAAAGTACTTATCTGGTGATTTTGATTGGATCGTGTCCTCTGTCTGTGATGGTCCATTTGATGCTGCAGTTTTGGTTTCTGATGTATGGTTTTCATCCACTCCAACACCCAACCTATATGGCAGTATGATATTTAGATATATAACAATGACAAATACAATTGGGTAGAAGAAACAACCCAAAGTATTACTATACTGAGAGGGTACTGACTAATAGAGGTAGAGCAGAGGTGGAGTGTAATACTGTGAAGATCAGACAGTATTACATACTGAGAGGGTACTGACTAATAGAGTTAGAGCAGAGGTGGAGTGTAATACTGTGAGGATCAGACAGTATTACATACTGAGAGGGTACTGACTAATAGAGTTAGAGCAGAGGTGGAGTGTAATACTGTGAGGATCAGACAGTATTACATACTGAGAGGGTACTGACTAATAGAGGTAGAGCAGAGGTGGAGTGTAATACAGTGAAGATCAGACAGTATTACTATACTGAGAGGGTACTGACTAATAGAGGTAGAGCAGAGTTTGAGTGTAATACTGTGAGGATCAGACAGTATTACATACTGAGAGGGTACTGACTAATAGAGGTAGAGCAGAGGTGGAGTGTAATACAGTGAAGATCAGACAGTATTGCATACTGAGAGGGTACTGACTAATAGAGGTAGAGCAGAGGTGGAGTGTAATACAGTGAGGATCAGACAGTATTACATACTGAGAGGGTACTGACTAATAGAGGTAGAGCAGAGGTGGAGTGTAATACAGTGAAGATCAGACAGTATTGCATACTGAGAGGGTACTGACTAATAGAGGTAGAGCAGAGGTGGAGTGTAATACAGTGAGGATCAGACAGTATTACATACTGAGAGGGTACTGACTAATAGAGGTAGAGCAGAGGTGGAGTGTAATACTGTGAGGATCAGACAGTATTACATACTGAGAGGGTAATGACTAATAGAGGTAGAGCAGAGGTGGAGTGTAATACAGTGAAGATCAGACAGTATTACATACTGAGAGGGTACTGACTAATAGAGGTAGAGCAGAGGTGGAGTATAATACAGTGAGGATCAGACAGTATTACATACTGAGAGGGTACTGACTAATAGAGGTAGAGCAGAGGTGGAGTGTAATACTGTGAAGATCAGACAGTATTACATACTGAGAGGGTACTGACTAATAGAGGTAAAGCAGAGGTGGAGTGTAATACTGTGAGGATCAGACAGTATTACATACTGAGAGGGTACTGACTAATAGATATAGAGCAGAGGTGGAGTGTAATACTGTGAAGATCAGACAGTATTACATACTGAGAGTGTACTGACTAATAGAGGTAGAGCAGAGGTGGAGTGTAATACTGTGAAGATCAGACAGTATTACATACTGAGAGGGTACTGACTAATAGAGGGAGAGCAGATGTGGAGTGTAATACAGTGAAGATCAGACAGTATTACATACTGAGAGGGTACTGACTAATAGAGGGAGAGCAGAGGTGGAGTATAATACAGTGAAGATCAGACAGTATTACTATATTGAGAGGGTACTGACTAATAGAGGGAGAGCAGAGGTGGAGTGTAATACTGTGAAGATCAGAGAGTATTACATACTGAGAGGGTACTGACTAATAGAGGTAGAGCAGAGGTGGAGTGTAATACAGTGAGGATCATACAGTATTACATACTGAGAGGGTACTGACTAATAGATGTTGAGCAGAGGTGGAGTGTAATACAGTGAGGATCAGACAGTATTACATACTGAGAGGGTACTGACTAATAGAGGTAGGGCAGAGGTGGAGTATAGTACAGTGAGGATCAGACAGTATTACTATACTGAGAGGGTACTGACTAATAGAGGTAGAGCAGAGGTGGAGTGTAATACAGTGAAGATCAGACAGTATTACATACTGAGAGGGTACTGACTAATAGAGGTAGAGCAGAGGTGGAGTATAATACAGTGAGGATCAGACAGTATTACTATACTGAGAGGGTACTGACTAATAGAGGTAGAGCAGAGGTGGAGTGTAATACAGTGAAGATCAGACAGTATTACATACTGAGAGGGTACTGACTAATAGAGGTAGAGCAGAGGTGGAGTATAATACAGTGAGGATCAGACAGTATTACTATACTGAGAGGGTACTGACTAATAGAGGTAGAGCAGAGGTGGAGTGTAATACTGTGAGGATCAGACAGTATTACATACTGAGAGGGTACTGACTAATAGAGGTAGAGCAGAGGTGGAGTGTAATACAGTGAGGATCAGACAGTATTACATACTGAGAGAGTACTGACTAATAGAGGTAGAGCAGAGGTGGAGAGTAATACAGTGAGGATCAGACAGTATTACATACTGAGAGGGTACTGACTAATAGAGGTAGAGCAGAGGTGGAGTGTAATACAGTGAGGATCAGACAGTATTACATACTGAGAGGGTACTGACTAATAGAGGTAGAGCAGAGGTGGAGTGTAATACAGTGAAGATCAGACAGTATTACATACTGAGAGGGTACTGACTAATAGAGGTAGAGCAGAGGTGGAGTGTAATACAGTGAGGATCAGACAGTATTACATACTGAGAGGGTACTGACTAATAGAGGTAGAGCAGAGGTGGAGTGTAATACAGTGAAGATCAGACAGTATTACATACTGAGAGGGTACTGACTAATAGAGGTAGAGCAGAGGTGGAGTGTAATACAGTGAGGATCAGACAGTATTACATACTGAGAGGGTACTGACTAATAGAGGGAGAGGAGAGGTGGAGTGTAATACAGTGAGGATCAGACAGTATTACATACTGAGAGAGTACTGACTAATAGAGGTAGAGCAGAGGTGGAGAGTAATACAGTGAGGATCAGACAGTATTACATACTGAGAGGGTACTGACTAATAGAGGTAGAGCAGAGGTGGAGTGTAATACAGTGAAGATCAGACAGTATTACATACTGAGAGGGTACTGACTAATAGAGGTAGAGCAGAGGTGGAGTGTAATACAGTGAGGATCAGACAGTATTACATACTGAGAGGGTACTGACTAATAGAGGGAGAGGAGAGGTGGAGTGTAATACAGTGAGGATCAGACAGTATTACATACTGAGAGGGTACTGACTAATAGAGGTAGAGCAGAGGTGGAGTGTAATACAGTGAGGATCAGACAGTATTACATACTGAGAGGGTACTGACTAATAGAGATAGAGCAGAGGTGGAGTGTAATACAGTGAGGATCAGACAGTATTACATACTGAGAGGGTACTGACTGATAGAGGTAGAGCAGAGGTGGAGTGTAATACAGTGAGGATCAGACAGTATTACATACTGAGAGGGTACTGACTAATAGAGGTAGAGCAGAGGTGGAGTATAATACAGTGAGGATCAGACAGTATTACATACTGAGAGGGTACTGACTAATAGAGGTAGAGCAGAGGTGGAGTGTAATACTGTGAAGCTCAGACAGTATTACATACTGAGAGGGTACTGACTAATAGAGGTAGAGCAGAGGTGGAGTGTAATACAGTGAGGATCAGACAGTATTACATACTGAGAGGGTACTGACTAATAGAGGGAGAGCAGAGGTGGAGTGTAATACAGTGAGGATCAGACAGTATTACATACTGAGAGGGTACTGACTAATAGAGGGAGAGCAGAGGTGGAGTGTAATACAGTGAGGATCAGACAGTATTACATACTGAGAGAGTACTGACTAATAGAGGTAGAGCAGAGGGGGAGTGTAATACAGTGAGGATCAGACAGTATTACATACTGAGAGGGTACTGACTAATAGAGGGAGAGCAGAGGTGGAGTGTAATACAGTGAAGATCAGACAGTATTACATACTGAGAGGGTACTGACTAATAGAGGTAGAGCAGAGGTGGAGTGTAATACAGAGAAGATCAGACAGTATTACATACTGAGAGGGTACTGACTAATAGAGGGAGAGCAGAGGTGGAGTGTAATACAGTGAGGATCAGACAGTATTACATACTGAGAGGGTACTGACTAATAGAGGTAGAGCAGAGGAGGAGTGTAATACAGTGAGGATCAGACAGTATTACATACTGAGAGGGTACTGACTAATAGAGGGAGAGCAGAGGTGGAGTGTAATACAGTGAGGATCAGACAGTATTACATACTGAGAGGGTACTGACTAATAGAGGTAGAGCAGAGGTGGAGTGTAATACAGTGAGGATCAGACAGTATTACATACTGAGAGGGTACTGACTAATAGAGGGAGAGCAGAGGTGGAGTGTAATAAAGTGAGGATCAGACAGTATTACATACTGAGAGGGTACTGACTAATAGAGGTAGAGCAGAGGTGGAGTGTAATACTGTGAGGATCAGACAGTATTACATACTGAGAGGGTACTGACTAATAGAGGTAGAGCAGAGGTGGAGTGTAATACTGTGAAGCTCAGACAGTATTACATACTGAGAGGGTACTGACTAATAGAGGTAGAGCAGAGGTGGAGTGTAATACAGTGAGGATCAGACAGTATTACATACTGAGAGGGTACTGACTAATAGAGGTAGAGCAGAGGAGGAGTGTAATACAGTGAGGATCAGACAGTATTACATACTGAGAGGGTACTGAGAAATAGAGGTAGAGCAGAGGTGGAGTGTAATACTGTGTAGATCAGACAGTATTACATACTGAGAGGGTACTGACTGATAGAGGTAGAGCAGAGGTGGAGTGTAATACTGTGAGGATCAGAAAGTATTACATACTGAGAGGGTACTGACTAATAGAGGTAGAGCAGAGGTGGAGTGGTAACACAGAGAAGATCAGAAAGTATTACATACTGAGAGGGTACTGACTAATAGAGGTAGAGCAGAGGTGGAGTGGTAACACATAGAAGATCAGAAAGTATTACATACTAATATCGGTAGACCAGGTATAGATATAACTAATTACTGAGAGTGGGAGAATAAACTTCCCCAGAGGTAATACAGAGAAGGCATTGGCCATAAAATAGATAAACTTAAATCCATCAGCACAAGGGGACATACAGTAAAATTAGACAAGGGAAGAGAAGGATTCCCTGAGCAGTCTGGGAGCCAGAACCGCGTTACCCGCCGCCAAGGGATCTCGGCGGTGTAGTGTTGCTCCTCAGCCTTCCTTGGTGTCGCTTGGTTCTCTTGCACAGCCCAGATTTCATGTCCTAATGATTTATGGATTCAGACTGAACCTCCTGTGATAGAACCTGTGAAACTAAAGAGAACAAGCATTAGAATGATTCACTCCACAAATTACAGCTGAAATAGCCCTGCCTGATTACCCTAACTCCCCCCACTATTCCCCTCCTACTGATAACCTTCCTGACCCTAATTAAGATCCCCTCCCTTAAACCCTTAATTGAATTACTGATAAACCCCAACTTGCCAGGATGTCTCAGGCCATAGCCCATTGTCCTATTGTGTCTGGGCTATCTCCTGAGACACCCTGGAGCCATCTAAAAACCTACAGGCAATGAGCTTAATGGCGCTCGGTCCTAATTAGTCTCTTGCTATGTTAAACCTAGACATTTGTTGATATGGAGCTTAAGAGTCAATGGCAATAGGTGGCCATGATCATATGTATAGTAGGCACTGGCAGGAACAGTCACACTCACGGATTGTACATTGTCCCCCAAAGTACTGTAGAATTTCAGCAATGCAATATTATGTCATGTGAGTGTCTATCTCCAAAATGTGCTTTATGGTCCAGAGAAAGCTAAAGACAGCATCATAGAGTTAAATAGAGTTATTATTTATTAATACACTTCAGGTGGCCAGATTCATTCTCTAGAGAATCTTGTTATGAAGCAGAGAAGTTGGCAGTATCTTAATGATCATCATTAAATCCTGATAGATATTTCTCTGGAACTGTAATGCAAACATCCAGGCTACAGCTCTGGGACAAGACATCACTGAATGATTGACGTGTAGATCAAACTTCCAACTAGGAGAAAATGCTCATCTGCTCCCAAGTGATTGGTTGTGTAGATCTCACTTGATATGCTCACCCAATAATGACCGTGTCTCTCTGTGCGGCTGTGGAGCACCTCGCCATCACATGCCAGCCACATACACTTTGCTTTAATCTGTCTATTCTTTCGCATTGTGTTTGAAGTCTGTTTTTTTGCTCTTAAATCTAGGATATACTTGATGGTAAAGGTGCAGTTTAGTAAAGAACAACACACGTGAATGTAAGTGACATTCATACATATTTACAATTACTAATTCATTAACTTAAGCACTTTGATCAAAGCTCTTGTTTATGTTAGTTTAACAAACGATGAATCTCGATTCTACAAATCAAGCGAAGAAACTAATTTGTTTGTGTAGTTTTGGCATTGTGTATTCTTTCAGTTTGATATGGTTTTATGATTGTGTCTTTGTTAAGTACAAACAACTTACACATTACAAATCCTATTGTAGGGCACTATTATCTCTAAAATGCAATTCTAAGTATTTTTTGATATTTGCAACACTTTCTATTAATATATGTAATTCTGTTATATTAATAAATACATCATTTGCACTATATAATAACAATAATGCTCTAGGTTATGATAACAAACACTAATCAGGTAACAGGCCCTACTACTAGAAGAGATAGAAAGAAATCAGAGTGTAAAACCCACATCACTGTTATTTCAAATATTAAAAGTCACTTTGTCCTGTAGAATATGACAAACCCCATATTAATATACTCCTAAAGTCAGATATATATTTGCTAGCTTTTTTGTCTTGTAATTAAATAGTATGGGAGTTATGTTAAAATGAAAGGTATTTCTTCTCACACCAAGTCCGTCTGCAGCTTAGCAAGTGAATGTTGCCCATGACTAGCTTACTGTAAACTTCCCTCCTGTTAAACTCACACTTATCACCTCTATACGTTGTAACTCTTCCTAGACCCCTGAAATACAGACATGATGCTTTATCTTTGGATACAAATGGCCAACGTGTTTATTAAAATAAATAAAATAGAAATAACTAAACAACAACCGTATTAACATATAATATATGTATATATAGCGTATACATAACGTAGAAACTGTAAACAAACACCAAGGATCTATATATACGCCAGACCAATAGAATAACCGACCTCCAGCCGCAATTCACCAGCACAGGGCTGGAACAGCTTGTGTGTATGTCATGGTACTGGCACAGAATATAAAGACCCTTCTTGTCCAGAGAACACCCACCCATCCTGTTTACCCATAAGTCATCAAGTGCCCCCCCTTCCCCCCAGCCTTATAACCTATAGATCATTAACCCTACCTTACACTAACCTCCCAGTTAATACAGACACTGCCATACACTAACCTCACAGTTAATACAGACACTGCCATACACTAACCTCCCAGTTCATACAGACACTGCCTTACACTAACCTCCCAGTTAATACATACACTGCCTTACACTAACCTCCCAGTTCATACAGACACTGCCTTACACTAACCTCCCAGTTAATACATACACTGCCTTACACTAACCTCCCAGTTCATACATACACTGCCTTACACTAACCTCCCAGTTCATACAGACACTGCCTTACACTAACCTCCCAGTTCATTCACACACACTGCCTTACACTGACCTCCCAGTTCATTCACACACTGCCTTACACTAACCTCCCAGATCATACGCACACTGCCTTACACTGACCACCCAGTTCATACAGGCACTGCCTTACACCAAAGTCCCAGTTCATACATACACTGCCTTACACTAACCTCCCAGTTCATACACACACTGCCTTACACTGACCTCCCAGTTCATACAGACACTGCCTTACACTAACCTCCCAGTTCACACACACACTGCCTTACACTAACCTCCCAGTTCATACAGACACTGCCTTACACTAACCTCACAGTTCATACAGACACTGCCTTACACTGACCTCCCAGTTCATACACACATTGCCTTACACTAACCTCCCAGTTCATACACACACTGCCTTACACTAACTTCCCAGTTCATACAGACACCGCCTTATACTAACCTCCCAGTTCATACACACACTGCCTTACACTGACCTCCCTGTTCATACACACACTGCCTTACACTGACCTCCCAGTTGATAAACACACTGCCTTACACTGACCTCCCAGTTCATACACACACTGCCTTACACTAACCTCCCAGTTCATACACACACTGCCTTACACTAACCTCCCAGTTCATACACACACTGCCTTACACTAACCTCCCAGTTCATACAGACACTGCCTTACACTGACCTCCCAGTTCATACAGACACTGCCTTACACTAACCTCCCAGTTCATACACACACTGCCTTACACTGACCTCCCAGTTCATACACACACTGCCTTACACTAACCCCCCAGTTCATACACACACTGCCTTACACTAACCTCCCAGTTCATACAGACACTGCCTTACACTAACCTCCCAGTTCACACACACACTGCCTTACACTAACCTCCCAGTTCATACAGACACTGCCTTACACTAACCTCCCAGTTCAGACAGACACTGCCTTACACTGACCTCCCAGTTCATACACACATTGCCTTACACTAACCTCCCAGTTCACACAGACACTGCCTTATACTAACCTCCCAGTTCATACACACACTGCCTTACACTGACCTCCCAGTTCATACACACACTGCCTTACACTGACCTCCCAGTTGATAAACACACTGCCTTACACTGACCTCCCAGTTGATAAACACACTGCCTTACACTGACCTCCCAGTTCATACACACACTGCCTTACACTAACCTCACAGTTCATACACACACTGCCTTACACTAACCTCCCAGTTCATACACACACTGCCTTACACTAACCTCCCAGTTCATACAGACACTGCCTTACACTGACCTCCCAGTTCATACAGACACTGGCTTACACTAACCTCCCAGTTCATACACACACTGCCTTACACTGACCTCCCAGTTCATACACACACTGCCTTACACTGACCTCCCAGTTCATACACACACTGCCTTACACATTACTGTGTTACTAGTGTCATTTTTAGCATACACTTATGATATATTTTTATTATAGGGGTAACTTGGCTTCAGCGGCACCATGAAGGACGTTCTATAAGCCCACCTGTGCTAAATACTGATTGCTAGCTTCTGGATGCTTGATTAACATACTTACTTTATTGAATCACAAACCCAATTGAATTGTCTTCTTTAAAACTGATTAATATTTCTGTTCTTTAAATAGAATTAATAAAACTATTGCAGCAAATTGAAGTACAGTGTTCTGTTGTTATTTAATTAATGGATGGTTTATCAGTAGAAATGGAAACAAAATACATTTTTTTATTATAATCCTTATTTTACCGGTTTACCTTGTGTTTTCATTAAGTTATCACAAAACATTTGTCCTTACAAAAACTAAATGCTTGATGTAGATATATCATTTGCATCTTTATATTAAATAAGAAGACATAAATTATAATAAAACAAACTCCAAAATGTTTGTTCTAGATCTTGTCCCAAAGGTAGAAATTAGGGAAAATAAGTCTCTCAAGGGGTTAAGAGATCCCACATCATTGTGCCAGAAGGCAAGTAGGAAAGGAATATAAGAAAATGCAATATGATAATATAAATGTAAATATCAGTTATTTATATTCACAGATATATCGAAAGGTGAGTTGAGATGAACAAGAGTATTCTGTAACAAGAGTATTACCTGCTGAAATCTTCAAAGATGTAACAATGTATTATGTTATAGCTGGAGAAACTCACCAAGTTTGTCCCTGCACAATGCATAGTTAAGAGGGTGGGCAGACAACAAGTCTTGGTTGCCATCAGTCCAGACTACGTTTTCTTCCCAGAGGAGAGGGAGGGCTAACTATATGGCAGAGTATACGGGTGGCTCTAAAGTTCTTGAGTTCCTAGAAGGAAACAAAAATCCTCGGAAATATTATAAAAGTTCAGACTGTTAATCCAGTGAGATTAAATGTTCAGTTTATCTCATCTCTCCTATAATTCAGTTCAGTGAAAATCCTCCAGTGTGTTAGGCCACAAGATTTAGTCTGATCACCACCAACGCTAAACATCCAGCTTGTCATTACCAGCATGCTCTTCCAATATGGCGCTGTCTTGTATACAGCAAGAGTGACGGAAGTGATAAGAAATCAATCCCGTTGTTCTGTTACTGTAGCTTGTCTGCTACTAAAGGCAAATCCTAGAATCTAGGATTAGGGGTACAATTAGGGTTAGTGTTATAGATGGGTTAGAGTTAGAATTAAGGTTAGTACATGGTTTAGATTTACGGTTGGGGTCAAAAGGTCACTGTAGGAAAAAATTGTTAGGAAATAAAAGAACACTAATTTTGGTTATCGCCATATAACTTTCACAAAACAGAAATGCATTGAAACATTGATATTTCGAAACTTAGGACAAATGTTTAAAACTTTATAGATGGGACCTTTTTTTGTTTTGTTATTTTAATTGTTTAATTTATTTTTATTTAGTTAGGAGTAAACATACAGAAAAGAGAAGACGTTAAGGAGATCTGTACAATACACTGTACAAATGTTTGAGGTCTCCATAAGGAACATACAATAAATTACCAGCAAATATTAGGCAGTAGAATGGTCAGGCACACTGATTTCTTCAGTGGTGCGCACGTATACCATATATAGTATTCTGGAGGGACAATTATATGTCCTGTTTACCAACCTCAAAGAAAAGTGTTCGTTAAACCTTCCAGGTGAGCAGTAAAAAGAAGATGAAGAACTTAGGGGTTGGGGGGGGGGGGGGGGGAGACCGCCTCCGTGGTAAAATGAAGGTGAGAGTTATCGATTTGTCTAATTGTGTTTACCACCGCCTCCCAAAATGGGATGATCTATGGGCGCGTCCATAAGGGAGAATAAAATCTCCCTTATGAACCAGACACCTCCAACAGAGGTCTGAGGTTTTAGGATACAGAAAGTGCAGAACTGAATGCAATTTATACCATCTGGTAAATATTTTGTACCATTATTTTTATCATATGATGTAAAAAAAAAAATCAACAAATATGACGAAAAAATGCACAGAAAAAAAACACTTTTTCGAACTTTGACCTGAATCTTTTTTGCACAATTACAAATGGTCAAAAAAGATCCCGACTCAACATTTCCCTCTCCAAAGACCAATGGCAAAAAATACCTGGGTATATACCTTAGCCCTATCCCGAACTCCCTGTATGCCCATGACTACCTGCCATTAATACATGAGATAGACCAAGACATTTCAAGACAGTGGCGGATCCAGGGGTGGGGGGCAACGGGGCAATTGCCCCCCCCCCACCCCCCGAGAAGAGAGAGAGAAAAAAAAACTGTAAAAAAAAAAAATAAACGCGTTTGCAGGCAGAGACTGAGGTGAGAAGGGATCGGAAGATCCCCCTCACCTTCTCTGCCTGCCTGCCAGGCTGCACGGGGAGCCGAACAGGCAGCACAGAGAAACCTCCGTGCTGCCTGTTCGGCTCCCCGTGCAGTGTGCCGACACGGAAGTGCCGACAGGTCACGTGACCGGCGAGCTGACGTCTTACGAGTGCCAGGTCACGTGACCTATTGGCACAACCACCTGTGAGACGAACAGGCAGCATGGAGAAGACCATGCTGCCTGCCACTAACCACCAGGGAAAGGTAAGTGCTGGGGAGATGGGGGGAATGTACTGGGGAAAGAGGCAGGGGCTTATTAATGATAGGAAACACTGGCATATTACTGGTCAAATTGGCAGGGGCATATTAAATGGGAAATAACACTGGCGTATTATTGGGCAAATTGGCAGGGGCATATTAAATGGCAAATAACACTGGCGTATTATTGGGCAAATTGGCAGGGGCATATTAAATGGCAAATAACACTGGCACATTATTGGGCAAATTGGCAGGGGCATATTAAATGGCAAATAACACTGGCACATTATTGGGCAAATTAGCTGGGGCATATTAAATGGCAAATAACACTGGCATATTATTGGGCAAATTGGCTGGGGCATATTAAATGGCAAATAACACTGGCATATTATTGGGCAAATTAGCAGGGGCATATTAAATGGCAAATAGCACTGGCATATTATCGGGCAAATTGGCTGGGGCTTATTAATGGCAAATAACACTAACATATTATTGGGCAAATTGGCAGGGGCATATTAAATGGCAAATATCACTGGCATATTATTGGGAAAAGTGGCAGGAGCATATTAAATGGCAAATAACACTGGCGTATTATTGGGCAAATTGGCAGGGGCATATTAAATGGCAAATAACACTGGCACATTATTGGGCAAATTGGCAGGGGCATATTAAATGGCAAATAATACTGGCTTAATATTGGGCAAATTGGCTGGGGCATATTACCGTTAAATGGCAGAATAACACTGGCATATTATTGGGCAAATTGGCTGGGGAATATTAATGGCAAATTATACTGGCATGATATTGGGCAAATTGGCAGGAGCTGATTAAATGGCAAATACCGGCATATTATTGTGGAAATTGGCTGTGACTTATTAATGGCAAATAATACTTGCATATTATTGGGCAAATTGGCTGGGGCATATTAATGGCAAATGATAATGACATATTATTGGGCAAATTATCTGGGGACTATTATGGGCAAATAATATTGGCAATGTGTATGTAATGGGGTGATAGAGGCATGTAAATGGGGTGATGGGGCATGTCCTTGGTGTGCAACGTGGGTTATGGGTCATGTCGTGGGTGTGCATCGTGGGTAGGGGGGGGTGCCCAAAATTTGTCTGCCTAGGGCAGCACAAAACCAAGATACACCACTGCACCCACAGCACGAATCAGAGTTAATGGAGTCGTCTCGGAGCAGCTCACCCTGTCAAATGGAACTAGGCAGGAATGCCTACTATCACCGCTCTTATTTATCTTGGTCCTAGAGACCTTCATTTGTGTGATACGAGCGAATGACTTGATTCACGGATTATATGTAAACCCTCACCAGCATTTTCGCTGATGACCTTCTGCTAACCATAACCCAACCACATATATCTATATCAAATTTCCTTCATTAGCTAAATGACTATAGTCTACTATCCCAATTTAAAATAAACATGTCCAAATCCAAGGCACTAAACATTACCCTCACACCAGATGCACTTATGGCCACACAAGTAAACTTCCCTTTCAGGTGGACTATGGGTCAGACTAAAATACCTGAGTATATACCTTAGCCCTATCCCGAACTCCCTGTATGCCCATGACTACCTGCCATTAATACATGAGATAGACCAAGACATTTCAAGATAATACAAAAAATTCCTTTCTTGGTTTGGAAGAGCTGCTTCGGTTCAAATGAATATTTTACCTAGGATCTTATATGTGATCCAGACTCTCCCGATCCATGTTGACAAATCATTTTTCAAAACCATTAAATGATTAATATCCAGCATCATTTGGAAGCACAAACCACCTAGACTCGGCTATTCCTACCTTATGAGATGTAAGGAATGGAAGGGCTGGGCCGGACATAGAACAATACTATAATGCTAGCACACTAGATAGAGTAGTTGAATGGACGCAGCCAGCCCATAAACTATGGGTTTCCATAGAACAAGAAACTATCAAACGTCCTATCCCAGTGATGGCTTGGGTATCCCCACATAAGCATATCATTACTGATCACTTGCATCCCACAGTGCCGCACACAATCCGGGCAAGGAGGAAAATTAGCTCCATCCCAGGACTCATTTCCCATCCCTTGGCACTTATGTCGCTAATATCAAACAATGATTTCCTGCCAGGTTACTCAGGGCAGATATTTTGTAACCTCTTCCATGAACACATTCGATACCCCAGATTGGGACATATTCTGACAGATGAGGGTAACCTGAAATCCATACGCACAATCTCGGGTCAGTCCTGCCCAAGACCCTCAACCCACTTTACATATTAATAACTCCAACATCTTTGGTCAACCATATCCGAACCCTCTCAACAGACCCATACCCCAAACTTTTTTGAAATTTTTTGTCTCGCTAAGGAGAGCCCCACAAAGCTTATTTCGACAATATGTCTTGAATAGAGTTAAGCAGACACCTGGATGTTCGGGTTCGGCGGGTTTTCCCTAATTTGTACCTTTGGGACAAGATCTAGAACAATATTTTGGAGTTTGTTCTATTGTAATTTATGTCTTCTTATTTAAAATAATGACGCAAATTATATATTTATATCAAGCATTTAGTTTTTGTAAGGACAAATGTTTTGATAACTTAATGATAACACAAGATAAAACGGTAAAATAAGGATTATAATAAAAAAGTGTATTTTGTTTCCATTTCTACTGATAAACCATCCATTAATTAAATAACAACAGAACACTGTACTTCAATTTGCTGCAATAGTTTTATTAATTCTATTTAAAGAACAGAAATATTAATCAGTTTTAAAGAAGACAATTCAATTGGGTTTGTGATTCAATAAAGTAAGTATGTTAATCAAGCAGCCAGAAGCTAGCAATCAGCATTTAGCACAGGTGGGCTTATAGAACGTCCTTCATGGTGCCGCTGAAGCCAAGTTACCCCTCTAATAAAAATATATCATTAGTGTATGCTAAAAATGATTCTAATAACACAGTAATTTGTAAGGCAGTGTGTGTATGAACTGGGAGGTTAGTGTAAGGCAGTGTCTGTATGAACTGGGAGGTTAGTGTAAGGCAGTGTCTGTATGAACTGGGAGGTTAGTGTAAGGAAGTGTGTGTATGAACTGGGAGGTCAGTGTAAGGCAGTGTGTGTATGAACTGGGAGGTTAGTGTAAGGTAGTGTGTGTATGAACTTAGAGGTCAGTGTAAGGCAGTGTGTGTATGAACTGGGAGGTCAGTGTAAGGCAGTGTGTGTATGAACTGGGAGGTTAGTGTAAGGCAGTGTCTGTATGAACTGGGAGGTTAGTGTAAGGCACTGTGTGTATGAACTGAGAGGTTAGTGTAAGGCAGTGTGTGTATGAACTGGAGGGTTAGTGTAAGGCAGTGTGTGAATGAACTGGGAGGTCAGTGTAAGGCAGTGTGTGTATGAACTGGGAGGTCAGTGTAAGGCAGTGTGTGTATGAACTGGGAGGTTAGTGTAAGGCAGTGTGTGTATGAACTGGGAGGTTAGTGTAAGGCAGTGTGTGTATGAACTGGAGGGTTAGTGTAAGGCAGTGTGTGTATGAACTGGAGGGTTAGTGTAAGGCAGTGTGTGAATGAACTGGGAGGTTAGTGTAAGACAGTGTGTGTATGAACTGGGAGGTTAGTGTAAGGCAGTGTGTGTATGAATTGGGAGGTTAGTGTAAGGCAGTGTCTGTATGAACTGGGAGGTTAGTGTAAGGCAGTGTCTGTATGAACTGGGAGGTAAGTGAAAGGAAGTGTGTGTATGAACTGGGAGGTCAGTGTAAGGCAGTGTGTGTATGAACTGGGAGGTCAGTGTAAGGCAGTGTGTGTATGAACTGGGAGGTCAGTGTAAGGCAGTGTGTGTATGAACTGAGAGGTTAGTGTAAGGCAGTGTCTGTATGAACTGGGAGGTTAGTGTAAGGCACTGTGTGTATGAACTGAGAGGTTAGTGTAAGGCAGTGTGTGTATGAACTGGGAGGTCAGTGTAAGGCAGTGTGTGTATGAACTGGGAGGTCAGTGTAAGGCAGTGTGTGTATGAACTGGGAGGTCAGTGTAAGGCAGTGTGTGTATGAACTGGGAGGTTAGTGTAAGGCAGTGTGTGTATGAACTGGGAGGTTAGTGTAAGGCAGTGTGTGTGAACTGGAGGGTTAGTGTAAGGCAGTGTGTGTATGAACTGGAGGGTTAGTGTAAGGCAGTGTGTGAATGAACTGGGAGGTTAGTGTAAGACAGTGTGTGTATGAACTGGGAGGTTAGTGTAAGGCAGTGTGTGTATGGACTGGGAGGTTAGTGTAAGGCAGTGTGTGTATGAATTGGGAGGTTAGTGTAAGGCAGTGTGTGTATGAACTGGAGGGTTAGTGTAAGGCAGTGTGTGAATGAACTGGGAGGTTAGTGTAAGGCAGTGTGTGTATGAACTGGGAGGTTAGTGCAAGGCAGTGTCTGTATGAACTGGGAGGTTAGTGCAAGGCAGTGTGTGTATGAACTGGGAGGTTAGTGTAAGACAGTGTGTGTATGAACTGAGAGGTTAGTGTAAGGCAGTGTGTGTATGAACTGAGAGGTTAGTGTAAGGCAGTGTGTGTATGAACTGGGAGGTTAGTGTAAGGCAGTGTGTGTATGAACTGGGAGGTTAGTGTAAGGCAGTGTCTGCATGAACTGGGAGGTTAGTGTAAGGCAGTGTGTGTATGAACTGGGAGGTTAGTGCAAGGCAGTGTCTGTATGAACTGGGAGGTTAGTGCAAGGCAGTGTGTGTATGAACTGGGAGGTTAGTGTAAGACAGTGTGTGTATGAACTGAGAGGTTAGTGTAAGGCAGTGTGTGTATGAACTGAGAGGTTAGTGTAAGGCAGTGTGTGTTTGAACTGGGAGGTTAGTGTAAGGCAGTGTGTGTATGAACTGGGAGGTTAGTGTAAGGCAGTGTGTGTATGAACTGGGAGGTTAGTGTAAGGCAATGTGTGTATGAACTGGGAGGTTAGTGTAAGGCAGTGTCTGTATGAACTGGAAGGTTAGTGTAAGGCAGTGTGTGTATGAACTGGGAGGTTAGTGTAAGGCAATGTGTGTATGAACTGGGAGGTTAGTGTAAGGCAGTGTCTGTATGAACTGGGAGGTCAGTGTAAGGCAGTGTGTGTATGAACTGGGAGGTCAGTGTAAGGCAGTGTGTGTATGAACTGGGAGGTTAGTGTAAGGCAGTGTCTGTATGAACTGGGAGGTTAGTGTAAGGCAGTGTGTGTATGAACTGGGAGGTTAGTGTAAGGCAGTGTGTGTATGAACTGGGAGTTCAGTGTAAGGCAGTGTGTGTATGAACTGGGAGGTTAGTGTAAGGCAGTGTGTGGATGAACTGGGAGGTTAGTGTAAGGCAGTGTCTGTATGAACTGGGAGGTTAGTGTAAGGCAGTGTGTGTATGAACTGGGAGGTTAGTGTAAGGCAGTGTGTGTATGAACTAGGAGGTGAGTGAAAGGCAGTGTCTGTATGAACTGGGAGGTCAGTGTAAGGCAGTGTGTGTATGAACTGTGAGGTCAGTGTAAGGCAGTGTGTGTATGAACTGTGAGGTCAGTGTAAGGTAGTGTGTGTATGAACTGGGAGGTTAGTGTAAGGCAGTGTCTGTATGAACTGGGAGGTTAGTGTAAGGCACTGTGTGTATGAACTGAGAGGTTAGTGTAAGGCAGTGTGTGTATGAACTGGAGGGTTAGTGTAAGGCAGTGTGTGAATGAACTGGGAGGTCAGTGTAAGGCAGTGTGTGTATGAACTGGGAGGTCAGTGTAAGGCAGTGTGTGTATGAACTGGGAGGTTAGTGTAAGGCAGTGTGTGTATGAACTGGGAGGTTAGTGTAAGGCAGTGTGTGTATGAACTGGAGGGTTAGTGTAAGGCAGTGTGTGTATGAACTGGAGGGTTAGTGTAAGGCAGTGTGTGAATGAACTGGGAGGTTAGTGTAAGACAGTGTGTGTATGAACTGGGAGGTTAGTGTAAGGCAGTGTGTGTATGAATTGGGAGGTTAGTGTAAGGCAGTGTCTGTATGAACTGGGAGGTTAGTGTAAGGCAGTGTCTGTATGAACTGGGAGGTAAGTGAAAGGAAGTGTGTGTATGAACTGGGAGGTCAGTGTAAGGCAGTGTGTGTATGAACTGGGAGGTCAGTGTAAGGCAGTGTGTGTATGAACTGGGAGGTCAGTGTAAGGCAGTGTGTGTATGAACTGAGAGGTTAGTGTAAGGCAGTGTCTGTATGAACTGGGAGGTTAGTGTAAGGCACTGTGTGTATGAACTGAGAGGTTAGTGTAAGGCAGTGTGTGTATGAACTGGGAGGTCAGTGTAAGGCAGTGTGTGTATGAACTGGGAGGTCAGTGTAAGGCAGTGTGTGTATGAACTGGGAGGTCAGTGTAAGGCAGTGTGTGTATGAACTGGGAGGTTAGTGTAAGGCAGTGTGTGTATGAACTGGGAGGTTAGTGTAAGGCAGTGTGTGTGAACTGGAGGGTTAGTGTAAGGCAGTGTGTGTATGAACTGGAGGGTTAGTGTAAGGCAGTGTGTGAATGAACTGGGAGGTTAGTGTAAGACAGTGTGTGTATGAACTGGGAGGTTAGTGTAAGGCAGTGTGTGTATGGACTGGGAGGTTAGTGTAAGGCAGTGTGTGTATGAATTGGGAGGTTAGTGTAAGGCAGTGTGTGTATGAACTGGAGGGTTAGTGTAAGGCAGTGTGTGAATGAACTGGGAGGTTAGTGTAAGGCAGTGTGTGTATGAACTGGGAGGTTAGTGCAAGGCAGTGTCTGTATGAACTGGGAGGTTAGTGCAAGGCAGTGTGTGTATGAACTGGGAGGTTAGTGTAAGACAGTGTGTGTATGAACTGAGAGGTTAGTGTAAGGCAGTGTGTGTATGAACTGAGAGGTTAGTGTAAGGCAGTGTGTGTATGAACTGGGAGGTTAGTGTAAGGCAGTGTGTGTATGAACTGGGAGGTTAGTGTAAGGCAGTGTCTGCATGAACTGGGAGGTTAGTGTAAGGCAGTGTGTGTATGAACTGGGAGGTTAGTGCAAGGCAGTGTCTGTATGAACTGGGAGGTTAGTGCAAGGCAGTGTGTGTATGAACTGGGAGGTTAGTGTAAGACAGTGTGTGTATGAACTGAGAGGTTAGTGTAAGGCAGTGTGTGTATGAACTGAGAGGTTAGTGTAAGGCAGTGTGTGTTTGAACTGGGAGGTTAGTGTAAGGCAGTGTGTGTATGAACTGGGAGGTTAGTGTAAGGCAGTGTGTGTATGAACTGGGAGGTTAGTGTAAGGCAATGTGTGTATGAACTGGGAGGTTAGTGTAAGGCAGTGTCTGTATGAACTGGAAGGTTAGTGTAAGGCAGTGTGTGTATGAACTGGGAGGTTAGTGTAAGGCAATGTGTGTATGAACTGGGAGGTTAGTGTAAGGCAGTGTCTGTATGAACTGGGAGGTCAGTGTAAGGCAGTGTGTGTATGAACTGGGAGGTCAGTGTAAGGCAGTGTGTGTATGAACTGGGAGGTTAGTGTAAGGCAGTGTCTGTATGAACTGGGAGGTTAGTGTAAGGCAGTGTGTGTATGAACTGGGAGGTTAGTGTAAGGCAGTGTGTGTATGAACTGGGAGTTCAGTGTAAGGCAGTGTGTGTATGAACTGGGAGGTTAGTGTAAGGCAGTGTGTGGATGAACTGGGAGGTTAGTGTAAGGCAGTGTCTGTATGAACTGGGAGGTTAGTGTAAGGCAGTGTGTGTATGAACTGGGAGGTTAGTGTAAGGCAGTGTGTGTATGAACTAGGAGGTGAGTGAAAGGCAGTGTCTGTATGAACTGGGAGGTCAGTGTAAGGCAGTGTGTGTATGAACTGTGAGGTCAGTGTAAGGCAGTGTGTGTATGAACTGTGAGGTCAGTGTAAGGTAGTGTGTGTATGAACTGGGAGGTTAGTGTAAGGCAGTGTCTGTATGAACTGGGAGGTTAGTGTAAGGCAGTGTCTGTATGAACTGGGAGGATAGTGTAAGGCAGTGTGTGTATGAACTAGGAGGTGAGTGAAAGGCAGTGTCTGTATGAACTGAGAGGTTAGTGTAAGGCACTGTGTGTATGAACTGGGAGGTTAGTGTAAGGCAGTGTCTGTATGAACTGGGAGGTTAGTGTAAGGCAGTGTGTGTATGAACTGGGAGGTTAGTGTAAGGCAGTGTGTGTATGAACTGGGAGGTCAGTGTAAGGCAGTATGTGTATGAACTGGGAGGTCAGTGTAAGGCAGTGTGTGTATCAACTGTGAGATCAGTGTAAGGCAGTGTGTGTATGAACTGGGAGGTCAGTGTAAGGCAGTGTGTGTATGAACTGGGAGGTCAGTGTAAGGCAGTGTGTGTATGAACTGGGAGGTTAGTGTAAGGCAGTGTCTGTATGAACTGGGAGGTTAGTGTAAGGCACTGTGTGTATGAACTGGGAGGTTAGTGTAAGGCAGTGTGTGTATGAACTGGGAGGATAGTGTAAGGCAGTGTCTGCATGAAATGGGAGGTTAGTGCAAGGTCGTGTGTGTATGAACTGGGAGGTTAGTGTAAGGCAGTGTGTGTATGAACTGGGAGGTCAGTGTAAGGCAGTGTCTGTATGAACTGGAAGGTCAGTGTAAGGCAGTGTCTGTATGAACTGGGAGATTAGTGTAAGGCAGTGTCTGTATGAACTGGGAGGTTAGTGTAAGGCAATGTGTGTATGAACTGGGAGGTTAGTGTAAGGCAGTGTCTGTATGAACTGGGAGGTCAGTGTAAGGCAGTGTCTGTATGAACTGGGAGGTCAGTGTAAGGCAGTGTGTGTATGAACTGCGAAGTCAGTGTAAGGCAGTGTGTGTATGAACTGTGAGGTCAGTGTAAGGCAGTGTGTGTATGAACTGGGAGGTTAGTGTAAGGCAGTGTCTGTATGAACTGGGAGGTTAGTGTAAGGCACTGTGTGTATGAACTGGGAGGTTAGTGTAAGGCAGTGTGTGTATGAACTGGGAGGATAGTGTAAGGCAGTGTCTGCATGAAATGGGAGGTTAGTGCAAGGTAGTGTGTGTATGAACTGGGAGGTTAGTGTAAGGTAGTGTGTGTATGAACTGGGAGGTTAGTGTAAGGCAGTGTGTGTATGAACTGGGAGGTCAGTGTAAAGCATTGTCTGTATGAACTGGAAGGTTAGAGTAAGGCAGTGTGTGTATGAACTGGGAGGTTAGTGTAAGGCAGTGTGTGTATGAACTGGGAGGTTAGTGTAAGGCAGTGTGTGGATGAACTGGGAGGTTAGTGTAAGGCAGTGTCTGTATGAACTGGGAGGTTAGTGTAAGGCAGTGTCTGTATGAACTGGGAGGTTAGTGTAAGGCAGTGTCTGTATGAACTGGGAGGATAGTGTAAGGCAGTGTGTGTATGAACTAGGAGGTGAGTGAAAGGCAGTGTCTGTATGAACTGGGAGGATAGTTTAAGGCAGTGTGTGTATGAACTGGGAGGTGAGTGTAAGGCAGTGTCTGTATGAACTGGAAGGATAGTGTAAGGAGTTGTGTGTATGAACAGGGAGGTGAGTGTAAGGCAGTGTGTGTATGAACTGGGAGGTCAGTGTAAGGCAGTGTCTGTATGAACTGTGAGGTCAGTGTAAGGCAGTGTCTGTATGAACTGTGAGGTCAGTGTAAGGCAGTGTGTGTATGAACTGGGAGGTTAGTGTAAGGCAGTGTCTGTATGAACTGGAAGGTTAGTGTAAGGCAGTGTGTGTATGAACTGGGAGGTCAGTGTAAGGCAGTGTGTGTATGAACTGGGATGTTAGTGTAAGGCAGTGTGTGTATGAACTGGCAGGTTAGGGTAAGGCAGTGTGTGTATGAACTGGGAGGTTAGAGTAAGGCAGTGTGTGTATGAACTGGGAGGTTAGTGTAAGGCAGTGTTTGTATGAACTGGGAGGTTAGTGTAAGGCAGTGTGTGTATGAACTGGAAGGTCAGTGTAAGGCAGTGTGTGTATGAACTGAGAGGTTAATGTAAGGAAAGGTTAATGATCAATAGGTCATAAGGCTTGGTGGGGCACTTGATGAGTTATGGGTAAACAGGATGGGTGGGTGTTCTCTGGACAAGAAGGGACTTTATGTTCTGTGCCAGTACCATGACATACACACAAGCTGCTCCAGCCCTGTGCTGGTGAATAGTGGCTTGTGGTCGGTTATTCTATTGGTCTGGCGTATATATAGATCCTTGGTGTTTGTTTACAGTTTCTAAGGTATGTATACGCTTTATATACATATATTATATGTTAATACGGTTGTTGTTTAGTTATTTCTATTTTATTTATTTTAAGAAACACGTTGGCCATTTGTATCCAAAGATAAAGCATCATGTCTGTATTTCAGGGGTCTAGGAAGAGTTACAACGTATAGAGGTGATAAGTGTGAGTTTAATGCGAGGGAACTTTACAGTAAGCTAGTCATGGGTAACATTCACTTGCTAAGCTGCAGACGGACTTGGTGTGAGAAGAAATACCTTTCATTTTAACATAACTCCCATACTATTTAATTACAAGTCAAAAAAGCTAGCAAATATATAGCTGACTTTAGGAGTATATTAAGATGGGTTTGTCATATTCTACAGAACAAAGTGACTTTTAATATTTGAAATAACAGTGATATGGGTTTTACACTCTGATTTCTTTCTATCTCTTCTAGTAGTAGGGCCTGTTACCTGATTAGTGTTTGTTATCATAACCTAGAGCATTATTGTTATTATATAGTGCAAATGATGTATTTATTAATATAGCAGAATTACATATATTAATAGAAAGTGTTGCAAATATAAAAAAAATACGTAGAATTGCATTTTAGAGATAATAGTGCCCTACAATAGGACTTGTAATGTGTAAGTTGTATGTACTTAACAAAGACACAATCATAAAACCATACCAAACAGAAAGAATACACAATGCCAAAACTACACAAACAAATTAGTTTCTTCGCTTGATTTGTAGAATCGAGATTCATCATTTGTTAAACTAACATAAACAAGAGCTGTGATCAAAGTGCTTAAGGTAATGAATTAGTAATTGTAAATATGTATGAATGTCACTTACATTCACGTGTGTTGTTCTTTACTATAGTGAATCAAGTATATCCTATATTTAAGAGCAAAAAAACAGACTTCAAACACAATGCAAAAGAATAGACAGATTAAAGCAAAGTGTATGTGGCTGGCATGTGATGGCGAGGTGCTCCACAGCCGCACAGAGAGACACGGTCATTATTGGGTGAGCATATCAAGTGAGATCTACACAACCAATCACTTGGGAGCAGATGAGCATATTCTCCTAGTTGGAAGTTTGATCTACACGTCAATCATTCAGTGATGTCTTGTCCCAGAGCTGTAGCCAGGATGTTTGCATTACAGTTCCAGAGAAATAGCTATCAGGATTTAATGATGTGCATTAATAATAACTCTATTTAACTCTATGATGCTGTCTTTAGCTTTCTCTGGACCATAAAGCACATTTTGGAGATAGACACTCACATGACATAATATTGCATTGCTGAAATTCTACAGTACTTTGGGGGACAATGTACAATCTGTGAGTGTGACTGTTCCTGCCAGTGCCTACTATACATATGATCATGGCCACCTATTGCCATTGACTCTTAAGCTCCCTATCAACAAATGTCTAGATGTATACATTAGGTAGAAAACATTCTGCCTACCTAGTGAGGAATCATCATTTACTGATAAGGCACAAACATAATTCTGCATTCACTGACATATCAAAATAACGGTGCTGTCTAGGGCTGTGATAAATCATGTTAAAGTGCATTATTTAATGAGCTATTGTGTTCAAAAAATAATATTAAACCTCAGCTTAGAACATGAAGTGTAAACTGGTCCCAACCTCAACATTGATTATACCTTCAATGCAGACAATACAAAACAATACATTGTGTGAACAACATTACATTGCAATGTATCTAATAAGAGAATGATATGTTATACATGTGTCCATGGCAGGACCGATCCTGGGTGGGTGCTCGGGATGGGGGGTGCCCTGCAGAGACAGACGAGCACCAACGCACAACCAGCATGAACAAGTGCTGCCCTTGCTCGCACCGGGCACCATGAGGAAAAATATGTTAAAATCCTGGCATATTAAATGGCATATTGAGGGGCAAAATCCTGGCATATTGAGGGGCAAAATCCTGGCATATTAAATAGCACAAGAATGGCATATTGAGGGAGAAAATACCGGCATATTGAGGGGAAAAATACTGGCATATTGATTGGCTAAATACTGGCATATTGAGTGGCTAAATACTGGCATATTGAGTGGCTAAATACTGGCATATTGCGGGGCAAAATAGTGTGTCTCAGGTTATGTGTGTATTGGGGTCACTGTGTGTGTGTAAGTGGTAATGGTGTGTAAGTGTGTCACTTTCTGTGTAAGGGTGTGTGTGTAAGTGTCACTGTGTCTGAGTAAAGGTGTGTCATGCCAAAGCATGAGTTGGCATTCATATAATTTGATTATGTTTATGTTATAATAGCGTGTATTGTAGGCTTTGATCCACCACCAGGCCTAAGTCATAAAGTGTAACTAGCACTGTTTCTATCAAATCCCCCCTGTTACGTCTTTCCTCCAAGCTATACATGTTAAGATGCTTTAACCTTTCCTGGTAAGTTTTATCCATCAACCAATGAACCAGTTTAGTATCCCTTCTCTGAACTCTCTCCAAAGTATCAATGTCCTTCTGGAGATACGGTCTCCAGTACTGTGTACAATACTCCAAGTGAGGTCTCACCAGCGCTCTGTACAATACTCCAAGTGAGGTCTCACCAGCGCTCTGTACAATACTCCAAGTGAGGTCTCACCAGTGCTCTGTACAATGGCATGAGCACTTCCCTCTATATACTGCTAATACCTCTCCCTATGCAACCAAGCATTCTGCTAATACCTCTCCCTATACATCCAAGCATTCTGCTAATACCTCTCCTTATACAACCAAGCATTCTGCTAATACCTCTCCTTATACAACCAAGCATTCTGCTAATACAACTCCCTATATAACCAAGCATTCCGCTAATACCTCTCCCTATATAACCAAGCATTCTGCTAATACCTCTCCTTATACAACCAAGCATTCTGCTAATACAACTCCCTATATAACCAAGCATTCCGCTAATACCTCTCCCTATATAACCAAGCATTCTGCTAATACCTCTCCTTATACAACCAAGCATTCTGCTAATACCTCTCCCTATGCAACCAAGCATTCTGCTAATACCTCTCCTTATACAACCAAGCATTCTGCTAATACCTCTCCCTATGCAACCAAGCATTCTGCTAGCATTTCCTGCTGCTCTATTGCATTGTCTACCTACTATTAAGTCCTCTGAAATTATTACACCTAAATCCCTTTCCTCAGATGTTGAGGTTAGGACTGTACCAAATATTCTATATTGTGCTTTTGGTTTTTAACGGCCAAGGTGCATAATCTTGCACTTATCCACATTAAATGCTTGTTGCCACAGCTCTGACCATTTTGCTAGTTGATCTATTCTTTTAGTCACCCAATTAAAAAAATCTGTAAGATTAATTTGGCATGATCTTCTTAAAGTAAACCCATGTTGTCTCTGATCTTGAAATCCATGCGATTTTAGATGTTCAACAATCCTATTCTTTAACATGGTTTCCCCCATTATTTTCCCCACTACTGATGTAAAACACATGCATATAGTCACACACACACACATATACTCACACACATATACTCACACACATATAGTCACACACACACACACATATACTCACACACACACACATATACTCACACACACATATATACTCACACACACACATATATACTCACACACACACATATAAACTCACACACACAGATACATACACACAAGCACACAGACAAACATATATATATATATACTCACACACACACACAGATACACATACAAGGACACATATATACTCACACACACATATATACTCACACACACATATATACTCACACACATATATACTCACACACACATATAAACTCACACACACAGATACATACACACAAGCTCACACACACACACACACACACACACACACACAAACATTGGCATCTAATGATTTTTTTCTAAAATGGCAGTATCCTTACCAATTTTCCCCTAATATTTCCCCTTTTATATGTCGGTCAAGCTATGCATATGTGTTATCTGGAAAACCTCTCCACAAAATGTCATTATCAATACAGACTTCCTTTGCATATGGAATACACATTATCTTTTGGATGTCTTTTTATTTTGCAGAATGACTCCGGTTTACTCGTTAGAAAAAATAGACTCGTTAGTTCTCATGATGGACAAGGTTTACTCGGTGGCCTCCTTGCCAGTGTTCTAGACAAAGTAAGTATTCATAAAGTAAATAAAGGAAAATGTTGCTCTGTGTGAATGTATGGATGATTAATCTCACAAGTTTAACTTATTTCACCATACTTTATATAAGAATAATTATTTTCTCCAAGCACAAGGAAAGCAAGTAATGTATGACTGAATGTCTATTGAGCTCCAACACCTTAACGGTTTCACAGGACATTTGCATATAGTGGCAAATTGAAGTCATTTATTTATAACAAAGGAAAAAATGGAGGAGTCCCCCAAACCAAATGTGGTACCCCGCTACCACTTGGAGCTGTGCTGACCCCTGCCTGCAACGCTCGTGACAGCCGGTTCAGCCTTCACCAGGCCTTCAATTGTACAGAGCGCTGGTGAGACCTCACTTGGAGTATTGTACACAGTACTATAGACCAGATCTCCAGAAGGATATTGATATTTTGGAGAGAGTTTAGAGAAGGGCTACTAAACTGGTTCATGGGTTTAAGGATAAAACTAACCAGGAAAGGTTAAAGCATCTTAAAATGTATATTTTGGAGGAAAAACTTAACGGGGGGATATGACAGAGACGTTTAAATACATAAAGAGAATCAACACAGTAAAGAAAGAGAGTATATTTAAAAGAAGAAAAACTACCACAACTAGAGGACATAGTCTGAAATTAGAGGAGCAATGATTTAAACATATCAGGAAGTATTAATTTAATGAGAGGGGATTGGATGTATGGAATAGCCTCCCAGCGGAAGTGGTAAAGAGAAACACAGTCAATGATTTTAAGCATGAGTGGGATAGGCACAAGGCTATCCTAGATATAAGATAAGGCCAGGGACTAATGAAAGTATTAGTTTACTAAGAGGGTAGTGGATGTTTGGAATAGTCTTCCAGTAGAAGTGGTAGAGGTTAATACAGTAAAGGAGTTTAAGCATGCGTGGGATAGGTATAAGGCTAGCCTAGATATAAGATAGGGAACTAATAAAATAATTTAGAAAATTGGGCAGACTAGATGGACAGAATGGTTTTTATCTGCTGACACATTCAATGTTTCAATGATATCATATACTTTGTAAAAAATTCTAATAAGTTCTATAATCAGTTAATTGACACAATGTAATATTTTTAATGATCCTTCCGCAGGTTCACCTACGGAAACCTTGTTACAACTTTTACTAGATAGTCAAGTTCGATCGTCTTCTCGGCGCTCCGCCAGGGACGTTGCAGACCCCAGCGGGGCCGATCAGAGGACCTCACTTAACCATCCAATCGGTAGAAGCGACGGGCGGTGTGTAAAAAGGGCAGGGACTTAATCAACGCGAGCTTATGACTCGCACTTACTGGGAATTCCTTTTTCATGGGAAATAATTGCAAGCCCCAATCCCTATCACGAATGGGGTTCAGTGGGTCACCCGCACCTGTAGACAAAGGGTAGACACACGCCAATCCATTCAGTGTAGCACTCGTGTAGCCCCAGACAGCTAAGGGCATCACATACCTGTTATTGCTCCATCTCGTGTGGCTGAACACCACTTGTCCCTCTAAGAAGTTGGATGCCAACCGCTGGGGGTTGTATAACTAGTTAGCATGGAGGAGTCTTGTTCGTTATCGGAATTAACCAGACAAATTGCTCCACCAACTAAGAACAGCCATGCACCACCACCCACAGAATCGAGAAAGAGCTATCAATCTGTCAATCCTTTCCGTGTCCAGGCCGGGTGAGGTTTCCCGTGTTGACTGTTGAGTCAAATTAAGCCGCAGGCTCCACTCCTGGTTGTGCCCTTCCATCAATTCCTTTAAGTTTCAGCTTTGCAACCATACTCCCCCCAGAACCCAAAGACTTTGGCGCTGCTTGGCAGGTCATGGGAATAACACCACCGGATCGCTAGTCAGCATCGTTTATGGTTGTAACTACGACAGTATCTGATTGTCTTTGAACCTCTGACTTTCGTTCTTGATTAATGAAAACATTCTTGGCAAATGCTTTCGTTTTGGTTCGTCTTGTGTCAGTCCAAGAATTTCACCTCTAGCAGCAAAAATACAAATGCCGGCCGTCCCTCTTAATCATGGCCCCAGTTCTGAAAACCAACAAAATAGAACAGGAGTCCTATTCCATTATTCCTAGCTGAAATATTCAGGAGACCGGCCTGCTTTGAACACTCTGATTTTTTCAAAGTAAACGCTTCAGACCCCCGGGACACTCAGTCAAGAGCATCAGGGAGGCGCTGAGAGGCAGGGGCTGGGACAGATGGTAGCTTGCCTCGCAGCGGAATTCCAGCTCGATACCAAGATCCAACCACAAGCTTTTTAACTGCAGCAACTTTAATATTTGCTATTGGAGCTGTAATTACCTCGGCTGCTGGCACCAGACTTGCCCTCTGATTCAGCTGCACAAATTACAGCTGAAATAGCCCTGCCTGATTACACTAACTCCCCCCACTGTTCTTCTCCTACTGATAACCTTTCCTGACCCTAATTAAGATCCCCTCCCTTAGACCCTTAATTGAATTACTGCTAATCCCCAACTTGCCAGGATGTCTCAGTCTATTAAAGGATTTAAAGTGTACTCATTCCAATTACAGGGCCTCAAAAGAGTCCTGTATTGTTATTTTTGGTCACTACCTCCCTGAGTTGGGAGTGGGTAATTTTCGCGCCTGCTGCCTTCCTTGGATGTGGTAGCCGTTTCTCAGGCTCCCTCTCCGGAATCGAACCCTGATTCCCCGTTACCCGTGGTCACCATGGTAGGCACAGAAAGTACCATCGAAAGTTGATATGGCAGACATCCGAATGTATCGTCGCCGTCACTGATACGATACAGTGATTGATACTGGAGGTGTAGAAAGGGAGACCGAGAGATACCCGAAAAGACCTGGGGAGACTGATTTTGGGAGAGCTGCCACTAGTGGGGTGAGAGCTGCCACTAGTGGGGTGAGAGCTGCCACTAGTGGGGTGAGAGCTGTCACTAGTGGGGTGAGAGATGGGAATGTTTTAGAAAAGGACTGAGTCTCTCTCCTTCTGGGGAGAACTCAGGAATATGAGGCTTTTAATAGCACATGTTCACTATAACAATAGACATCTCCATACACATAATATTGAGCTAAGTCCCAGGAGTAACTCCCATCACTCAATTCTTCAATGGAAGGAGTCTCAACTGCAAACCAACCTCTGCTGGTAATGTATAAATGTGGTCATTTGTTTCCAGCATAATCTCCATTTTTATGGATGTCATTAGCATATATATTTGGGTAAATGTAACTTAAATCCCACAATTTCTGGGATCTATATGTTTTAGCCTGGTGTTTATCTGTCATCCTTTCTGCAGAAGGAAGCCAGAGGAATATCCTATAGATATTACCAAGAACCATAAATTCTTATAGTCTAGCTATTTACCCAAATATGTCATATCTAATCTCCAGAGATTATCTAAGATTCTCATTCTTAAAATCTAAGCTAGAATACATACATTATCATTTACAGAGCAGATTAATAAATAGCCACCTTGAGTAGTTATATGATTTAGTAATATTACTTTTCCTATACAGAGTATATGCTGGTAATTTGTAGGTAATTATGGTGTTCTATCATTAACAATTGTAACTACTAATCATTATCAATGTAGGTGGGGTTGTGTCTAAATAAAATGCATGGCCATCTAGTGGTCAGAAATGTAACTGCATATTAAATTATACTCCATGCTTGTTGATACAGCTACAGAGCTGCATAATTCATGTTCTATTTTATTCACCTCTGTTATAAGTCATTTGTGTGAATTGTGATTAATATCTATTGATATTGTATTTTGTTGTTATACTTTGTTGCTTATCGTTTGCTCTTTATTTTATATTCAGTAAATTAATTATTATTTTATTAATAATTGTTGCATTGTATTTACTTTTGTAAAAACGTCATCCAAACTCTCTATATACATAACAAATTCTTTATATGGGTATTTTTGGTCGGACCCGTCGATATAAATCATCAATTTTCATATTTTTTAATGATTCATAATTAATAACTCGTATTTATATTTTTATGGTTATTAATATCCGACAGCCCCCTTCTCTATAGTCTGTGCGTACATCCACTAGTATATCACTGACGTAGCTTTACACTGATTGCACTATTACTGTTGTTTTATTTGCTCTTTAAGTGTTTCCTCTAATCCTGCACCATCCCTGTTGTTGTACTTTGAGATTTGTGGACACCTGGGAAAGGGTTTTGGGGTTTTTGTATTTCGTGTTCTTAGTAAAATGCCTCAGCGACAGAACTTTCCTTTTGTCATCATTTTCCAGAGAGTTTTATTTCTCTTTATCACACAATGGCAGAGAATCATTTGCTAATTTCCAATCTTCTGGGACTACTCTTGTTAACAATGATTGTTTAAATAAATCTATTAACAGTTTTGCAGGTTCTCCACTCAGCTCTTTTCATAACTTTGGGTGTATCCCATCAGGGCCCATCAACTTATTTGTCTTTACTTTAGACAGCTGAAGTCAAACCTCTTCCCCTGTTAACTCACTTATAGTAAAAAAAAAATCTCTAGCACCTCGGGCGCCTATACCCTCCCATCTGTCTAGATACCAAAGGGTTAACTCATCTGACACTGCTTATATCTGTCTAGCCACCAAGGGGTTAACTCATCTGACACTGCCTATATCTGTCTAGCCACCAAGGGGTTAACTCATCTGACACTGCCTATATCTGTCTAGCCACCAAGGGATTAACTCCTCTGACACTGTCTACATATGTTAAGCAATCCAGGAGTTAACTTGTCTGACACTGACTCTATCTATGTGGATTTTGTTATAGGTCACTGGTCACATTATGTTTTAGGGAATTGCACAGTCTATTATCATAATAATGTTTTACTATTACTCTCTTTTCCCTAAACATTGCATGTGACCCATGACCTATAACGTGACTCAAACATTGTACATTAAGTGTAAATGCTCAAACCTTTAGGGCACACATTTTAATCATGGCGTGCCAATATTCGCACCATATCATTTTGCATATAGAGGTGTTCTTGCATTAAATTATCACTTCCTGATCAGATTCATTTTAGTCTGAATTATCATGACTGTGTGTGTGTGTGTGTGTGTGTGTGTGTGTGTGTGTGTGTGTGTGGGTGTGGGTGTGTGGGGGGGGGGGGGGGGTCAGCATTTAGTATTTTACCCCAGGCAGCACAATGTCTTGGGCTGGCCCTTCTAGTACACCTCTGTCAATGCATCGGTGCAGGTCATGTGTAGCATGCAGTCACATGACCCCACCCCTCTGACTGCAAAATAAATAATGGTGGGTGCAGTGATGGTAGTGGAGGAAGATCGACACAGTGCCTTCTCCTCTCAACCCCCAGTGCAGGAGGAGGCACAGATTCTCCTCCTGCTCTCAAACTAACAACAAATCCCAGCAGGAGGCACCAACTGAGCCTCTACATAAAGGTAAATTCTGTTTAAGCCCAACATTTTTGGAAAATAAAAATAAATTAAATTTAAAATTATTGGGTTTTTTTCCACACCTGATTATCCCATTCAATATGTGTAATAGTGATTAATCACATTTTATCCCATTCAATATGTGTAATAGTGATTAATCACATTTTATCCCATTCAATATGTGTAATAGTGATTAATCACATTTTATCCCATTCAATATGTGTAATAGTGATTAATCACATTTTATCCCATTCAATATGTGTAATAGTGATTAATCACATTTTATCCCATTCAATATGTGTAATAGTGATTAATCACATTTTATACCATTCAATATGTGTAATAGTGATTAATCACAGATTATCCCATTCAATATGTGTAATAGTGATTAATCACATTTTATCCCATTCAATATGTGTAATAGTGATTAATCACATTTTATCCCATTCAATATGTGTAATAGTGATTAATCACATTTTATCCCATTCAATATGTGTAATAGTGATTAATCACATTTTATCCCAGTAATTACACAGAGGAGGAGTTAGTAATATAAGCAGCGCACTCATGGGGTACCACGAAACAATCCTGTACCCAGGGGTCTGTGGCCCTAGGATTTGCCCTGATTCTGTACCTTAAAGTGGAACTAATTAATGCTGTTTAAATTGTTCTTCTTCATACCATACTTCCAAACATTCCAAATGGCCACAGAGGGATTCTCCCACATTGTTTGTGGGAGTGACTGAAGGTTTGCCTGTAGGTGGATCATCACCAGAACATTTTTAGCCACTTTAAAGCCAATTGGACTCTATGAATGTAATTTGATGGCATGCAGAATAAGGCAATAGTCTTTTAATTACACTAATAAATATAGAAACTCATTTACTGCAGTTTAACCCCTTCCTGACAACGGACGAGTCAGGCACATCCAGCCGGCAACTCCTGGCAACAGCCCGGCATGTCCTGCAGTGGGACGAGCGGTTTTCGCAATCAACATTCGTAAAAACTGCTCTGACGGTACTGCTCTATTGGGCACGCAGGATCGCTTCAAGGAGCGAATTTGGACACGATATTAGAGAGCAGCTTGCACCTCCATTATGGCTGCTGCCCTCTTGTGGCGTAGAGGAGCCGAAAGTGAAAAAAATTAACTTCTGTTGCTTGGCTGCCCCCCATTGCTATGAAAAAAGGATTTAGTAATTAGATGAAATCTAGGGTTAGGGTTAGAATAATTGTTAGAGTTACAAATAAATTAGTTTAATCATAAAGGAATAGGGTTACAATTAAATTAAAATTATAATAAATTAAGGGTTAACATAAGGGTTAGAGTTAGGGTTCAATTTAGGGTTCGGGTTTGGATCAAATGGTCACTAAAGGAAAATAATATAACTCGCAAAAAACTGTAGAAAAACATGGAAACAAGACCATTTCTAAACTTAGGAAAAAAATGTAGACGGGGTCTTTCTTAATGATTGTATTTGTGTAAATTATTTTTTAGGTCAAAGTTAGAAAAAGGTTTTTTTTTATTTTTCATCATTTTATGATTCTTTTTTTGTAGTAAATTACAAGATACAATGAACATAAAGGTATCTAATGAAAGGTATCTTATGATGATAAAAACAACATATAATTTGTGTGTATAATACTGTGGTACAGTATGCGAGAAAGAAAAAAATTACAGCTAAACACAAACACCCCAGAAATTTCAAAACAGCCCTTGTCACCAAAGGAAAGACAAGGTCAAAAGATCATGTCACTAAGTGGTTAAACTCACTTAATTGTGAGTTTCATTCCTCTGGAGCTCTGTGATACAGTTATACAATCCAAAACATCCAAGCTGCTAGAGATGAGGGACAATAGAGGACAAAAGAGGGGCAGAGCTATTTGGGCAATAGACAGGCAATATTTGTTACACAAAAACAAGGGTCTGTAACTGTATTAGCCATGAATGATAATCAGCAGCTGGATAAGCCTACATGTCTTAGAGTGAATAGTAGAGACTTCCAGTTAGAACATGAAATAAAATGTATCTTAAAAAGCACAGACTGAGATAAAGAAACCTGTATACTACACAAACATACAGTACACGAAGAGGTGAAACCAAAAGATCTCAGGGGCAGTATAGCCATAGAGGGCAGTTATGTGTACAGAGCATTGGTTTATATATTTGGTAAATAATAAAATATAAGACCTTACCTCATCTTTGGATACAATATCACCAGAGCAGCCAGCTTTATCCTGTATGTTGGATGTAAGACACATGTTTAGGGCAGTACAAGATAATATGTGATATTTAAAACCAAACAAAATAAAAATGTAAAGATATAATATGTCTTTATATACAATATGTATTTGGAAAAAAGCAACAAACATCACATTTTTTGTAGCATTATCTGTGATTTTGTGTTCCCGTGATCACTTTGCAATGTATCAGTAAATGCAATCCATGTAATCAAGCCCATCATGTAATTAGCAAATTCTAAGGACAAATAAACTTTTTTTGAGTCAATAATTAACTTAAGTGAAATGATTTCTTTTGGATGGGGAGGTTTATGTTATACTTTATTACATTCATAGAGTATCAAGCCGCTGATAGGGTTTCTATGAATGTTACATCTGAATTGCATTGCTGACAATTGTGTCTGACTGGTGAGCTGTGTGCACGTGTGCATCGTATGCTTGTGTATATGTGGCTTCTGCCACCACAGAGCCTTGAGAAATGGAGTTACCACTGATTGTGCTTTATTTTAAAAGCCACAAGCGCACAGTTCACCATCAGGCATCTTACAGAACGGCTTTCCTAACACAGGCTGTGTCAGAATTCAGATGCCACATTGGGTCCCTTGGTTCATTTGTGTCGGACAAGAGTCCAGGAACGAAAGTAGGAGACGCTGAGGACTCTATGATTTAAATAAAGTATAAATTAAGTCTCCCCCCTACAAAAATGAGCTTCAATTAAACTAATTATTGACAAAAACAAGTTTAGTTTTCCTTTAATAATCTGATTCAGTAATGTATATAAATGAGATCTTTAAATTACTAATATAGAGAAAGCTGTTTTCTTACCGCTATCCTTCCCAAGCATGTCTTCGCGTCTTTGTCCTGTTGAATCACAATAATGATTAAGAATAAGTAAAAACAAAAACATTGCTTGTATTAATAATGGTTTTGGACTCCATAACATTTTGCACAGGTTGATAGCATTAAAGAACAGTTATTACACTTCGTAGTAGGGAGCATTTTGTTTCCACTTATTCTTTTGTGAAGGACATAAAAGAATATTGTTTTTGGTAAATTTCTTTAGGGTCCAAGAGTGAACTGTGGTGAGTAAAGATAAGCAAGTTATAGATGTTCTTTCTACTCTGCTGCTAATGTCTGTTATTTGCAATTCCCTTGTTAGTGAACCATCAGTCACTGTTTTGTGATCTAACTGCGCACATGTATTCTCAACTGAGAAAGTACTAAACAGAGGTCTGCTACACTGCTGGAATTATAGTCACTCATCAGTGATGGAAAACACACTGTTTGTTGATAGGCTGTAGAGGTGTGTGTTAATATAACAGTGTACAGATCTCACAAACACCCACTTTGCTAAACTGTCTCTAGAGGTCTTGGCTGCTGTGACTGGCTTCTCTGAGGGAGAGGCAGCTCCTTTACACCACCTGATTTGGCTCTCTACCAATATGAATAGTAGCACCAAAGGAATTAGTTTCAAAAAATGTTTTGGTCCATTGCATCTGTAGCAAGTTTAAAGGGACTGTCTGGTGCCCAAATTGAATCTTCCAAATGTCAATGCATATTAAAGTACATTCAGCGTACTTTACAATGAATATTTTACATTTTGCATTGCTTACAATATGAAACTCTTACAGTAAGATGAATTTGTGAAATTACAGCAGTTTGCAAGAAGCAACGACTGTCCACACTAGCTGGGCAAAAGTCAATTTCCTCAATTTATTTATTTATTTTTTGCTGCCAGAACCAATGAGACTAATGCCATTCAAACCAATAGCATATCCTGTCTGTTTAGTGATGTCATCAGGCAAGAGATCTTACGTCTACATGAGCAAGGTCACTTAGGTGCCACACATTGCATTATATTCCATCAGCAGAGCAGCAGAGGAAGGGACTAATTGAAACAAAACTGATACATGCTCAGTGCCTACACACAATCAGTGTGCCAGTACCTGTAGGATATCATGCAGGGCTTAAGTAGAATAATAAACATTTACATAGCATGTGTATTATACAGGCAGTAGTCTTTCACTTGCACCAAAGTGAGTTTGGGGGTAAGGCTGTCCCTTTAATCTGTGTGCAGAAGCTTCTATGAGGTTTTGATGCAAATGCAGAATAGACTGCAAATAAACAGCATTTCCTCTATACCCTAATTCTACAGAGGCATGCACAGTGTACAGATATGACAGTACTTTGCCAGGTGGGGTATATTTATCCTGTCACTACATCTGCAGTGATTAATGGGTGGATAAGGGACAGTGGTACAGTCTGATGGTGAAGTGTCTATCTTGTCAGGGAGGCACTTTAGTAACAGCAGGTGGACATGTGGAGAGAAGAAAAGTAAAGCTTTACTGCAAACTCTCAATCACTGATCAGAGTCTAAACCATGTTACATCTTGTTCCACAAAGTAATCAGTCAGGAGCCATGTGGCAACTAGTACTGGTGTCAGGACTCCAACGTGTCAGGCCACCAGTGAGGCTGTACCCAAGATTAGAGAGCTGCAAATTGAGCCCACAAGACTTTTTAGGTGGAACTGTGAGTGTCAGTGCGATCATATCTTATCACTGTATAGAAATATGTTCTCAAAGATAAAAAAAAACTGTTACCTTTTTTTTGTCACCTAGATATTTAGTAATTGTGCTGATACAGGGTCCGAGTTTCTGAAAAGAAACTTATATATCTACTGTGTCACAATGCTTATGCTGTTTAATGCTTTGTTGATTAATACATGCCATGCAAATGACAAAACAATTCAATGGTGCATTATAATCACATGGTTAAATTAATTCACAAATGACTGAAACAGAGCAGGGATCTGGGTTGAGTAGAGTTTACATCTTATTTTCCCAACACATGAAAATTAATCTATATTTGATCCTAAGTTTAATTGATGAACAAATTAGGATTTTACAAGGTGTTTTTAGAGAGTAAGGGATATAAATAGGGGTAATAAGTATTTTACAGTGTAAGGTTCATGTAAACCAATGGTGGATTATTGAACTACTGGTTAGAATGGATGACAATAAGATGGTGTTTAAGGGTTTGTACATAATAGGTTAATAAAATATATGGTTGTTAGTTAACCCCTTAAGGACCGGCATTTTGGTCATTCTAAACAATGGCCATTTTAACATTTCTGCACTGTTTGTGTTTAGCCGTCATTTTCTTACAGCTAAGAACCAACATAAATATATATATATATATATAGTTATTATCAAGACAAGAAGGGTTTTCTCCAGATATCATAATTTTGATCATATTGTATAATATACTATAAAACAGGGGTCCTCAAATTTTTTAAACAGGGGGCCAGTTCACTGTCCCTCAGACCGTTGGAGGGCCGGACTATAGTAAAAACAAAAACTAATTCAAATTCCTATGCACACGGCAAATATCTTATTTTGCAGTGAAGAAACAAAACGGGAACAAATACAATATTTAAAATGAAGTAACGTTAAATCAACAAACTTACCAGTATTTCAATGGGAATAGTGTGCCAGTCAGATGCCCAGAGATATTATGCCAGTCAGAGTCCAGTAATATTATGCCAGTCAGAGTCCAGTAATATTATGCCAGTCAGAGTCCAGGAATATTATGCCAATCAGATGCCCAGGAATATTATGCCAATCAGATGCCCAGGAATATTATGCCAGTCAGATGCCCAGGAATATTATGCCAATCAGATGCCCAGGAATATTATGCCAATCAGATGCCCAGGAATATTATGCCAGTCAGATGCCCAGGAATATTATGCCAGTCAGATGCCCAGGAATATTATGCCAATCAGAGCCCAGGAATATTATGCCAGTCAGAGCCCAGGAATATTATGCCAGTCAGATGCCCAGGAATATTATGCCATTCAGATGCCCAGGAATATTATGCCATTCAGATGCCCAGGAATATCATGCCAGTCAGATGCCCAGGAATATTATGCCATTCAGATGCCCAGGATTATTATGCCAGTCAGATGCCCAGGATTATTATGCCAGTCGGAGCCCAGGGCAAAATAGCAGAACAGTCTACATGAATGGGACAATGTCTCTACCTCGGCTGTATTGTCCTTAAGTTTGAAATTCCCTGCAATTCCCTCTTCTATGAAAAATAATCTTTTTTTTGTGACAAAATGTTTACAGGAAATAGAAAAACTTACATTAATTGGTTTTGTCAGACAGGACACATCAGGCTGATCAGGCTTGATATCTGCAATTAAAAAACAAAAAGAAGAAACATGCACACAATGGTTGTAAATAGTGTACAAGACTAATAACTTTAACAACTTATATAGCACATTATAGTAAGCTTGCTACTTACGGGCGTCAACCGATGCATAGCAGAAGACAAACCCAAACACAAAGACAGGCAACATCATTGTGCTGATGGTTTGGTAGGACTGTAATTGTAATATTCAGTTGTAGATCTGCATGAGAACCTGTCTGTTTATATTGTCAAGAGATAATTGCATCATGACATGTTAAACATGGGACAGCAGAGACAGGCTCCTGCCCCAACCCCCTGCTCTTATAACATATACAAATATTCATATAAAATCTACTGGCAGTTACTAACCAATGTACACCTGCCAACATTTTACCATTACGCAACATTAATAAATAAAACCAAATCATGCTACAGACAGATGTCTGTTAAGAGAAACTTTCCTAATTAAAGGTTTTGTAATAAGAACATCTCATAATATATCCAGTCAGTGGGCCCTATTCAATAACCTGAGTTTATTTATCTCATATCATAATACACATATATACTAATGCCAGATACCACCTTATGTACCTATAACAATAAAGATTCAAGGTCTTGCAGTATCTAAAGAAACACAAAATAGAGCCCACCAGGTCCACAGAGACCGTCATTTGAAAGAAGAAGAAAAACCGGCATAATGTGTTAGATATTCAAATGAAAAGGTTTAATCCATTAATGTGTATGTCAGACACCAAGGCATGATGGGAATGTTATTCTCCTTATGAAAGAAGACTCTTTCTCTGTATAAAAGGATATTACTACTGGAGCCGGAGAAGAGGGATCTGACAGCTGATACTTTTATGTTACAAACCAATTAACATTGATATAACTTCTATTTTACATAAAACTTGCAGCACGTCAGTGGTATGTATACCCACACTCTTAAAGGAACTTCCTTAAGGGAAGCAAGGGTTAAAAACAACATGTCCCAGACTTTGAGGTATAAACCCAACGTGTATATTAATAGAAACCTGCGGGGTTACTATCTGCTGTTTACTCTGACTGCTGAATGCTAGGGTCTCTTGTTGCTAGCGCAGAGAGAGACCTTAGTTTTTGCATGGGGTCAGCGGGGGGGGGGGGGGAGGGGGGGCTTGTTAAGGCTGCCTGCTTCCTTCCAGTCTATCCTGGCAGCTGTCAGTCAGAGGATAAAGTGGCGTGTACTATCAAAAGTACTATCAAATGTACCTGTCAGTTCATCCTCACAACAGGAACAGCTAACATTACACTTCTGCCTCTATATTAGAAGTGTAAATGAAATATAAAGTGTATTGCTCCTTTGAGATGTTATACAGACATTATACAGAGTTGTTTTATCATTTTCACTGACTATACTGTTAATCGGGTGATATCTGGCGCTAGGTTATATGTGTATCGGGCTTTATATGTCTTATTGATCTCTTATTGTATAGCATTTCAGCACTTACTGAGTGTTAATAAAAGTAGGTTTTGGGCTCATTATAAGTGATATTTCTGACAGCAATGTGAGTGTGTGATCCCGATGCTTGCGGCTGGAACTGGCATCTGTACACGGGAGCAAAGACTGAATAAGTAACTTTGCTGCAGTCGCTACTTAAATATACTTACATGTGTTGGCAACATAAGATTTAGCTAAGATGAGGTGATGGGATCCATGTGGTTTATAGAATCAGTAGTAACAATACAGATCCTCTTGTCCAATAATCACAGCTCCCTCCCTCACAAGAGTTACTCTACCAACATAACTGTCAGATGCAACAGCAACACTGTCTATATATAAGATTAAATTGTTACAAGTATTAAACCTGCAGTCAGCATAATACTGCCATGTATGCATACTGATTTACAGGTTGGCTAATATTAACCCCTTGCAGTGTATATGAATTGATGGATCAGTGATATCTCACAGCTAATTCAACTCAGAGAGGTTATTTGCAGCTATTCTCCTGATGGATTACGAGGCAGTTTTGTGAGAAACCCTATAATTTAAGACACATCCGACCTCAGGAAGACACTAACCTTTTATTATCTCACAAATAAGGACACTAGTAATCTGACTGATTTTATTATTCATTCTAAACACCAACATTTCTTTCACTGTCTCTTTATATATGTGCTTGATATGTTTTTAATGTAATTCATGAATAAAGCATTCTTTTAAATAACTATCTACATAAAGTATTCCCAAGCTTCCCATTCTACGACGTAATCAATTTGACTTATAAATGGGATATTACCCTGGATGGCTGTGTGGAGGATACATTGGCTAAGTATGAGGTGCAGCTGCCTGTGTGTGGGGTGATACATTTGTCTGGTGGGAAAGTGTGTGTGTCGATAACTAACTACTGAGGGCAGAGGGCTAAGTGTGTGCAGGAATGGCTAACTACTGAGGGCAGACGGCTAAGTGTGTGCGGTAATGGCTAACTACTGAGGGCAGAGAGCTAAGTGTGTGCGGGAATAACTAAGTCTCGGGGCAGAGAGCTAAGTGTGTGCGGGAATGGCTAAGTCTGGGGGCAGAGGGCTAAGTGTGTGTGGGAATAGTTAAGTCTGGGCGCAAATGGCTAAGTTTAAAGGGACAATAAATGTTTTTTTTTTCACTTGTGCTTCTATTATAGAAGCACATGGGAAAAGTTAGTTGTCCCTAGTATGAGGATGAACTGGCGTATACTTTTGATAGTACTTTTGATAGTACACACCAGTTTATCCTCTGACCTACAGCTGCCATGTTTCCATAGGAAGAAGGCAGCCGTCTGCTCAGCGACTGGCTTTTTGCATGAGATCAGCAGGGGAGACCTTAACTAGGTCTCCCCTGCTGATCCCATGCAAAAATGAGGGTCTCTCGCTGTGCTAGCAGAGAGAGACCTTCGCATTCAGCTGTTAGAGCGGGACGAGCCCTCTCTCTGATTGGCTGTGCACGTGCTGACGTTTGTCAGCAATCAACAACCAGGAACTGCTGTGTCTCTCATGTGAGACACAGCAGATAGCAAACCCTGTGTGGATCTATTAAGATACATGTCGGGATGACTTAATTCTACCGGGACATGTGTTGTTTAAACCCAAGGGTTAAACAACGTTTACTGTTCCTTTAAGCAGGATGGCTAAGTCTGGGGGGGAGGGGGAACAGATTGGCAAATAAAAGGAAATAATATTTAATAAAAATGATGGTTATTTATTATTATTAAAAAATATTTTACAGGTTAATTAATATTTCCAGGCATATGTGATTGTGTGTTGTCATGGTATTTTTTAATATAAGATATGTTAGTGCAGAAGTATGTCGGTAATTTTGTAATTGTGCAATATGAAGCGAGCACTAAGACATTTTAAATGTCTGTCTTTCTAATTGTTTTGGTTTTTAAAGCTATAAAATGAATAATAATATGTGGTATATGTGCATCATACAATACAATATCAAAAACAGGATTAAAAGTAAAAAAAGATATAAGGTATATAAAGCCTTACTGATCTCCCTTTCTAATAGTATATTAAACTTTAGAGTAATGCACAGGCTATATTGAATAAGAACTACTTGTTATACATGAAGGTGTATAAAGTGTTCAGTTCATTTATCTCGCACATCTATCTCTTGCCTGCCCCAGCTCTAACCATGAGTAACTGGTGTTTGGAGCCTCTGGTGTTGTTCCCAATGCCCCTTTAAGCTTTGCTCATGTACTGACCGTATGGTCTTATAGCTTGGCGACTAAGATGACTGATAGTACTTTGCATGTTGTAGGGAGGCAGTTGGATGGTGCTCTGCCCTTGTGGGTGTCTTTCATGATAAGCACTGTCCTTCCTCATGTTATCCAGTCTGGCTGGGTGCCTGCTACTAGGAGATGGTCCATCTGTACTGCCATGCGTTCATGTATAGAGGTTCATTTTATTAACCAGTAGGTGTGAATCATGTCTGGCCAGATGTTCTTGACTCACTGTTAGATGTCTGTTAGTGTTATGGTTACTGGTTCCTGTTCTGGGAGATTGCTGTGGTCTGCGATCAGGTCCTGCATCTACTTTGCATTGGCATTATGTGTCGTTTCTTTCTCCTAAATGTTCTTCCTGTACTGTCTAGTTTTGCTGCTGGTGGCCCAATGGTTACTGGCCAGGACGACTGCAACATCCAAGCACCACCAGATGATAATACAGTCCCTGAAAAGCCAACTAGATGGGAGAAACAGGAACCATGCCATTAACAGATAAATCCTGCCAGTCATAAGATACCATGCCAGTATCGTGAGCTGGCCAAAGGAAGACCTAGGAAGCTGCCGATGTGAAGACAGCTCCCTGCATGGGATGTACAATCCACAGAAAGCCAAGGTGACTGACAATTGTAAATCCTAGGTGGTTGTAGAGGGCTGGACTTAAAGACTGGTCTTTTCTATTTATATTGATGTATTAAATATATGTGTTTTATACACATCTATTGTTTGTTTTTTTTCAAATTCACCAGCGCTCACTTCAATACACTTCCAACGTATGTCTGTTACCTGTAGGAAGGATGGAGCTCAAACGGATGGGGTCACACTGCATTGCTTCATGGACCTTTACAAGTAAAGAAAAAGAATAATAAAACATGTTTAAGACAACAGATGTCATTTAATGCCTACTATAGTCAGCATGCTTCTTCATGTCCAATCCTCCATTGGCTTTCACTCACAGACAGTTGTTTCCAAATTAATGTGTTGTCAGAGGTATTGAAAAGTAATCTTGGGACTGGTACATATGAATAAAGCAGAAGAAAAGGATAACAAGATGGATGCCAGCAGCCTCCATTTTGTGTCAGTTTTTGGACATCCTTCTGTGTGTTCAAATCTTATTCTGTGTCCCTGAAGCTAAAAGAAAGTCTTCCACATTCCTAACTCTGTTATCTAGTATCACCGGAACAGATAAGGTGGGCATTGTTAGTGGTTTATGACTCTCATTGTATTTCTGAAGACAAAGCTGTGTCTATATACATACAAGAGGTGAAGGGGGGCTTCTCTTCAGCTTGCTAGCCCACCCAAACTGACAGACACAGACACACTGAGATTACTTGGATTTTAGATTTGAAGAATATAATAAGGGTTATTATAAGCACACCCAGTTGATTCAAATCACCCATTAAAATATATAATGATATCACACCTTCACTAATAAATATGTAGAGTATAATTAATCCTACATTTTAATTAGAATATTGTTTGTATTGTTTTATTAGTGTGGTATATATTTTATTAGACATTTTTATGTAATGTGCAATGATAATAATAAGAATATGATAAATATTTACTCTAATTTGAAATTGTATTAACACTTCTATATATTGCAACATATAGATTGTATTACATTATACTCACGATCCAGGTATAGCTATAAATCATGACATCATCTCATTTACATTAACACACCCATCCATTCAATTGGCTAGAAGTTACAGAAACAGGGTGTGAGTCTGAGATAAGGTTTGGTTGATAAGTTGATACTGGGGGTGTAGAGGAGGACCGGAGATACCTGAAAAGACCTGGGGAGACTGATTTTGGGAGAGCTGCAACTAGTGGGGTGAGAGCTGCCACTAGTGGGGTGAAAGCTGCCACTAGTGGGGTGAGAGCTGCCACTAGTGGGGTGAGAGCTGCCACTAGTGGGGTGAGAAATGGGAATGTTTTAGAAAAGGGCTGAGTCTCTCTCCTTCTGGGGAGGACTCAGGAATATGAGGCTTTTAATAGCACATGTTCATTATAACAATAGAAATCTCTATACCCATAGTATTGAGCTAAGTCCCAGGAGTAACTCCCATCACTCAATTCTTCAATGGAAGGAGTCTCAACTGCAAACCAACCTCTGCCGGTAATGTATAAATCTGGTAATTTGTTTCTAGCATAATCTCATTTTTTATGGATGTCATTAGCATATATATTTGGGTAAATTTAACTTAAATCCCACCATTTCTGGGATCTATATGTTTTAGCCTGGTGTTTATCTGTCATCCTTTCTGGGGAAGGAAGCCAGAGGAATATCCTATAGATATTAACAAAAGAACCATAAATTCTTATAGTCTAGCTATTTACCCAAATATGTCATATCTAATCTCCAGAGATTATTTTAGATTCTCATTCTTAAAGTCTAAACTAGAGTACATACATTATCATTTACAGAGCAGATTAAGAAATCTCCACCTTGAGTATTTATATGATTTAGTAATATTACCGTACCTAAGCAGAGTATATGTTGGTAATTTGTAGGTAATTATGGCGTACTATCATTAACCATTTTAAATACTAATCATAATCAATGTAGATTGTATCTAAATAAAATGCATGGCCATCTTATGGTCAGAAACGTACTGCATAGTAAATTATTCTACATGCATGTTAATATAGGCACAGAGCTGCATAATTCATGTTTTGTCCTACTTACTTATGTTATAAGTCCTACATGTGAATTATGATTAACAGCTATTGATACTGTATTTTGTTGTTATGCTATTTGCATACCATTTGATTTCTATTCTATATTCAATAAATTCATTATTATTTTATTAATAATTGTTGCATTGTATTTACTTTTGTAAAAATGTCCTCCAAACTCTCACATACATAACGAATTCTTGATATGGGTATTTTTAGTCGGACCCATATATTTGAATCATCAATTTTCATATTTTTTTTTATGATTCATAATTAATAACTCATATTCATATTTGTATGGTTATTAATAATCCGACAGTGTCCTTCGGTGTTGAGTGTTGTAATTAGCATATTTATAATGACTCTAATAATACTTTTTACCAGAAATCACCAACGCGTTTTAGTCTGATTCTAATGTTTTTAACGTAACTGAACTAAGGAAACAAACACATAGAATCACAAGAGAACCTGGCATGTCTGGCTCTAAGCAGGATTAATATTATATAATTCTTAACATAAATTAAACCATTTTGTCTCTAAACATGTTGCTTTAAATTATTCCAGGTCTCCTCTTAGTACATTTAATTCCTTATATAAATATACAATTTAAATCCGGAACCTGTGAGACCAAAAGGAAACATTTAACGCCGTTGTGCTCTTCTTTCACTTTGTATCCAAAGCCAATTTTTTGATAAATGGAAGTTGACTGCATTTAATATATTTTATGTATAAAATGTCAACATTATCTTCAGAACAGTCTGCAGGGCATGTACCTCTGTTAATTAAAACTGTTTATTTCTTAAAGGTTATAACATGACGTGTATTTGTTCTGATGAACCAGTATTTGGCTTAAACCATTAGTGTTTACATTTCCAATGATGTTCGGCTCTTTGTTGCACATGAATTTGGAAACAACTGTCTGTGAGTGAAAGCCAATGGAGGATTGGACATGAAGAAGCATGCTGACTATAGTAGGCATTAAATGACATCTGTTGTCTTAAACATGTTTTATTATTCTTTTTCTTTACTTGTAAAGGTCCATGAAGCAATGCAACGTGACCCCATCCGTTTGAGCTCCATCCTTCCTACAGGTAACAGACATATGTTGGAAGAGCACTGGTGAATAAAAGAAAAATAACAGATGTGTATAAAACACATATATTTAATATAAAAGTAAGGAGACAGCACTTAGAATAAACTCCGGAAACAGAATTATACTGTATAGAAAATAAATGTATTACAAATTACAAAATAAAATGTGTCTACATTATTAATGTTACTCCCATATTACTCAACACGACTGGTCTCGTCTGCATTGTTAGGGGTTTGAGTGGCGGGATACAAGTGACTATATGCCACTTGCCAGAGAAGTGATTATGTGGAACTGATCACGTACAGGAGCTATCTATGACTGGAGACATCATTGTGCGATGTCACGTGATGGTCTCCGGTCTCTCATCATTCTGTATTACCGAGCCCTGTAACAAGTGTCCCAGCAGAGGGGTGTGGCAGCGCTTGGAGATGCAGGCTGATGTGAGTGGTAGCACACACATTCCAGTGCAAGGTCACATGATTCCCGCTATCGCGCAGTTCTGCAGCGGGCTACCCCAGTGGCCCGGGCCCTCGGGCAGTTCCAACACCGCACCCGTCCCCCACATTAGTCAGCCTCTGCTCTCTCCCTTGTGTATCAGTTTGTCACAGTTTGACTAACTGTGTTTGTTACACCACTTTTAATTCTGTACCAAATGCTACACATTGTGAGTGATATATAAATAATTGTGGTAATTGGTTGAAACATCATATACTGGAGATATAAAATCATTTGTCAAGAGATAGATGTGCAAGATAAATGAACTGAACACTTTATACACCGTCATGTATAACAAGTAGTTCTTATTCAATATAGCCTGTGCATTATTATCAAGTTTTATATTTTATTATAAAGGGAGATCAGTAAGGGTTTATATACCTTATATCTTTTTTTACTTTTAATCCTATTTTGATATTATATAGTATGGTGCACATATACCACATATTATTATTTATTTTATATCTTTAAAAACCCCAAAAATGAGAAAGACAGACATTTAAAATGTCTTAGTGCTCGCTTCTTATTGCATAATTAATAAATACAATGACAACACACAATCACATATGCTTGGAAATATTAATTCAAATGTAAACTATTTTTTAATATTTAATAAAAATGATGATTATTTGTTATTATTATTTCCTTTTATTTGTCAATCTGCCCCCCACCAGACTAAGCCATCCTACTTAAACTTAGCCCTCTGGCCCCAGTAGTTAGCCATTCCCACACACACTTAGCCCTCTGCCCTCAGTAGTTAGTTATCCACACACACACTTTCCCACCAGACAAATGTATCACCCCACACACAGGCAGCTCCTCATACTATATATATAATATGTAAGGAGGCTTAATGGTGTGGGAGGCGTGGCGGATCAGAGCAGGGGGGCACCAAAATGCACCTTCGCCTGTGTAGACGAAAATCCTTGCACCGGCCCTGCCCACACTTAGCCCTCTGCCCTCAGTAGTTAGCCATTCCCGCACACACTTAGCCCTCTTTCCCCAGGAGTTAGCCATTCCCGCCCACACTTAGCCCTCTGCCCTCAGTAGTTAGCCATTCCCACACACACTTAGCCCTCTGCCCTCAGTAGTTAGTTATCCCCACACACACTTGCCCACCAGACAAATGTATCACCCCACACACAGGCAGCTCCTCATACTTAGCCAATGTATCCTCCACACAGCCATCCAGGGTAATATCCCATTTATAAGTCAAACTGATTATGTTGTAGAATGGGAAGCTTGGGAATACTTTATGTAGATAGTTATTTAAAAAATGCTTTATTCATGAATTAAATTAAAAACATATCAAGCACATATATAAAGAGATAGTGAAAGAAATGTTGGTGTTTAGAATGAATAATAAAATCAGTCAGATTACTAGTGTCCTTATTTGTGAGATAATAAAAGGTTAGTGTCTTCCTGAGGTCGGATGTGTCTTAAATTATAGGGTTTCTCACAAAACTGCCTCGTAATCCATCAGGAGAATAGCTGCAAATAACCTCTCTGAGTTGAATTAGCTGTGAGATATTACTGATCCATCAATTCATATACACTGCAAGGGGTTAATATTAGCCAACCTGTAAATCAGTATGCATACATGGCAGTATTATGCTGACTGCAGGTTTAATACTTGTAACAATTTAATCTTATATATAGACAGTGTTGCTGTTGCATCTGACAGTTATGTTGGTAGAGTGACTCTTGTGAGGGAGGGAGCAGTGATTATTGGACAATAGGATCTGTATTGTTACTACTGATTCTATAAACCACATGGATCCCATCACCTCATCTTAGCTAAATCTTATGTTGCCAACACATGTAAGTATATTTAAGTAGCGACTGCAGCAAAGTTACTTATTCAGTCTTTGCTCCCGTGTACAGATGCCAGTTCCAGCCGCAAGCATCGGGATCACACACTCACATTGCTGTCAGAAATATCACTTATAATGAGCCCAAAACCTACTTTTATTAACTCTCAGTAAGTGCTGAAATGCTATACAATAAGAAATCAATAAGACATATAAAGCCCGATACACATATAACCTAGAGCCAGATATCACCCGATTAACAGTATAGTCAGTGAACATGATAAAACAACTCTGTATAATGTCTGTATAACATCTCAAAGGAGCAATACACTTTATATTTCATTTACACTTCTAATATAGAGGCAGAAGTGTAATGTTAGCTGTTCCTGTTGTGAGGATGAACTGACAGGTACATTTGATAGTACTTTTGATGGTACACGCCAGTTTATCCTCTGACCTACAGCTGCCAGGATAGACTGGAAGGAAGCAGGCAGCCTTAACAAGCCGTATCCCCCCCCCCTCCCCCCCCGCTGACCCCATGCAAAAACTAAGGCCTATCTCTGCGCTAGCAACGAGAGACCCTCGCATTCAGCAGTCAGAGTAAACAGCAGATAGTAACCCCGCAGGTTTCTATTAATTTACACGTTGGGTTTGTACCTCAAAGTCTGGGACATGTTTTTTTAACCCTTGCTTCCCTTAAGGAAGTTCCTTTAAGAGTGTGGGTATACATACCACTGACGTGCTGCAAGTTTTATGTAAAATAGAAGTTATATCAATGTTAATTGGTTTGTAACATAAAAGTATCAGCTGTCAGATCCCTCTTCTCCGGCTCCAGTAGTAATATCCTTTTATACAGAGAAAGAGTCTTCTTTCATAAGGAGAATAACATTCCCATCATGCCTTGGTGTCTGACATACACATTAATGTATTAAACCTTTTCATTTGAATATCTAACACATTATGCCGGTTTTTCTTCTTCTTTCAAATGACGGTCTCTGTGGACCTGGTAGGCTCTATTTTGTTTTTATTTAGATACTGCAAGACCTTGAATCTTTATTTTCATAGGTACATAAGGTGGTATCTGGCATTAGTATATATGTGTATTATGATATGAGATAAATAAACTCAGGTTATTGAATAGGACCCACTGACTGGATATATTATGAGATGTTCTTATTACAAAACCTTTAATTGGGAAAGTTTCTCTTAACAAACATCCGTCTGTAGCATGATTTGGTTTTATTTATTAATGTTGCGTAATGGTAAAATGTTGGCAGGTGTACATTGGTTAGTAACTGCCAGTAGATTTTATATGAATATTTGTATATGTTATAAGAGCAGGGCTTGGGGCAGGAGCCTGTCTCTGCTGTCCCATGTTTAACATGTCATGATGCAATTATCTCTTGACAATATAAACAGACAGGTTCTCATGCAGATCTACAACTGAATATTACAATTACAGTCCTACCAAACCATCAGCACAATGATGTTGCCTGTCTTTGTGTTTGGGTTTGTCTTCTGCTATGCATCGGTTGACGCCCGTAAGTAACAAGCTTACTATAATGTGCTATATAAGTTGTTAAAGTTATTAGTCTTGTACAGTATTTACAACCATTGTGTGCATGTTTCTTCTTTTTGTTTTTTAATTGCAGATATCAAGCCTGATCAGCCTGATGTGTCCTGTCTGACAAAACCAATTAATGTAAGTTTTTCTATTTCCTGTAAACATTTTGTCACAAAAAAAAGATTATTTTTCATAGAAGAGGGAATTTCAAACTTAAGGACAATACAGCCGAGGTAGAGACATTGTCCCATTCATGTAAACTGTTCTGCTATTTTGCCCTGGGCTCCGACTGGCATAATAATCCTGGGCATCTGACTGGCATAATAATCCTGGGCATCTGAATGGCATAATATTCCTGGGCTCTGACTGGCATAATATCCCTGGGCATCTGAATGGCATAATATTCCTGGGCATCTGACTGGCATAATATTCCTGGGCTCTGACTGGCATAATATTCCTGGGCATCTGACTGGCATAATATTCCTGGGCATCTGAATGACATTATATTTCTGGGCATCTGACTGGCATAATATTCCTGGGCTCTGACTGGCATAATATTCCTGGGCTCTGACTGGCATAATATTCCTGGGCATCTGATTGGCATAATATTCCTGGGCTCTGACTGGCATAATATTCCTGGGCTCTGACTGGCATATTATTCCTGGGCATCTGACTGGCACACTATTCCCATTGAAATACTGGTAAGTTTGTTGATTTAACGTTACTTCATTTTAAATATTGTATTTGTTCCCGTTTTGTTTCTTCACTGCAAAATAAGATATATGTAGTGTGCATAGGAATTTGAATTAGTTTTTGTTTTTACTATAGTCTGGCCCTCCAACGGTCTGAGGGACAGTGAACTGGCCCCCTGTTTAAAAAGTTTGAGGACCCCTGTTTTATAATATATTATACAATATGATCAAAATGATGATATCTGGAGAAAACCCTTCTTGTCTTGATAATAACTATATATATATATTTATGTTGGTTCTTAGCTGTAAGAAAATGACGGCTAAACACAAACAGTGCAGAAATGTTAAAATAGCCATTGTTTAGAATGACCAAAATGCCGGTCCTTAAGGGGTTAACTAACAACCATATATTTTATTAACCTATTATGTACAAACCCTTAAACACCACCTTATTGTCATCCATTCTAACCAGTAGTTCAATAATCCACCATTGGTTTACATGAACCTTACATTGTAAAATACTTATTACCCCTATTTATATCCCTTACTCTCTAAAAACACCTTGTAAAATCCTAATTTGTTCATCAGTTAAATTTAATATGAAATATAGATTAATTTTCATGTGTTGGGAAAATAAGATGTAAACTCTACTCAACCCAGATCCCTGCTCTGTTTCAGTCATATGTGAATTAATTTAACCAAGTGATTATAATGCACCATTGAATTGTTTTGTCATTTGCATGGCATGTATTAATCAACAAAGCATTAAACAGCATAAGCATCGTGACACAGTAGATATATAATTTTCTTTTCAGAAACTCGGACCCTGTATCAGCACAATTACTAAATATCTAGGTGACAAAAAAAAGGTAACAGTTTTTTTTATCTTTGAGAACATATTTCTATACAGTGATAAGATATGATCGCACTGACACTCACAGTTCCACCTAAAAAGTCTTGTGGGCTCAATTTGCAGCTCTCTAATCTTGGGTACAGCCTCACTGGTGGCCTGACACGTTGGAGTCCTGACACCAGTACTAGTTGCCACATGGCTCCTGACTGATTACTTTGTGGAACAAGATGTAACATGGTTTAGACTCTGATCAGTGATTGAGAGTTTGCAGTAAAGCTTTACTTTTCTTCTCTCCACATGTCCACCTGCTGTTACTAAAGTGCCTCCCTGACAAGATAGACACTCCACCATCAGACTGTACCACTGTATCCACCCATTAATCACTGCAGATGTAGTGACTGTATAAATATACCCCACCTGGCAAAGTGCTCTCATATCTGAACACTGTGCATGCCTCTGTAGAATTAGGGTATAGAGGAAATGCTGTTTATTTGCAGTCTATTCTGCATTTGCATCAAAACCTCATAGAAGCTTCTGCTGATGGAATATAATGCAATGTGTGGCACCTAAGTGACCTTGCTCTTGTAGACGTAAGATCTCTTGCCTGATGACATCACTTAACAGACAGGATATGCTATTGGTTTGAATGGCATTAGTCTCATTGGTTATGGCAGCAAAAAATAAATAAATAAATTGAGGAAATTGACTTTTGCCCAGCTAGTGTGGACAGTTGTTGTTCTTGCAAACTGCTGTAATTTCACAAATTCATCTTACTGTAAGAGTTTCATATTGTAAGCAATGCAAAATGTAAAATATTCATTGTAAAGTACGCTGAATGTACTTTAATATGCATTGACATTTGGAAGATGCAATTCGGGCACCAGTCAGTCCCTTTAAACTTGCTACAGATGCAATAGACCAAAACATTTTTTGCAACTAACTAATTCCTTTGGTGCTACTATTCATATTGGTAGAGAGCCATATCAGGAGGTGTAAAGGAGCTGCCTCTCCCTCAGAGAAGCCAGTCACAGCAGCCAAGACCTCTAGAGACAGTTTAGCAAAGTGGGTGTTTGTGAGATCTGTACACTGTTATATTAACACACACCTCTACAGCCTATCAACAAACAATGTGTTTTCCATCACTGATGAGTGACTATAATTCCAGCAGTGTAGCAGACCTCTGTTTAGTACTCAGTTGAGAATACATGTGCGCAGTTAGATCACAAAACAGTGACTGATGGTTCACTAACAAGGGAATTGCAAATAACAGACATTAGCAGCAGAGTAGAAGGAACATTTATAACTTGCTTATCTTTACTCACCACAGTTCACTCTTGGACCCTAAAGAAATTTACCAAAAACAACATTCTTTTATGTCCTTCACAAAAGAATAAGTGGAAACAAAATGCTCCCTACTACAAAGTATAATAACTGTTCTTTAATGCTATCAACCTGTGCAGAATGTTATGGAGTCCAAAACCATTATTAATACAAGCAATGTTTTTGTTTTTACTTATTCTTAATCATTATTGTGATTCTACAGGACAAAGACGTGAAGACATGCTTGGGAAGGATAGCGGTAAGAAAACAGCTTTCTCTATATTAGTAATTTAAAGATCTCATTTATATACATTACTGAATCAGATTATTAAAGGGCAACTAAACTTGTTTTTGTCAATAATAAGCTAAATTGAAGCTCATTTTTGTAGGGGGGAGACTTAATTTATACTTTATTTAAATCATAGAGTCCTCAGCGTCTCCTACTTTCGTTCCTGGACTCTTGTCCGACACAAATGAACCAAGGGACCCAATGTGGCATCTGAATTCTGACACAGCCTGTGTTAGGAAAGCCGTTCTGTAAGATGCCTGATGGTGAACTGTGCGCTTGTGGCTTTTAAAATAAAGCACAATCAGTGGTAACTCCATTTCTCAAGGCTCTGTGGTGGCAGAAGCCACATATACACAAGCCTACGATGTACACGTGCACACAGCTCACCAGTCAGACACAATTGTCAGCAATGCAATTCAGATGTAACATTCATAGAAACCCTATCAGCGGCTTGATACTCTATGAATGTAATAAAGTATAACATAAACCTCCCCATCCAAAAGAAATCATTTCACTTAAGTTAATTATTGACTCAAAAACGTTTATTTGTCCTTAGAATTTGCTAATTACATGATGGGCTTGATTACATGGATTGCATTTACTGATACATTGCAAAGTGATCACGGGAACACAAAATCACAGATAATGCTACAAAAAATGTGATGTTTGTTGCTATTTTGCAAATACATATTGTATATAAAGACATATTATATCTTTACATTTTTATTTTGTTTGGTTTTAAATATCACATATTATCTTGTACTGCCCTTAACATGTGTCTTACATCCAACATACAGGTTAAAGCTGGATGCCCTGATAAAATTTTATCCAAAGATGAGGTAAGGTCTTATATTTTATTATTTACCAAATATATAAACCAATGCTCTGTACACATAACTGCCCTCGATGGCTATACTGCTCCTGATATCTTTTGGTTTCACCTCTTCGTGTACTGTATGTATGTGTAGTATATAGGTTTCTTTATCTCAGTCTGTGCTTATTAAGATACATTTTATTTCATGTTCTAACTGGAAGTCTCCACGATTCACTCTAAGACATGTAGGCTTATCCAGCTGCGGATTATCATTCACAGCTAATACAGTTACAGACCCTTGTTTTTGTGTAACAAATATTGCCTGTCTATTGCCCAAATAGCTCTGCCCCTCTTTTGTCCTCTATTGTCCCTCATCTCTAGCAGCTTAGAAGTTTTGGGTTGTATAACTGTATCACAGAGCTCCAGAGCAATGAAACTCACAATTAAGTGAGTTTAACCCTTTAGTGACATGATCATTTGACCTTGTCTTTCCTCTGGTGACAAGGGCTGTTTTGAAATTTCTGGGGTGTTTGTGTTTAGCTGTAATTTTTTTCTTTCTCGCATACTGTACCACAGTATTATACACACAAATTATATGTTGTTTTTATCATCATAAGGTACCTTTCATTAGATACCTTTATGTTCATTGTATCTTGTAATTTACTACAAAAAAAGAATCATAAAATGATGAAAAATAAAAAAAAACCTTTTTCTGACTTTGATCTAAAAAATAATTTAAACAAATACAATCATTAAGAAAGACCAGATCTATATTTTTCACCAAGTTTAGAAATGGTCTTGTTTCCATGTTTTTCTACAGTTTTTTGTGAGTTATATTATTGTGTTTTTTTTCTTTATGACCATTTGAGCCCAACCCGAACCCTAAATTTAACCCTAACTCTAACCCTTAATTTATTCTATTTTTAATTTAATTGTAACCCTATTCCTTTATGATTAAACTAATTTATTTGTAACTCTAACAATTATTCTAACCCTAACCCTAGATTTTATCTAATTACTAAATCCTTTTTTTATAGCAATGGGGGGCAGCCAAGCAACAGCATCAGAGCAACAGAAGTTAATTTTTTTCACTTTCGGCTCCTCTACGCCACAAGAGGGCAGCAGCCATAATGGAGGTGCAATCTGCTCTCTAATATCGCGCCCAAATTCTCTCCTTGAAGCGATCCTGGGTGCCCAATAGAGCAGTACCGCCAGAGCAGTTTTTGCGAACGCTGATTGCGTAAACCGCTCATCCCACTGCAGGACGTGCCGGGCTGTTGCCAGGAGTTGCCGGCTGGACGTGCCTGACCAGTTCCGTTGTCATGAAGGGGTTAAACTGCAGTAAATGTTTTTCTATATTAATTAGAGTAATTAATAGACTATTGCCTTATTCTGCATGCCATCAAATTACATACATTGAGTCCAATTGGCAAACCTTCAGTCACTCCCACAAACAAAGTGGGAGAATCCCTCTGTGGCCATTTGGAATGTTTGGAAGTATGGTATGAAGAAGAACAATTTAAACAGCATTAATTAGTTCCACTTTAAGGTACAGAATCAGGGCCAATCCTAGGGCCATAGACCCCTGGGTACAGGATTGTTTCGTGGTACCCCATGAGTGCGCTGCTTATATTACTAACTCCTCCTCTGTGTAATTACTGGGATAAAATCACTATTACACATATTGAATGGGATAAAATGTGATTAATCACTATTACACATATTGAATGGGATAAAATGTGATTAATCACTATTACACATATTGAATGGGATAAAATGTGATTAATCACTATTACACATATTGAATGAGATAAAATGTGATTAATCACTATTACACATATTGAATGGGATAAAATGTGATTAATCCCTATTACACATATTGAATAGGATAAAATGTGATTAATCACTATTACACATATTGAATGGGATAAAATGTGATTAATCAATATTACACATATTGAATGGGATAATAAGGTGTGAAAATAAACCCAATAATTTTATATTTAATTTATTTTTATTTTCCACAAATGCTGGGCTTAAACATAATTTGCCTCCATGTAGAGGCTCATTTTGTGCATCCTGAACCCCCCCCCCCCCCCCCCAGTCATGATAATTCAGACTAAAATGAATCTGATCAGGAAGTGATAATTTAATGCAAGAACACCTCTATATGCAAAATGATATGGTGCGAGTATTGGCACGCCATGATTAAAATGTGTGCCCTAAAGGTTTGAGCATTTACACTTAATGTACAATGTTTGAGTCATGTTATAGGTCAGGGGTCACATACAATGTTTAGGGAAAAGAGAGTAATAGTAAAACATTATTATGATAATAGACTGTGCAATTCCCTAAAACATAATGTGACCAGTGACCTATAACAAAATCCACATAGATAGAGTCAGTGTCAGACAAGTTAACTCCTGGATTGCTTAACATATGTAGGCAGTGTCAGAGGAGTTAATCCCTTGGTGGCTAGACAGATATAGGCAGTGTCAGAGGAGTTAATCCCTTGGTGGCTAGACAGATATAGGCAGTGTCAGATGAGTTAACCCCTTGGTGGCTAGACAGATAGAGGCAGTGTCAGATGAGTTAATCCCTTGGTGGCTAGACAGATATAGGCAGTGTCAGAGGAGTTAACCCCTTGGTGGCTAGACATATAAAGGCAGTGTCAGAAGAGTTAACCCCTTGGTGGCTAGACAGATATAGACAGTGTCAGAGGAGTTAACCCCTTGGTGGCTAGTCAGATATAGGCAGTGTCAGATGAGTTAACCCCTTGGTGGCTAGTCAGATATAGGCAGTGTCACACTCCCTCACACTGACATACACACACTCTCCCTCACACTGACATACACACACTCTCCCTCACACTGACATACACACACTCTCCCTCACACTGACATACACACACTCTCCCTCACACTGACATACACACACTCTTCCTCACACTGACATACATACAATCTCCCTCACACTGACATACACACTCTCCCTCACACTGACATACATACACACTCTCCCTCACACTGACATACATACACACTCTCCCTCACACTGACATACCCACACACTCTCACCCTGACATACCCACACACTCACTCACACTGACATACCCACACACTCACTCACACTGACATACACTCACACTGACATACACACTCTCTCACACTGACATACACACTCTCCCTCACAGTGACATACACACTTTCGCTCACACTGACATACATACACACTCTCCCTCACACTGACATATACACACACTCACACACACTGACATATACACACACTCACTCACACTGACATACCCACACACTCACTCACACTGACATACACACTCACACTGACATACACACTCACACTGACATACACACTCTCTCACACTGACATACACACTCTCCCTCACACTGACATACACACTCTCCCTCACAGTGACATACACACTTTCGCTCACACTGACATACATACACACTCTCCCTCACACTGACATATACACACACTCACACACACTGACATATACACACACTCACTCACACTGACTTACACACACACTCACTCACACGGACATACACACTCACACTGACATACACACTCACTCACACTGACATACACACTCACACTGTCATACCCACACACTCACTCACACTGACATACACACTCACACTGTCATACCCACACACTCACTCACACTGACATACACACACACTCACTCACACTGACATACACACTCACACTGACATGCCCACACACTCACTCACACTGACATACACACTCACACTGTCATACCCACACACTCACTCACACAAACAAAGACTCGGACTGACATACCCACACACTCACTCACACTAACATACACACACACTCACACTAACATACACACTCACACTGACATACCCACACACTCACTCACACTAACATACACACACACTCACTCACACTGACATACCCACACACTCACTCACACTGACATACACACACACTCACTCACACTGACATACACACACACACACTCACTCACACTGACATATACACACACTCACTAACACTGACATATACACACACTCACTCACACTGACATACCCACACACTCACTCACACTAACATACACACTCACACTGACATACCCACACACTCACTCACACCGACATACCCACACACTCACTCATGGGCGTAGGAAGCGGGGGGGATGGGGGGGACGGATCCCCCCCAGGAAAAAATGTGGGGGGGACAGGTAGGGTGAAATCCCCCCCAGCAAAGCGCGTTCACGTTCACAGCGCATTGCGCTTGTGAACGCTTTTTTCCGGCAAGCCGCATCCGATGGATGCGACGTCCGAAAAAAATAAAATAAAAAAAACTGACGCCGGATGTGACGTCGCGTCACATCTGGTGACTGTTTCCCTCCTCTATATTACTGGGCATCTGACTGGCACAATAATACTGGGCATCTGGCTGGCATAATATTACAGGCATCTGGCTGGCACTATATTACTGTGCTCTGACTGGCATAATATTACAGGCATCTGGCTGGCACTATATTACTGGGCATCTGGCTGGCATAATATTACAGGCATCTGGCTGGCACTATATTACTGTGCTCTGACTGGCATAATATTACAGGCATCTGGCTGGCACAATATTACTGGGCATCTGGCTGGCACAATATTACTGGGCATCTGGCTGGCACAATATTACTGGGCATCTGGCTGGCACAATATTACTGGGCTCTCACTGGCACAATATTACAGGCATCTGACTGGCACAATATTTTTGGGCTCTGACTGGCACACTATTACAGGCATCTGACTGGCATAATATTACAGGCATCTGACTGGCACAATATTACAGGCATCTGACTGGCATAATATTACAGGCATCTGACTGGCACAATATTACAGGCATCTGACTGCATAATATTACAGGCATCTGACTGGCACTATTACAGGCATCTGACTGGAACAATATTCCTGGGCTCTGACTGGCACAATATTCCTGGGCTCTGACTGGCACAATATTACTGGGCTCTGAATGGCACTATTACAGGCATCTGACTGGCACAATATTACTGGGCTCTGAATGGCACAATATTACTGGGCTCTGACTGGCACAATATTACTGGGCTCTGACTGGCACAATATTACTGGTATCTGACTGGCACAATAATACTGCGCACTGAATGGCACAATATTACTGGCATCTGAATGGCACAACAATTATGGCATATGTGTTTGTAGGGGGGGGGTTAACATCGCGATGGATGGCGGGATTGCATGCAGGGGAGGGGGCAGGGTCCAGGGGGCCCAAGCAAATGCTTGCCCAGGGTCCAATCACTATTAAAGACGGCCCTGAGCATACTTGCCAACCAGGGACAGTCCCGCAACGTTTTCGATCCTGGGACTGTCCCGGGAGAATCAGCTCTGCAGCGATCACGGAGGTCACCTGATCACGTGACTTCATCGCACGACGTCATGTGATCATGCGCATGGCTTGTGCGCGTCCTCCACAAGTCACACAGCCCCACACTGGGAGGAACGAGGTAGGAACAGTGACTGTGTCACTGCCAATAATGTACCGTTTTTCTTTTTATCATGGCAGCTTCGGAACGTGATTGATTATTGCAGCTCTTAGGGGCATTTAAAAAATGTCTCTTAGAGCTGCAACAATCAATGACTTCCGAAGCTGCCATAATAACATGTCTCTTAAATCTGCCAATGACTTCTACTAATGATGAGATGATCAAAAAATGAGGGCAAAAAAAACCCCTGGCAAATGAATGTGGGCAACAAAAACCCTGGCAAATGAATGTGGGCAAAAAACAAAAACCCTGGTAAATGAATGTGGGCAAAAAAAAAAAAACCCTGGCAAATGAATGTGGGCAAAAAAACACCACCTGACAAATGAATGTGGACAAAAAAACACCCCCTGGCAAATGAATGTGGACAAAAAAAAAACACCCCCTGACAAATGAATGTGGACAAAAAAAAAAACACCCCCTGGCAAATGAATGTGGGCAAAAAAAAAAAAACCCTGGTAAATGAATGTGGGCAACAAAAACCCTGGCAAATGAATTTGGGCAAAAAAAAAACACTGGCAAATGAATGTGGGCAAAATAAAACTGACAAATGAATGGGCAAAATAATGTAATTAATAAGTAATGATGGTCTGTGCCTTTGTAAGAGGCACAGACAAACTTGGAACTGAAATGCCCACCTTCCCTGCAATGAGATATAGTGTGTGTGACTGACTGTGTGAGTTTGTGTGTCTGTGACTGACTGTATGAGTTTGTGTGTATATGTGACTGACTATGAGTGTGTGTGTCTGTGACAGACTGTATGTATGAGTGTATGTGAAAGACCATGTATGAGTGTGTGTGTCTATGTGACTGACTCTGAGTGTATGTGTCTATGTTACAGACTGTATCTATGAGTGTGTGTCTGACAGACTGCATGTATGTATGAGTGTGTGTCTGCGACAGACTGTATGTATGTATGTATGAGTGTGTCTGTGAACGACTGCATGTATGAGTGTGTGTGTGTCTGACAGACTGTATGTATGTGTGAGTGTGTGCCTGGCAGACTGTGTGTATGTATGTATGAGTATATGTGTCTATGTGACTGACTGTATATGACTGCATGTGATTGTGTGTATGTGCTGTTGTCTGGCTCCTAGATTTTTTTCCTGGCTCCTAAAACTTAACCAAGTTAAGGTTGTCAAGCCCTGGTATAAATGTTACTAGTTATATACATATATTTGGGGTCCACCTTAAGCTTTTGGAAATGGTGGAAATATTGAATATTTTACAGTTTATTTTCTGGTCAGAAATGTAATGTTTGTTTGCTGAGAGTGTAGTGGATGCATGGAATAGTCTTCCAGTAGAAGTGGTAGAGGTTAATACAGTAAATGAGTTTAAGCATGCATGGGATAGGTATAAGGCTATCCTTGATATAAGATAAGGCCAAGGACTAATGAAAGGATTACATTACTGACAGGGTAGTGGATGCATGGAATAGTCTTCCAGTAGAAGTGGTAGAGGTTAATGCAGTGAAGGAGTTTAAGCATGCATGGGATAGGTATAAGGCTATCCTAGATATAAGATAAGGCCAAGGACTAATGAAAGGATTACATTACTGACAGGGTAGTGGATGCATGGAATAGTCTTCCAGTAGAAGTGGTAGAGGTTAATACAGTAAATGAGTTTAAGCATGCATGGGATAGGTATAAGGCTATCCTAGATATAAGATAAGGTCAGGGACTAATGAAAGGATTACATTACTGACAGGGTAGTGGATGCATGGAATAGTCTTCCAGTAGAAGTGGTAGAGGTTAATGCAGTGAGGGAGTTTAAGCATGCGTGGGATAGATATAAGGCTATCCTAGATATAAGATAAGGCCAGGGTCCAATGAAAGTATTACTTTACTGAGAGGGTAGTGGATGCATGGAATAGTCTTCCAGTAGAAGTGGTAGAGGTTAATACAGTGAAGGAGTTTAAGCATGCATGGGATAGGTATAAGGCTATCCTAGATATAAGATAAGGCCAGGGACTAATGAAAGTATTACTATACTGAGAGGGTAGTGGATGCATGGAATAGTCTTCCAGTAGAAGTGGTAGAGGTTAATACAGTGAAGGAGTTTAAGCATGCATGCAATAGGTATAAGGCTATCCTAGATATAAGATAAGGTCAGGGACTAATGAAAGTATTACTTTACTGAGAGGGTAGTGGATACATGGAATAGTCTTCCAGTAGAAGTGGTAGAGGTTAATACAGTGAAGGAGTTTAAGCATGCATGGGATAGATATAAGGCTATCCTAGATATAAGATAAGGCCAGGGACTAATGAAAGTATTACATTACTGAGAGGGTAGTGGATGTATGGAATAGTCTTCCAGTAGAAGTGGTAGAGGTTAATACAGTGAAGGAGTTTAAGCATGCATGGGATAGGTATAAGGCTATCCTAGATATAAGATAAGGCCAGGGACTAATGAAAGTATTACTATACTGAGAGGGTAGTGGATGCATGGAATAGTCTTCCAGTAGAAGTGGTAGAGGTTAATACAGTGGAGGAGTTTAAGCCTGCATGGGATAGGTATAAGGCTATCCTAGATATAAGATAAGGCCAGGGACTAATGAAAGTATTACATTACTGAGAGGGTAGTGGATGCATGGAATAGTCTTCCAGTAGAAGTGGTAGAGGTTAATCCAGTGAAGGAGTTTAAGCATGCATGGGATAGGTATACAGCTATCCTAGATATAAGATAAGGCCAGGGACTAATGAAAGTATTACTTTACTGAGAGGGTAGTGGATGTATGGAATAGTCTTCCAGTAGAAGTGGTAGAGGTTAATACAGTGAAGGAGTTTAAGCATGCATGGGATAGGTATAAGGCTATCCTAGATATAAGATAAGGTCAGGGACTAATGAAAGTATTACATTACTGAGAGGGTAGTGGATACATGGAATGGCATTCCAGCAGAAGTGGTAGGTTCATACTGATGTATGTTTTATGGTGTACACACAGCTCGCTGACTATATTTCATGTAACAGTGATAAAATGCACCTGCCTGATGTAGATGTTGTGCTGTGAATGTATCTGTTGTATACCAAGGATCCTGGTAATGTTGGTGGGAACTTGGTGATATAATATACACTGTGACAAGCTTTATTTTTACTGCTGCTATACCCGGCTAGCAAAAATGCTGTCCCCCCCAGATTTTTGGGGGTTCCTACACCCATGCACTCACTCACACTGACATACACTCATTCACGCACTGTCGGCTTTTAACTTACCTGCTGCAAGCATCTTTCTTTGCTTTGAGATCTGTGGCAAAGGAAGAGTTCCGTTTAAATCCACTTGTTTTATATACCAAGTTAGCTCCATGTGTGAGTTTGTTCATTACTAATGGCCTGCTGGTTTTGAGATGGCTCCAGGCTGTCTCAGGATGGATCCCAGAGACAATAGGACAATGGGCTATAGCCTGAGACATCCTGGCAAGTTATGGATTAGGGGTAATTGGTTTAAGAGTTCAAGGGAGGGGATCTTAATTAGGGTTATCAGTCAGGGCTATTTCAATGTAATTATAATTCTAATGTTTGTTTTCATTGGGAGTGGATACTGTATTTGGTGTGCTGGGGGAAGCTGGGTTGGGATTATACTGTAATCCATTTATCTATCCAGATGTGGGGAGGAGTTCTAGCAGAGCATAAAAAGAATGATTTAAAAGCTGAATAAACACACTGATTTTACCCCTTCATGAAGTCTTGACTCATGTTTGGGGAACTGGGATTTTATATTCACTTTGCATCGTATTTCGGCTGTTTATTCGTGAGTAAGCTGCACAGGGCTCATTTATTAAATATGGGTTCCTTTACACTGGTGGCAAGCGGCGGGATTTCTCCCGAATGGATGTATTTAATTTAACCGAAAAAGGAAGTGAATGGCGCATAGATACGAACGGCTGAAACGAACAACACTTAAAGAACTGCTGGAAGCTCGAGGCATAGTGGCAAGCAACAAGACGAAAGCCACGATAATAGCCGAATTACTGGAGAGCGACCGAACCAGCGAGGTACAAATGGCGAATGCAGAAGAAACAGAGTTTCAGAAAGATGTGAGATGGAGACTCAGTTTGGTAGGACCGAATCCTGCACCAGAGATTGTGGTACAAATCATGGCACAAGCTTCGGAAGCAGAGATCCGCCGGGAAGCATGGGAGACCAGAGAAAGATCACCACAAATGGATATACTGTCACTACCAGGATCATCTGTGCGGCGGCCACGTAAGATAAATTATGCTGCTTTTAAAAATTTTATAGAAAGCGAAATGGATATTGATAATTATCTGCAGGACTTTGAAAGACAGTGTGTATTAGAAGATGTGGATAAAACTAATTGGCCTGCAATATTGAGCAGCAAGCTATCAGGCAGAGCAGCAGAAGCCTTTAGAGCGGTACCTGATGTGGACATGCAAAATTATGAAAAAATGAAGGAGATTTTGTTAGCCCGTTATGCAGTTACACCGGAGGCACACAGGAGAAAATTCCGGTCGCTCCGCAAGCAGGGCAAAGACTCTTACACAGAGTGGGCATTCCGCATGCAACGCGCTGCCAGTAACTGGATGCAGGGATGCCAGGCGACTACACTGGAGGATGCATTACAATTGTTATTATTGGAGCAGTTTTTTGACCACACTCCTACAGATACCAGGGATTGGGTCAGAGACAGAAAGCCGCTGTCAGTAGAAGAGGCAGCACGTCTAGCAGACGAATTTCATGAGAGCAGACGGATAGATCACAACTGGGGAGCTTCAGGATTTCTACCGCGGTATCACGCTCAAGCTCCAGTACCGCAACCGAAACCAGTACCACTGTTGAGTCAACCTACTTCCACTGGGGTTCAGAAAACTGCACCGATGTGTTTTGGGTGTAAGCAGGTGGGACACATAAAACCTAATTGTCCACACCGTAATACTGATCGATGGGGGCGAGCACCAGCCCCACCAACGAGAGCAGCTGCTCATTGTGTACAAGAGGATTACAACTATTCTACGCAAGGGGGTGACCACACTAATTCAGAGAATTGGTCCATGCTACACGAGGTCAACCCAGTTCAAGCAGCAGATGACAATCGGGCGCACCATCAACAGACCGTGTGACTTAATGGGCAGGAAGCCAGAGGACTGAGAGACACTGGAGCTACGATAACTCTGGTACAACCACACCGTGTCAAACCATCCCAACATACTGGACGCTCCGTGGCTGTAAGGGTGGCGGGGGGGCTATTCACAAGTTACCCACTGCCATGGTACACGTTGACTGGGGCACCGGGGCTAAGGCTGTGGAGGTGGGCATCATGCCAGAGGTACCGGCGCAGGTTTTGCTGGGAAACGATTTGGGGTGCTTGACTTCTCAATTTATACAGCCGACTACAGCAGGAGCGCTCCCAGTCACCACCAGACAACAGGTACGAGCTACGGACACCTCACACTCCACGGATGACCCGATAGGCACTAATAATGCTTCTGTAGATTCTAGTCCTAACATGTATTGGGGCACTCCCACCGACTTTGGGCAGGCTCAGAGGGAGGATAGCACTTTAAGTGGGTACAGGAGGGAGTCAGATAAACCCCAGGGAGACGTAGGACAGGAAAGGTTCCAGTGGGAAAAAGGTTTACTATATCGGATAACAGAGGGGGCGGGACACCCAACAGGTGATGAAAAAACAGTTAGTGGTACCCCGCAAATATAGGGCAGAGTTATTACGGAATAGCCACGATATACCCTTAGCAGGACATCTAGGGATTAAGAAAACCCGAGATAGGTTGACTCAGACATTTTTTTGGCCAGGTGCTACCCAAGATTTACAAAATTATTGTAGAACCTGTGATGTATGCCAAAAAGTAGGAAAGAGGGGTGACCACCCCCGAGCGAAATTAAGACCTCTTCCCATAATAGAGGAACCTTTTTTCAGAGTGGCAGTGGATTTGGTAGGACCCCTTAGTAAGCCTAGTCCATCGGGTAAGAAATATATTCTTACGGTGGTGGACTATGCTACACGCTACCCGGAAGCTATAGCCTTACCTAATATCACAGCTGAAACCGTAGCTGAAGCTCTCATCAAAGTATTTACTTGAGTTGGGTTCCCTAGGGAAATAGTATCCGACCAAGGGACCCAATTCACAGCGGTAGTTACTCAGCAGCTCTGGCAGAGCTGCGGAGCAAAACCCATACTGAGTTCTCCCTATCATCCCCAGACGAACGGGCTCTGCGAACGTTTTAATGGCACTCTAAAACAGATGCTAATCACGTTCACAGAGACCTGGTGGAACTGGGAAAAGTTCCTTCCCCACCTGCTGTTCGCATACCGGGAGGTACCCCAGGCATCCACCGGATTCTCTCCTTTCGAACTGTTATATGGAAGGAGAGTCCGAGGACCCCTGGACCTGGTCCGCGAGCACTGGGAAGGGGATATGGGAGAATCAGGCACGCCGATAGTACCATTTGTTTTAGAGTTGAGAGACCGACTGCAGGCGCTTACTCAATCGGTAAGGAAAAACATGCAGGCGGCTCAACAACGTCAGAAACACTGGTACGATAGGAGAGCTAGAGATCGTATTCTAGAGATAGTTCAAAAAGTGTTAGTCCTCAAACCGACCAAAACAGATAAGTTACAGGCCTCTTGGCAAGGGCCCTACAAAGTAGTAGCCAGGGTCAGCGACACTACGTACATAGTAACAGATTGTAACAATGAAAGGATCCGCAGGTCTTTTCATGTTAATATGTTGAAACCCTACTTTGAGAGGCCAGAGGAAGTCTCTGCAGTATGCGCTCCGGCGCTTGAAGATAGTGAGGGTATTCCCTTGCCCAACTTGCTCCACAAAGAACAAAGCTCCATCATGTTTGGGGAACTGGGATTTTATATTCACTTTGCATCGTATTTCGGCTGTTTATTAGGGAGTAAGCTGCACAGGGCTCATTTATTATATATGGGTTCCTTTACAAGATCCTCATGTGAAGGAGGTCTCAGCCAATCATGGGAGGTTTCTGAACTCTCAGCCAATCAGGAGAGTTGATAAGTCTCACCTGATTGGCTGAGACCTCCTTTAATCAAGGAACACAGGGAAAAAAAGAAAAAGACCGCTGCATGGAGCAGCAAAGTGCCGCCTCTGCCAGGGTGCCGCCTGAGGCAGCTGCTCCCACTCTGCCCCATTACAGGGCCGGCCCTGTGTACTAGGATCTCTAGGACCCATGACAATTATCTGTATTGGCACCCTCTGCTCATGAAAAAGTTTAAATTTCACTTTTTTTTAATTTGATCAGTTTCAATATTTTTTTTATGCCTTCCTGGTAAAAACAACATCTAAGTTATACAGTCCTATTTAGTTTTATTGAGTCAAAACAAAATTGCATGAAATCATAGTACTCAAATAAAATTTAGGCTAGACATGTGGTATCACATTTAGAAGAAATGTAATTATGCCACATACAGAAGCCCATTCAATAAGTCACACGCAGGGAACCACATCAGGAACCACATGAAGGCGCCCATTAAATATGTCACATGCATAGGCCATTTGTAGAGCTCATTAAAAGGATACATAAAATCTGCCCCTTGACTTGCTAATTTGCCCCCGAGACTTGCCAATTCTCCCCAGGAAGAGGAGCCGTGCAGATTTTCACTGGGTGCAGGGTGGGAGGTATTGGGAGAGGGGCAAGAGATGCTAGAGATTTTTTTTTTTTTACTATAAGTGAGTTTACAAAGGAAGAGGTTTGACTTCAGCTGTCTAAAGTAAAGACAAACAAGTTGATGGGCCCTGATGGGATACACCCAAAGTTATGAAAAGTACTGAGTGGAGAACTAGCAAAACTGCTAATAGATTCATTTAAACAATCATTGTTAACAAGAGTAGCCCCAGAAGACTGGAAATTAGGAAATGTGCCCACTACAAGAAAGGTAGTAGGGAGGAGGCGGGCAACTATAGACCAGTAAGTCTTACTTCAGTAGTGGGGGAAATAATGGAAACCTTGTTAAAGAATAGGATTGTTGAACATCTAAAATCACATGGATTTCAAGATCAGAGACAACATGGGTTTACTTCAGGGAGATCATGCCAAACTAATCTTATAGATGTTTTTGATTGGGTGACTAAAATAATAGATCAGGGTGGTGCAGTAGACATTGTTTACCTAGATTTCAATAAATTGCAATCTGTTGCTGAAAATGGTCAGAGCTGTGGCAACTAACATTTATTGTGGATAAGTGCAGGATTATACACCTTGGGCGTAAAAACCCCAAAGCAGAATATAGACTATTTGATACTGTCCTAACCTCAACATCCACCCACGTAACTTCCCCAGAGTCCCACATAGCTGCACCAGTGTCACAGTCCACCCACAGAGCTTTCCACTAGTGTACCACATAACTGCCCCAGTGTCACAATCCACCCACAGAGCTTTCCACTAGTGTCCCACATAACTGCCCCAGTGTCACAATACACTCACAGAGCTGTCCTTGCATCACACTACCCTCATAGAACTGTCCTTGTGTCACATTGCCCCTACACAGATTAACCATGTTTTAGAATACTCTCATAGCATTGCCCCAGTGTCACAATGCACACACAGAGCTTGCCCAGTGTTGCACTCTCTCATCCTCTCCCCTACATACCAGTTACAAGATGCGCTGAGGAGATGAGGAAGAGCCATGCAAATCCTCTTCTCTCATCCACAGCACAGCAGAATCCTCTTCCAATAGATGATGGAGAAGAAAGAGCACCTACCACTATATTATTGCTTGCTCCACTTTTAGAAACTTTCACCCATTGTTGTTTTCTGTCAATAACTCTTGGAGTGTAACGAGTTTCACAAAGATAAATATACTGTATTTGCTGAGATTTAGGATGAAAAAAGAAAAGGTCTGGGTCTAAGACTACTCTAAAGGGATTTTTTTTACTTGTAAATATTCACATGTAAACTGTTTTACAATTTTAACCCTTAAGGACCAGGGATTTTCTGGGCCACTGACCAGAGCGATTTTTGATATGTGGCTGTTGAAACATAATTTTCTACTCTAAAAGGTACTTATATGTTGACTCATGGGTCAGTAAAATTCAATGTACAAACGTATATATAATTGAATTGAATTTGAAATGTGACATATTGAGCAAAAGATTACATAAATAATGTAAATAAACCACTTTGAAATGTTTGAATGCAAAATTTAATGAATCAATTGTAATTTTAGGGGAAAAGTCCGAAGATAACTAATTGTGCCTTAAATTCTTTTCTACTATGTGAGGTAAGTAGTGTTCATTCAAAATCTCTCTACCCCTCCTCCCCCATATCTGTTCTCTCTCTCCCCTCCTCCCCCATATCTGTTCTCTCTCTCCCCTCCGCCCCCATATCTGTTTTCTCTCTCTCCCCTCCTCCCCCAAATCTGTTCTCTCTCCCCTCCTCCCTCATATATGTTCTCTCTCTCCCCTCCTCCCCCACATCTGTTCTCTCTCCCCTCCTCCCCCATATCTGTTCTCTCTCTCCCCTCCTTCCCATATCTGTTCTCTCTCCCCTCCTCCCCATATCTGTTCTCTCCCCCTCCTCCCACTCCTCCCCCATATCTGTTCTCTCTCTCCCCTCCTTCCCATATCTGTTCTCTCTCTCCCCTACTTCCCATATCTGTTCTCTCTTCTCTCCTCCCCCATATCTGTTCTCTCTTCTCTCCTCCCCCATATCTGTTCTCTCTCTCCCCTCCTTCCCATATCTGTTCTGTCTCTCCCGTCCTTCTCATATCTGTTCTCTCTTCTCCCCTCCCCCATATCTGTTCTCTCTCTCCCCTCCTCCCCATATCTGTTCTCTCTCTCCCCTCCTCCCCATATCTGTTCTCTCTCTCCCCTCCTTCCCATATCTGTTCTCTCTCTCTCCCCTCCTCCCCATATCTGTTCTCTCTCTCCCCTCCTTCCCATATCTGTTCTCTCTCTCCCCTCCTTCCCATATCTGTTCTCTCTTCTCTCCTCCCCCATATATGTTCTCTCTCTCCCCTCCTTCCCATATATGTTCTCTCTCTCCCCTTCTTCCCATATCTGTTCTCTGTCTCCCCTCCTTCCCATATCTGTTCTCTCTTCTCTCCTCCCCCATATCTGTTCTCTCTCTCCCCTCCTCCCCATATCTGTTCTCTCTCTCCCCTCCTTCCCATATCTGTTCTCTCTCTCTCCCCTCCTCCCCATATCTGTTCTCTCTCTCCCCTCCTTCCCATATCTGTTCTCTCTCTCCCCTCCTTCCCATATCTGTTCTCTCTTCTCTCCTCCCCCATATATGTTCTCTCTCTCCCCTCCTTCCCATATATGTTCTCTCTCTCCCCTTCTTCCCATATCTGTTCTCTGTCTCCCCTCCTTCCCATATCTGTTCTCTCTTCTCTCCTCCCCCATATCTGTTCTCTCTCTCCCCTCCTCCCCATATCTGTTCTCTCTCTCCCCTCCTCCCCATATCTGTTCTCTCTCTCCCCTCCTTCCCATATCTGTTCTCTCTCTCCCCTCCTCCCCATATCTGTTCTCTCTCCCCTCCTCCCCATATCTGTTCTCTCTCTCCCCTCCTTCCCATATCTGTTCTCTCTCTCCCCTCCTCCCCATATCTGTTCTCTCTTCTCTCCTCCCCCATATATTTTCTCTCTCTCCCCTCCTTCCCATATCTGTTCTCTCTCTCCCCTCCTCCCCCATATCTGTTCTCTCTCTCCCCTCCTCCCCCACATCTGTTCTCTCTCCCCCTCCTCCCCCATATCTGTTCTCTCTCTCCCCTCCTCCCCATATCTGATCTCTCTCTCCCCTCCTTCCCATATCTGTTCTCTCTCCCCTCCTCCCCATATCTGTTCTCTCCCCCTCATCCCACTCCTCCCCCATATCTGTTCTCTCTCTCCCCTCCTTCCCATATCTGTTCTCTCTCTCCCCTCCTTCCCATATCTGTTCTCTCTTCTCTCCTCCCCCATATCTGTTCTCTCTCTCCCCTCCTTCCCACATCTGTTCTCTCCCCCTCCTCCCCCATATCTGTTCTCTCTCTCCCCTCCTCCCCATATCTGTTCTCTCTCTCCCCTCCTCCCCATATCTGTTCTCTCTCTCCCCTCCTTCCCATATCTGTTCTCTCTCTCCCCTCCTCCCCATATCTGTTCTCTCTCTCCCCTCCTTCCCATATCTGTTCTCTCTTCTCTCCTCCCCCATATCTGTTCTCTCTCTCCCCTCCTTCCCATATCTGTTCTCTCTCGCCCCTCCTCCTCCATATCAGTTCTCTCTCTCCCCTCCTTCCCATATCTGTTCTCTCTTCTCTCCTCCCCCATATCTGTTCTCTCTCTCCCCTCCTCCCCATATCTGTTCTCTCTCTCCCCTCCTCCCCATATCTGTTCTCTCTCTCCCCTCCTTCCCATATCTGTTCTCTCTCTCCCCTCCTCCCCATATCTGTTCTCTCTCCCCTCCTCCGCATATCTGTTCTCTCTCTCCCCTCCTTCCCATATCTGTTCTCTCTCTCCCCTCCTCCCCATATCTGTTCTCTCTCCCCTCCTTCCCATATCTGTTCTCTATATCCCCTCCTTCCCATATCTGTTCTCTCTTCTCTCCTCCCCCATATATGTTCTCTCTCTCCCCTCCTTCCCATATCTGTTCTCTCTCTCCCCTCCTCCCCCATATCTGTTCTCTCTCTCCCCTCCTCCCCCACATCTGTTCTCTCTCCCCCTCCTCCCCCATATCTGTTCTCTCTCTCCCCTCCTCCCCATATCTGATCTCTCTCTCCCCTCCTTCCCATATCTGTTCTCTCTCCCCTCCTCCCCATATCTGTTCTCTCCCCCTCCTCCCACTCCTCCCCCATATCTGTTCTCTCTCTCCCCTCCTTCCCATATCTGTTCTCTCTCTCCCCTCCTTCCCATATCTGTTCTCTCTTCTCTCCTCCCCCATATCTGTTCTCTCTCTCCCCTCCTTCCCATATCTGTTCTCTCCCCCTCCTCCCCCATATCTGTTCTCTCTCTCCCCTCCTCCCCATATCTGTTCTCTCTCTCCCCTCCTCCCCATATCTGTTCTCTCTCTCCCCTCCTTCCCATATCTGTTCTCTCTCTCCCCTCCTCCCCATATCTGTTCTCTCTCTCCCCTCCTTCCCATATCTGTTCTCTCTTCTCTCCTCCCCCATATCTGTTCTCTCTCTCCCCTCCTTCCCATATCTGTTCTCTCTCGCCCCTCCTCCTCCATATCAGTTCTCTCCCCCTCCTCCCCATATCTGTTCTCTCCTCCCCCATATATGTTCTCTCCTCTCCTACTCCTTTCTCCTCCCCTCTCCTCTGTTCTCTTCACCCCTCCTCCTCCATATCTATTCTCTCCTCCACCTCCCACTCCTCCCCATATCTGTTCTCTCCTCCCCATATCTGTTCTTTCCTCTCCTTTTTTCTGTTCTCTCCTCCCCTCTCCTCTGTTCTCTTCCCTTCTCCTCCCCCTCCTCTGTTCTCTCTTCCCCTCTCCTCTGTTCTCTTCCGCCCTCCTCCCCCTCCTCTGTTCTCTCCTCCCCTCTTCTGCTCTTACCTCCCCTCTCCTCTGTTCTCTTCCATTCTCCACCCCCCTCCTCTGTTCTCTTCCCCTCTCCACCACTCTCCTCTGTTCTCTCCTCCCCTTCTCTGTTCTCTCCTTCCATCTCCTCTGTTCTCTTCCGCCCTCCTTCCCCTCCTCTGTTCTCTCCTCCCCTCTTCTGCTCTTACCTCCCCCAGTGCCTTTGGGATCTCCCCACCAGCTCTCCCCCAGCGCCTCTGAGATCTCCATACTAGCTCTCCCCCAGCGCCTCTGAGATCTCCCCACCAGCGCCTCTGAGATCACCCCACCAGCGCCTCTGAGATCACCCCACCAGCGCCTCTGAGATCTCCCCACCAGCGCCTCTGAGAACCCCCTCACCAGCGCCTCTGAGATCTCCCCACCAGCGCCTTTGAGATCTCCCCACCAGCTCACACACGGCGTTGCAGGAAGCGGCAGTAGTGGAGCACTCTGGGGTGTTTCACCCAAGCCGCACACCTCTAAGTCCGGCCCTGTTTATACTTAAATGTTCTTCCTTTTTCCAAACTTAAGGAGCAGGAAAGCACAGAATGTACTGATGATGCCCCCATGTATTGTAATGTAACCTGCTCCTGTTTCTGCAGAAATGAAAATACTTTGTGACCATTTGTAGGTTTCTGTTTCTTTATTAAAATTCCTATGCATTACAAACTACTTATTTTCATATTTTATAGACACAAGAAGATGTTATAAAATTACTTGAAGATATTGGATGTATATTGGTAAGTCATTATTACCATACAACATTGTACACACGTGTTTTAGATAAGCATTGTTCTATAATGGTGGGATTTATATTGTTACACATATTTCTTTTATAGTACAGTCCTGAAGAAGCAGCCGAATGTATTAACAATAAGGTACGTACATCATTCATTAATGGCAAACTAACTGTGAGGAACTTTGCCAATTTTGCTTCTTAGTTAATGTCTAGACCAGTGATGGCGAACGTTTTTGGTCCCGAGTGCCCAATTTTTGACAGACACAAATTTGCAGACCACAAAGTGCCAACACCGCATACTCACACATGCTTATACTCATACACAAACACACTCATACACACGCACACTCATACACACACTTTTACTTATACTCATACTCACACACACTTATACTCATACAGACACTTATACTCATACACACACTTATACTTATACTCATGCGCACGCACACTTATACTTAAACTCACACACACATTTACACTCACACACACTCATACTTATACTCACACATACACACACATATACTCATACACACACTTATACCCATACACACACACACACTTATACTCATACAGACACTTATACTCATACAGACACTTATACTCATACAGACACTTATACTCATACACACACTCATACACACACTCACTTATACTCCCACATACACTTATACTCATACTCACACACTTATACCCAAACACACACACTTATACTCATACAGACACTTATACTCATACAGACACTTATACTCATACACACACACACTTATACTCATACTTACACACACTTATACTCATACTCATACTCACACACACACACACTTATCATATTCATACTCACACACACACACACTTATCATACTCATACACACACTTATCATACTCACACACACACTTATCTTTTTTGATATTCACACACACACTTGTCATATTCATACTCACACACGCACACACTTACACTTATACTCAAACACACACACTGTGGCGGAACCAACCTCGCCACTATTTTCTGGAGAAGCCTGGTTGCTCGCCTGCTGCCTCTGGACTATGGCCCCATGGTAAAAGCTTGTATTTTCCCCTGCAGAAAGGCTTGTTCGTGCCTTTCTGCCTGGGTGTTCAGTAGATTGAATCTACCGAACCAACTCACAAATGAACGGACCACCTGGGTAAGGGATGTGCCATAGCACTATACGTTAATATTGTTAGTTAGTTATATTCTGTTAGTATATTGGTTATGTGTAATGTTTAATTCTGTGAGCAGACCACTCTGAAGGTTTATAATGTGACAGTGACTCCAATAGTTTACCCCAACATCCATTGTTCTGTAGTAACTGGATTAACTGGTAAACTGATTATGTTGTGTACATTACTGTGTGTATTGTAATTAGGTCTACTTACTCTATGTTAATTCCTATTTGGTTTGCAGTCTGAATGTCTAATGTTTTCCTAGCCCCAGTTAGTTAGAGAACTATGTTTAGTTCCATCCCCCCTCCCCCCCCCCCCATTGTATACTAATGTCTGTGATGTCATGTGTATGTCTTTTTATAAGTCTGCGTTGTTACACAAATAAAGGAGTTGTTCAATCTTGCTGTACCTAACTGCTAGATGTCCTGTCTATTTGGGTACAAAGAGCAAGGGTCCAGGAAAGACTTGCTGGGTGTGACGGTCCGTTACAATTGGTGGCAAGCGACGGGATGGTTCTCACAGCCCAGAAGTACAGCTACAAGGCAACACCATTTCCTGGATTTATAATTTGAGGGCAACGCATGTCTCAGTACAGCGACCCTGACAGCAGCAGGATGGAACCAGGCTGGACCCAAACAGCAGTTCCATATGAGGAGGAAGACCTGGATGGCCGGGATGCAATAAGGAAAGGCATCTGGTACCAGGCACTGGATAACGTACAGTATCAGTAGGGCGAGGGACTCCCCAGTGAGGAGCAGCGACAGTAGACGCTACTGGCACTGCGGATGCCCTTCCTGGGAGAGCAGCCCCTGGAGCAATGGGTAAAGGAGCTCGAGCACCGGGTATGGCAGGAGCTATGGCTAGAGGATGCCTACCAGGCACTCTGGTGGTATACAGTTCGGTAAACACCCTGGACAGTGGAGCATGATAACCCGGAGGGAGAAGAGTTTAATGGCCCTGGCTTGCTGTGGGAGGCTTTCAAAGAAGCTGACTTTGGGAGCCCTGATGAGACCCGGTTCCAAGATATTTTTTACTGGAGGGAGGGTATACAAGACTGGCATGACCCCCACAAAGTTAGACCAGACTTGACGCACCTGGTATCCCTAGAATGGGAACTGGAGCAGGATTACAAGCACCTGTTCCGCTCCATTGAGGATACCCAGCAGGAGAGCATCGTGGCAGACCCAGGTCCAGAGCCCTTCAGCTGGGAGGATATCGTAGAGATGTACTGGGAGGACCTCCAGCCGGCAAGTGGAGATGGGACCGAGGTCTCTCCACTGGCCCCACAGGGAGAGGAGAGCATCGTCTCCATCCCCCAGCGGCAGTGTGATTTGCAGGGAACAGAGAGCCCAGCCTCCATTCCCCAGGGGCAGTGTGATTTGCGTGGAACAGAGAGCCCAGTCTCCTTTCCTTAGCGGCAGGCTGAGTTACAGGGGGCAGAGACAGTAGGTCCTGTCCCCCAGAAGCAGAGTGTTTTATTGGGAGAGGAGAGCCTTGTCCTCCCTCCCCAGCGGCAGATACAGCACGGATTAGAGAGCCCAGCCTCCTTTCCCCAGCGGCAGAGTGTCCAGCAGGGAATAGAGAGCCCACTCTCCTTTCCCCAGCAGCAGGACTCTGTATTGGGAGCGGAGACAGTCGGTCTTCCTCCCCAGCGGATGGGAGTAGGTATGGGAGAGGAGCTTGTTACCCCCTCTCCCCAGCGACAGCTTAACGTACCAGGGGGAGACAGTAAGCCCCACAACCGTGCAGATGGGACCATGGTCTCTGCACTTACAGCACAGGGGGTAGGGACAGTCGGTCCTGTCCCCCAGCAACAGGGCTCTTTAGCCAAAGGGGAGGAAGTCGGTCTCCCCCCACAGCAGCATGGTGGTTTGTCCAAAGGGGAGACAATCGGTCTCCCCCTCCAGCAGCAGAGCTGTGTATCCAAAGGGGAGACAGTTGGTCTACCCCTCCAGCAACCAGGCTCCAACCAGGCTACTTCTGTGGTAGTGCTGGCACCAGGGCAGAGTAACGCTGGTCTCTTCCCACTCAGCAACCCACATAGGCAGCCTACCAGTCCCCCACACAGCCGTGGTGAGGCACCTGGACATGGACAAGTTTCTCCCATACTCAGGTGTAGTAACCATTTCTTGTGGGTGGGCTGTACTGCTGTTTCTGTTTTGTGGGTGGGCTGCTGGACTAACCAGGGCACTGACCGGCAGGAGGTCAGATACCCTGTTAGTCTGTTTGGAAAAGGGGAGAGATGTGCCGGAACCAACCTCGCCACTATGTTCTGGAGAAGCCTGGTTGCTCGCCTGCTGCCTCTGGACTATGGCCCCATGGTAAAACCTTGTATTTTCCCCTTCAGAAAGGCTTGTTCGTGCCTTTCTGCCTGGGTGTTCGGTAGATTTAATCTACCGAACGAACTCACAAATGAATAAATAGGATAAACCTGGTATACACAAAAACACACTCCCAAGCTAACACACAAAGAAAGAGCAAAGCAAAATATAGCAAAAAATATAAGCAATAGTAGATAAAAATTTCAGCACATGCAAAAACAATATTGTAAATGAAACCAATTTAGATATCAAATTAATACAGTTGAGCAATGGATTAAATGTAAACATAAAATATATGAAATGAAATGCACATAAAGAGCAGGTATATATAGAAAAATTAAAAAAAATTAAATATGTAAAAAAAAAATAAAGTATATATATATAAAAATAAATATAAAATGATGAAAATGTAGCCAAAGCAGGATGATCAAGCCGATAAAGCACAGAAATCTTCTTGCAATCTGTAAGAGAAATATAAAACCAAATAGTGTAGATTGGAAAAAATATAGATTTATTTGCGCTTTAAAATCTACTTACAAGATTTAAAAACAGAACTGGCAAAGATCAAAGGTATCAGATCTTGAAACAAACTTCAAACACGCGACTCAGTCCATGATACGGAGAATCCTATGATGGTATAGCCGGCAAGATAGTCTCCATACCCGGAAGTAGGTGAAAAAGTAAGTCGGGAGTTGTAGTTACACTTTGAATAAAAAACTCTACGCGTTTCGTGACCGACAACGTCACTTCCTCAGGAGCAATGAGGATGTGCAACAGGAGCATGTTTAAATAGAACTTCATGCAGCTGTCACCAATGATTGTTGTAATTGGAAAAAAAACCTCGTTAAGAATTTATCCAAAAGCGATTCAATTTAACATTATTTCACTGAAACATGGTAACAAGATCATATTGCAAATACATAATAAAATATACATTGAATGTGGCAAAGATGATGATAAGTGCACAATTGTAAACACAACTGCATTTAGAATAAATGAATAATAAAGTGACTAGTGAAGAAAATATATAAGATGACTTTTCAACAACAGTAATTGTTCTATTTGCTTGGTGCATATAATTTAACAACAAGTTTAATAGGCTAATTAAGAATTTGAAGTAGATTTGAAAAGTTCATATAAAAATTGCACATAGAATATATAATTATGAGTGCTATTACTATTAAATTTGAAAAGTAATAAAGTGACTTATGTGAAAGTGCTTTATAGATAAATAGAGACGCCTTTTTGGTCTTGGTGTATATAATTATAATGCAAGCATAATAGACAATTTTAAAAGAGGATTTTGTTTAAAAAAGCAATAATTGGATGAATTTTTAATATGGGGATTGCACATAAATAATATATATAAAAAAAAAATGTCTTATAAAAATGTTTTATACATATATACATAATAACACAATAAACCAATTGGCACATATATGCTTATAAACACATCAATAATATAAATCATACTAATATATAAATAATATTACATCAACAACAAAAAAAACATTTTTTATCAGTGGAAACTGAGACAATCCAAAAGAAGTAAGAAATTTGAAAACAAGAAAACATTTTACAAGAAAATAAGGGAAGATTGTACATGTAGAAATGTTTCTCAAGAATTATTTGTTTCTCAGGAATTTTTTGTAAAAGCCTTCAGCTCAAAATCTAAATTAAGACCACTTGGATATATTGTGTCTAATTTATAAATCCATCTGGCCTCATAACTGTCAAGTTGGTCACCATAACTGCCTCCTCTCCAATTATTTTGGACCGGTTCAATCGCCACAAAAGATAGGCCAGTCGGATCTCTTCTATAACATGTAAGAAAGTGGTTGGAAAGGCCATTGGTTGTGAGCCCTCTATTAATATTTCTTAGATGTTCCGATATTCTTATGCTAAGAGTTCTTGATGTTCTACCTACATATAATTTGGAACATGGGCATCTAACACAGTAGATGACTCCTTTAGTCTTACAGGTTATGACTTGTTTGATGTTAAATACATCTTGGTTCGACATATTTATAAAAGTAGCCTGATGTCTCGGTATGCTTGGGTTGTTTATGCAGCCCATACAACGGCCACATTTATAAAAGCCGGGAGGGAGATTAAACATATTCGTTTGTTTTTTAATCGAGTAATTGTCTGTAGGTGCTAACAATAATTGTAAATTGGGTGCCCTAGAGAATACCCCCCTTGGACTTGGGGTGATAATATCTCTAAGGACAGGATCCCCCTTGAGGACATTCCAATATTTCTTAATAATATTTTTGATTACAAAAGCCTGATCACTATATTCGGTGATAAACAGAATATTATTATTGAGTTGTTCATTGACATTAGATTTATGCTGAACAGCCAGAATATCTTGACGTGACAGTTTGCAAACTCTGTCGCGGGCAGACTTAAGTAGATGGTAATTGAACCCCTTATCTGAGAATTGTTGTTCCATTTCTGCTAGTTGTTTAGAAAAAACTGATTCCTCATAACAGTTTCTTTTGATTATCCTAAATTGCCCATAAGGTATATTATTTAGCCATGGAGTATGGTGGAAACTATCTGAGGGTATATAACCATTGCAATCAACGGATTTTTTAAAAGTTTTGGTCTGGATGGAGCCATCTTTAATATAGATCTCCAGATCCAAAAATTCCACTGATATAGGGGAACTATTATGAGTAAATCTCAGATTGTATGGGTTATTATTGAGATAAAGCAGAAATTGATCAAGGGTAGTGGTATCCCCTTGCCAGATAAACAGACAATCGTCTATATACCTGCGCCAGAGTACCAGGTTCACGCCGTATGGGCAACTATCCCAAATAAACTCGTCCTCCCATTTGCCCATAAAGAGATTTGCATAACTAGGCGCGAACCTGGTACCCATGGCTGTCCCCTCTAGTTGAAGATAGTGACTGTCATCAAACCAAAAAGTGTTGTGGGAGAGTGTAAAAGCAACACATTGGACTATAAAGTCTATTTGACTATTGTGAAGATCTGAGTATTTGGCTAAAGAATATTGTATAGCCTCACACCCTTGTAGGTGTTCAATCACCGTATATAAAGAGCTGACATCAACTGTGACTAGAATAAAATTTTCTTCCCAAGTTATATCTTTCAAGATATTAATAACCTGAGTTGTGTCTCTCAGGTAAGATCTTAACTTTTGTACTTCAGGTTGTAAAAATTTGTCAATGTACAAAGATAAATTGGCCGTGAGGGAGTTGATGCCCGATATAATGGGGCGACCTGGTGGTTTTTCTAAAGATTTATGTATCTTAGGAAGTTGATAAAAGAGGGGTGTTTTTGGAAACTTAATTAGAAGGAATTCATATTCCTTTGGGAGTAAGATGCCTTGAGAAAGGCCATCTTGTAATAGCTGTTCTAATTCAGTTTTAAATCTTTGACCAGGGTTATATTGCAGTTTTTGATAAGTTTTAATATCACTTAACAGGCGCAGACATTCTGCATTATATTGTTTGGTATCCATAATAACAATACCTCCACCCTTATCGGCTGATTTTATTGTTAGAGTTTTGCTCTCCATAAGAGATTGCAGGGCTAACCTCTCATTTTTAGTAAGATTGTCTCTGACATATGAGGTTGGTTTCAAGAGAATAAGGGTCCCCATATTGAAATGTTCCAAAAATTGGTTGAACATGATCTTAGATCCTTGAAACCAACCTCATATATATTGGTATATATTGGTGCCAATTGGTTTATTGTGTTATTATGTATATATGTATAAAACATTTTTATAAGACATTTTTTTTTTAATATATATTATTTATGTGCAATCCCCATATTAAAAATTCATCCAATTATTGCTTTTTTAAACAAAATCCTCTTTTAAAATTGTCTATTATGCTTGCATTATAATTATATACACCAAGCAAAAAGGCGTCTCTATTTATCTATAAAGCACTTTCACATAAGTCACTTTATTACTTTTCAAATTTAATAGTAATAGCACTCATAATTATATATTCTATGTGCATTTTTTATATGAACTTTTTAAATCTACTTCAAATTCTTAATTAGCCTATTAAACTTGTTGTTAAATTATATGCACCAAGCAAATAGAACAATTACTGTTGTTGAAAAGTCACCTTATATATTTTCTTCACTAGTCACTTTATTATTCATTTATTCTAAATGCAGTTGTGTTTACAATTGTGCACTTATCATCATCTTTGCCACATTCAATGTATATTTTATTATGTATTTGCAATATGATCTTGTTACCATGTTTCAGTGAAATAATGTTAAATTGAATCGCTTTTGGATAAATTCTTAACAAGGTTTTTTTTCCAATTACAACAATCATTGGTGACAGCTGCATGAAGTTCTATTTAAACATGCTCCTGTTGCACATCCTCATTGCTCCTGAGGAAGTGACGTTGTCGGTCACGAAACGCGTAGAGTTTTTTATTCAAAGTGTAACTACAACTCCCGACTTACTTTTTCACCTACTTCCGGGTATGGAGACTATCTTGCCGGCTATACCATCATAGGATTCTCCGTATCATGGACTGAGTCGCGTGTTTGAAGTTTGTTTCAAGATCTGATACCTTTGATCTTTGCCAGTTCTGTTTTTAAATCTTGTAAGTAGATTTTAAAGCGCAAATAAATCTATATTTTTTCCAATCTACACTATTTGGTTTTATATTTCTCTTACAGATTGCAAGAAGATTTCTGTGCTTTATCGGCTTGATCATCCTGCTTTGGCTACATTTTCATCATTTTATATTTATTTTTATATATATATATATATATATCCTTTTTTTTTTTTTTTTTTTTTACATATTTAATTTTTTCTAATTTTTCTATATATACTTGCTCTTTATGTGCATTTCATTTCATATATTTTATGTTTACATTTAATCCATTGCTCAACTGTATTAATTTGATATCTAAATTGGTTTCATTTACAATATTGTTTTTGCATGTGCTGAAATTTTTATCTACTATTGCTTATATTTTTTGCTATATTTTGCTTTGCTCTTTCTTTGTGTGTTAGCTTGGGAGTGTGTTTTTGTGTATACCAGGTTTATCCTAGTTGTTCACTATTTTGTTCGCTAATTGGGTATTGTGTAGTATACCTATACACACTCCTGCCCACTTAAGATCTAATTTTCACTCTCAACTTGAGACTTTTCCCTTTTTTGGGGCGGGAGGTCTCTTCCTTTTTCGCTCACAAATGAATAGACTACCTGGCTAAGGGATGTGCCATAGCACTATACGTTAATATTGTTAGTTAGTTATATTCTGTTAGTGTATTGGTTTATGTGTAAAGTTTAATTCTGTGAGTAGACCACTTATGTTGTGTACATTACTGTGTGTATTGTAATTAGGTCTACTCACTCTATGTTAATTCCTATTTGGTTTGCAGTCTGAATGTCTAATGTTTTCCTAGCCCCAGTTAGTTGGAGAACTATGTTTAGTTCCATCCCCCCCATTGTATACTAATGTCTGTGATGTCATGTGTATGACTTTTTATAAGTCTGTGTTGTTACACAAATAAAGGAGTTGTTCAATCTTGCTGTACCCAGTGCTGTATTTACCGCGAGGCATCCTAGGCGGATGCCTATGGCGGCAAATTTTGGGGGGCGGCAGCGCCCCCCAGCACTGAAAAAAAAAATGTCAAAAAAAAAAAATCCGGCCCTTTAAAAAAAAAAAAAAAAAAAAAGGCCGCGCTTGCAGGCAGAGACGGAGGTGAGAGGGGATCGGAAGATCCCCCCTCACCATCACTCTGCCTGCCAGGCTGCACGGGGAGCCGAACAGGCAGCACAGAGAAACCTCCGTGCTGCCTGTTCGGCTCCCCGTGCAGTGTGCCGACACGGAAGTCCCGACAGTCACGTGACGGGCGCGCTGACGTCATACGCGCGCCTGGTCACGTGACATGTCGGCACAATCGCCGGGAAGCCGAACAGCATGTATCAACATGCATGGAGTATAATTTAATATGCAGTTACATTTCTGACCACTAGATGGCCATGCATTTTATTTAGACACAACCCCACCTACATTGATAATGATTAGTAGTTACAATTGTTAATGATAGAACACCATAATTACCTACAAATTACCAGCATATACTCTGTATAGGAAAGGTAATATTACTAAATCATATAACTACTCAAGGTGGCTATTTATTAATCTGCTCTGTAAATGATAATGTATGTATTCTAGCTTAGATTTTATGAATGAGAATCTTAGATAATCTCTGGAGATTAGATATGACATATTTGGGTAAATAGCTAGACTATAAGAATTTATGGTTCTTGGTAATATCTATAGGATATTCCTCTGCCTTCCTTCTGCAGAAAGGATGACAGATAAACACCAGGCTAAAACATATAGATCCCAGAAATTGTGGGATTTAAGTTACATTTACCAAATATATATGCTAATGACATCCATAAAAATGGAGATTATGCTGGAAACAAATTACCCCATTTATACATTACCAGCAGAGGTTGGTTTGCAGTTGAGACTCCTTCCATTGAAGAATTGAGTGATGGGAGTTACTCCTGGGACTTAGCTCAATATTATGTGTATGGAGATGTCTATTGTTATAGTGAACATGTGCTATTAAAAGCCTCATATTCCCGAGTTCTCCCCAGAAGGAGAGAACTCAGCCCTTTTCTAAAACATTCCCATCTCTCACCCCACTAGTGGCAGCTCTCACCCCACTAGTGGCAGCTCTCCCAAAATCAGTCTCCCCAGGTCTTTTCAGGTATCTCTCGGTCTCCCTTTCTACACCTCCAGTATCAATCACTGTATCGTATCAGTGACGGCGACAATACATTCGGATGTCTGCCATATCAACTTTCGATGGTACTTTCTGTGCCTACCATGGTGACCACGGGTAACGGGGAATCAGGGTTCGATTCCGGAGAGGGAGCCTGAGAAACGGCTACCACATCCAAGGAAGGCAGCAGGCGCGAAAATTACCCACTCCCGACTCAGGGAGGTAGTGACCAAAAATAACAATACAGGACTCTTTTGAGGCCCTGTAATTGGAATGAGTACACTTTAAATCCTTTAATAGACTGAGACATCCTGGCAAGTTGGGGATTAGCAGTAATTCAATTAAGGGTCTAAGGGAGGGGATCTTAATTAGGGTCAGGAAAGGTTATCAGTAGGAGAAGAACAGTGGGGGAGTTAGGGTAATCAGGCAGGGCTATTTCAGCTGTAATTTGTGCAGTTGAATCAGTCTAATCTATTGGAGGGCAAGTCTGGTGCCATCAGCCGAGGTAATTACAGCTCCAATAGCAAATATTAAAGTTGCTGCAGTTAAAAAGCTTGTGGTTGGATCTTGGTATCGAGCTGGAATTCCGCCGCGAGGCAAGCTACCATCTGTCCCAGCCCCTGCCTCTCAGCGCCTCCCTGATGCTCTTGACTGAGTGTCCCGGGGGTCCGAAGCGTTTAAAAAAAGCGAAAAAAAAAATGTCAAAAAAAAAAAATGTCAAAAAAAAAAAATCCGGCCCTTTAAAAAAAAAAAAAAAAAAAAGGCCGCGCTTGCAGGCAGAGACGGAGGTGAGAGGGGATCGGAAGATCCCCCCTCACCATCACTCTGCCTGCCAGGCTGCACGGGGAGCCGAACAGGCAGCACAGAGAAACCTCCGTGCTGCCTGTTCGGCTCCCCGTGCAGTGTGCCGACACGGAAGTCCCGACAGTCACGTGACGGGCGCGCTGACGTCATACGCGCGCCTGGTCACGTGACATGTCGGCACAATCGCCGGGAAGCCGAACAGCATGGAGGGACCATGCTGCCTGCCTGCCAGGGAAAGGTAAGTGCTGATGGGAGACTGTGTGTGTGACTGAGTGTGATGGGAGTCAGAATGTGTGTGATGGGAGTCAGAATGTGTGTGATGGGAGACAGTGTGTGTGATGGGAGACAGTGTGTGTGATGGGAGACAGTGTGTGTGTGATGGGAGACTGTGTGTGTGTGATGGGAGACTGTGTGAGACTGAGTGTGATGGGAGTCAGAGTGTGTGATGGGAGACTGTGTGTGACTGAGTGTGATGGGAGTCAGAGTGTGTGTGATGGGAGACTGTGTGTGACTGAGTGTGATGGGAGTCAGAGTGTGTGTGATGGGAGACAGTGTGTGTGTGATGGGAGACAGTGTTTGTGACTGAGTGTGATGGGAGTCGGAGTGTGCGTGATGGGAGTAGGAGGTTGTGACTGAGTGTGATGGGAGTGTGAGCTTGATGTGAGTCTGAATGATGGGGCATGTCTTAGGTGTGTAAAGTGGGTGTGCAGCTTGGGTAGGGGGGTGCCCGGATTTTGTCTGCCTAGGGCAGCACAAAATCAAGATACACCACTGGCTGTACCTAACTGCTAGATGTCCTGTCTATTTGGGTACAAAGAGCAACAAAGAGCACGCCGAGCCCTCAGCTGTGGCACGCGGTCAGGTTCAGCTCTCACCGCTTATCTGCTCCGTTGTCCTGGAGGTGCAGGCATCAGTGTAATAGATTGGAGCCGCCGGTCACCTGCTTCTTCTCCAGATGATTGGCGCATGTGCGTTATGTGAAGAAGCGTTCAAGTCGGAAAGCAATTAACTGTTTAGTTAGTTTAGTTTAGTTAGTTTAGTTAGTAGTGTAGGTTCGCCACCGCTGATCTAGACAGATAGTGTTTGTCAACAGGAATAACTGTTACCATGCAAAACGTTACATTGTTTGTGAGGCTCTACTCAATAAAAAGAGAATAGCAGGGAACTGCAGGGAACTGACAAGGGAATTTCATTATTTAGGCCAACGTAGCCTATTCTCCAATGCAGCTGAATAGTTGAATTTTTCCAGCTTGGCTCCTTTGGTCTAGAGCAGGGGTCCTCAAACTACGGCCCGCGGGCCACATGCGGCCCGCCGAGGACATTTATGTGGCCCGCGGGGGGTGCTGCCGGCACCCACCCCGTTTACTTTTTTTTTTCTTTCTGGCAGCCGCAAAGGATGCGGCTGCAGGAAGAAAAAAAAAAAAAAAATTCACCGCTACCGGATGTGACGTTACGTCACATCCGGATCCGGTAACTGTTTCCCTCCTCCACAGGAGGACACCGCGCGAGACGTCCGGGGACACAGCAGCTGGAGGTAAGTGATGGGGAAGCGGGGGAGGAGGGAGGGATAACGAGCACTATTCCTGGCCTCTGACTGGCATAATATTCCTGGGCATCTGAATGGCAAAATATTCCTGGGCTTCTGACTGGCATCATATTCCTGGGCATCTGACTGGCATCATATTCCTGGGCATCTGACTGGCATCATATTCCTGGGCATCTGACTGGCATAATATTCCTGGGCATCTGACTGGCATATTATTCCTCGGCATCTGACTGGCATCATATTCCTGGGCATCTGAATGGCATAATATTCCTGGGCATCTGAAAGGCAAAATATTCCTGGGCATCTGAATGGCATAATATTCCTGGGCATCTGACTGGCATATTATTCCTCGGCATCTGAATGGCATCATATTCCTGGGCATCTGAATGGCATAATATTCCTGGGCATCTGAAAGGCAAAATATTCCTGGGCATCTGAATGGCATAATATTCCTGGGCATCTGACTGGCATCATATTCCTGGGCATCTGAATGGCATCATATTCCTGGGCATCTGAATGGCATAATATTCCTGGGCATCTGACTGGCATCATATTCCTGGGCATCTGACTGGCATCATATTCCTGGGCATCTGACTGGCATCATATTCCTGGGCATCTGACTGGCATCATATTCCTGGGCATCTGAATGGCATCATATTCCTGGGCATCTGAATGGCATCATATTCCTGGGCATCTGACTGGCATCATATTCCTGGGCATCTGAATGGCATCATATTCCTGGGCATCTGACTGGCATCATATTCCTGGGCATCTGACTGGCATAATATTCCTGGGCATCTGAATGGCATAATATTCCTGGCCATCTGACATCATATTCCTGGGCATCTGACTGGCATAATATTCCTGGGCATCTGACTGGCACACTATTCCCATTGAAATACTGGTAAGTTTGTTGATTTAACTTTACTTTAAATATTGTATTTGTTCTCGTTTTGTTCAAAATAAGATATATGCAGTGTGCATAGGAATTTCTTCATAGTTTTTATTTTTACTATAGTCCGGCCCTTCAACGGTCTGAGGGACAGTGAACTGGCCCCCTGTTTAAAAAGTTTGAGGACCCCTGGTCTAGAGTTTTAAATTCCCATATTAATTCTGTGCCATTCTCTCCTTCTTTTTATTTTTAGCAGATCTTAAAATGTATTGTAATGAGCCCAACATCACCAAAGAGCAGAAATATCAGTGGAGACATCTTTCATGGACACACTTACATTCTATTTAGGGAATTCATCTCAGAGCTGTAACTATGAGTGTGTCTGAGGATGTAATGATTCTCTGCCATTGTGTGATAAAGAGAAATAAAACTCTCTGGAAAATGATGACAAAAGGAAAGTTCTGTCGCTGAGGCATTTTATTAAGAACACGAAATACAAAACCCCCAAAACCCTGTCCCAGGTGTCCACAAATCTCAAAGTACAACAACAGGGATGGTGCAGGATTAGAGGAAACACTTAAAGAGCAAATAAAACAACAGTAATAGTGCAATCAGTGTAAAGCTACGTCAGTGATATACTAGGGGATGCACGCACAGACTATAGAGCAGGGGGCTGTCGGATATTAATAACCATAAAAATATAAATACGAGTTATTAATTATGAATCATTAAAAAATATGAAAATTGATGATTTATATCTACGGGTCCGACCAAAAATACCCATATAAAGAATTTGTTATGTATATAGAGAGTTTGGATGCCGTTTGTACAAAAGTAAATACAATGCAACAATTATTAATAAAATAATAATTAATTTACTGAATATAAAATAAAGAGCAAACGATAAGCAACAAAGTATAACAACAAAATACAATATCAATAGATATTAATCATAATTCACACAAATGACTTATAACAGAGGTGAATAAAATAGAACATGAATTATACAGCTCTGTAGCTGTATCAACATGCATGGAGTATAATTTAATATGCAGTTACATTTCTGACCACTAGATGGCCATGCATTTTATTTAGACACAACCCCACCTACATTGATAATGATTAGTAGTTACAATTGTTAATGATAGAACACCATAATTACCTACAAATTACCAGCATATACTCTGTATAGGAAAGGTAATATTACTAAATCATATAACTACTCAAGGTGGCTATTTATTAATCTGCTCTGTAAATGATAATGTATGTATTCTAGCTTAGATTTTATGAATGAGAATCTTAGATAATCTCTGGAGATTAGATATGACATATTTGGGTAAATAGCTAGACTATAAGAATTTATGGTTCTTGGTAATATCTATAGGATATTCCTCTGCCTTCCTTCTGCAGAAAGGATGACAGATAAACACCAGGCTAAAACATATAGATCCCAGAAATTGTGGGATTTAAGTTACATTTACCAAATATATATGCTAATGACATCCATAAAAATGGAGATTATGCTGGAAACAAATTACCCCATTTATACATTACCAGCAGAGGTTGGTTTGCAGTTGAGACTCCTTCCATTGAAGAATTGAGTGATGGGAGTTACTCCTGGGACTTAGCTCAATATTATGTGTATGGAGATGTCTATTGTTATAGTGAACATGTGCTATTAAAAGCCTCATATTCCCGAGTTCTCCCCAGAAGGAGAGAACTCAGCCCTTTTCTAAAACATTCCCATCTCTCACCCCACTAGTGGCAGCTCTCACCCCACTAGTGGCAGCTCTCCCAAAATCAGTCTCCCCAGGTCTTTTCAGGTATCTCTAGGTCTCCCTTTCTACACCTCCAGTATCAATCACTGTATCGTATCAGTGACGGCGACGATACATTCGGATGTCTGCCATATCAACTTTCGATGGTACTTTCTGTGCCTACCATGGTGACCACGGGTAACGGGGAATCAGGGTTCGATTCCGGAGAGGGAGCCTGAGAAACGGCTACCACATCCAAGGAAGGCAGCAGGCGCGAAAATTACCCACTCCCGACTCAGGGAGGTAGTGACCAAAAATAACAATACAGGACTCTTTTGAGGCCCTGTAATTGGAATGAGTACACTTTAAATCCTTTAATAGACTGAGACATCCTGGCAAGTTGGGGATTAGCAGTAATTCAATTAAGGGTCTAAGGGAGGGGATCTTAATTAGGGTCAGGAAAGGTTATCAGTAGGAGAAGAACAGTGGGGGGAGTTAGGGTAATCAGGCAGGGCTATTTCAGCTGTAATTTGTGCAGTTGAATCAGTCTAATCTATTGGAGGGCAAGTCTGGTGCCATCAGCCGAGGTAATTACAGCTCCAATAGCAAATATTAAAGTTGCTGCAGTTAAAAAGCTTGTGGTTGGATCTTGGTATCGAGCTGGAATTCCGCCGCGAGGCAAGCTACCATCTGTCCCAGCCCCTGCCTCTCAGCGCCTCCCTGATGCTCTTGACTGAGTGTCCCGGGGGTCCGAAGCGTTTACTTTGAAAAAATCAGAGTGTTCAAAGCAGGCCGGTCGCCTGAATATTTCAGCTAGGAATAATGGAATAGGACTCCTGTTCTATTTTGTTGGTTTTTGGAACTGAGGTCATGATTAAGAGGGACGGCCGGCATTCGTATTTTGCTGCTAGAGGTGAAATTCTTGGACCGACACAAGACTGACCAAAACGAAAGCATTTGCCAAGAATGTTTTCATTAATCAATAACGAAAGTCAGAGGTTCAAAGACAATCAGATACTGTCGTAGTTACAACCATAAACGATGCTGACTAGCGATCCGGTGGTGTTATTCCCATGACCCGCCAAGCAGCGCCAAAGTCTTTGGGTTCTGGGGGGAGTATGGTTGCAAACCTGAAACTTAAAGGAATTGATGGAAGGGCACCACCAGGAGTGGAGCCTGCGGCTTAATTTGACTCAACAGTGAACAGGGGAAACCTCACCCGGCCTGGACACGGAAAGGATTAACAGATTGATAGCTCTTTCTCGATTCTGTGGGTGGTGGTGCATGGCTGTTACTAGTTGGTGGAGCAATTTGTCTTGTTAATTCCGATAACGAACAAGACTCCTCTATGCTAACTAGTTATGCGACCCCCAGCGGTTGGCGTCCAACTTCTTAGAGGGACAAGTGGCGTTCAGCCACACGAGATTGATCAATAACAGGTATGTGATGCCCTTAGCTGTCTGGGGCTACACGAGTGCTACACTGAACGGATTGGCGTGTGTCTACCCTTCGCCGACAGGTGCGGGTAACCCACTGAACCCCATTCGTGATAGGGATTGGGGATTGCAATTATTTCCCATGAAAAAGGAATTCCCAGTAAGTGCGGGTCATAAGCTTGCGTTGATTAAGTCCCTGCCCTTTGTACACACCGCCAATCGCTTCTACCGATTGGATGGTTAAGTGAGGTCCACTGATCGGCCCCACCGGGGTCTGCAACGTCCCTGGTGGAGCGCCAAGAAGACGATCGAACTTGACTATCTAGTAAAAGTTGTAACAAGGTTTCCGTAGGTGAACCTGCGGAAGGATCATTAAAAATATTATATTGTGTCAATTAACAGATTATAGAATTTATTAGAATTTTTTACAAAGTATATGATATCATTGAAAAATTGAATGTGTCAGCAGATAAAAACCATTCTGTCCATCTAGTCTGCTCAATTTTCTAAATTATTTTATTAGTTCCCTATCTTATATCTAGGCTAGCCTTATACCTATCCCACGCATGCTTAAACTCCTTTAGTGTATTAACCTCTACCACTTCTACTGGAAGACTATTCCATACATCCACTACCCTCTCAGTAAAGTAATACTTTCATTAGTCCCTGACCTTATCTTATATCTAGGATAGCCTTATACCTATCCCATGCATGCTTAAACTCCTTCACTGTATTAACCTCTACCACTTCTACTGGAAGACTATTCCATGCATCCACTACCCTCTCAGTAATGTAATACTTTCATTAGTCCCTGGCCTTATCTTATATCTAGGATAGCCTTATACCTATCCCATGCATGCTTAAACTCCTTCACTGTATTAACCTCTACCACTTCTACTGGAAGACTATTCCATGCATCCACTACCCTCTCAGTAAAGTAATAATTTCATTAGTCCCTGGCCTTATCTTATATCTAAACTCACACACACAGATACATACACACAAGCACACAGACACATATATATATATACTCACACACACACACAGATACACATACAAACACACATATACTCACACACACATATAAACTCACACACACAGATACATACACACAAGCACACAGACACATATATATATATACTCACACACACACACAGATACACATACAAGGACACATATATACTCACACACCAGGGGCGTAGCGTGGGGGGTGCAGGGGGGGCCGGCCGCACCGGGCGCAATATCTGGGGGGGCGCACTAGCCCTATGCGGCCGCAGCCACAACCGCGCGATACTTCCTGTCAGCCGCCGGATGTGAGCGGCAAATGACGGCGTGACGTCACATCCGGCGGCTGCGCGGCGGAGGCTCTTCTGAAACTGCATCGCGGCCTTTCTTCCCTGAGCTGTTGGAAGTGGAATTTGTAAAGGTAAGAATAAAGGGGCTTGGGGGACCTATTGTATTATGTATTGAGGAGGGGGTCATTAATGTATTGGAGAGGGGGAGGGGGGGTCATTAATGTATGGGGGAGGGGGGTCATTAATGTATGGGGGAGGGGAGGGGGGTCATTAATGTATGGGGGAGGGAGGTCATTAATGTATGGGGGAGGGGAGGGGGGTTCATTAATGTATGGGGAGGGGGGTCATTAATGTATGGGGGAGGGGAGGGGGGTCATTAATGTATGGGGAAGGGAGGGGGTTCATTAATGTATGGGGGAGGGGAGGGGGGTTTATTAAATGTATGGGGGAGGGGGGTTCATTTAATGTATGGGGGAGGGGGGTCATTTAATGTATGGGGAGGGGAGGGGGGTCATTTAATGTATGGGGGAGGGGAGGGTGGTCATTCATGTATGGGGGAGGGGAGGGGGGGTCATTAATGTATGGGGGAGGGGAGGGGAGGGGGGTCATTAATGTATGGGGGAGGGGAGGGGGGTTTATTAAATGTATGGGGGAGGGGGGTTCATTTAATGTATGGGGGAGGGGAGGGGGTCATTTAATGTATGGGGGAGGGGAGGGTCAGTAATGTATGGGGAGGGGGGGAAGTAATGTATGGGGGAGGGAGGGAAGTAATGTATGGGGAGGGGGGGAAGTAATGTATGGGGGAGGGATGGGCAGTAATGTATTGGTGATGGGGGGCAGTAATGTATTGGGGAAGGGAAGAAGGGGGGCAGTAATGTATTGGGGAAGGGAAGAAGGGAGGCAGTAATGTATTGGGGAAGGGAAGAAGGGAGGCAGTAATGTATTGGGGAAGGGAAGAAGGGAGGCAGTAATGTATTGGGGAAGGGAAGAAGGGGGGCAGTAATGTATTGGGGAAGGGAAGAAGGGGGGCAGTAATGTATTGGGGAAGGGAAGAAGGGGGGCAGTAATGTATTAGGGGATGGGTGTCAACTGTGTATTAGGGGAGGGAGGGGTCAGCAGTGTATTAGGGGGAGGGGGTCAGCAGTGTATTAGGGGAAGAGGGGGGGATGGGAAAGATCTGACTTGGGAATTTGAGATGAGGCAATGATTATATTTTTTACATTTGTGGCCTAATGAATAATCTATATATATGTGTGTATGTAGAAGGAAATGTAAATAGGTGGGGCTACAGGGGTGAGGGAATTATATTTGTAATATATTTATTAGGAACTGTGGAGGGAAGGGGGTTGGATGAGAGCATTAAATATCATAGCATTAAATATTATATTTATGGGGTAGGAACTGTATTATATATTTTTGGTTTAGTGCAGGGGTAGGTAACCTTTGACACTCCCTTTGTTTTTTGACTACATCTCCATTAAGGCTTGCAAAGCATCATGGGAGGTGTAGTCCACAACATCTGGAGTGGCAAAGGATGTCTACTCCTGGTTTAAAGCATAGGTGTATAACCATTTGGCTTCCCCAGGCCAAAATAACCCCTTAAACTCTTAAAGGATCACTATAGTGTCAGGAAAACAAAGCGGTTTTCCGGACACTTTAGTACCCTGAGGGTGCCCACACCCTCAGGGTCCCACTCCCGTGGTGCTGAAGGGGTTAAATTCCCTTCAGTTACTTACCTTAATCCAGCGCCAGGCTCCCTCGGTGCTGGTGACCTCTCCTCCCTGTCTGACGTTTTCATAACAAACAATACATGTGCTTGGGGGGTAAGGGTTTCTTTAACTAATCTAGTAGAAGAGACTCGAGTGCTAAAATCCACGGGTTAGGGGGCGCAAATTACTTGCCTTGCCCCGGGTGCTGACAACCCACGCTACGCCACTGTCACACACACATATATACTCACACACACATATATACTCACACACATATATACTCACACACACATATACTCACACACACACACACACACACACATATACTCACACACACACATATAAACTCACACACACAGATACATACACACAAGCACACAGACACATATATATATATACTCACACACACACACAGATACACATACAAGGACACATATATACTCACACACACACATATACTCACACACACACACATATAATCACACACACACACATATACTCACACACACACACACACACATATACTCACACACACACATATATACACTCACACACACACATATAAACTCACACACACAGATACATACACACAAGCACACAGACACACATATATATATATATACTCACACACACACACAGATACACATACAAGGACACATATATACTCACACACACATATATACTCACACACATATATACTCACACACACACATATAAACTCACACACACAGATACATACACACAAGCACACACACACACACACACACATAAACTCACACAAACATTGGCATCTAATGATTTTTTTCTAAAATGGCAGTATCCTTACCAATTTTCTCCTAATATTTCCCCTTTTATATGTAGGTCAAGCTATGCATATGTGTTATCTGGAAAACCTCTCCACATAATGTCATTATCAATACAGACTTCCTTTGCATATGGAATACACATTATCTTTTGGATGTCTTTTTATTTTGCAGAAGGACTCCGGTTTACTCGATAGAGAAAATAGACTTGTTAGTTCTCATGATGGACAAGGTTTACTCGGTGACCTCCTTGACAGTGTTCTAAACAAAGTAAGTATTCATAAAGTAAATAAAGGAAAATGTTGCTCTGTGTGAATGTATGGATGCTTAATCTCACAAGTTTAACTTATTTCACCATACTTTATATAAGAATAATTATTTTCTCCAAGCACAAGGAAAGCAAGTATGACTGAATGTCTATTGAGCTCCAACACCTTAACGGTTTCCCAGGACATTTGCATATAGTGGCAAATTGAAGTCATTTATTTATAACAAAGGAAAAAATGGAGGAGTCACCCAAACCAAATGTGGTACCCCGCTACCACTTGGAGCTGTGCTGAGCCCCGCCTGCAACGCACGTGACAGCCGGTTCAGCCTTCACCAGGCCTTCTACTGATACTGGGGTATCCCGGGGCGGCCAGGAACATCTGCTGGCCTTTAACCCCCGCTTTTCTGGAGGCCCGTGAGCCCCCCAACTCACATGCCCCCATGTGGCTGCTTGGGTACGTCACTCCACAGGGCACAGCCCAACATGTTTTTGCGTTTCTGCAGTAGCCAAAACCGTGCCCCGGTTCCTGCCTTTGTTTCCACAACCAACCGGCTGGCTACGTTTCCATCGCATGGTCCCAACCACAGCATCAATACCCAAATCGCGAACATCTCAACCTGCAGGGGGTTTTTGCTATCCCCAGAAGTAGTGAGTGCCGCCATCAAGAAGGGACTCCCACTAGCCACTCTTGACGCCACCAACTAGGCCAACCACCTTACTATTACCTCCTATATACTGTTGTTTAATAGATACAATCCCATGTCTGAAAGATGTACTCCATCACCCCTATACAGACCACCATAGCCTGACTGCAAGTGTTCATGCTGAACCACCCAATCCTCATTACATACTATGAGGGTACTGACTAATAGAGGTAGAGCAGAGGTGGAGTGTAATACAGAGAAGATCAGACAGTATTACATACTGAGAGGGTACTGACTAATAGAGGTAGAGCAGAGGTGGAGTGTAATACAGTGAGGATCAGACAGTATTACATACTGAGAGGGTACTGACTAATAGAGGTAGAGCAGAGGTGGAGTGTAATACAGTGACGATCACACAGTATTACATACTGAGAGGGTACTGACTAATAGAGGTAATGCAGAGGTGGAGTGTAATACTGTGACGATCAGACAGTATTACATACTGAGAGGGTACTGACTAATACAGGTAGAGCAGAGGTGGAGTGTAATACAGTGACGATCAGACAGTATTACATACTGAGAGGGTACTGACTAATAGAGGTAGAGCAGAGGTGGAGTGTAATACAGTGAGGATCAGACAGTATTACATACTGAGAGGGTACTGACTAATAGAGGTAGAGCAGAGGTGGAGTGTAATACAGTGAAGATCAGACAGTATTACATACTGAGAGGGTACTGACTAATAGAGGTAGAGCAGAAGTGGAGTGTAATACAGTGAGGATCAGACAGTATTACATACTGAGAGGGTACTGACTAATAGAGGTAGAGCAGAGGTGGAGTGTAATACTGTGAAGATCAGACAGTATTACTATACTGAGAGGGTACTGACTAATAGAGGTAGAGCAGAGGTGGAGTATAATACAGTGACGATCAGACAGTATTACATACTGAGAGAGTACTGACTAATAGAGGTAGAGAAGAGGTGGAGTGTAATACTGTGAGGATCAGACAGTATTACTATACTGGAAGGGTACCGACTAATAGAGGTAGTGCAGAGGTGGAGTGTAATACCGTGAAGATCAGACAGTATTACTATACTGAGAGGGTACTGACTAATAGAGGTAGAGCAGAGGTGGAGTGTAATACAGTGAGGATCAGACAGTATTACATACTGAGAGGGTACTGACTAATAGAGGTAGAGCAGAAGTGGAGTGTAATACAGTGACGATCAGACAGTATTACATACTGAGAGGGTACTGACTAATAGAGGGAGAGCAGAGGTGGAGTATAATACAGTGAGGATCAGACAGTATTACATACTGAGAGGGTACTGACTAATAGAGGTAGAGCAGAGGTGGAGTGTAATACTGTGAAGATCAGACAGTATTACATACTGAGAGGGTACTGACTAATAGAGGTAGAGCAGAGGTGGAGTGTAATACAGTGAGGATCAGACAGTATTACATACTGAGAGGGTACTGACTAATAGAGGTAGAGCAGAGGTGGAGTATAATACAGTGAGGATCAGACAGTATTACATACTGAGAGGGTACTGACTAATAGAGGGAGAGCAGAGGTGGAGTGTAATACAGTGAGGATCAGACAGTATTACATACTGAGATGGTACTGACTAATAGAGGGAGAGCAGAGGTGGAGTGTAATACTGTGAGGATCAGACAGTATTACATACTGAGAGGGTACTGACTAATAGAGGTAGAGCAGAGGTGGAGTGTAATACTGTGAGGATCAGACAGTATTACATACTGAGAGGGTACTGACTAATAGAGGTAGAGCAGAGGTGGAGTGTAATACAGTGAGGATCAGACAGTATTACATACTGAGAGGGTACTGACTAATAGAGGTAGAGCAGAGGTGGAGTGTAATACTGTGAAGATCAGACAGTATTACATACTGAGAGGGTATTGAATTGAATTACTGCTAATCCCCAACTTGCCAGGATGTCTCAGTCTATAGCCCATTGCCCTATAGTCTCTGGGCTATATCCGGAGACACCCTGGAGCCATCTCAAAACCTACAGGCAATGAGCTTAATGGTTCTTGCTCCTAGTCAATCTTTTGCTATGTTTAAACACTTTTTCCATTACAGTGTGTTAATCCTGTATAGGGCAAAGCAATAGAAGGGAAGGAAGGTATATTAACTCTACATATAGGAAGATAGATAATTGGGTGTTTATTTAAATAACTCTCCTTTTCTTTTGGAACATTTTTAAATGTAAATATTATTTATGTGCCTGATACCACTTGGTGACGCATGCTTTATACATAAAGCTATAATATTGCTCATATTGTTGGGCTCCAATTTTAGGAGTCATTAGTACCGTATATACTCGAGTATAAGCCGAGTTTTTCCAGCACAATTTTTGTGCTGAAAAATGCCCCCCTCGGCTTATACTCGAGTCGGTGAAAAAAAAAAATAAAAATCTAAAACTTACCTCTTTCCTGCTGTGTCCCCCGGTGCTCTGAAGGTCTGTGGCTGTGAGGGAAGCGTTGTGAGCTCCCCTCCAGCCGCGCGGTCAATAAAGTGTGTTTTTTTTTTAACAAACTTTATTGTTCCGCGCTGCTGGAGGGAAGCTCACAACGCTTCCCTCACAGCCACGCATCTTCAGAGCACCGGGGGACAGAGCAGGAACGAGGTAAGTGCTGGGGTCTGGGGAAGGGGGGGAGGATGGTGGCATACTAAGGGGCAATATTATGGCACATTGGGGGCAATATCCTGGCATATTGGGGGAAATATCCTGGCATATTGGGGGCAATATCCTGGCATATTGGGGGCAATATCCTGGCATATTGGGGGAAATATCCTGGCATATTGGGGGAAATATCCTGGCATGTTGGGGGCAATATCTTGGCATATTAAAATGGCATATTGGGGGCAATATCCTGGAATATTAAATGGCATATTGGGGGCAATATCCTGGAATATTAAATGGCATATTGGGGGCAATATTTACCAGTAGCTGCCTCATTTTCCACCCTAGGCTTATACTCGAGTCCCAGTTCTTTGTGGTAAAATTAGGTGCCTCGGCTTATATTCGGGTCGGCTTATACTCGAGTATATACGGTACTCAAGAATTTGATTACCTTAACATTAAGTGCCCAGTGGTGGCCACATTCTACCATGTTCCAAAAATACACAAATCCATTAATAACCCATCAGGTTGCCCTATTATTTCGGGCATAGGGTCCTTGGGTGAAGGTCTCTCAAAATGCATAGATGATTGTCTGCAACCCCTTGTTAAATTAAAAGGTCATATAAAAGACACTAAACACCTTTTGTCCCACATGAGTAATATCATGTGGAAATCTAACTACTCTTGGGGGACTATAGATGTCTCCTCTTTATATTCCAGAATCCCCCATAAAGAAGGTGTTGAGGCTATTAGATTTTTCTTGCAAAATTACTCAGATTACTCAGATGATTTACAGAACTTTATGTTGGATTTTATTGAATTTCTCCTATATGATAACTTTTTTTACTTTTGATGGGCAATACTACCTCCAAAGGCGTGGCACTGCCATGGGTGCGAAATCTGCTCCCTCCTACGCTAAACTATTTATGGGCAGGTGGGAATGGGGCCACGTCTTTGGAGATAGCAACCCTTATAGGGGATTCATACAGTGGTATGGGAGATTTATCGATGACCTCCTACTTATTTGGTCTGGAACAGCAGAACAGTTTACAGATTTTGTGGAATATATTAACCACAATGACTTAAATCTAACATTCACCTCAGAATTTCAACAGAATAAAATCTGCATTTTGGATGTTACCCTCAATTGCAGGAACTGTAATGGCCAGATCATAACAGAAACACATAGGAAACCTACGGCTGGTAACACCTTACTCTTTGGGGGTAGCTGCCATCCAGACCATACTTTTCAGGGTATACCCATTGGTGAATTTATCTGCTCGGCACATCAAGATTTCGAGCGTCAATCCTTGCAACTCAGGGCAAGACTTGGCCCAAGAAATTATCCCCATAAATATATTGAGAAGGGATCCCAGGTTGCTAAAAACAAAGCTTGTAAAGAATTACTTAGGGATCATAACCAACATACAATAAAAGTGAGAGATCATAGGTTTAAACAATGCCCCACTTTTAGTACCAAATACAGCAAACAGTACAAACAAATAACGCAAGTGATTAAAAGACATTTAGCGATTTTGAAACTTGATCCCCATTACAGTAACCTATTTAAGGAAGGGGTTCATTTCACAGCTCGAAAGACCAAGTCACTCATATCCTGGTTGTCCCCTAGCCGCTATCAAGGCACGCAATGGAGAGATCCAGGATCTGGTGCCAGTTGGCTCACATGCACAGGCATGTATATATGTGGAGGCAGATGTCTCTGCTGTCACTATGTACATCAAGGAAATCAATATACTTCAACTGTTACAGGACAAACATTTACACTGAAACAAGACATAAACTGTAATACAACATTTGTAGTTTATCTTGTAACCTGTTTAAAATGCAAAAAAACAATATGTGGAACGAACAATCAGACCAGTGAAGGAGAGAATGAGAGAGAAACCTTAACAGCATCACAATAAAATGATCCTAAATCTACAATTAACAAACATTTCCAAATCTGTAATGGAGGCAATAAAAACTGCTTTTCCTTCCAAGGTATTGAAAGAATTATCAGTCCCAAAAGGGAGGAAACAAACAAAATATCCTTAACAAGAGGGAAATGTTTTGTGTCCTTCAATTACATACCAGGCAACCGCAAGGTATTAACCTTGAATGGGATTTAAATCACATTTTTAGGCATTGATGGTCCGGTGGGTTGTCTGATTCTCCCCTTCAGACCTGGACATACTCAACAAAGTGGTTCCCTGAATTTAACAAACAGCTTTAAATGAATATATGCTGCGTCCTACTTCCTCTTAATTCTTTAATTCTACTTATTCGTAGTGGAGATCCAAATGTTGCTTTCCATTAAGGATCAAGTAAATGACTGTAACCAATGTTTGCAAAAGAAAAAAGCACTTTAATCTCTGCTAGAATATGTTGCATGTTTACCTGGCATGTTTGTGTCACTTTAAATCTTAATTAACTGCACTTTACTTTTCACTTTATAAGGGTGGGTAAAATGTATGATGATTAGCCTTGACAAAGCTCCCGGAGGGGGGCGTGAAACGCGTAGGCGTCAGTTTGTTTCACCGGGAGGGTGAGCACCATGGCTATTTTTTATTTGGCTGCACCTTACCTTGAGGATTTGTTTCAGCCATAACGTGGTCCGGTACCTGCTTATTTGATGTTGCTGTTTCTCGTCTGATATTTCTCTTTCACTCATTTTTTGATTATAAGCCCAACGGAAGCGCTGGGCAGACTAAACAGCTACCGGGAGAAGTGGGAGACGTTTAAACATTTCAAATGAGATCATCGACGGAAGCTTACTTTACCCTACAATCCTCTGCCAGCACAACATAATACACAGTTGGGGCTTTCCTAAATCCCTAAGAGTATATTGGGAAGGACAGTTTGAAATTGTTTCCAAGGTAACTGGATGGTCAGGAATGGCATCAAGTAACCCATTGAGATAGTCTAATCGGGGGTGGGTTTTTTTTGTTGTTGAATGTGTATTAGCACCAATGTTTGGAGAAACCAATCCTTTGATTGGTCAAAACACTAATGTCACAAAACCTGAGTAGCCTTATGTTTTGAGTGTTCACACTTAGTAACTACATTCTAACTGGTACTGAAGTAATTTTCTTTTTGGGGGGTTAATAAGGTATCACGGTTCATTCAAATTTCAGAATTTGGATTCTCAGGTATTTATATAGTTCAGTAACTCATATGGGTCTAAGACTCATATTTTATAGGTGGTTAAGAAGATATTAGAAAAGCTTGGAGCATGGTTATTTTCATTCACAATTAGAGTTGAGCGGACACCTGGATGTTCGGGTTCAGCAGGTTCAGCCGAACTTCGAAAAAATGTCCGGGTCCGTGCTCGAACTTGACCCCGAACCCCATATGGGGACACAAACTTTTAGCCACTAAAATGCCTCTAAAAAAGTCCTGGAAAGGGCTAGAGGGCTGCAAAAGGAAGTAAAATGTGGGTAAGAGTAGAACAAGTGCCCTGCAAGCAAATATGGATAGGGAAATAACTTCAAATAACATAAAATACATACAAATTACAAATACAGCTGAGCCATAAAATAGCACTAGATAGAATCTTTGATTTTAGCTTTGGAAGAACATAAATCTAAATCTAAAGCATGGCTGCCAGGAGGATCAACAGAATTATCCATTTGAGAGAGGGTTGGAGTACAGGGTATTCTCTTTCAGTTTATACTAAGTGACCTATAGGTTGAGGAGGCAGTGACCGTGGCGGTGTAGGTGGAAGCGGCGCTGGAGGAGGAGGAGGAAGAGGTAGCCAACACTGTTTTTTTTTTGTTTATTGGACTGCAAAAAATGCACCACAAGACGTAAATGTACTATTTACCACCCAAAACTATTAGAATTTTTCAAAGTGCGCTGTAAGCACAGTATTTGACGGTTCTATTTGACTCTCAGATATGAAGTGCAGGACGCAAATGTAATATTTAACACCAACAAATTGCAGAATTTAAAAATGCCTAGATGTTGCCCACTGAGCTAACAGAACAGGATTAAAGTCATGTGCCTGGCACACATGCAGTTGCAAGTGCACTGCACTCTCTGTGGCACTGGGCTCAGGGCAGGGTACAAATATGTAGTATAGCACCCACTAAAATAATCACTGTAATTTGAATAATCTCTGTAGTTTGAATAATCGCTGTAGTTTGCAGATTCAACACCAGAATTTTTGTTAATCTGTCCTTCACAGCTGCAGCATCCTCTCCCTACACTAAGAAGAGCTCATGTGATGTGCGTGTACGTGACTCCAGCTTATATATAGAGGCTGGGTCACAAGCTGCACTGGCCAATCACAGCCATGATATCAGTAGGCATGGCTGTGATGGCTTCTAAGGGCAAACGAGTCAAACGCTTGTTGATTGGCTGCCCTGCATCCTTTCAAAACGCGCCATTAAATCGCCAAACCCCGAACTCCAACCCGAACATACAGTGTAATGTCCGTGTTCGGGTCCGGGGTCTAAAAACCATAATGTTCGGTACGAACCCGAACAGTGCGGTTCTGGTTTGCTCAACACTATTCACAATTAGTATATGGCAATAGTTTTCTAATATCTAGGCTATTTAATTGTTTTTGTTTTTTCTCTCTCCCCTCCCTCCCAACCCAGTTGAAGTCCCTTCCCATCTAGAATATCTCTCTCTGTTTTCCCACCACCTTCTATATCTGGGAGAGTGATAAGGCTCTGATGAATGATGGGAAAACAGAGAAGAGGAGACGGGGACCTAGCTAAGTTATTAATGGGACATGTTGAAACTAGGGGATTTATCAGTTTGAATTATGGGCCCTCCTCCCCCTCCCCGCCAGGCAACAGTTTTTAAATCTCCTGCTAAGTGTTCTTTTGAACTCAGGTTCAAACCAAGTATTTATATGGTTTGTGGTGTCAGGAGTAGGATTATTTCCTTCTCCTGGTGTCAGAAGGGGAATGGTAGTAGGGTTCCTTCCCTTTCATGGTCCCTTTGCAAGTTGCGTTCATGTTTGTTTCATGTTTAATGTTTGTTATGTTCTGCCAGATGCCTTGCCTCCGGGTCTGATGAACAACCCGCTCATGGTATCCTTATAATAGACAATGGTTAAATGTGTCACATTTAATACCCAGGGTTTGAACACTCCTTGTAAAAGAAATAGAGTTTATGGTTTCCTAAAACAGGAGAAGGTGGAGATCGCATTCTTACGGGAAACACACTGGAAATCGCAAGACGGAGGTAGATGGGCACAGGATAGGTATTTTACATTCCATGCATCAATGGATGAACAAAATACAAGTGGGGTGGCCATAATGATTTCTTCTTGACTTCAGCCTGTTGTGTTATACTAGTAAGGCCCCTATGGCCTCTCTAGTTAGAATTTTAGATAAAGTGGATAGGATCAGAAGCGGTAGAGTGATTAGCGCGGGAGATTTTAATTGCATTACTGATGGTGTCAGCTGCCTTTCTTTTATGATGCATAAGATCGATCCTAGAAGCTATCATATATGCACCAGAGGGGTCTTTTACATGCTGCCTGATGATTCCTCATAGATATTTGATGTCCTGTGTCACAAAAGCGGTAAAGTATTTACACCCCAAAAGCCACTTCACGCAATGGGTAATGTAGACATTTGTCCAGGGCACACCACAGCCAAGCTCAGTTTCTTCCAATAGAATAGCTAAACACATGGTTGGAGAAGTAAGTCAGTGGAACAAACAGGCTTCAGGAGAGGTAATGAGCACAAATACTTCCTAATTAGTGTCCCTTTGTTTCACCAAGTCATGGCACTGGGTGGGGTGAAGAAAGCAACTGCTCAAAGATCCATTCAGAAAAAATGGGGGGATTATGTATATGAGTAATAGTAATATATGTTTGTAAATAGTTTGTTAAGTGTAGAAGTTGATGGAAATATCTAATGATAACCATTATTATGAACATTTGTATTTTGCTGTTTAGCTTCCTGGAGTTCTGGATGGGAAGGCTGAGCTTACTGAATCAGAGGTAAGTTACATGTTTTAAATATATTTTTTTTTTACATTTTCCGTATGAATACACCTTTAGTTTCATAACATAGAGTCATTTACTATGCACCATATGATTTGGTCCAATGCTGTATTACTAGATTGAAAAACCTAGACATGTGCATTCGTTTTCCATTCGTCCGAAAAACGAAAATGCTAAACTAACGAAAGCCGAATGAACGAATGGTTAATAAACTAAAATCATTCGTCCATTCGGGCTATTGGCTTTCTATAAACCGAAATAGAGTCGGTTTATAGAATACCAATAGCATTACATACATTCCATAAACCGACATAATGAACGACTTTCGGTTTATGGAATGTATGCATGTAATGCTATTGCTATTCTATAAACCGACTCTATATCGATTTATTGAAAGCCCATAGCATTACATAAATTCTATAAACCGAAAGTCTATAAACCGAAAGAGAGGTTAAAATAGGTCAATTCGTACGAATGAATAAAACTAAACGAATACAGTAATGAACGAAATTCATTTTGGACGAAATAAATAACATTTTCGTCCAAATGGACGAAAACTAAACGAAAATTTGAGTTTTGCACATGTCTAGAAAAAACACAAACCTGACCCAGCTCAACCTTTCCAACACCCACGTGCTTATATTAATCCCTCTCTTCAGGCTGGTGCCCTGCACTGCCTCCATACCCCAACAACAAGGATACATGGCTGATACAATGATACAGCCAGGCACCGGGGACACTGGAGGAAGAGTGTTGCTGGTTACTTGACTGGCACCACATAATGAAAACCCCCAAAACATACCATATTTGCTAAAACAATAAGGTGATCCTGATTATAAGGCAACTCCCGGAAGCTCTTAATATTTGAAAACAGAAAAGACCTAATGTTAAGGCAGCACTGTAGGTAAAAATGTTTTGCTCTAAATATATTTACTAGAAAAATGTTTTTACCTACAGTACTGCCATAAGATATTTTGTCATACGTAAGGATGACATTCTCCAGCTGCTGGCCCCCCAAGACAGCTGGGCTACTTACTGGGGTACTGGGTGTAACTCCCTATTAGCTGACAACGGGCAACTTACTGTTATCATATCTCAGAAACTACTGATCATAGAGTAAACATGTAATCAGTATGTTTATAGCTCAATGTGACCTATATATATATATATTATTTGCCTTTTTCTTTTAAATGAATATGACATGTGGGTCTTACTGGCTGGCTATGTCCCTCTCAGATAATCTCTCAGTTATAAATAACATGTTTGCAGCGAGTTGTACTTAATATGTTTAGCACAATATAACTTAAAGTAATGCTGCTCAGTGCCTAACACTCTATCCCTGAATCCATCAGCACTGCCAACATTATCTTATTGACTTTCATGTTAGATGTTAGTGAATAAAGTATTATTTTCAGGTTCTATTAGTAAAGTGAGTTTGTGTTTAATGAATGATGGCTTTGCACTAGTTATATAAAGTGTTTGCTCGCTAATCTATAGATAAAGGAATCTTACAAGTATTTTTCCAATCACTAATATTTCTCTCTCCCAGGAATTTTTGGTTCTTGTTTTGCTTATCATATCCAAGTCCCATTTCTTTCAAATCCCATTGTTTTACTATCTTGTGGAGTCTCAACATTTACACCTAATGATCAGTGGGCCCCTGAGCTGCCATCTTCCCAAGCTCAATGGGCTGGGCATTACTTTCCACTTCTAAATGGCCCTAGTACCTAGGGGTCCAACAGCAGCCCTCCATCTGCTGCAGGACCACAAACCCCATCATTCCCCAGTTGGATGTCTGGTCCCTAGTGTGTAACATTCTCTAAATGTCTATCAAGGGCTATACCTTATCTGTCAATATATCTGCCCTGTCTGTCTATTTGTGTCTGATGATAACAGGTCAGCTGAAGAAATTGCAAAATGGGCCCAAAGTATCCAGCCCGGCCCTGCAGACAGGGCACTTGGCCACAATACCCTGAAAACAGGAGTGAAAGATCTGAATGGTAGAAAGTAGCAGTGCTCAGCTAGTGGTGCATTAGCTCTGACCATTACCTTATCCCCTGTCTGCTGTCAATATCATAGGCCAGTTGTGTATATTGTGATATGATAAAGGGAACAAAATCAAATGATATGTTATATGTAAAAATGTAATATATATATATATATATAACGGGAGCACAAGATGCTCTCAGAACCATTTATATGATACTTTGCAGTGCAGGAGGGTTTTTATACATGTTCCACAGTGTAATTATAAAATAACACATTTCTAATTCCACCGCTGTATTTCCTTTCCATAAATGTCCTGTTTTCTCTTTGTTAGAAGGAAGTATTACAATGTGCTGGTGTTACTGACTGGTCTGGATGGGTAAGAACTATAGTAGTCATATCATAGTATGTATTAACTGTATAGCACTGTGTGTCTGCAGCCAATTATCCTGGGAGTATACTGGGAATTTCCTTGGGAATCTTACTACATTTACACTGTATTTGTTTTATTTTGAAGCATTGTATGTGCATTTAAATCATGTAGATATAGAAATTAGAAGAAATAACATTATAAAATAAATATACATTTATTAAAAGGACTGTAACACCAACAGTTCATACAGGCCTGCTAAATGTATTGCGGGGTTTGACAGACTGGGTATTACTAATTAATTAATTAGAGATGGCTAATTAATGAGGGAATAAACCAAGTCCTGGTGTGTATGGCTGAGCTGCAGTTCTGTCAGACTGCACAAGCAGATAATACAGGACCTGTATCTTCTCTAGTTAATCAGAGATATCTTTAGAACAAAGTATGATAGAAATATCATGTAAAATGATAGAAATACAGACGTTTAGTATTGAAATTCTGCCATTACACTCTCTTTAACCCCTTCACAACAATGTCCATACAAGGTAAAGACTCCCAGTGCAATGCATTAGTGACAATGCCAATAAAGGGGGCTTTACATTTAAATGAATCATTCATTTCCTTTTTTCTGCAAAATAACAGCTATGTAGAAAGAGCTCCGGCTCCGTGTATGAGATTCTAACTGTAGTCAGAAGCTATGACTACATTTACTGTCTGTCAAGAAGCAGAAAACATCACAAAACTGGAATAAAATTACAATGATAGGAATATAGAAAACAGGTGTAAATGATGACCACTTAATTCATTAATTATATTTTACTGTTTACTTTCTTAGACTAAACTATCATCTGACAAACAAGTCATCCTCGTTGATGTTATATCAGGTTTGATAAAGGCAATTATGGTAAGGACTTTATGTTAGCAGATTGATATCGCTATGTTATCAATATGTTTGTCTATTAAGTGGAGATTATAATATTAATATTACTGGATCCAAACTTGTTTAGCTTATTGGCATTACGCACATTAGTGACAGTGATGATAATGTATCTAAATAATATATATACTGTAAAATAAGAGCCAATTAGGCTTCAATGACCGACAGTAAATGTGACTTAATATCAGAGATTTTGAATCTTTCAGATCACGGCTGATGTTCTTAATAAATATGATTTAGGGTTACTAGATATGAAGTATTTGATATCCATTTGATATCCAGCGTGGTTCATTCAAAGCTATATGACATTCCATGTTATTTTAGTTAGATGATTATTAATCACTAGTTTAATAGAGTCTCATTTTAACTTTCTAGAAAAACATAGCTATTAATAATCATTATGTGTCTTAATATTGTTTGATTTAAAAGGACTACAGTGAAGAGAATAAAATATATATATATATATATCAAATGTGATTACATAATATTGGATTTGTATCTCATTGGATCAAAGACAACATGGGTTTACTTCAGGGAGATCATGCCAAACTAATCTTATAGATTTTTTTGATTGGGTGACTAAAATAATAGATCAGGGTGGTGCAGTAGACATTGCTTACCTAGATTTCAGTAAAGCTTTTGACACTGTCGCACATAGAAGGCTTATCAATAAACTGCAATCTTTGAGTTTGGATTTCAATATTGTTGAATGGATTAGACAATGGCTGAGTGACAGGCAACAGAAGGTTAAAGTCAATGGAGTATATTGGATGCAAGGTCATGTTACTAGTGGGGTACCTCAGGGATTTGTACTTGGACCCATTCTCTATAATATTTTATTAGTGATATTGCAGAAGGTCTTGTTGGTAAGGTATGTATTTTTAAAGATGATATAAAGATTTGCAGCAGGGTTGATGTTCCTGGAGGGATAAATGGCAAATGATTTAGCTAAACTAGAAAAATGGTCAGAGCTGTGGCAACTGACATTTAATGTGGATAAGTGCAGGATTATGCACCTTGGGCGTAAAAACCAAAAAGCAGAATATAGACTATTTGGTACAGTCCTAACCTCAACATCTGAGGAAAGGGATTTAGGAGTAATAATTTCAGAGGACTTGAAGGTAGGTAGGCAATGCAATAGAGCAGCAGGAAATGCTAGCAGAATGCTTGGTTGTATAGGGAGAGGTATTAGCGGAATGCTTGGTTGTATAGGGAGAGGTATTAGCAGAATGCTTGGTTGTATAGGGAGAGGTATTAGCAGAATGCTTGGTTGTATAGGGAGAGGTATTAGTAGAATGCTTGGTTGTTTTGTGAGAGGTATTACCAGTAGAAGGAGAGAAGTGCTCATGCCTTTGTACAGAGCACTGGTGAGACCTCACTTGGAGTATTGTACAGAGCGCTGTTGAGACCTCAGTTGGAGTATTGTACAGAGCGCTGGTGAGACCTCACTTGGAGTATTGTACAGAGCGCTGGTGAGACCTCACTTGGAGTATTGTACAGATCGCTGGTGAGACCTCACTTGGAGTATTGTACACAGTACTGGAGACCGTATCTACAGAAGGATATTGATACTTTGGAGAGAGTTCAGAGAAGGGCTACTAAACTGGTTCATGGGTTGAAGGATAAAACTTACCAGGAAAGGTTAAAGAATCTTAACATGTATAGCTTGTAGGAAAGACATAACAGGGGGATTTGATAGAAACAACAGAACTCCAGCTCTGGTGATGGCTATCTGCTAGTTACACTTTATGGCTTAGGCCTGGTGGTGGATCAAAGCCTACAATACACTCTATTATAACAAAAACATAATCAAATTATATGAAAGTGACACTTACACACACACCCTTACACAGAAAGTGACACACTTACACACCATTACCACTTACACACACACAGTGACACCAATACACACATAACCTGAGACACACTATTTTTCCCCTCAATATGCCAGTATTTAGCCACTCAATATGCCAGTATTTAGCCACTCAATATGCCAGTATTTAGCCTCACAATATGCCAGTATTTTTCCCCTCAATATCCCGGTATTTTCTCCCTCAATATGCCATTCTTGTGCTATTTAATATGCCAGGATTTTGCCCCTAAATATGCCAGGATTTTGCCCCTCAATATGCCATTTAATATGCCAGGATTTTAACATATTTTTCCTCATGGTGCCCGGTGCGAGCAAGGGCAGCGCTTTTTCATGCTGGTTGTGCGGTGGCGCTCGTCTGTCTCTGCAGGGCACCCCCCATCCCAAGCACCCACCCAGGATCGGTCCTGCCATGGACACATGTATAACATATCATTCTCTTATTAGATACATTGGAATGTAATGTTGTTAACACAGTGTATTGTTTTGTATTGTCTGCATTGAAGGTATAATCAATGTTGAGGTTGGGACCAGTTTACACTTCATGTTCTAAGCTGAGGTTTAATATTATTTTTAGAACACAATTGCTCATTGAATAATGCACTTTAACATGATTTATCACAGCCCTAGACAGCACCGTTATTATGATATGTCAGTGAATGCAGAATTATGTTTGTGCCTTATCAGTAAATGATGGTAAGAGTCAATGGCAATAGGTGGCCATGATCATATGTATAGTAGGCACTGGCAGGAACAGTCACACTCACGGATTGTACATTGTCCCCCAAAGTACTGTAGAATTTCAGCAATGCAATATTATGTCATGTGAGTGTCTATCTCCAAAATGTGCTTTATGGTCCAGAGAAAGCTAAAGACAGCATCATTGAGTTAAATAGAGTTATTATTTATTAATACACTTCAGGTGGCCAGATTCATTCTCTAGAGAATCTTGTTATGAAGCAGAGAAGTTGTCAGTATCTTAATGATCATCATTAAATCCTGATAGATATTTCTCTGGAACTGTAATGCAAACATCCAGGCTACAGCTCTGGGACAAGACATCACTGAATGATTGAAGTGTAGATCAAACTTCCAACTAGGAGAAAATGCTCATCTGCTCCCAAGTGATTGGTTGTGTAGATCTCACTTGATATGCTCACCCAATAATGACCGTGTCTCTCTGTGCGGCTGTGGAGCACCTCGCCATCACATGCCAGCCACATACACTTTGCTTTAATCTGTCTATTCTTTTACATTGTGTTTAAGTCTGTTTTTTTGCTCTTAAATCTAGGATATACTTGATTCACTATACTAAAGAACAACACACGTGAATGTAAGTGACATTTATACATATTTACAATTACTAATTCATTACTTTAAGCACTTTGATCACAGCTCTTGTTTATGTTAGTTTAACAAACAATGAATCTCGATTCTACAAATCAAGCGAAGATACTAATTTGTTTGTGTTGTTTTGGCATTGTGTATTCTTTCAGTTTGATATGGTTTTATGATTGGATATGTCTTTGTTAAGTACATACAACTTACACATTACAAGTCCTATTGTAGGGCACTATTATCTCTAAAATGCAAATCTATGTATTTTTTTATATTTGCAACACTTTCTATTAATATATGTAATTCTGTTATATTAATAAATACATCATTTGCACTGTATAATAACAATAATGCTCTAGGTTATGATAACAAACACTAACTAGAAAAGTTACAATTTCTGGGGAAATTGTGTGAAGTGTTCTTGCCTCCACCTGTAGTCTACAACTGGAGTGGGCGGAGTAACTGTTATCATTTACATAGCACATTTAATTGCAACGTTGTTGCACAGTTACATTAAACCATACATTTATAAAAACATTAGCAGGTGTTCAAAAGGCCCTGTCTATGACATCACTTGCTGCTGCAGCTTGACACAGGTCAGAGTATTTTGGCGGTTGCCATATTCAAACGGTCGTATTTTAAAAACTATCAATCCTACAGCGAAGAGCTTTATATTGTGAGAATCACAAGACCCAGACCTACATTTTGATGCATAGTATGTCTCTGAAGTATTAAAAATGAAGGCACAGCCGCAGTTTAGAAATTTCACTTCAAATTTGAGCTTTGCAGAGTGAAGTTTCAATGAATGTCAATGGACGGCGTTGGTTGCAAACAAATGGTCATATTGTGAAAACTATCAGGACTACGGCTTAGCCGTTTACATGGTTAGTGGCACCAGGGATAGCTGAACGTTTTGATATAAGATTTGTGTAGGTGGGCTTGAAAATGAGGGAGTGGGGCAGTTTAGAAATCATGTCCTGATTTTTCAGCTTTTGGCAGCTCCCACTCTAGCTTTGCCATTCATTCCTATGGGACAAATTGCGCCACAAAAACGACGATATTCCGTGAACCATTCGGCGAAACGTTCCACAAAGTAATAGCAATCCGATCGGGAACAATCTGCACGTTTTGGTAAATTTTTGTCTATGTAGTGTAAAAACTGTGGGAGGAGTTAGGGTGGCAAATTTTGCTATAATAATAATAACTAGAAAAGTTACAATTTCTGGGGAAATTGTGTGAAGTGTTCTTGCCTCCACCTGTAGTCTACAACTGGAGTGGGCGGAGTAACTGTTATCATTTACATAGCACATTTAATTGCAACGTTGTTGCACAGTTACATTAAACCATACATTTATAAAAACATTAGCAGGTGTTCAAAAGGCCCTGTCTATGACATCACTTGCTGCTGCAGCTTGACACAGGTCAGAGTATTTTGGCGGTTGCCATATTCAAACGGTCGTATTTTAAAAACTATCAATCCTACAGCGAAGAGCTTTATATTGTGAGAATCACAAGACCCAGACCTACATTTTGATGCATAGTATGTCTCTGAAGTATTAAAAATGAAGGCACAGCCGCAGTTTAGAAATTTCACTTCAAATTTGAGCTTTGCAGAGTGAAGTTTCAATGAATGTCAATGGACGGCGTTGGTTGCAAACAAATGGTCATATTGTGAAAACTATCAGGACTACGGCTTAGCCGTTTACATGTTTAGTGGCACCAGGGATAGCTGAACGTTTTGATATAAGATTTGTGTAGGTGGGCTTGAAAATGAGGGAGTGGTGGCAGTTTAGAAATCATGTCCTGATTTTTCAGCTTTTGGCAGCTCCCACTCTAGCTTTGCCATTCATTCCTATGGGACAAATTGCGCCACAAAAACGACGATATTCCGTGAACCATTCGGCGAAACGTTCCACAAAGTAATAGCAATCCGATCGGGAACAATCTGCACGTTTTGGTAAATTTTTGTCTATGTAGTGTAAAAACTGTGGGAGGAGTTAGGGTGGCAAATTTTGCTATAATAATAATAATAACTAGAAAAGTTACAATTTCTGGGGAAATTGTGTGAAGTGTTCTTGCCTCCACCTGTAGTCTACAACTGGAGTGGGCGGAGTAACTGTTATCATTTACATAGCACATTTAATTGCAACGTTGTTGCACAGTTACATTAAACCATACATTTATAAAAACATTAGCAGGTGTTCAAAAGGCCCTGTCTATGACATCACTTGCTGCTGCAGCTTGACACAGGTCAGAGTATTTTGGCGGTTGCCATATTCAAACGGTCGTATTTTAAAAACTATCAATCCTACAGCGAAGAGCTTTATATTGTGAGAATCACAAGACCCAGACCTACATTTTGATGCATAGTATGTCTCTGAAGTATTAAAAATGAAGGCACAGCCGCAGTTTAGAAATTTCACTTCAAATTTGAGCTTTGCAGAGTGAAGTTTCAATGAATGTCAATGGACGGCGTTGGTTGCAAACAAATGGTCATATTGTGAAAACTATCAGGACTACGGCTTAGCCGTTTACATGTTTAGTGGCACCAGGGATAGCTGAACGTTTTGATATAAGATTTGTGTAGGTGGGCTTGAAAATGAGGGAGTGGTGGCAGTTTAGAAATCATGTCCTGATTTTTCAGCTTTTGGCAGCTCCCACTCTAGCTTTGCCATTCATTCCTATGGGACAAATTGCGCCACAAAAACGACGATATTCCGTGAACCATTCGGCGAAACGTTCCACAAAGTAATAGCAATCCGATCGGGAACAATCTGCACGTTTTGGTAAATTTTTGTCTATGTAGTGTAAAAACTGTGGGAGGAGTTAGGGTGGCAAATTTTGCTATAATAATAATAATATATATGTGAGATAACATTAAGTGGTCTTGCTATGCAAGAACACTTAATAATATATATGTGAGATAACATTAAGTGGTCTTGCTATGCAAGAACACTTAATAATAATATATATGTGAGATAACATTAAGTGGTCTTGCTATGCAAGAACACTTAATCAGGTAACAGGCCCTACTTCTAGAAGAGATAGAAAGAAATCAGAGTGTAAAACCCACATCACTGTTATTTCAAATATTAAAAGTCACTTTGTCCTGTAGAATATGACAAACCCATCTTAATATACTCCTAAAGCCAGATATATATTTGCTAGCTTTTTTGTCTTGTAATTAAATAGTATGGGAGTTATGTTAAAATGAAAGGTATTTCTTCTCACACCAAGTCCGTCTGCAGCTTAGCAAGTGAATGTTGCCCATGACTAGCTTACTGTAAACTTCCCTCCTGTTAAACTCACACTTATCACCTCTATACGTTGTAACTCTTCCTAGACCCCTGAAATACAGACATGATGCTTTATCTTTGGATACAAATGGCCAACGTGTTTATTAAAATAAATAAAATAGAAATAACTAAACAACAACCGTATTAACACATAATATATGTATATACAGAGTATACATACCTTAGAAACTGTAAACAAACACCAAGGATCTATATATACGCCAGACCAATAGAATAACCGACCACCAGCAGCAAATCTGGAGGGCTGGAGCAGCTTGTGTGTATGTCATGGTACTGGCACAGAACATAAAGTCCCTTCTTGTCCAGAGAACACCCACCCATCCTGTTTACCCATAACTCATCAAGTGCCCCACCAAGCCTTATGACCTATTGATCATTAACCTTTCCTTACATTAACCTCTCACTTCATACACACACTGCCTTACACTGACCTTCCAGTTCATACACACACTGCCTTACACTAACCTCCCAGTTCATACACACACTGCCTAACACTAACCTCCCAGTTCATACACACACTGCCTTACTCTAACCTCCCAGTTCATACACACACTGCCTTACCCTAACCTGCCAGTTCATACACACACTGCCTTACACTAACATCCCAGTTCATACACACACTGCCTTACACTGACCTCCCAGTTCATACACACACTGCCTTACACTAACCTTCCAGTTCATACAGACACTGCCTTACACTAACCTCCCAGTTCATACACACACTGCCTTACACTGACCTCACAGTTCATACAGACACTGCCTTACACTGACCTCACAGTTCATACAGACACTGCCTTACACTGACCTCCCAGTTCATACACACACTGCCTTACACTCACCTCCCTGTTTATACACACAACTCCTTACACTATCCTCCCAGTTCATACAGACACTGCCTTACACTCACCTCCCAGTTCATACACAAACTGCCTTAAACTATCCTCCCAGTTCATACAGACACTGCCTTTCACTCACCTCCTAGTTCATACACACACTGCCTTACACTATCCTCCCAGTTCATACAGACACTGCCTTACACTAACCTCCCAGTTCATACAGACACTGCCTTACACTAACCTCCCAGTTCATACAGACACTGCCTTACACTAACCGCCCAGTTCATCCACACACTGCCTTACACTAACCTCCCAGTTCATACACACACTGCCTTACACTAACCTCCCAGTTCATACACACACTGCCTTACTCTAACCTTCCAGTTCATACACACACTGCCTTACACTAACCTCCCAGTTCATACAGACACTGCCTTACACTAACCTCCCAGTTCATACAGACACTGCCTTACACTGAACGCCCAGTTCATACAGACACTGCCTTACACGGACCTTCCAGTTCATACAGACACTGCCTTACACTGACCTCCCAGTTCATACACACACTGCCTTACACTAACCTCCCAGTTCATACACACACTACCTTACACTAACCTCCCAGTTCATACACACACTACCTTGCACTAACCTCCCATTTCATGCAGACACTGCCTTACACTATCCTCCCAGTTCATACACACACTGCCTTACACTAACCTCCCAGTTCATACACACAGTGCCTTACACTAACCTCCCAGTTCATACACACACTGCCTTACACTAACCTCCCAGTTCATACACACACTACCTTACACTAACCTCTCAGTTCATACACACACTACCTTGCACTAACCTCCCATTTCATGCAGACACTGCCTTACACTATCCTCCCAGTTCATACACACACTGCCTTACACTAACCTCTCAGTTCATACACACACTGCCTTACACTAACCTCCCAGTTCATACAGACACTGCCTTACACTAATCTCTCAGTTCATACAGACACTGCCTTACACTGACCTTCCAGTTCATACAGACACTGCCTTACACTGACCTCCCAGTTCATACACACACTGCCTTACACTAACCTCCCAGTTCATACACACACTACCTTACACTAACCTCCCAGTTCATACACACACTACCTTGCACTAACCTCCCATTTCATGCAGACACTGCCTTACACTATCCTCCCAGTTCATACACACACTGCCTTACACTAACCTCCCAGTTCATCCACACACTGCCTTACACTATCCTCCCAGTTCATACAGACACTGCCTTACACTAACCTCCCAGTTCATACAGACACTGCCTTACACTAACCTCCCAGTTCATCCACACACTGCCTTACACTAACCTCCCAGTTCATCCACACACTGCCTTACACTAACCTCCCAGTTCATACACACACTGCCTTACACTAACCTCCCAGTTCATACACACACTGCCTTATTCTAACCTTCCAGTTCATACACACACTGCCTTACACTAACCTCCAAGTTCATACAGACACTGCCTTACACTAACCTCCCAGTTCATACAGACACTGCCTTACACTGACCTCCCAGTTCATACACACACTGCCTTACACTAACCTCCCAGTTCATACACACACTACCTTACACTAACCTCCCAGTTCATACACACACTACTTTGCACTAACCTCCCATTTCATGCAGACACTGCCTTACACTATCCTCCCAGTTCATACACACACTGCCTTACACTAACCTCCCAGTTCATACACACAGTGCCTTACACTAACCTCCCAGTTCATACAGACACTGCCTTACACTAACCTCCCAGTTCATACACACACTGCCTTACACTGACCTCACAGTTCATACACACACTGCCTTACACTGACCTCCTAGTTCATACACACACTGCCTTACACTGACCTCACAGTTCATACACACACTGCCTTACACTGACCTCACAGTTCATACACACACTGCCTTACACTGACCTCCCAGTTCATACACACACTGCCTTACACTGACCTCCCAGTTCATACAGACACTGCCAAACACTGACCTCCCAGTTCATACACACACTGCCTTACACTAACCTCCCAGTTCATACACACACTAGCTTACACTAACCTCCCAGTTCATACACACACGACCTTGTACTAACCTCCCATTTCATGCAGACACTGCCTTACACTATCATCCCAGTTCATACACACACTGCCTTACACTAACCTCCCAGTTCATACACACAGTGCCTTACACTAACCTCCCAGTTCATACACACAGTGCCTTACACTAACCTCCCAGTTCATACAGACACTGCCTTACACTGACCTCCCAGTTCATACACACACTGCCTTACACTGACCTCCCAGTTCATACACACACTGCCTTACACTGACCTCACAGTTGATACACACACTGCCTTACACTGACCTGCCAGTTCATACACATTCTGCCTTACACTGACCTCCCAGTTCATACAGACACTGCCTTAAACTAACCTCCCAGTTCATACACACACTGCCTTACACTAACCTGTCAGTTCATACACACACTGCCTTACACTAACCTCCCAGTTCATACAGACACTGCCTTACACTAACCTCCCAGTTCATACACACAGTGCCTTACACTAACCTCTCAGTTCATACACACACTGTCTTACACTAACCTCCCAGTTCATACACACACTACCTTATACTAACCTCCCAGTTCATACAGACACTGCCTTGCACTAACCTCCCATTTCATGCAGACACTGCCTTACACTATCCTCCCAGTTCATACACACACTGCCTTACACTAACCTCCCAGTTCATGCAGACACTGCCTTACACTAACCTCCCTGTCCATACAGACACTGCCTTACACTAACCTCCCAGTTCATACACACACTACCTTACACTGACCTCACAGTTCATACACACACTGCCTTACACTGACCTCACAGTTCATACACACACTGCCTTACACTGACCTCACAGTTCATACACACACTGCCTTACACTGACATCACAGTTCATACACACACTGCCTTACACTGACCTCCCAGTTCATACACACACTGCCTTACACTGACCTCACAGTTCATACACACACTGCCTTACACTGACCTCCCAGTTCATACACACACTGCCTTACACTGACCTCCCAGTTCATACACACACTGCCTTACACTGACCTCCCAGTTCATACAGACATTGCCTTACACTAACCTCCCAGTTCATACACACACTGCCTTACACTAACCTCCCAGTTCATACACACACTGCCTTACACTAACCTTCCAGTTCATACAGACACTGCCTTACACTAACCTCCCAGTTCATACACACATTGCCTTACACTAACCTCCCAGTTCATACACACACTGCCTTACACTAACCTTCCAGTTCATACAGACACTGCCTTACACTAACCTCCCAGTTCATACACACATTGCCTTACACTAACCTCCCAGTTCATACACACATTGCCTTACACTAACCTCCCAGTTCATACACACACTGCCTTACACTAACCTCCCAGTTCATACACACACTGCCTTACACTAACCTCCCAGTTCATACACACACTGTCTTACACTAACCTCCCAGTTCATACACACACTACCTTATACTAACCTCCCAGTTCATACAGACACTGCCTTGCACTAACCTCCCATTTCATACACACACTGCCTTACACTAACCTCCCAGTTCATCCACACACTGCCTTACACTAACCTCCCAGTTCATCCACACACTGCCTTACACTAACCTCCCAGTTCATACACACACTGCCTTACACTAACCTCCCAGTTCATACACACACTGCCTTATTCTAACCTTCCAGTTCATACACACACTGCCTTACACTAACCTCCAAGTTCATACAGACACTGCCTTACACTAACCTCCCAGTTCATACAGACACTGCCTTACTATGACCTCCCAGTTCATACAGACACTGCCTTTCACGAACCTTCCAGTTCATACAGACACTGCCTTACACTGACCTCCCAGTTCATACACACACTGCCTTACACTAACCTAACAGTTCATACACACACTACCTTACACTAACCTCCCAGTTCATACACACACTACTTTGCACTAACCTCCCATTTCATGCAGACACTGCCTTACACTATCCTCCCAGTTCATACACACACTGCCTTACACTAACCTCCCAGTTCATACACACAGTGCCTTACACTAACCTCCCAGTTCATACAGACACTGCCTTACACTAACCTCCCAGTTCATACACACACTGCCTTACACTGACCTCACAGTTCATACACACACTGCCTTACACTGACCTCCTAGTTCATACACACACTGCCTTACACTGACCTCACAGTTCATACACACACTGCCTTACACTGACCTCACAGTTCATACACACACTGCCTTACACTGACCTCCCAGTTCATACACACACTGCCTTACACTGACCTCCCAGTTCATACAGACACTGCCAAACACTGACCTCCCAGTTCATACACACACTGCCTTACACTAACCTCCCAGTTCATACACACACTAGCTTACACTAACCTCCCAGTTCATACACACACGACCTTGTACTAACCTCCCATTTCATGCAGACACTGCCTTACACTATCCTCCCAATTCATACACACACTGCCTTACACTAACCTCCCAGTTCATACACACAGTGCCTTACACTAACCTCCCAGTTCATACACACAGTGCCTTACACTAACCTCCCAGTTCATACAGACACTGCCTTACACTGACCTCCCAGTTCATACACACACTGCCTTACACTGACCTCCCAGTTCATACACACACTGCCTTACACTGACCTCACAGTTGATACACACACTGCCTTACACTGACCTGCCAGTTCATACACATTCTGCCTTACACTGACCTCCCAGTTCATACAGACACTGCCTTAAACTAACCTCCCAGTTCATACACACACTGCCTTACACTAACCTGTCAGTTCATACACACACTGCCTTACACTAACCTCCCAGTTCATACAGACACTGCCTTACACTAACCTCCCAGTTCATACACACAGTGCCTTACACTAACCTCTCAGTTCATACACACACTGTCTTACACTAACCTCCCAGTTCATACACACACTACCTTATACTAACCTCCCAGTTCATACAGACACTGCCTTGCACTAACCTCCCATTTCATGCAGACACTGCCTTACACTATCCTCCCAGTTCATACACACACTGCCTTACACTAACCTCCCAGTTCATGCAGACACTGCCTTACACTAACCTCCCTGTCCATACAGACACTGCCTTACACTAACCTCCCAGTTCATACACACACTACCTTACACTGACCTCACAGTTCATACACACACTGCCTTACACTGACCTCACAGTTCATACACACACTGCCTTACACTGACCTCACAGTTCATACACACACTGCCTTACACTGACATCACAGTTCATACACACACTGCCTTACACTGACCTCCCAGTTCATACACACACTACCTTATACTAACCTCCCAGTTCATACAGACACTGCCTTGCACTAACCTCCCATTTCATACACACACTGCCTTACACTAACCTCCCAGTTCATACACACACTGCCTTACACTAACCTCCCAGTTCATACACACACTGCCTTACTCTAACCTTCCAGTTCATACACACACTGCCTTACACTAACCTCCCAGTTCATACACACACTGCCTTACACTAACCTCCCAGTTCATACACACACTGCCTTACACTAACCTCCCAGTTCATACACACACTGCCTTACACTAACCTCCCAGTTCATACACACACTGCCTTACACTAACCTTCCAGTTCATACACACACTGCCTTACACTGACCTCCCAGTTCATACACACACTGCCTTACACTGACCTCCCAGTTCATACACACACTGCCTTACACTAACCTCTCAGTTCATACACACAGTGCCTTACACTAACCTCCCAATTCATACAGACACTGCCTTACACTAACCTCCCAGTTCATACACACACTGCCTTACACTGACCTCCCAGTTCATACACACACTGCCTTACACTGACCTCCCAGTTCATACACACACTACCTTACACTAACCACCCAGTTCAGACACACACTGCCTTACACTGACCTCCCAGTTCATACACACACTTCCTTACACTAACCTCCCAGTTCATACAGACACTGCCTTACACTAACCTCCCAATTCATACACACACTGCCTTACACTAACCTCCCAGTTCATACACACACTGTCTTACACTAACCTCCCAGTTCATTCACACACTGCCTTACACTAACCCTCCAGTTCATACACACACTGCCTTACACTAACCCTCCAGTTCATACACACACTGCCTTACACTAACCTCCCAGTTCATACACACACTGCCTTACACTAACCTCCCAGTTCATACACACACTGCCTTACACTGACCTCCCAGTTCATACACACACTGCCTTACACTGACCTCCCAGTTCATACACACACTGCCTTACACTGACCTCCCAGTTCATACACACACTGCCTTACACTAACCTCTCAGTTCATACACACAGTGCCTTACACTAACCTCCCAATTCATACAGACACTGCCTTACACTAACCTCCCAGTTCATACACACACTGCCTTACACTGACCTCCCAGTTCACACACACACTGCCTTACACATTACTGTGTTATTAGAATCATTTTTAGCATACACTAATGATATATTTTTATTATAGGGGTAACTTGGCTTCAGCGGCACCATGAAGGACGTTCTATAAGCCCACCTGTGCTAAATACTGATTGCTAGCTTCTGGCTGCTTGATTAACATACTTACTTTATTGAATCACAAACCCAATTGAATTGTCTTCTTTAAAACTGATTAATATTTCTGTTCTTTAAATAGAATTAATAAAACTATTGCAGCAAATTGAAGTACAGTGTTCTGTTGTTATTTAATTAATGGATGGTTTATCAGTAGAAATGTAAACAAAATACACTTTTTTATTATAATCCTTATTTTACTGGTTTATCTTGTGTTATCATTAAGTTATCACAAAACATTTGTTCTTACAAAAACTAAATGCTTGATATAAATATATAATTTGCGTCATTATTTTAAATAAGAAGACAGAAATTACAATAGAACAAACTCCAAAATATTGTTCTAGATCTTGTCCCAAAGGTTCAAATTAGGGAAAATAGGTCTCTCAAGGGGTTAAGAGATCCCACATCATTGTGTCAGAAGGCAAGTAGGAAAGGAATATAAGAAAATGCAATATGATAATATAAATGTAAAAATCAGTTATTTATATTCAAAGATATATTTAATAGACATGTGCATTCGTTTGCGGACGAATGCATTTTCGTCCGAAAATAGCATTTTCGTCCATTCGTCCTAAAAACGAATAACGAAAATGCTAAACTAACGAAAGCCGAATGAACGAATATTTAATAAACGAAAATCATTCGTCCATTCGTGCTATTGGCATTTTCTAAACTGAAATAGAGTCGGTTTATAGAATACCAATAGCATTACATATACATTCCATAAATCGACATAATTAATGACTTTCGGTTTATGGAATGCATGTAATACTATTGGCTTTCTATAAACCGAACTAGAGTCCCCATTCATAAGAATTTCTTATGAATGGGGACTCAATTTCGGTTTATAGAAAGCCAATAGTATTACATGTATTCTATAAGCCTAAAGTCTATAAACCGAAGGTCGTTCGGTTTATAGACTTTCGGTTTATAGAATACATGTAATTCTATGTATTCTATAAGCCGAAAGTCTATAAACCGAAGGTCGTTCGGTTTATAGACTTTCAGCTTATAGAAGACATAGAATTCTATGTATTCTATAAACCGAAAGTTTATAAACCGAACGACCTTCGGCTTATAGACTTCCGGCTTATAGAAAAAGTGTAGTACTATTGCCTTTCTATGAACAGAACGAGAGCCCCATTCATAAAAACTTATTATGAATGGGGCTCTGGTTCGGTTTATAGAAAGCCAATAGTATTACATGTATTCCATATGCCTAAAGTCTATAAACCGAACGAGATTCTGTTTATAGACTTTCGGTTTATAGAATAGCAATAGCATTACATGTATTTTATAAACCGAAAGTCTATAAACCGAATGTCGTTCGGTTTATAGACTTTCGGCTTATGGAATACATGTAATACTATTGGCTTTCTTTAAACCGAACTAGAGTCCCCATTCATAATAATTTCTTATGAATGGGGACTCTAGTTCGGTTTATAGAAAGCCAATAGCATTACATGTATTCCATAAGTCGAAAGTCTATAATACCGAACGACATTCTGTTTATAGACTTTCTTTTTATAGAATAGCAATAGCATTACATGTATTCTATAAAACGAATGTCGTTCGGTTTATAGACTTTCGGTTTATGGAATACATGTAATGCTATGGCTATTCTATAAACCGAAATAGAGTCCCCATTCATACAAATAGGTCAATTGACCTATTCCTATGAATGGGGACATTCACACACATTCTACTTCATTTTGCAGCCCTCTAGCCCTTTCCAGGACTTTTTTAGAGGAATTTTGGAGGCCAAAAGTTCGGGTCCCCATTGATTTCGGGGTCAAGTTCGACCATGAACCCGGAATTTTTTCCGAAGTTCGGCCGAACCCGCCGAACCCGAACATCCAGGTGTCTGCTTAACTCTATTCAAGACATATTGTTGATATAAGCTTTGTGGGGCTCTCCTTAGCTAGACAAAAAATTTCAAAAAAGTTTGGGGTATGGGTCTGTAGAGACGGTTAGAATATGGTTGACCAAAGATGTTGGAGTTATTAATATGTAAAGTGGGTTGAGGGTCTTGAGCAGGACTGACCCGAGATTGTGCGTATGGATTTCAGGTTACCCTCATCTGTCAGAATATGTCCCAATCTGGGGTATCGAATGTGTTCAGGGAAGAGGTTACAAAATATCTGCTCTGAGTAACCTGGCAGGAAATCATTGTTTGATATTAGCGACATAAGTGCCAAGGGATGGGAAATGAGTCCTGGGATGGAGCTCATTTTCCTCCATGCCCGGATTGTGTGCGGCACTGTGGGATGCGAGTGATCAGTAATGATATGCTGATGTGGGGATACCCAAGCCATCACTGGGATAGGAGGTTTGATAGTTTCTTGTTCTATGGAAGCCCATAGTTTATGGGCTGGCTGCGTCCATTCAACTACTCTATCTAGTGTGCTAGCATTATAGTATTGTTCTATGTCGGTAGGCCCAGCCCTTCCATTCCTTACGTCTCATAAGGTAGGAATAGCCGAGTCTAGGTGGTTTGTGCTTCCAAATGAAGCTGGATATTAATTGTTTAACGGTTTTGAAAAAGGATTTGGGAACATGGATCGGGAGAGTCTGGATCACATATAAGATCTTAGGTAAAATATTCATTTTAACCGAAGCAGCTCTTCCAAATCAAGAATGGAATTTTTTGTCCTATCTTGAAACGTCTTGGTCTATCTCATGTATTAATGGCAGGTAGTCATGGGCATACAGGGAGTTCGGGATAGGGCGAAGGTATATACCCAGGTATTTTAGTCTGACCCATAGTCCACCTGAAAGGGAAGTTTACTTGTGTGGCCATAAGTGCATCTGGTGCGAGGGTAATGTTTAGTGCCTTGGATTTGGACATGTTTATTTTAAATTGGGATAGTAGACTATAGTCATTTAGCTCCTGAAGGAAATTTGATATAGATATATGTGGTTGGGTTATGGTTAGCAGAAGGTCATCAGCGAAAATGCTGTTGAGAGTTTACATATAATCCGTGAATCAAGTCATTCGCTCGTATCACACAAATGAAGGTCTCTAGGACCAAGATAAATAAGAGCGGTGATAGTAGGCATTCCTGCCTAGTTCCATTTGACAGGGTGAGCTGATCCGAGAGGACTCCATTAACTCTGATTCGTGCTGTGGGTGCAGTGGTGTATCTTGGTTTTGTGCTGCCCTAGGCAGACAAATTTTGAACACCCCCCCTACCAGCGATGCACACCCACGACATGACCCATAACCCACAATGCACACCAAGGACATGCCCCATCACCCCATTTGCATGCCTCTATCACCTCATTACATACACATTGCCAAAATTATTTGCCCATAATAGTTCCCAGATAATTTGCCCAATAATATGTCATTATCATTTGCCATTAATATGCCCCAGCCAATTTGCCCAATAATATGCAAGTATTATTTGCCATTAATAAGTCACAGTCAATTTCCCCAATAATATGCCGGTATTTGCCATTTAATCAGCCCCTGCCAATTTGCCCAATATCATGCCAGTATAATTTGCCATTAATATTCCCCAGCCAATTTGCCCAATAATATGCCAGTGTTATTCTGCCATTTAACGGTAATATGCCCCAGCCAATTTGCCCAATATTAAGCCAGTATTATTTGCCATTTAATATGCCCCTGCCAATTTGCCCAATCATATGCCAGTGTTATTTGCCATTTAATATGCCCCAGCCAATTTGCCCAATAATATGTCAGTGTTATTTGCCATTTTATATCCCGCAACCAATTTGCCCAATAATATGCCAGTGTTTTTTGCCATTTAATATGCCCCTGCCAATTTGCCCAATAATGTGCCAGTGTTATTTGCCATTTAATATGCCCCTGCCAATTTGCCCAATATGCCAGTATTATTTGCCATTTAATATGCCACTGCCAATTTTCCCAATAATACGCCAGTGTTATTTGCCATTTAAAATGCTCCTGCCAATTTTCCCAATAATATGCCAGTCATATTTGCCATTTAATATGCCCCTGCCAATTTGCCCAATAATATGTTAGTGTTATTTGCCATTAATAAGCCCCAGTCAATTTGCCCGATAATATGCCAGTGTTATTTGCCATTTAATATGCCCCTGCCAATTTGCCCAATAATATGCCAGTGTTATTTGCCATTTAATATGCCCCTGCCAATTTGCCCAATAAAATGCCGGTGTTATTTGCCATTTAATATGCCCCTGCCAATTTTCCCAATAATATGCCAGTGATATTTGCCATTTAATATGCCCCTGCCAATTTGCCCAATAATATGTTAGTGTTATTTGCCATTAATAAGCCCCAGCCAATTTGCCCGATAATATGCCAGTGTTATTTGCCATTTAATATGCCCCTGCCAATTTGCCCAATAATATGCCGGTGTTATTTGCCATTTAATATGCCCCTGCCAATTTGCCCAATAATATGCCAGTGTTATTTGCCATTTTATATCCCGCAGCTAATTTGCCCAATTTTATGCCAGTGTTATTTGCCATTTAATATGCCCCAGCCAATTTTCCCAATAATATGCCGGTGTTATTTGCCATTTAATATGCCCCTGCCAATTTGCCCAATAATATGCCAGTGATATTTGCCATTTTATATACCGCAGCTAATTTGCCCAATAATATGCCAGTGTTATTTGCCATTTAATATGCCCCAGCCAATTTGCCCAATAATGTGCCAGTGTTATTTGCCATTTAATATGCCCCTGCCAATTTGCCCAATATGCCAGTATTATTTGCCATTTAATATGCCACTGCCAATTTTCCCAATAATACGCCAGTGTTATTTGCCATTTAAAATGCTCCTGCCAATTTCCCCAATAATATGCCAGTGATATTTGCCATTTAATATGCCCCTGCCAATTTGCCCAATAATATGTTAGTGTTATTTGCCATTAATAAGCCCCAGCCAATTTGCCAGATAATATGCCAGTGTTATTTGCCATTTAATATGCCCCTGCCAATTTGCCCAATAATATGCCAGTGTTATTTGCCATTTAATATGCCCCTGCCAATTTGCCCAATAATATGCCGGTGTTATTTGCCATTTAATATGCCCCTGCCAATTTGCCCAATAATATGCCAGTGTTATTTGCCATTTTATATCCCGCAGCTAATTTGCCCAATTTTATGCCATTGTTATTTGCCATTTAATATGCCCCAGCCAATTTTCCCAATAATATGCCGGTGTTATTTGTCATTTAATATGCCCCTGCCAATTTGCCCAATAATATGCCAGTGATATTTGCCATTTTATATCCCGCAGCTAATTTGCCCAATAATATGCCAGTGTTATTTGCCATTTAATATGCCCCAGCCAATTTTCCCAATATTAAGCCAGTATTATTTGCCATTTAATATGCCCCTGCCAATTTGCCCAATCATATGCCAGTGTTATTTGCCATTTTATATCCCGCAACCAATTTGCCCAATAATATGCCAGTGTTTTTTGCCATTTAATATGCCCCTGCCAATTTGCCCAATAATATGCCAGTGTTTTTTGCCATTTAATATGCCCCAGCCAATTTGCCCAATAATATGCCAGTGTTATTTGCCATTTAATATGCCCCAGACAATTTGCCCAATAATGTGCCAGTGTTATTTGCCATTTAATATGCCCCTGCCAATTTGCCCAATAATACGCCAGTGTTATTTGCCATTTAAAATGCTCCTGCCAATTTTCCCAATAATATGCCAGTGATATTTGCCATTTAATATGCCCCTGCCAATTTGCCCAATAATATGCCAGTGTTTTTTGCCATTAATAAGCCCCAGCCAATTTGCCCGATAATAGGCCAGTGTTATTTGCCATTTAATATGCCCCTGCCAATTTGCCCAATAATATGCCAGTGTTATTTGCCATTTAATATGCCCCTGCCAATTTGCCCAATAAAATGCCGGTGTTATTTGGCATTTTACATCCCGCAGCTAATTTGCCCAATAATGTGCCAGTATTATTTGCCATTTAATATTCCTCTGCCAATTTGCCCAATATGCCAGTGTTATTTGCCATTTAATATGCCACTGCCAATTTGCCCAATAATACGCCAGTGTTCTTTGCCATTTAAAATGCTCCTGCCAATTTTCCCAATAATATGCCAGTGATATTTGCCATTTAATATGCCCCTGCCAATTTGCCCAATAATATGTTAGTGTTATTTGCCATTAATAAGCCCCAGCCAATTTGCCCGATAATATGCCAGTGTTATTTGCCATTTAACGGGCCCCTGCAAATTTGCCCAATAATATGCCAGGGTTATTTGCCATTTAATATACCCCTGCCAATTTGCCCAATAATATGCCGGTGTTATTTGGCATTTTATATCCCGCAGCTAATTTGCCCAATAATATGCCAGTGTTATTCTGCCATTTAACGGTAATATGCCCCAGCTAATTTGCCCAATATTAAGCCAGTATTATTTGCCATTTAATATGCCCCTGCCAATTTGCCCAATAATATTCCAGTGTTATTTGCCATTTAATATGCCCCTGCCAATTTGCCCAATCATATGTCAGTGTTATTTGCCATTTAATATGCCCCTGCCAATTTGCCCAATCATATGCCAGTGTTATTTGCCATTTAATATGCCCCTGCCAATTTGCCCAATAACATGTCAGTGTTATTTGCCATTTTATATCCCGCAACCAATTTGCCCAATAATATGCCAGTGTTTTCTGCCATTTAATATACCCCTGCCAATTTGCCCAATAATATACCAGTGTTATTTGCCATTTAATATGCCCCTGCCAATTTGCCCAATATGCCAGTATTATTTGCCATTTAATATGCCCCTGCCAATTTGCCCAATAATACGCCAGTGTTATTTGCCATTTAAAATGCTCCTGCCAATTTTCCCAATAATATGCCAGTGTAATTTGCCATTTAATATGCCCCTGCCAATTTGCCCAATAATATGTTAGTGTTATTTGCCATTAATAAGCCCCTGCCAATTTGCCCAATAATATGCCAGTGTTATTTGCCATTTAATATGCCCCTGCCAATTTTCCCGATAATATGCCAGTGTTATTTGCCATTTAATATGCCCCTGCCAATTTTCCCGATAATATGCCAGTGTTATTTGCCATTTAATATGCCCCTGCCAATTTGCCCAATAATATGCCAGTATTATTTGCCATTTAATATGCCCCAGCCAATTTGCCCGATAATATGCCAGTGTTATTTGCCATTTAATATGCCCCTGCCAATTTGCCCAATAATATGCCAGTGTTATTTGCCATTTAATATGCCCCTGCCAATTTGCCCAATAATATGCCAGTGTTATTTGCCATTTAATATGCCCCTGCCAATTTGCCCAATAAAATGCCGGTGTTATTTGGCATTTTATATCCCGCAGCTAATTTGCCCAATAATATGCCAGTGATATTTGCCATTTAATATTCCCCTGCCAATTTGCCCAATAATATGTTAGTGTTATTTGCCATTAATAAGCCCCAGCCAATTTGCCCGATAATATGCCAGTGTTATTTGCCATTTAATATGCCCCTGCCAATTTGCCCAATAATATGCCAGTGTTATTTGCCATTTAATATGCCCCTGCCAATTTGCCCAATAATATGCCAGTGTTATTTGCCATTTAATATGCCCCTGCCAATTTGCCCAATAATATGTTAGTGTTATTTGCCATTTTATTTCCCGCAGACAATTTGCCCAATAATATGCCAGTGTTTTTTGCCATTTAATATGCCCCTGCCAATTTGCCCAATAATATGTCAGTGTTATTTGCCATTTTATTTCCCGCAGACAATTTGCCCAATAATATGCCAGTGTTATTTGCCATTTAATATGCCCCTGCCAATTTGCCCAATAATGTGCCAGTGTTATTTGCCATTTAATATGCCCCTGCCAATTTTCCCAATATGCCAGTGTTATTTGCCATTTAATATGCCACTGCCAATTTGCCCAATAATACGCCAGTGTTATTTGCCATTTAATATGCTCCTGCCAATTTGCCCAATAATATGCCAGTGTTATTTGCCATTTAATATGCCCCTGCCAATTTGCCCAATAATGTGCCAGTGTTATTTGCCATTTAATATGCCCCTGCCAATTTCCCAATATGCCAGTGTTATTTGCCATTTAATATGCCACTGCCAATTTGCCCAATAATACGCCAGTGTTATTTGCCATTTAATATGCCCCTGCCAATTTGCCCAATATGCCAGTATCATTTGCCATTTAATATGCTCCTGCCAATTTGCCCAATAATATGCCAGTGTTATTTGCCATTTAATATGCCCCTTCCAATTTGCCCAATAATGTGCCAGTGTTATTTGCCATTTAATATGCCCCTGCCAATTTGCCCAATATGCCAGTGTTATTTGCCATTTAATATGCCACTGCCAATTTGCCCAATAATACGCCAGTGTTATTTGCCATTTAATATGCTCCTGCCAATTTGCCCAATAATATGCCAGTGTTATTTGCCATTTAATATGCCCCTGCCAATTTGCCCAATAATGTGCCAGTGTTATTTGCCATTTAATATGCCCCTGCCAATTTGCCCAATATGCCAGTGTTATTTGCCATTTAATATGCCACTGCCAATTTGCCCAATAATACGCCAGTGTTATTTGCCATTTAATATGCCCCTGCCAATTTGCCCAATATGCCAGTATTATTTGCCATTTAATATGCTCCTGCCAATTTGCCCAATAATATGCCAGTGTTATTTGCCATTTAATATGCTCCTGCCAATTTGCCCAATAATATGCCAGTGATATTTGCCATTTAATATGCGCCTGCCAATTTGCCCAATAATATGTTAGTGTTATTTGCCATGTAATATTCCCCAGCCAATTTGCCTAATAATATGCCGGTGTTATTTGCCATTTAATATGCCCATGCCAATTTGCCCAATAATATGCCGGTGTTATTTGCCATTTTATATCCCGCAGCCAATTTGCCCGATAATATGCCAGTGTTATTTGCCATTAATAAGCCCCAGCCAATTTGCCCAATAATATGCCAGTGATATTTGCCATTTAATATGACCCTGCCAATTTTCCCAGTAATATGCCATTGTTATTTGCCATTTAATATTCCCCAGACAATTTGCCTAATAATATTCCAGTGTTATTTGCCATTTAATATTCGCCTGCTAATTTGCCCAGATAATATGCCAGTTTTATTTGTCATTTAATATGCCCCTGCCAATTTGCCCAATAATATGCCAGTGTTATTTGCCATTTAATATGCCCCTGCCAATTTGCCCAATAAAATGCCGGTGTTATTTGGCATTTTATATCCCGCAGCTAATTTGCCCAATAATATGCCAGTGATATTTGCCATTTAATATTCCCCTGCCAATTTGCCCAATAACATGTTAGTGTTATTTGCCATTAATAAGCCCCAGCCAATTTGCCCGATAATATGCCAGTGTTATTTGCCATTTAATATGCCCCTGCCAATTTGCCCAATAATATGCCAGTGTTATTTGCCATTTAATATGCCACTGCCGATTTGCCCAATAATACGCCAGTGTTATTTGCCATTTAATATGCTCCTGCCAATTTGCCCAATAATATGCCAGTGTTATTTGCCATTTAATATGCCCCTGCCAATTTGCCCAATTTTATGCCAGTGTTATTTGCCATTTAATATGCCCCAGCCAATTTTCCCAATAATATGCCGGTGTTATTTGTCATTTAATATGCCCCTGCCAATTTGCCCAATAATATGCCAGTGATATTTGCCATTTTATATCCCGCAGCTAATTTGCCCAATAATATGCCAGTGTTATTTGCCATTTAATATGCCCCAGCCAATTTTCCCAATATTAAGCCAGTATTATTTGCCATTTAATATGCCCCTGCCAATTTGCCCAATCATATGCCAGTGTTATTTGCCATTTTATATCCCGCAACCAATTTGCCCAATAATATGCCAGTGTTTTTTGCCATTTAATATGCCCCTGCCAATTTGCCCAATAATATGCCAGTGTTTTTTGCCATTTAATATGCCCCAGCCAATTTGCCCAATAATATGCCAGTGTTATTTGCCATTTAATATGCCCCAGACAATTTGCCCAATAATGTGCCAGTGTTATTTGCCATTTAATATGCCCCTGCCAATTTGCCCAATAATACGCCAGTGTTATTTGCCATTTAAAATGCTCCTGCCAATTTTCCCAATAATATGCCAGTGATATTTGCCATTTAATATGCCCCTGCCAATTTGCCCAATAATATGCCAGTGTTTTTTGCCATTAATAAGCCCCAGCCAATTTGCCCGATAATAGGCCAGTGTTATTTGCCATTTAATATGCCCCTGCCAATTTGCCCAATAATATGCCAGTGTTATTTGCCATTTAATATGCCCCTGCCAATTTGCCCAATAAAATGCCGGTGTTATTTGGCATTTTACATCCCGCAGCTAATTTGCCCAATAATGTGCCAGTATTATTTGCCATTTAATATTCCTCTGCCAATTTGCCCAATATGCCAGTGTTATTTGCCATTTAATATGCCACTGCCAATTTGCCCAATAATACGCCAGTGTTCTTTGCCATTTAAAATGCTCCTGCCAATTTTCCCAATAATATGCCAGTGATATTTGCCATTTAATATGCCCCTGCCAATTTGCCCAATAATATGTTAGTGTTATTTGCCATTAATAAGCCCCAGCCAATTTGCCCGATAATATGCCAGTGTTATTTGCCATTTAACGGGCCCCTGCAAATTTGCCCAATAATATGCCAGGGTTATTTGCCATTTAATATACCCCTGCCAATTTGCCCAATAATATGCCGGTGTTATTTGGCATTTTATATCCCGCAGCTAATTTGCCCAATAATATGCCAGTGTTATTCTGCCATTTAAAGGTAATATGCCCCAGCTAATTTGCCCAATATTAAGCCAGTATTATTTGCCATTTAATATGCCCCTGCCAATTTGCCCAATAATATTCCAGTGTTATTTGCCATTTAATATGCCCCTGCCAATTTGCCCAATCATATGTCAGTGTTATTTGCCATTTAATATGCCCCTGCCAATTTGCCCAATCATATGCCAGTGTTATTTGCCATTTAATATGCCCCTGCCAATTTGCCCAATAACATGTCAGTGTTATTTGCCATTTTATATCCCGCAACCAATTTGCCCAATAATATGCCAGTGTTTTCTGCCATTTAATATACCCCTGCCAATTTGCCCAATAATATACCAGTGTTATTTGCCATTTAATATGCCCCTGCCAATTTGCCCAATATGCCAGTATTATTTGCCATTTAATATGCCCCTGCCAATTTGCCCAATAATACGCCAGTGTTATTTGCCATTTAAAATGCTCCTGCCAATTTTCCCAATAATATGCCAGTGTTATTTGCCATTTAATATGCCCCTGCCAATTTGCCCAATAATATGTTAGTGTTATTTGCCATTAATAAGCCCCTGCCAATTTGCCCAATAATATGCCAGTGTTATTTGCCATTTAATATGCCCCTGCCAATTTTCCCGATAATATGCCAGTGTTATTTGCCATTTAATATGCCCCTGCCAATTTTCCCGATAATATGCCAGTGTTATTTGCCATTTAATATGCCCCTGCCAATTTGCCCAATAATATGCCAGTATTATTTGCCATTTAATATGCCCCAGCCAATTTGCCCGATAATATGCCAGTGTTATTTGCCATTTAATATGCCCCTGCCAATTTGCCCAATAATATGCCAGTGTTATTTGCCATTTAATATGCCCCTGCCAATTTGCCCAATAATATGCCAGTGTTATTTGCCATTTAATATGCCCCTGCCAATTTGCCCAATAAAATGCCGGTGTTATTTGGCATTTTATATCCCGCAGCTAATTTGCCCAATAATATGCCAGTGATATTTGCCATTTAATATTCCCCTGCCAATTTGCCCAATAATATGTTAGTGTTATTTGCCATTAATAAGCCCCAGCCAATTTGCCCGATAATATGCCAGTGTTATTTGCCATTTAATATGCCCCTGCCAATTTGCCCAATAATATGCCAGTGTTATTTGCCATTTAATATGCCCCTGCCAATTTGCCCAATAATATGCCAGTGTTATTTGCCATTTAATATGCCCCTGCCAATTTGCCCAATAATATGTTAGTGTTATTTGCCATTTTATTTCCCGCAGACAATTTGCCCAATAATATGCCAGTGTTTTTTGCCATTTAATATGCCCCTGCCAATTTGCCCAATAATATGTCAGTGTTATTTGCCATTTTATTTCCCGCAGACAATTTGCCCAATAATATGCCAGTGTTATTTGCCATTTAATATGCCCCTGCCAATTTGCCCAATAATGTGCCAGTGTTATTTGCCATTTAATATGCCCCTGCCAATTTGCCCAATATGCCAGTGTTATTTGCCATTTAATATGCCACTGCCAATTTGCCCAATAATACGCCAGTGTTATTTGCCATTTAATATGCTCCTGCCAATTTGCCCAATAATATGCCAGTGTTATTTGCCATTTAATATGCCCCTGCCAATTTGCCCAATAATGTGCCAGTGTTATTTGCCATTTAATATGCCCCTGCCAATTTCCCAATATGCCAGTGTTATTTGCCATTTAATATGCCACTGCCAATTTGCCCAATAATACGCCAGTGTTATTTGCCATTTAATATGCCCCTGCCAATTTGCCCAATATGCCAGTATTATTTGCCATTTAATATGCTCCTGCCAATTTGCCCAATAATATGCCAGTGTTATTTGCCATTTAATATGCCCCTTCCAATTTGCCCAATAATGTGCCAGTGTTATTTGCCATTTAATATGCCCCTGCCAATTTGCCCAATATGCCAGTGTTATTTGCCATTTAATATGCCACTGCCAATTTGCCCAATAATACGCCAGTGTTATTTGCCATTTAATATGCTCCTGCCAATTTGCCCAATAATATGCCAGTGTTATTTGCCATTTAATATGCCCCTGCCAATTTGCCCAATAATGTGCCAGTGTTATTTGTCATTTAATATGCCCCTGCCAATTTGCCCAATATGCCAGTGTTATTTGCCATTTAATATGCCACTGCCAATTTGCCCAATAATACGCCAGTGTTATTTGCCATTTAATATGCCCCTGCCAATTTGCCCAATATGCCAGTATTATTTGCCATTTAATATGCTCCTGCCAATTTGCCCAATAATATGCCAGTGTTATTTGCCATTTAATATGCTCCTGCCAATTTGCCCAATAATATGCCAGTGATATTTGCCATTTAATATGCGCCTGCCAATTTGCCCAATAATATGTTAGTGTTATTTGCCATGTAATATTCCCCAGCCAATTTGCCTAATAATATGCCGGTGTTATTTGCCATTTAATATGCCCATGCCAATTTGCCCAATAATATGCCGGTGTTATTTGCCATTTTATATCCCGCAGCCAATTTGCCCGATAATATGCCAGTGTTATTTGCCATTAATAAGCCCCAGCCAATTTGCCCAATAATATGCCAGTGATATTTGCCATTTAATATGACCCTGCCAATTTTCCCAGTAATATGCCATTGTTATTTGCCATTTAATATTCCCCAGACAATTTGCCTTATAATATTCCAGTGTTATTTGCCATTTAATATTCGCCTGCTAATTTGCCCAGATAATATGCCAGTTTTATTTGTCATTTAATATGCCCCTGCCAATTTGCCCAATAATATGCCAGTGTTATTTGCCATTTAATATGCCCCTGCCAATTTGCCCAATAAAATGCCGGTGTTATTTGGCATTTTATATCCCGCAGCTAATTTGCCCAATAATATGCCAGTGATATTTGCCATTTAATATTCCCCTGCCAATTTGCCCAATAACATGTTAGTGTTATTTGCCATTAATAAGCCCCAGCCAATTTGCCCGATAATATGCCAGTGTTATTTGCCATTTAATATGCCCCTGCCAATTTGCCCAATAATATGCCAATGTTATTTGCCATTTAATATGCCCCTGCCAATTTGCCCAATAATATGCCAGTGTTATTTGCCATTTAATATGCCCCTGCCAATTTGCCCAATAATATGTTAGTGTTATTTGCCATTTTATTTCCTGCAGACAATTTGCCCAATAATATGCCAGTGTTATTTGCCATTTAATATGCCCCTGCCAATTTGCCCAATAATATGCCAGTGTTATTTGCCATTTAATATGCCCCTGCCAATTTGCCCAATAATGTGCCAGTGTTATTTGCCATTTAATATGCCCCTGCCAATTTGCCCAATATGCCAGTGTTATTTGCCATTTAATATGCCACTGCCAATTTGCCCAATAATACGCCAGTGTTATTTGCCATTTAATATGCTCCTGTCAATTTGCCCAATAATATGCCAGTGTTATTTGCCATTTAATATGCTCCTGCCAATTTGCCCAATAATATGCCAGTGTTATTTGCCATTTAATATGCTCCTGCCAATTTGCCCAATAATATGCCAGTGATATTTGCCATTTAATATGCCCCTGCCAATTTGCCCAATAATATGTTAGTGTTATTTGCCATGTAATATTCCCCAGCCAATTTGCCCAATAATATGCCGGTGTTATTTGCCATTTAATATTCCCCAGCCAATGTGCCCAATAATATGCCGGTGTTATTTGCCATTTAATATGCCCATGCCAATTTGCCCAATAATATGCCGGTGTTATTTGCCATTTTATATCCCGCAGCCAATTTGCCCGATAATATGCCAGTGTTATTTGCCATTAATAAGCCCCAGCCAATTTGCCCAATAATATGCCAGTGATATTTGCCATTTAATATGACCCTGCCAATTTTCCCAGTAATATGCCATTGTTATTTGCCATTTAATATTCCCCAGACAATTTGCCTTATAATATTCCAGTGTTATTTGCCATTTAATATTCGCCTGCTAATTTGCCCAGATAATATGCCAGTTTTATTTGTCATTTAATATGCCCCTGCCAATTTGCCCAATAATATGCCAGTGTTATTTGCCATTTAATATGCCCCTGCCAATTTGCCCAATAAAATGCCGGTGTTATTTGGCATTTTATATCCCGCAGCTAATTTGCCCAATAATATGCCAGTGATATTTGCCATTTAATATTCCCCTGCCAATTTGCCCAATAACATGTTAGTGTTATTTGCCATTAATAAGCCCCAGCCAATTTGCCCGATAATATGCCAGTGTTATTTGCCATTTAATATGCCCCTGCCAATTTGCCCAATAATATGCCAATGTTATTTGCCATTTAATATGCCCCTGCCAATTTGCCCAATAATATGCCAGTGTTATTTGCCATTTAATATGCCCCTGCCAATTTGCCCAATAATATGTTAGTGTTATTTGCCATTTTATTTCCTGCAGACAATTTGCCCAATAATATGCCAGTGTTATTTGCCATTTAATATGCCCCTGCCAATTTGCCCAATAATATGCCAGTGTTATTTGCCATTTAATATGCCCCTGCCAATTTGCCCAATAATGTGCCAGTGTTATTTGCCATTTAATATGCCCCTGCCAATTTGCCCAATATGCCAGTGTTATTTGCCATTTAATATGCCACTGCCAATTTGCCCAATAATACGCCAGTGTTATTTGCCATTTAATATGCTCCTGTCAATTTGCCCAATAATATGCCAGTGTTATTTGCCATTTAATATGCTCCTGCCAATTTGCCCAATAATATGCCAGTGTTATTTGCCATTTAATATGCTCCTGCCAATTTGCCCAATAATATGCCAGTGATATTTGCCATTTAATATGCCCCTGCCAATTTGCCCAATAATATGTTAGTGTTATTTGCCATGTAATATTCCCCAGCCAATTTGCCCAATAATATGCCGGTGTTATTTGCCATTTAATATTCCCCAGCCAATGTGCCCAATAATATGCCGGTGTTATTTGCCATTTAATATGCCCATGCCAATTTGCCCAATAATATGCCGGTGTTATTTGCCATTTTATATCCCGCAGCCAATTTGCCCGATAATATGCCAGTGTTATTTGCCATTAATAAGCCCCAGTCAATTTGCCCAATAATATGCCAGTGATATTTGCCATTTAATATGACCCTGCCAATTTTCCCAGTAATATGCCATTGTTATTTGCCATTTAATATTCCCCAGACAATTTGCCTAATAATATTCCAGTGTTATTTGCCATTTAATATTCGCCTGCTAATTTGCCCAGATAATATGCCAGTTTTATTTGTCATTTATTAAGCCCCAGCCAATTTCCCCAAATCCCCCCATTTCCCCAGCTCTTACCTTTTTCCCTGGTGGCTAGTGGCAGGCAGCATGGTCTCCTTCATGCTGCCTGTTCGGCTCCCAGGCGGTTTTGCCGACAGGTCTTCCGATCCCCTCTGACCTCCATCTCTGCCTGCAAGCGCGGGCTTTTTTTTTTTAAAAGGGGCGGATTATTTTTTTCTTGTTTTATTTTTTCATTTTTTCAGTGCTGGGGGGAGGCTGCCACCCACGGCACGACCGCCGGGACTTTTATGACGAAGACGGAAGTACCCAGCTTCTTCATAGAAGTCCTGGTGGTCGTGCCGGGCCGCAGCAGGGGGAGTCTGCGCTCATCACGCAGACATCCCCTGCTGTTAGAGACGGGGATCCAGGTTCCCTGCAGCTCTGCGGGGGACCTGGATCCCAGTCTTATAGTCTGACCTCAATTTGAGGTCAGATTATAAAACGACCTTGATTATAAGATGAGGGGGATTTTTCAGAATTTTTTTTCTGAAAAAAACCTTGTCTTATAATCGAGCAAATACGGTAGATGAGAAAGGATATATATAGGGAAAAAAGGGAAGAAAGATAATAACAGAAAATAGGATGATATAATATAAAAATATATAAATGCTGAATATATACATACAACATTTAATTATAATATAAAAACACATAGTAGGCAGAATGTATAAAATACTGTAATAAAAAATGTTTATACAGAGTGGTGTAAAGTGAAGAAACCTGACGTGTTTCTCTTAAAGAAGCTTCCTCAGAGGTCCAAAATAACATCACTTTATAGAGGAGATGTGTGCAATGAAAGCAAGCACAATGGATGGTATTTGATCGAGTAATGAAATGATTGGATATTTTGTGATGTCATGGAACTTGTATCTATTAAGTTGTCAAATAGAGATGTTTTCTCTTATCCACACTGCAAGGAGATTTGTGGAGCAAGTGCTTGAATACAATGGTGACCTTAAAGCAATGAATAAGCTTAAGGCAATAACCGTGTCAAAAACAGTGACCTCTTGTGCTTCTTTTCTTCACTTTTAGTTTGTGTTAATTTCAGTGGAAACTTCTTTCACTTACAAGCACTCAGCACATTAGTTTTTTTATTAAAACCCAAAATATATATCTTGCAAAAACGAGCAAAAAAATATATATTTATACAGTATGCATCTTATATATCATACAGTAACACACATTTCCATGTTTGTGCTGCTTTACTTCAAACCAATACACACATTTCCGTTTTTTTTTCTTTCTCTTGATTTAGCACTATTTTAAGACACTAATATCGAGTATAAATAATAGGTTTTGAGACAGAAGAGCACAGAAAGGGGAAAGGAAAAGAAGAAACTTGAAATGTTTGTTATAGCATGATATAATTAATTTCTACTTCCTCTCTGGAATTAGCATTATTGTAAGATACAAATCTTTAATATTAGTAATACTTGAAATATAGGAGCACAAAAAGGGAAATGTGTGCTATTTTTTTATTTTTTTACCACTATTGTAAGATTCTAATATTGAGTATAACTAATATGTTTTGATATAGAATAGCACAAAAAAATGTAAATGTGTGTCTGAATTCCCAAAATGATGTTTCTACTAATGTTGAGTTTAAATTTAGAACTTAAAGGAAATGTATTATTATTACTTTACCAATTATCTTTCCCATTTATTTGATTGTATATTTTTTTGTAGGGTGATTTTCTTCAATTCTCCTATTTAGCTCATATATATGTGTAAGCATTTCATCTAATTTGATTTTTGCTAGATTTTTATAAATGTTCATTAATGTCCCTGTATATTTATTGAGACCGACCCTTTGTGAGTGAGAGTAGCTATTTTTTGCCATTGGTCTTTGGAGAGGGAAATGTTGAGTCGGGATCTTTTTTGACCATTTGTAATTGTGCAAAAAAGATTCAGGTCAAAGTTCGAAAAAGTGTTTTTTTTTCTGTGCATTTTTTCGTCATATTTGTTGATTTTTTTTTTTACATCATATGATAAAAATAATGGTACAAAATATTTACCAGATGGTATAAATTGCATTCAGTTCTGCACTTTCTGTATCCTAAAACCTCAGACCGCTGTTGGAGGTGTCTGGTTCATAAAGGAGATTTTATTCCCATATGGTGGACGCGCCCATAGATCATCCCATTTTGGGAGGCGGTGGTAAACACAATTAGACAAATCAATAACTCTCACCTTCATTTTACCACGGAGGCGGTCTCCCCCCCCCCCCCCCCCCCCCAACCCCTAATTTCTTCATCTTCTTTTTACTGCTCACCTGGAAGGTTTAACGAATACTTTTCTTTGAGGTTGGTAAACAGGACATATAATTGTCCCTCCAGAATACTATATATGGTATACGTGCACACCACTGAAGAAATCAGTGTGCCTGACCATTCTACTGCCTAATATTTGCTGGTAATTTATTGTATGTTCCTTATGGAGACCTCAAACATTTGTACACTGTATTGTACAGATCTCCTTAATGTCTTCTCTTTTCTGTATGTTTACTCTTAACTCAATAAAACTAAATTAAACAATTAAAATAACAAAACAAAAAAAGGTCATATCAATGTTTCAATGCATTTCTGTTTTGTGGAAGTTATATGGCGATAACCGAAATTAGTGTTCTTTGGTTTCCTGACCATTTTCTCCTACAGTGACCTTTTGACCCCAACCGTAAATCTAAACCATGTACTAACCTTAATTCTAACTGTAACCCATCTGTAACACTAACCCTAATTGTACCCCTAACCCTAGATTCTAGGATTTGCCTTTAGTAGCAGACAAGCTACAGTAACAGAACAACGGGATTGATTTGTTATCACTTCCGTAACTCTGGCTGCTTACAAGACAGCGTCATATTGGAAGAGCATGCTGGTAATGACAAGCTGGATGTTTAGCGTTGGTGGTGATCAGACTAAATCTTGTGGCCTAACACACTGGAGGATTTTTGCTCAACTGAATTATAGGAGAGATGAGATAAACTGAACATTTAATCTCACTGGATTAACAGCCTGAATTTATTTAATATTTCCGAGGATTTTTGTTTCCTTCTAGGAACTCAAGAACTTTAGAGCCACCCGTGTCTTCTCCCATATAGTTAGCCCTCCCTCTCCTCTGGGAAGAAAACGTAGTCTGGACCAGTGGCGGATCCAGGGGGGGGGGGGCAACGGGGCAATTGCCCCCCCTGAGAAGAGAGAAAAAAAATAAAATAAAAGACACTTTAAAAAAAAAAAAAAAAACGCGCTTGCAGGCAGAGACTGAGGTGAGAAGGGATCGGAAGATCCCCTTCACCTTCTCTGCCTGCCGGCAGGCTGCACGAGGTGCCGAACAGGCAGCACTGAGAAACCTCCGTGCTGCCTGTTCGGCTCCCCGTGCAGTGTGCCGACACGGAAGTGCCGACAGGTCACGTGACCGGCGGGCTGATGTCATAAGCGCGCCGGGTCACGTGACCTGTCGGCACAACCATCTGTGAGACGAACAGGCAGCATGGAGAAGACCATGCTGCCTGCCACTAGCCACCAGGGAAAGGTAAGTGCTGGGGAGATGGGGGGAATGTACTGGGGAAAGAGGCAGGGGCTTATTAAATGATAGGAAACACTGGCATATTACTGGGCAAATTGGCTGGGGATATTAAATGGCAAATAACTGGCATATTACTGGGCAAATTGGCTGGGGATATTAAATGGCAAATAACTGGCATATTACTGGGCAAATTGGCAGGGGATATTAAATGGCAAATAACTGGCATATTACTGGGCAAATTGGCAGGGGATATTAAATGGCAAATAACTGGCATATTACTGGGCAAATTGGCAGGGGATATTAAATGGCAAATAACTGGCATATTACTGGGCAAATTGGCTGGGGATATTAAATGGCAAATAACTGGCATATTACTGGGCAAATTGGCTGGGGATATTAAATGGCAAATAACTGGCATATTACTGGGCAAATTGGCTGGGGATATTAAATGGCAAATAACTGGCATATTACTGGGCAAATTGGCTGGGGATATTGAATGGCAAATAACTGGCATATTACTGGCCAAATTGGCTGGGGATATTAAATGGCAAATAACTGGCATATTACTGGGCAAATTGGCAGGGGATATTAAATGGCAAATAACTGGCATATTACTGGGCAAATTGGCAGGGGATATTAAATGGCAAATAACACTGGAATATTATTGGACAAATTGGCTGGGGCATATTAAATGGCAACTAACACAGGCATATTATTGAGCAAATTGGCAGGGGCATATTAAATGGCAAATAACACTGGCATATTATTGGGAAAATTGGTAGGGGCATATTAAATGGCAAATAACACTGGAATATTATTGGGCAAATTGGCTGGGGCATATTAAATGGAAAATAACACTGGAATATTATTGGGCAAATTGGCTGGGGCATATTAAATGGCAAATAACACTGGAATATTATTGGGCAAATTGGCTGGGGCATATTAAATGCCAACTAAAACTGGCATATTATTGGGCAAATTGGCTGAGAGAGCCATACATGGGAAGGGAGAAGAGAGAGACATAAATGGGATGGTAGAGGAGAGACAGACAGACATGGTTTCGCAGAGGAGAGACAGACAAATATGGGATGGCAGAGGAGAGACAGACAGATATGGGAAGGGAGAGGAGAGAGACATAAATAGGAAGTCAGAAGAGAGAGACATAAATGGGATGGTAGAGGAGAGACAGAGAGATGGGAAATGAGAGAAGAGACAGATGGACATGGGAAAGAAGAGGATACATAGACGGACATGGGAAGGAAGAGGAGAGAAACGGGCATGGAAGGAAGAGAGACAGAGGGACACGGGGAGTGAGAGGAGTGCGACAGACATGGGAAGGGAGAGGAGCGTGACAGAAGGACATGAGAGAGAGGAAAAGACAGACGGACATGGGAGAGAGGATAAGACAGACGGACAAGGGAGAGAGGAAAAGACAGACGGACATGTGCCCCTCCCGAGATCAGACTCTGGATCCGCCCCTGGTCTGGACTGATGGCAACCAAGACTTGTTGTCTGCCCACCCTCTTAACTATGCATTGTGCAGGGACAAACTTGGTGAGTTTCTCCAGCTATAACATAATACATTGTTACATCTTTGAAGATTTCAGCAGGTAATACTCTTGTTACAGAATACTCTTGTTCATCTCAACTCACCTTTAGATATATCTTTGAATATAAATAACTGATTTTTACATTTATATTATCATATTGCATTTTCTTATATTCCTTTCCTACTTGCCTTCTGGCACAATGATGTGGGATCTCTTAACCCCTTGAGAGACTTATTTTCCCTAATTTGTACCTTTGGGAAAAGATCTAGAACAAATATTTTGGAGTTTGTTTTATTGTAATTTCTGTCTTCTTATTTAAAATAATGACGCAAATTATATATTTATATCAAGCATTTAGTTTTTGTAAGGACAAATGTTTTGTGATAACTTAATGATAACACAAGATAAACCAGTAAAATAAGGATTATAATAAAAAAGTGTATTTTGTTTCCATTTCTACTGATAAACCATCCATTAATTAAATAACAACAGAACACTGTACTTCAATTTGCTGCAATAGTTTTATTAATTCTATTTAAAGAACAGAAATATTAATCAGTTTTTAAGAAGACAATTCAATTGGGTTTGTGATTCAATAAAGTAAGTATGTTAATCAAGCAGCCAGAAGCTAGCAATCAGTATTTAGCACAGGTGGGCTTATAGAACGTCCTTCATGGTGCCGCTGAAGCCAAGTTACCCCTATAATAAAAAGATATCATAAGTGTATGCGAAAAATTATACTAATAACACTGTAATGTGTAAGGCAGTGTGTGTATGAACAGGGAGGTTAGTGTAAGGCAGTGTGTGTATGAACTGGGAGGTTAGTGTAAGGCAGTGTGTGTATGAACTGGGAGGTTAGTGTAAGGCAGTGTGTGTATGAACTGGGAGGTTAGTGTAATGTAAGGCAGTGTGTGTATGAACTGGGAGGTGAGTGTAAGGCAGTGTGTGTATGAACTGGGAGGTCAGTGTAAGGCAGTGTGTGTATGAACTGGAATGTTAGTGTAAGGCAGTGTGTGTATGAACTGGGAGGTCAGTGTAAGGCAGTGTGTGTATGAACTGGGAGGTCAGTGTAAGGTAGTGTGTGTATGAACTGGGAGGTCAGTGTAAGGCAGTGTGTGTATGAACTGGGAGGTTAGTGTAAGGCAATGTGTGTATGAACTGGGAGGTCAGTGTAAGGCAGTGTGTATGAACTGGGAGGTCAGTGTAAGGCAGTGTGTGTATGAACTGGGAGGTCAGTGTAAGGCAGTGTGTGTATGAACTGGGAGGTCAGTGTAAGGCAGTGTGTGTATGAACTGGGAGGTTAGTGTAAGGCAGTGTGTGTATGAACTGGGAGGTCAGTGTAAGGCAGTGTGTGTATGAACTGGGAGGTCAGTGTAAGGCAGTGTGTGTATGAACTGGGAGGTTAGTGTAAGGCAGTGTGTGTATGAACTGGGAGGTTAGTGTAAGGCAGTGTGTGTCTGAACTGGGAGGTTAGTGTAAGGCAGTGTGTGCATGAACTGGGAGGTTAGTGTAAGGCAGTGTCTGAATGAACTGGGAGGTTAGTGTAAGGCAGTGTGTGTATGAACTGGGAGGTCAGTGTAAGGCAGTGTGTGTATGAACTGGGAGGTTAGTGTAAGGCAGTGTGTGTATGAACTGGGAGGTTAGTGTAAGGCAGTGTGTGTATGAACTGGGAGGTTAGTGTAAGGCAGTGTGTGTATGAACTGGGAGGTTAATGTAAGGCAGTGTGTGTATGAACTGGGAGGTTAGTGTAAGGCAGTGTCTGTATGAACTGGGAGGTTAGTGTAAGGCAGTGTCTGTATGAACTGGGAGGTTAGTGTAAGGCAGTGTGTGTATGAACTGGGAGGTTAGTGTAAGGCAGTGTCTGTATGAACTGGGAGGTTAGTGTAAGGCAGTGTGTGTATGAACTGGGAGGTTAGTGTAAGGCAGTGTGTGTATGAACTGGAAGGTTAGTGTAACTTACACTGTATGTATGAATGTCACTTACATTCACGTGTGTTGTTCTTTACTGAACTGAACAACCAAGTATACCCTAGATTTAAGAGCAAAAAACAGACTTCAAACACAATGTAAAAGAATAGACAGATTAAAGCAAAGTGTATGTGGCTGGCATGTGATGGCGAGGTGCTCCACAGCCGCACAGAGAGACACGGTCATTATTGGGTGAGCATATCAAGTGAGATCTACACAACCAATCACTTGGGAGCAGATGAGCATTTTCTCCTAGTTGGAAGTTTGATCTACACGTCAATCATTCAGTGATGTCTTGTCCCAGAGCTGTAGCCTGGATGTTTGCATTACAGTTCCAGAGAAATATCTATCAGGATTTAATGATGATCATTAAGATACTCCCAACTTCTCTGCTTCATAACAAGATTCTCTAGATAATGAATCTGGCCACCTGAAGTGTATTAATAAATAATAACTCTATTTAACTCTATGATGCTGTCTTTAGCTTTCTCTGGACCATAAAGCACATTTTGGAGATAGACACTCACATGACATAATATTGCATGCTGAAATTCTACAGTACTTTGGGGGACAATGTACAATCCGTGAGTGTGACTGTTCCTGCCAGTGCCTACTATACATATGATCATGGCCACCTATTGCCATTGACTCTTAAGCTCCCTATCAACAAATGTCTAGGTTTATAGAGTTTAAACCTCAGCTTAGAACATGAAGCGTAAACTGGTCCCAACCTCAACATTGATTATACCTTCCATGCAGACAATACAAAACAATACATTGTGTTAACAACATTACATTCCAATGTATCTAATAAGAGAATGATATGTTATACATGTGTCCATGGCAGGACCGATCCTGGGTGGGTGCTTGGGATGGGGGGTGCCCTGCACAGACAGATGAGCACCAACGCACAACCAGTGGGAACAAGTGCTGCTCGCACAGGTCACCAGGCGCCATGAGGAAAAATATGTTAATTCTAAATGGAGGACAGAAGTCTTCACCACCATCAATGCAGGAGTGCGGATAACATGTAGCATGCATTCACACTGCAAAATAAATGGTGGTGGGTGGAGTAAGGGCAGTGGAGGAAGATCTGCTCTACACAGCGCCTTCGCCTTTCTACTTGAAGTGTATTAGAGGAGGAGTTGCGGGGAGGAGCAAATCCTCCTCCTGCTGACAAACAAGAGGAAACAAAGCTCTCCCAGAAGGAGACTGAGACCCTGACCTAGACCGAGCTAAATTATGCATATTACAGCATTTTCTTCAACAGCAACATTTATATAATCTTCATATTAAATGTATAATCAAATTTGAAAATAAAACTAAATAAAATATGAGATGATAGCATTGTTTTTATTCTATTCTTTATAATAAATTATATTAACAAAAAGAGTAGCTAGAAACAGTGAATCCTACTGTGATTACTAGGAAAAAATCTTAGTAAATACTATTATTTAAATTGAATATGATAATCAAATGTTAATATTATATTATATTAAACATATTTTCTCCTAGTAATTACACTAAGTTTCACTCTTTGTAACTGCTTTTTTTCAAACTTAAGGCCACAGTTGCAGAGTTGGAAGTTTTAAATTCCCATCTCATTTCCCTGCTATTCTCTCTTTCATGACTGAAGCCCTAAATAATTGCACCTGTGTGTCTGAGAGAGTGTCAGGATGGGAGTGTGAGAGAAAGGGGTTGGCACATGTGTCTGAGTAAGTGTCAGGATGGGAATGTGAGAGAGATGGGTTTACACGTTTGTCTGAGTGAGTGTCAGGATGGGAGTGTGAGAGAGATTGGTTTGTGTCCATGACCCTAGGATCAGCCCCTGTCCATGATCTATCCTACTTATGACATCACCTTGTGGCTTGAAATGCAAATTTCACATTTACAACAAATTAATTAATGTGCATAAGAAGCTGCATGTGATGTCAGAAACAGCAGGCACCACAGACATAAAACATACATTTCTCCTATTGTATGCATCTGAACGCAAATCTGCTAACACAATAGAAACATAGAATGCGTCGGCAGATGAGAATCATCCGGTCCATCTAGTCTGCTCAATTTTCTAAATACTGTTTTTAAGTCCCCCATTCCCTATCTTATATCTAGAATAGCCTTATACGTATTCCATGCATGCTTAAACTCCTTCACTGTATTAACCGCTACCACTTCTGCTGGGAGGCTATTCCATGCATCCACTACCCTCTCAGTAAATTAATTCCTGATATCACTTTTATATCTTTGCCCCTCTAATTTAAGACTATGTCCTCTAGTTGTGATATTTTTTCTTCTTTTAAATATACTCTCCTCCGTTACTGTGTTGATTCTCTTTATGTATATAAATGTTTCTATCATATCATCCCTGTTACGTCTTTCCTCCAAGCTATACATGTTAAGATGCTTTAACCTTTCATAGTAAGTTTTATCCTTCAACCCATGAACCAGTTTAGTAGCCCTTCTCTGAACTCTCTCCAAAGTATCAATATCCTTCTGGAGATACAGTCTCCAGTACTGCGTACAATACTCCAAGTGAGGTCTCACCAGCACTCTGTACAATACTCCAAGTGAGGTCTCACCAGTGCTCTGTACAATACTCCAAGTGAGGTCTCACCAGTGCTCTGTACAATACTCCAAGTGAGGTCTCACCAGTGCTCTGTACAATGGCATGAGCACTTCCCTCCTTCTACTGCTAATACCTCTCCCTAGGCAAGCAAGCATTCTGCTAATACTGCTCCCTATACAACCAAGCATTCTGCTAATACCTCTCTCTTGCACTTATCTACATTAAATGTCAGTTGCCATTTGTCTTATCTCTCCAGGAACATCAACCCTGCTGCAAATCTTTTTATCATCAGCAAAAATACATAACTTACCAACAAGACCTTCTGCAATATCACTAATAAAAATATTATAGAGAATGGGTCCAAGTATAGATCCCTGAGGTACCCCACTAGTAACAAGACCTTGCATCCAATATACTCCATTGACTACAACCCTCTGTTGCCTGTCACTCAGCCATTGTCTAATCCATTCAACAATATTGAAATCCAAACTCAAAGATTGCAGTTTATTGATAAACTTTCTATGTGCAACAGCATCAAAAGCCTTACTGAAATCTAGGTAAGCAATGTCTACTGCACCACCCTGATCTATTATTTTAGTCATCCAATCAAAAAAATCTATACGATTAGTTTGGCATGATCTCCCTGAAGTAAACCCATGTTGTCTTTGATCCAATGCGATACAAATCCAATATGATGTATAGATATTTGATGTATATATTATTTTCTTCACTGTAGTCCTTTTAAATCAAACAACAATATTAAGACACATAATAATTATTAATAGCTATGTTTTTCTAGAAAGTTAAAATGAGACTCTATTTAACTAGTGATTAATAATCATCTAACTAAAAAAACATGGAATGTCATATAGCTTTGAATTTACCACGCTGGATACTTAGTATCAAATAATTCATATCTAGTAACTAGAGTTGAGCGAACCCGAACCGCACAGTTCGGTTTTGTACAGAACATTACGGTTTTTGGACCCCGGACCCGAACACGGACATTTCACTGTATGTTCGGGTTGGAGTTCGGGGTTTGGCGATTTAATGGCGCGTTTTGAAAGGATGCAGGGCAGCCAATCAACAAGCGTTTGACTTGTTTGCCCTTAGAAGCCATCACAGCCATGCCTACTAATGGCATGGCTGTGATTGGCCAGTGCAGCAAGTGACCCAGCCTCTATATATAAGCTGGAGTCACCAAACATCACATTAGCTCTTCTTAGTGTAGGGAGAGGATTCTGCAGCTGTGAGGGACAGATTAGGAAATAATTCTGGTGTTGAATCTGCAAACTACAGCGATTATTCAAAATACAGTGATTATTCAAACTACAGAGATTATTCAAACTACAGAGATTATTCAAACTACAGCGATTATTTTAGTGGGTGCTATACTACATTTTTGTACCCTGCCCTGAGCACAGTGCCACAGAGAGTGCAGTGCACTTGCAACTGCATGTGTGCCAGGCACATGACTTTAATCCTGTTCTGTTAGCTCAGTGGGCAACATCTAGGCATTTTTAAATACTCCAACATTTTGGGTGCTATATAGTACATTTGCGTCCTGCACTTCATATCTGAGAGTCAAATAGAACCGTCAAATACTGTGCTTACAGCACACTTTGAAAGATTCTAATTGTTTTGGGTGCTAAATAGTACCGTATTTGCTCGAATATAAGACAACCCTAATTATAAGACGACCCTCCAAACTTTGGATATTCCTTTAGTAAAAAAAACAAAAAGCCTGAATATAAGACTACCCTATAGGAAAAAAGTTTAACTTGTCTATACTCACATGTAAATTGCTTTTTAATATTTAATAAAAATTATGATATTAAAAAATGCATTTCTTGTCATTATTTCCTTTTATGTGCCTATGCTGCCTCTCTCTCCCCTCCCCTCAGCGTTGTCTCTCCCTCCTCCCAAACTTTTATTTCTCTCGCCACCTCCCTCCTTTTCTCTCTCTGCCCCCCCCCCCCCCTCCCACCTTGTCTTTCTCTGCCAACCCTCCCTCCCTTTGTCTCTCTCTGCCCCCTTCCCTCCCCTTGTCTCTCTCTGCCCCCCCTTGCCTCTCTATGCCCCCATTGTTTTGGGTGTTAAATAGTACATTTGCATCTTGCGGTGCACTTCATATCTGAGAGTCAAATGGAACCGTCAAATACTATGCTTACAGCGAACTTTGAAAAATTCTAATAGTTTTGGGTGTTAAATAGTACATTTACGTCCTGCACTTCATATCTGAGAGTCAAATAGAACCGTCAAATACTGTGCTTACAGCGCACTTTGAAAAATTCTAATTGTTTTGGGTGTTAAATAGTACATTTGCGTCTTGCGGAGAACTTGCAGTCCAATAAACAAAAAAAAAAATACAAATAAAAATTGTTGACTGACATAAACCATCTGTTAGTTCGGTTGGTGACCGCAAAAAGTGAGGAGAGCGACAAATAAGGGACGTGGCCGTGGTCGTGGTGCTGCTGGTGTTGGCGGAGCTCCTGTTGCAAGTAGGGGGTGTGGTCGATCTGTGCCAGCTACACACACACAAGTGAAACACCTTCCTTAGGTGCTAGTACACGACATAACCTTCAGCGTTATTTGGTAGGGCTGAATGCCGCTCTTAGAATAGTGAGGCCAGAACAAGTACAGGCGATAGTAGATTGGGTGGCTGACAGTGCCTCCAGTTCCTTCACATTGTCTCCCACCCGGTCCCATGCTGAAAGCTCAGAGTTGGCACCTGCAGCCCATGGCCATCTGTCTTTCACCTCACTCCCTTGCAAATCAGCCAAGCAGTCTGAGCCACAAGTCATGCAGCAGTCTCTTATGCTTTTTGATGACTCTGCTGGCTTGGTTTCCATTGGCCATCCACCTAGCCTTGCCCCAGAAGTGGAAGAGATTGAGTGCACTGATGCACAACCACTTATGTGTCAGGATGTGGCCATGCGAGGACCACCGCAGCACGTCTCTGATGATGACGAAACTCAGGTGCCAACTGCTGTGGCTTTCAGCAGTGTGCAGACCGGCAAGAAGGGCAGGGTTGAGGAGTGGGTGGAAGATGATGTGGAGAATGATGAGGTCCTAGACCCCACATGGAATCAAGGTCATGCGAGTGACGTGTCCAGATTGGAGGAATAGGCGATGGTCGCACAGAGGCACCAGCACAGCATGAGAGGGAGCAGGGTGCAAAATCTGAGCGGCCTTCCCCTAGATAGTACGCCTGCTACTTCCCACCGCACCCAGGGACAGAGCACACCAAAGCCAGCTCCAAGGAGTTCCCTGGTGTGGCAGTCCTTCAGACAATGTGCTGACGACAAGACACGAGTGGTTTGCAAGAACCTGGAGCGAGGCATAAATGTGCTAGACCTGAGCACAACCTGCATGACCAGACATCTACATGCAAAGCACGAGCTGAAGTGGAGTAAGCACCTCAAAAACCAAGAAAGGTCTCAGGCTCCTCCTGCTTCCTCTTCTGCTGCTGTCTCGGCCTCTTCCTCCAACTCTGGAGTCACAGTGGCACCTGCCCCCCCGCAAACAGAGGATGTGGCAGCAACGCCACCACATCCACCTCCGTCCCCAAGCATCTCCACACTGTCCCATGGAAGCGTTCAGCTATCCATCTACCAAACACTGGAGAGAAAGAGGAAGTATGGCCCTACCAACCCGCTATCCCTGGCCCTGAATGCCAGTATTTCCAAATTCCTGGCCTTTGAAATGCTGTCATTCCGTCTGTTGGAGACGGACAGTTTTAAAAACCTGATGGTGGTGGCTGTCCCACAGTACGTGGTTCCCAGCCGTACACTACTTTTCCAGGCGAGCCATCCCTTCCCCGCACAACCAATTGGAGGACAAGATCAGGTGTGCACAGCGCAACACCATCTGTGTCAAGGTCCACATAACCACAGATACGTGGACCAGTAAGCACGGGCAGGGACGCTATATCTCCCTAACTGCACACTGGGCAAATGTAGTGACGGCTGGACCTGAGGCGGATAGCAATTTGGCACATGTCCTTCCGCCACCGAGGATTGCAGGGCATTTCTCTTTGCCTCCTGTTACCTCCTCCATCTACTCTGCTTCCTCCTCCGCTTCCTCCTCCTCTACCACCTCCTCAGCTGGTCAGAGTAACACCTTCATCACCAACTTCAGCACAGCCAGGGGGAAACGACAGCAGGCTGTTTTAAAACTCATATGTTTGGGGGGAAAACCCCACAGTGCGCAGGAGCTTTGGACGGGCATGGAACAACAGATCGATGTGGTTGTTGCCACTGAGCCTGGTGGTGTGCGATAATCCGCGTAATCTCGTAGCTGCTCTGGGCCTATCAGGTTTGAAGCACATACCTTGCCTGGCGCATGTGCTGAATTTGGTGGTGCAGAAATTCCTGAAAAACTACCCAGATATATCAGAGCTGCTGCAGAAAATGCGGGCTGTATGTGCGCACTTCAGTCGTTCTGCAGAACAGCACCACTTCACCACCAATGAGTGGGCCTCCATGCGAGACCTGTGTGCCATTTTGCACTGTTTCGAGTACTCCTCCAACATGGCTAGTGCCAATGATGCCGTTCTCAGCCTTACTATCCCGCTTGTATGTCTCCTTGAAAAAACACTTCTGGCGATGATGGAAGAGGATGTGGCACAGGAGGAAGAGGAGGAGGAAGAAGAGGTGTCATTTCCTTGGTTATCGGGCCAGTCATTCACACGCCCCCCCACCCCACCCCCTTAGTACGCCACTGCTCAGCTGTATTTGTAATTTGTATGTATTTTATGTTATTTTAAGTTATTTCCCTATCCACATTTGCTTGCAGGGCACTTGTCCTACTCTTACCCACATTTTAATTCCTTTTGCAGCCCTCTAGCCCTTTCCATGACTTTTTAGAGGCATTTTAGTGGCCAAAAGTGTGTGTCCCCATTGACTTCAATGGGGTTCGGGTTCGGGGTCAAGTTCGAGCCCGAACCCGTACTTTTTTCCGAAGTTCGGCCGAACCCGCCGATCCCGAACATCCAGGTGTCCGCTCAACTCTACTAACCCTAAGTCAAATGATGATTATTAATAGCTATGTTTTTATAGAAAGTTAAAATAAAACTTTTAAACTAGCGATTAATAATCATCTAACTAAAATAACATGGAATGTCATATAGCTTTGAATTTACTACGCTGGATACTTAGTATCAAATACTTCATATCTAGTAACCCTAAATCATATTTATTAAGAACATCAGCCGTGATCTGAAAGATTCAAAATCTCTGATATTAAGTCACATTTACTGTAGGTCATTGAAGCCTAATTGGCTCTTATTTTACAGTATATATATTATTTAGATACATTATCATCACTGTCACTAATGTGCGTAATGCCAATAAGCTAAACAAGTTTGGATCCAGTACTATTAATATTATATTCTCCACTTAATAGACAAACATATTGCTAACATAGTGATATCAATCTGCTAAAATAAAGTCCTTACCATAACTTCCCCCATAAAATCTGATATAACAGCACAGAGGAGGTCTTGTTCGTCAGATGATAGGTTAACCTAAGAAAGTAAACAGTAAAATATAATTAATGAATTAAGTGGTCATCATTTACACCTGTTTTCTGTATTCCTATCATTGTAATTTTATTCCAGTTTTGTGATGTTTTCTGCTTCTTGACAGACAGTAAATGTAGTCATAGCTTCTGACTACAGTTAGAATCTCATACACAGAGCCGGAGCTCTTTCTGCATAGCTGTTATTTTGCAGAAAAAAAGGAAATGAATGATTCATTTAAATGTAAAGCCCCCTTTATTGGCATTGTCACTAATGCATTGCACTGGGAGTCTTTACCTTGTATGGACATTGTTGTGAAGGGGTTAAAGAGAGTGTAATGGCAGAATTTCAATACTAAACGTCTGTATTTCTATCATTTTACATGATATTTCTATCATACTTTGTTCTAAAGATATATCTGATTAACTAGAGAAGATACAGGTCCTGTATTATCTGCTTGTGCAGTCTGACAGACCTGCAGCTCAGCCATACACACCAGGACTTGGTTTATTCCCTAATTAATTAGCCATCTCTAATTAATTAATTAGTAATACCCAGTCTGTCAAACCCCGCAATACATTTAGCAGGCCTGTATGAACTGTTGGTGTTACAGTCCTTTTAATAAATGTATATTTATTTTATAATGTTATTTCTTCTAATTTCTATATCTACATGATTTAAATGCACATACAATGCTTCAAAATATAACAAATACAGTGTAAATGTAGTAAGATTCCCAAGGAAATTCCCAGTATACTCCCAGGATAATTGGCTGCAGACACACAGTGCTATACAGTTAATACATACTATGATATGACTACTATAGTTCTTACCCATCCAGACCAGTCAGTAACACCAGCACATTGTAATACTTCCTTCTAACAAAGAGAAAACAGGACATTTATGGAAAGGAAATACAGCGGTGGAATTAGAAATGTGTTATTTTATAATTACACTGGGGAACATGTATAAAAACCCTCCTGCACTGCAAAGTATCATATAAATGGTTCTGAGAGCATCTTGTGCTCCCGTTATATATATATATATTACATTTTTACATATAACATATCATTTGATTTTGTTCCCTTTATCATATCACAATATACACAACTGGCCTATGATATTGACAGCAGACAGGGGATAAGGTAATGGTCAGAGCTAATGCACCACTAGCTGAGCACTGCTACTTTCTACCATTCAGATCTTTCACTCCTGTTTTCAGGGTATTGTGGCCAAGTGCCCTGTCTGCAGGGCCGGGCTGGATACTTTGGGCCCATTTTGCAATTTCTTCAGCTGACCTGTTATCATCAGACACAAATAGACAGACAGGGCAGATATATTGACAGATAGGGTATAGCCCTTGATAGACATTTAGAGAATGTTACACACTAGGGACCAGACATCCAACTGGGGAATGATGGGGTTTGTGGTCCTGCAGCAGATGGAGGGCTGCTGTTGGACCCCTAGGTACTAGGGCCATTTAGAAGTGGAAAGTAATGCCCAGCCCATTGAGCTTTGGAAGATGGCAGCTCAGGGACCCACTGATCATTAGGTGTAAATGGTGAGACTCCACAAGATAGTAAAACAATGGGATTTGGAAGAAACGGGACTTGGATATGATAATCAAAACTAGAACCAAAAATTCCTGGGAGAGTGAAATATTAGTGATTGGAAAAATACTTGTAAGATTCCTTTATCTATAGATTAGGGAGCACTTTATATAACTAGTGCAAAGCCATCATTCATTAAACACAAACTCACTTTACTAATAGAACCTGAAAATAATACTTTATTCACTAACATATAACATGAAAGTCAATAAGATAATGTCGGCAGTGCTGATGGATTCAGGGATAGAGTGTAAGGCACTGAGCAGCATTACTTTAAGTTATATTGTGCTAAACATATTAAGTACAACTCGCTGCAAACATGTTATTTATAACTGAGAGATTATCCGGGGGACATAGCCAGCCAGTAAGACCCACATGTCATATTCATTTAAAAAAGGAGAAAAAGGCAAATAATATATATATATATAGGTCACATTGAGCTATAAACATGCTGATTACATGTTTACTCTATGATCAGTAGTTTCTGAGATATGATAAAAGTAAGTTGCCCGTTGTCAGCTAATAGGGAGTTACACCCAGTACCCCCGTAAGTGGCCCAGCTGTCTTGGGGGGCCAGCTGTTAGAGGTATTGAACAGTAATCTCGAGACTGGTACATATGAATAAAGCAGAAACCAAGGATATCATGATGGATGCCAGCAGCCTCCATTTTGTGTCAGTTTTGGGACATCCTTCTGTGTGCTCAAATCTTATTCTGTGTCCCTGAAGCTAAAAGAAAGTCTTACACATTCCTAACTCTGTTATCTAGTATCACCGGAACAGATAAGGTGGGCATTGTTAGGGGTTTATGACTCTCATTGTATTTCTGAAGACACCGCTGTGTCTATATACATACAAGAGGTGAAGGGGGGCTTCTCTTCAGCTTGCTAGCCCACCCAAACTGACAGACACAGACACACTGAGATTACTTGGATTTTAGATTTGAAGAATCTAATAAGGGTTATTATATACACACCCAGTTGATTCTAATCGCTCATTAAAATATAGAATTATATCACACCTTCACTAATAAAAATGTAAAGTATAATTAATCCTACATATTAATTAGAATATTGTCTGTATTGTTTTATTAGTGTGGTATATATTTTATTATACATTTTTATTTAATGTGCAATGATAAGAATATGATAAATATTTACTCTAATTTCAAATTGTATTAACACTTTTAGACATTTAAACATATATATTGTCTTATATTATACTCAGACTCCAGGTGCAGCTATAAATCATGACATCATCTCATTTAAATTACATACACCCATCCATTCAATTGGCTAGAAGTTACATAAACAGGGTGTGAGTCTGAGATAAGGTTTGGTTAATAAGTGGATACTGGAGGTGTAGAAAAAAAAAAAAAGACCTAAGAAAGACCGGAGACACCTGAAAAGACCTGGGGAGACTGATTTTGGGAGAGCTGCCACTAGTGGGGTGAGAGCTGCCACTAGTGGGGTGAGAGCTGCCACTAGTGGGGTGAGAGCTAACACTAGTGGGGTGAGAGCTGCCACTAGTGGGGTGAGAGATGGGAATGTTTTAGAAAAGGGCTGAGTCTCTCTCCTTCTGGGGAGAACTCAGGAATATGAGGCTTTTAATAGCACATGTTCACTATAACAATAGAAATCTCTATACCCATAGTATTGAGCTAAGTCCCAGGAGTAACTCCCATCACTCAATTCTTCAATGGAAGGAGTCTCAACGGCAAACCAACCTCTGCCGGTAATGTATAAATCTGGTAATTTGTTTCTAGCATAATCTCATTTTTTATGGATTTCATTAGCATATATATTTGGGTAAATGTAACTTAAATCCCCCAATTTCTGGGATCTATATGTTTTAGCCTGGTGTTTATCTGTCATCCTTTCTGCAGAAGGAAGCCAGAGGAATATCCTATAGATATTAACAAAAGAACCATAAATTCTTATAGTCTAGCTATTTACCCAAATATGTCATATCTAATCTCCAGAGATTATCTAAGATTCTCATTCTTAAAGTCTAAGCTAGAATACATACATTATCATTTACAGAGCAGATTAAGTAATAGCCACCTTGAGTATTTATATGATTTAGTAATATTACCTTACCTAAGCAGAGTATATGTTGGTAATTTGTAGGTAATTATGGTGTACTATCATTAACCATTTTAAATACTAATCATTATCAATGTAAGTTATATCTAAATAAAATGCATGGCCATCTTATGGTCAGAAACGTACTACATAGTAAATTATACTACATGCTTGTTGATATAGTTACAGAACTGCATAATTCATGTTTTGTCCTGCTTACTTATGTTATAAGTCCTACATGTGAATTATGATTAACATCTATTGATATTGTATTTTGTTGTTATGCTATTTGCATACCATTTGATTTCTATTCTATATTCAATAAATTCATTATTATTTTATTAATAATTGTTGCATTGTATTTACTTTTGTAAAAACGTCATCCAAACTCTCACATACATAACGAATTCTTGATATGGGTATTTTTAGTCGGACCCATATATATGAATCATCAATTTTCATATTTTTTTATGATTCATAATTAATAACTCATATTCATATTTTTATAGTTATTAATAATCCGACACAGCAGCTGGAGAATGTCTTGTGCAGCCCACAGACATCCTTACGTATGACAAAATATCTTATGGCAGTACTGTAGGTAAAAACATTTTTCTAGTAAATATATTTATAGGAAAACATTTTTACCTACAGTACTGCCTTAACATTAGGTCTTTTCTGTTTTCAAATATTAAGAGCTTCCGGGAGTTGCCTTATAATCAGGATCACCTTATTGTTTTAGCAAATATGGTATGTTTTAGGGGTTTTCATTATGTGGTGCCAGTCAAGTAACCAGCAACACTCTTCCTTCAGTGTCCCCGGTGCCTGGCTGTGTCATTGTATCAGCCATGTATCCTTGTTGTTGTGGAATGGAGGCAGTGCAGGGCACCAGCCTGAAGAGAGGGGTTAATATAAGCACGTGGGAGGTTGGAAAGGTTGAGCTGGGTCAGGTTTGTGTTTTTTCTAGACTTGTGCAAAACTAAAATTTTTGTTTCGTTTTCGTCCATTCAGACGAAAATGTTATTTCTTTCGTCCAAAACGAATTTCGTTCATTACTGTTTAAGACGAAATTCGTTTAGTTTTATTCATTCGTACGAATTGACCTATTTTAACCTCTCTTTCGGTTTATAGACTTTCGGTTTATAGAATTTATGTAATGCTATGGGCTTTCAATAAATCGATATAGAGTCGGTTTATAGAATAGCAATAGCATTAGATGCATACATTCCATAAACCGAAAGTCGTTCATTATGTCGGTTTATGGAATGTATGTTATGCTATTGGTATTCTATAAACCGACTCTATTTTGGATTTATAGAAAGCCAATAGCCCGAATGGACGAATGATTTTAGTTTATTAACCATTCGTTCATTCAGCTTTCGTTAGTTTAGCATTTTCGTTTTTCGGACGAGAACGAAAGGTTTTTCAATCTAGTAATACAGCATTGGACCAAATCATATGGTGCATAGTAAATTACTCTATGTTATAAAACTAAAGGTGTATTCATACGGAAAATGTAAAAAAAAAATATATTTAAAACATGTAACTTACCTCTGATTCAGTAAGCTCAGCCTTCCCACCCAGAACTCCAGGAAGCTAAACAGCAAAATACAAATGTTCATAATAATGGTTATCATTAGATATTTCTATCAACTTCTACACTTAACAAACTATTTACAAACATATATTACTATTACTCATATTCATAATCCCCCCATTTTTTCTGAATGGATCTTTGAGCAGTTGCTTTCTTCACCCCACCCAGTGCCATGACTTGGTGAAACAAAGGGACACTAATTAGGAAGTATTTGTGCTCATTACCTCTCCTGAAGCCTATTTGTTCCACTGACTTACTTCTCCAACCATGTGTTTAGCTATTCTATTGGAAGAAACTGAGCTTGGCTGTGGTGTGCCCTGGACAAATGTCTACATTACCCATTGCGTGAAGTGGCTTTGGGGGTGTAAATCCTTTACCCCTTTTGTGACACAGGACAACAAATATCTATGAGGAATCATCAGGCAGCATGTAAAAGACCCCTCTGGTGCATATATGAAGCTTCTAGGATCGATCTTATGCATCATAAAAGAAAGGCAGCTGACACCATCAGTAATGCAATTAAAATCTCCCGCGCTAATCACTCTACCGCTTCTGATCCTATCCACTTTATCTAAAATTCTAACTAGAGAGGCCATAGGGGCATTAATGGTATGACACAACAGGCTGAAGTCAAGAAGAAATCATTATGGCCACCCCACTTGTATTTTGTTCATCCATTGATGCATGGAATGTAAAATACCTATCCTGTGCCCATCTACCTCCGTCTTGCGATTTCCAGTGTGTTTCCCATAAGAATACGATCTCCACCTTCTCCTGTTTTAGGAAACCATAAACTCTATTTCTTTTACAAGGAGTGTTCAAACCCTGGGTATTAATTGTGACACATTTAACCATTGTCTATTATAAGGATGCCATGAGCGGGTTGTTCATCAGACCCGGAGGCAAGGCATCTGGCAGAACATAACAAGCATTGAACATGAAACAAACATGAACACAACTTGCAAAGGGACCATGAAAGGGAAGGACCCCTACTACCATTCCCCTTCTGACACCAGGAGAAGGAAATAATCCTACTCCTGACACCACAAACCATATAAATACTTGGTTTGAACCTGAGTTCAAAAGAAGACTTAGCAGGAGATTTAAAAACTGTTGCCTGGCGGGGAGGGGGAGGAGGGCCCATAATTCAAACTGATAAATCCCCTAGTTTCAACATGTCCCATTAATAACTTAGCTAGGTCCCCGTCTCCTCTTCTCTGTTTTCCCATCATTCATCAGAGCCTTATCACTCTCCCAGATATAGAAGGTGGTGGGAAAAGAGAGAGAGATATTCTAGATGGGGAGGGACTTCAACTGGGTAGGGAGGGAGGGGAGAGAGAAAAAACAAAAACAATTAAATAGCCTAGATATTAGAAAACTATTGCCATATAATAATTGTGAATAGTGTTGAGCGAACCAGAACCGCACTGTTCGGGTTCGTACCGAACATTATGGTTTTTAGACCCCGGACCCGAACACGGACATTACACTGTATGTTCGGGATGGAGTTCGGGGTTTGCCGATTTAATGGCGCATTTTGAAAGGATGAAGGGCAGCCAATCAACAAGCGTTTGACTCGTTTGCCCTTAGAAGCCATCACAGCCATGCCTACTGATATCATGGCTGTGATTGGCCAGTGCAGCTTGTGACCCAGCCTCTATATATAAGCTGGAGTCACGTACACGCACATAACATGAGCTCTTCTTAGTGTAGGGAGAGGATGCTGCAGCTGTGAGGGACAGATTAAAAAAAATTCTGGTGTTGAATCTGCAAACTACAGCGATTATTCAAACTACAGCGATTATTCAAACTACAGCGATTATTCAAACTACAGCGATTATTCAAACTACAGCAATTATTCAAACTACAGCGATTATTCAAATTACAGTGATTATTTTAGTGGGTGCTATACTACATATTTGTACCCTGCCCTGAGCCCAGTGCCACAGAGAGTGCAGTGCACTTGCAACTGCATGTGTGCCAGGCACATGACTTTAATCCTGTTCTGTTAGCTCAGTGGGAAACATCTAGGCATTTTTAAATTCTGCAATTTGTTGGTGTTAAATATTACATTTGCGTCCTGCACTTCATATCTGAGAGTCAAATAGAACCGTCAAAAACTGTGCTTACAGCGCACTTTGAAAAATTCTAATTGTTGTGCTACAGAGTACATTTATGTCTTGCTGTGCATTTTTTGCAGTCCAATAAACAAAAAAAAAATAGTGTTGGCTACCTCTTCCTCCTCCTCCTCCAGCGCCGCTTCCACCTACACCGCCACGGTCACCGCCTCCTCAACCTATAGGTCACTTAGTATAAACTGAAAGAGAATACCCTGCACTCCAACCCTCTCTCAAATGGATAATTCTGTTGATCCTCCTGGCAACCATGCTTTAGATTTAGATTTATGTTCTTCCAAAGCTAAAATCAAAGATTCTATCTAGTGCTATTTTATGGCTCAGCTGTATTTGTAATTTGTATGTATTTTATGTTATTTGAAGTTATTTCCCCATCCATATTTGCTTGCAGGGCACTTGTTCTACTCTTACCCACATTTTACTTCCTTTTGCAGCCCTCTAGCCCTTTCCAGGACTTTTTTAGAGGCATTTTAGTGGCTAAAAGTTTGTGTCCCCATTGACTTCAATGGGGTTCGGGGTCAAGTTCGGGCACGGACCCGGACATTTTTTCGAAGTTCGGCTTAACCTGCTGAACCCGAACATCCAGGCGTCCGCTCAACTCTAATTGTGAATGAAAATAACCATGCTCCAAGCTTTTCTAATATCTTCTTAACCACCTATAAAATATGAGTCTTAGACCCATATGAGTTACTGAACTATATAAATACCTGAGAATCCAAATTCTGAAATTTGAATGAACCGTGATACCTTATTAACCCCCCAAAAAGAAAATTACTTCAGTACCAGGTAGAATGTAGTTACTAAGTGTGAACACTCAAAACATAAGGCTACTCAGGTTTTGTGACATTAGTGTTTTGACCAATCAAAGGATTGGTTTCTCCAAACATTGGTGCTAATACACATTCAACAACAAAAAAAACCCACCCCCGATTAGACTATCTCAATGGGTTACTTGATGCCATTCCTGACCATCCAGTTACCTTGGAAACAATTTCAAACTGTCCTTCCCAATATACTATTAGGGATTTAGGAAAGCCCCAACTGTGTATTATGTTGTGCTGGCAGAGGATTGTAGGGTAAAGTAAGCTTCCGTCGATGATCTCATTTGAAATGTTTAAACGTCTCCCACTTCTCCCGGTATCTGTTTAGTCTGCCCAGCGCTTCCGTTGGGCTTATAATCAAAAAATGAGTGAAAGAGAAATATCAGACGAGAAACAGCAACATCAAATAAGCAGGTACCGGACCACGTTATGGCTGAAACAAATCCTCAAGGTAAGGTGCAGCCAGATAAAAAATAGCCATGGTGCTCACCCTCCCAGTGAAACAAACTGACGCCTACGCGTTTCACGCCCCCCTCCGGGAGCTTTGTCAAGGCTAATCACCATACATTTTACCCACCCTTATAAAGTGAAAAGTAAAGTGCAGTTAATTAAGATTTAAAGTGACACAAACATGCCAGGTAAACATGCAACATATTCTAGCAGAGATTAAAGTGCTTTTTTCTTTTGCAAACATTGGTTACAGTCATTTACTTGATCCTTAATGGAAAGCAACATTTGGATCTCCACTACGAATAAGTAGAATTAAAGAATTAAGAGGAAGTAGGACGCAGCATATATTCATTTAAAGCTGTTTGTTAAATTCAGGGAACCACTTTGTTGAGTATGTCCAGGTCTGAAGGGGAGAATCAGACAACCCACCGGACCATCAATGCCTAAAAATGTGATTTAAATCCCATTCAAGGTTAATACCTTGCGGTTGCCTGGTATGTAATTGAAGGACACAAAACATTTCCCTCTTGTTAAGGATATTTTGTTTGTTTCCTCCCTTTTGGGGCTGATAATTCTTTCAATACCTTGGAAGGAAAAGCAGTTTTTATTGCCTCCATTACAGATTTGGAAATGTTTGTTAATTGTAGATTTAGGATCATTTTATTGTGATGCTGTTAAGGTTTCTCTCTCATTCTCTCCTTCACTGGTCTGATTGTTCGTTCCACATATTGTTTTTTGCATTTTAAACAGGTTACAAGATAAACTACAAATGTTGTATTACAGTTTATGTCTTGTTTCAGTGTAAATGTTTGTCCCGTAACAGTTGAAGTATATTGATTTCCTTGATGTACATAGTGACAGCAGAGACATCTGCCTCCACATATATACAGGGCCGGTGCAAGGATTTTCGTCTACACAGGCGAAGGTGCATTTTGGTGCCCCCCTGCTCTGATCCGCCACGCCTCCCACACCATTAAGCCGCCTTACATTATATATATAATGTATAGTGTAGAAAATAAATACATCTAAATATTCAACTCGCATGCTCTAAATGTGTCACACATTGAAACCCTTAAACACAAAGACACCCTTGCAGTCACACACACAGACACCCTTACCACTTACACACACACAGTTACACCAATTCACACATAACCTGAGACACACGATTTTGCCACTCAATATGCCAGTATTTAGCCCAGGGGTCCTCAAACTTTTTAAACAGGGGGCCAGTTCACTGTCCCTCAGACCGTTGGAGGGCCGGACTATAGTAAAAACAAAAACTATGAACAAATTCCTATGCACACTGCATATATCTTATTTTGAAGTGAAGAAACAAAATGGGAACAAATACAATATTTAAAATGAAGTAAAGTTAAATCAACAAACTTACCAGTATTTCAATGGGAATATTATGCCAGTCAGAGCCCAGTAATATTATGCCAGTCAGATGCCCAGGAACATTATGCCATTCAGATGCCCAGAAATATTATGCCATTCAGATGCCCAGGAACATTATGCCAATCAGAGCCCAGTAATATTATGTCATTCAGATGCCCAGGAATATGCCATTCAGATGCCCAGGAATATTATGCCAGTCAGATGCCCAGGAATATTATGCCATTCAGATGCCAAGGAACATTATGCCAGTCAGAGCCCAGTAATATTATGCCAGTCAGAGCCCAGGAATAGTGTGCCAGTCAGATGCCCAGGAATATTATGCCATTCAGATGCCCAGGAATATTATGCCAGTCAGATGCCCAGGAATATTATGCCAGTCAGATGCCCAGGAATATTGTGCCAGTCAGATGCCCAGGAATATTATGCCAGTCAGATGCCCAGGAATATTGGGCCATTCAGATGCCCAGGAATATTATGCCAGTCAGAGCCCAGTAATATTATGCCAGTCAGATGCCCAGGAATATTATGCCAGTCAGAGCCCAGTAATATTATGCCAGTCAGATGCCCAGGAATATTGTGCCAGTCAGAGCCCAGGAATATTATACCAGTCAGATGCTGGTTATACCTCCCTCCTCCCCCCTTTCCCAGACCCCAGTACTTACCTCCATGCTGCTGTTCAGGTCCGTGGCTGAGAGGGAAGCGCTGTGCGCTCCCCTCAGGCCGTGCGCATTCAATAAAGTGTGTTGAAAAAAAAAGTTTCAACACACTTTATTGAATGCGCACGGCCTGAGGGGAGCGCACAGCGCTTCCCTCTCAGCCACGGACCTGAACAGCAGCATGGAGGTAAGTACTGGGGTCTGGGGGAGCGGGCAATTTTCCCGCCCCCCCATTGGTGCGCCCTAAGGCAGCCGCCTGTGCTGCCTTACAGTAGCGCCGGCCCTGCATATATACATGCCTGTGCATGTGAGCCAACTGGCACCAGATCCTGGATCTCTCCCTTGCGTGCCTTGATAGCGGCTAGGGGACAACCAGGATATGAGTGACTTGGTCTTTCGAGCTGTGAAATGAACCCCTTCCTTAAATAGGTTACTGTAATGGGGATCAAGTTTCAAAATCGCTAAATGTCTTTTAATCACTTGCGTTATTTGTTTGTACTGTTTGCTGTATTTGGTACTAAAAGTGGGGCATTGTTTAAACCTATGATCTCTCGCTTTTATTGTATGTTGGTTATGATCCCTAAGTAATTCTTTATGATCTTTGTTTTTAGCAACCTGGGATCCCTTCTCAATATATTTATGGGGATAATTTCTTGGGCCAAGTCTTGCCCTGAGTTGCAAGGATTGACGCTCGAAATCTTGATCTGCCGAGCAGATAAATTCACCAATGGGGATACCCTGAAAAGTATGGTCTGGATGGCAGCTACCCCCAAAGAGTAAGGTGTTACCAGCCGTAGGTTTCCTATGTGTTTCTGTTATGATCTGGCCATTACAGTTCCTGCAATTGAGGGTAACATCCAAAATGCAGATTTTATTCTGTTGAAATTCTGAGGTGAATGTTAGATTTAAGTCATTGTGGTTAATATATTCCACAAAATCTGTAAACTGTTCTGCTGTTCCAGACCAAATAAGTAGGAGGTCATCGATAAATCTCCCATACAACTGTATGAATCCCCTATAAGGGTTGCTATCTCCAAAGACGTGGCCCCATTCCCACCTGCCCATAAATAGGTTAGTGTAGGAGGGAGCAGATTTCGCACCCATGGCAGTGCCACGCCTTTGGAGGTAGTATTGCCCATCAAAAGTAAAAAAAGTTATTGTATAGGAGAAATTCAATAAAATCCAACATAAAGTTCTGTAAATCATCTGAGTAATCTGAGTAACTTTGCAAGAAAAATCTAATAGCCTCAACACCTTCTTTATGGGGGATGCTGGAATATAAAGAGGAGACATCTATAGTCCCCCAAGAGTAGTTAGATTTCCACGTGATATTACTCATGTGGGACAAAAGGTGTTTAGTGTCTTTTATATGACCTTTTAATTTAACAAGGGGTTGCAGATGATCATCTATGCATTTTGAGAGACCTTCACCCAAGGACCCTATGCCCGAAATAATAGGGCAACCTGATGGGTTATTAATGGCTTTGTGTATTTTTGGAACATGGTAGTATGTGGCCACCACTGGGCACTTAATGTTAAGGTAATCAAATTCTTGAGTACTAATGACTCCTAAAATTGGAGCCCAACAATATGAGCAATATTATAGCTTTATTTATAAAGCATGCGTTACCAAGTGCTATCAGGCACATAAATAATATTTACATTTAAAAATGTTCCAAAAGAAAAGGAGAGTTATTTAAATAAACACTCAATTATCTATCTTCCTATATTGAGAGTTAATATACCTTCCTTCCCTTCTATTGCTTTGCCCTATACAGGATTAACACACTGTAATGAAAAAAGTGTTAGTGACGAAGTGCCCTTCGCCACTTGGTCCTGGAGAGGCCTGTTGGCCAGCCTCCTCCCCTGTGACTATGGCCCTGGGGTGTATGGCCCTTTAAAAATGCTATTTGGGCCTATGGACTGTGTATGGCACATTAAGAACATATTTGGGACATGGTGAAAATGCCCCAAAAAGCTAACTTTTGAACTTCTGGGTGGAATTTTTGATTTTTAGTTATGTTCATATTTAAAGTATGCTGATTCTGAAAATGTTTGTTTTAAGTGAATGTGATGCATATTTTGAAAGTTATTAATATTGTATAAAACCTGTATATTTTAGCTTGGAGATAATTGAGCTGATACAAAGGTTAACTCAATTATCCCCCAAGCAGAGGAATGTACTGTAATTACTAGGATCCAAGTCTTTGTCCTATTCACTGTGCTTTCCCCAAGTTAAGATTGGATCCTATCTTTTAATCCCTGTAATTATTGTCACCTTTCCCATTGTCTAATGTAAGTCATTTAGTTTCCCGTGTGTATCTGAACTTGACACCTTTGTATCCTGAAAGGTGTGATGCAGGATTTCCCTTTGTATGTCCTTAGGTTAAACTTTAATCCTGTTATAGTTCCTTTGTCCAATTTGGTTTTTCAAGATGTTCAACTGTAAATATTCTGTGTTTCTGAATCATTAAACAGTTCTGGTCAGTTCTTGTTTGACCTTCAAATCGCAGCCTTGACTCGTTTTGTGGGGAAAGAGTATCCTAGCTGTAAAATAGCTAGTGGGATTGATCTACACTGACAAGATCCGTCTGGATATCGAAACAAAGTGGCTTCTCTCTCTCTCTAAACTGGGATCCAGACTTTCTAGCGGTCCAGCTTCCAGCTAGCCTGGGAGTAACCGTAACATTTGGTGGCAGCTGTGGGATTGTCCTGGAATTCCTAGGAGAGATACTGAACGAATGGAGAGCGCTTACGACAAATTGAAATGTATGACCCTAAAGGATTTACTCGAAACCAGAGGGGGGGGCACGCCAGCAACCGTCCGAGAAGGGAGCTGATCGCAGAATTAACCGAACTGGATCAGAGCTTTACGATGGCAGGAACCCCGACCACGAGTAGTGACGAAAAAAACAGGATTGTTCGGGAGAGGCTCTCGCTATACGGGCCGAACCCACCGATGGAACTGGTACAGCAGCTGATGGCAGAAGCGGACGAGGATATACAGAAAGCTAGAGCCCACGAACTCAGCTTAGTGACCGCACACCGCAATGCCGAAGCACCGCAGGATGAGATGTTACAGCGAGCATGCAGCCGCCTGAATCTGTGGATGAACGCTCTCATACGGGACCAGGAGTACTGAGGAAAGGTCCTCCCCAGCTCCCAGGAATGGTATGTGAGCCTGCTGAGTGATAGAATGCCATACCTGGGTGAGCAGCCCCAAAAAGACTGGGTGGCTGAGATAGGGGAACTTGTCCATGCTGAGATGGTCCTGGATTGTGGATACCGAGCTTTACGGTGGCATGCCACACAGCTATACCCTGAGCTGGAGGATGACACTCCCACAGAGGGCTATGATTTTGGTGGCCCTGGATTGTTATTGGAAAATCTCCAGCTTTATTCGGGCTTCGGGAGTGATACAGAGTACCGGTGGGAAGAACTCCGGGAGTTAAGGGAGGCAAATATTCCCACTGTGCCCAAACTGGAGGCTGATCTGGACTATTTGGTGACCAAAGAAGAGGAGCTGGAGAAGGCATACATACAGCTACTCCACCACATACAGCCCCCTGCCTATGAGATTCGGCAGTGTACCCTACAGGGAGTGGAGGCAATCGGCCTCACTCCCCAGGGGCAGGGTGAGTTTCAGGGAGAGGAGACAACCGGTCTCTCTCCCCAGCAGCAGTGTAAACTGCAGGGAGAAGAGGCAGTCGGCCTCTCTCCCCTGCAGCAGTGTACCCTACAGGGAGTGGAGGCAATCGGCCTCACTCCCCAGCGGCAGGGTGAGTTTCAGGGAGAGGAGACAACCGGTCTCTCTCCCCAGCGGCAGAGTATTGTATTGGGAGTGGAGGCAATCGGCCTCACTCCCCAGCGGCAGGGTGAGTTTCAGGGCGAGGAGACAACCGGTCTCTCTCCCCAGCGGCAGTGTAAGCTGAAGGGAGAAGATGCAGCCGGCCTCTCTCCCTAGCAGCAGTGTACCCTACAGGGAGTGGAGGCAATCGGCCTCACTCCCCGGCGCAGGGTGAGTTTCAGGGAGAGGAGACAACCGGTCTCTCTCCCCAGCGGCAGAGTATTGTATTGGGAGTGAAGACAGGCGACCGCCTTCCCCAACAGCAAGATGCACCCTAGGGGGAAGAAAGTGTCATCCTTCCCCCCCAGCAACAGTGTGTCCTACAGGGAGCAGACACAGTCAGTCTCTCTCCCCAGCAGTGGGACAATATTATGGGAGTGGAGACAGTCGGTCTCCCTCTCCAGGGGCAGCCTGTGTTCCAGGGAGAGGAGCACGGCACCCTCTCTCCCCAGCGGCAGCTTAACTTACTAAGGGGAGACACCGGTCCAAATCCCCAGCTACAATCGCAGGAGTGCAATGGCCTCTGCCCCCCAAGCCCCCACAGCGTGTTGCTCAGTTATCCCAGAGGAATACCTATGTGCAGTAATTGTTTGTTGTGGGTGGGCTACTCTGGCACTTGTTTATTGTGGGTGGGTGAATCGACTAACTTAGGTACTGACCGACAGAAGGTCAGGTACCTGGTTAGTCTCCCCCCCAAAGGGGAGATGTGTGATGAAGTGCCCTTCGCCACTTGGTCCTGGAGAGGCCTGTTTGCCAGCCTCCTCCCCTGTGACTATGGCCCTGGGTGTATGGCCCTTTAAAAATGCTATTTGGGCCTATGGACTGTGTATGGCACATTAAGAACATATTTGGGGCATGGTGAAAATGCCCCAAAAAGCTAACTTTTGAACTTCCGGGTGGAATTGTTTGATTTTTAGTTATGTTCATATTTAAAGTATGCTGATTCTGAAAATGTATGTTTTATGTGAATGTGATGCATATTTTGAAAGTTATAAATATTGCATAAAACCTGTATATTTTAGCTTGGAGATAATTGAGCTGATACAAAGGTTAACTCAATTAGCTCCCAAGCAGAGGAATGTACTGTAATTACTAGGATCCAAGTCTTTGTCCTATTCACTGTGCTTTCCCCAAGTTAAGATTGGATCCTATCTTTTAATCCCTGTAATTATTGTCACCTTTCCCATTGTCTTATGTAAGTCATTTAGTTTCCTGTGTGTATCTGAACTTGACACCTTTGTATCCTGAAAGGTGTGAGGCAGGATTTCCCTTTGTATGTCCTTAGGTTAAACTTTAATCCTGTTATAGTTCCTTTGTCCAATTTGGTTTGTCAAGATGTTCAACTGTATATATTCAGTTGTGTTTCTGAATCATTAAACAGTTCTGGTCAGTTCTTGTTTGACCTTCAAATCGCAGCCTTGACTCGTTTTGTGGGGAAAGAGTATCCTAGCTGTAAAATAGCTAGTGGGATTGATCTACACTGACAAGATCCGTCTGGATATCGAAACAAAGTGGCTTCTCTCTCTCTCTAAACTGGGATCCAGACTTTCTAGCGGTCCAGCTTCCAGCTAGCCTGGGAGTAACCGTAACAGTGTTTAAACATAACAAAAGATTGACTAGGAGCAAGCGTCATTAAGCTCATTGCCTGTAGGTTTTGAGATGGGTCCAGGGTGTCTCTGGATATAGCCCAGAGACAATAGGGCAATGGGTTATAGACTGAGACATCCTGGCAAGTTTCCAGGCTATTTCAGCTGTAATTTGTGGAGTGAATCAGTCTAATACATGTTCTCTTTTGTTTCACAGGTTCTATCACAGGAGCTTCGGTCAGAATCCATAAAACATCAGTATATGAAGTCTGGGCTGTGCCGGCCATGCAAGAGAACCAAGCGACACCAAGGAAGGCTGAGAAGCAACACTACACTGCCAAGATCCCTTGGCGGAGGGTAACGCCGTTCTGGCTCCCAGACTGCTCAGGGCAACTTTCTATTCCCTTGTCTAATGTTACTGTATGTCCTCTTGTGTTGATAGATTTCAGTTTATCTATTTTATGGCCAAATCTTTCTCCGTAGAAAGTTCATTCTCCCTGTCACAAAGTGAATTCTGACAGCCTGCCTGACTGGGGTTCTTGGAGGGGCCTGAGGGCCAAACACCTCCCTGTAGATTATGGACCCTGTCTGTAATGTGTTTAAGCCTTCCATTGTTTAATTATGTCAGACACCCAGTCTGACTACCTTGCTTCTGGCTCCAGATTAAAGTGGCTAGATACTGCTCTACTGGTGATGTGTTTACGTTTTCTATTGTTTAATCAAGTGTTATCTGATTGCAGTTTGGTGTATATGTGCTGTGTAAATCACAAATAAAGAGTTCTTCAATCTTGCTGTACCTAACTGCTAGATGTCCTGTCTATTTGGGTACTAAGAGCAAGGGTCCAGGAAAGACTTGCTGGGTGAATGCTGAGCTGTAATTGGGGGCTAAGGAGGTGATTTCCCACAACGGACAGAGGGTATACTTCATCCGGTAGACGGTCCGTTACATTGGTGGCAAGCGGTGGGATCCTCCTTGCAAGAGCCCAGTGGATAAGCAGCAGAGCACCAGCAAGGGATAGCAGTCGGCATGATGGCCGTGGATTATAAATATTGCAAAACTGGCTTGTTGACCAGGGAGTACCAGGATGGTACTGCAGCCCTCTTGGCTGTTAACTACAAAATGATGACCGGTCCGGTCCCGCAGGAAGAGATGTTACAGCGAGCTTGCAGCCGCCTGAATCTGTGGATGAACGCTCTCATACGGGACCAGGAGTACCGGGGAAAGGTCCTCCCCAGCTCCCAGGAATGGTATGTGAGCCTGCTGAGTGATAGAATGCCATACCTGGGTGAGCAGCCCCAAAAACACTGGGTGGCTGAGTTAGGGGAACTTGTCCATGCTAAGATGGTCCTGGATCGTGGATACCGGGCTTTACGGTGGTATGCCACACAGCTATACCCTGAGCTGGAGGATGACACTCCCACAGAGGGCTATGATTTTGGTGGCCCTGGATTGTTACTGGAAAATCTCCAGCTGGATCCGGGCTTCGGGAGTGATACAGAGTACCGGTGGGAAGAACTCCGGGAGTTAAGGGAGGCAAATATTCCCACTGTACCAAAACTGGAGGCTGATCTGGACTATTTGGTGACCCAAGAAGAGGAGCTGGAGAAGGCATACATACAGCTACTCCACCACATACAGCCCCCTGCCTATGAGACTGTGAGTATCAGTGCTGCTCCTCCCCCAGCAGATGCACTGACACAAGAACTGTGCCCCTTTACCCCCGTGGATGACCTAGTGGAAAAGCTGGCATCCGGGCAGATTGCCGCTGGCTCCTGCCTGCCCCTACCCCAGACCCCAGACCTGTTTCCCATTTCCCCTGTGGAGGCCCCGGCTGACATCACGTCCCCAGACCCGTTACCCCAGCCACCCCTTGAATGGCCAGTTGAACTGCTGGCACCGTTCCCCAAAACCAAACAGGACCTGCCCTCCTTGTGCCCACCTCCACCTGGGTTCAAGGAGCCCTATTGGAACGCAATCCCTGGTTTTTACCAGCCCTGTGTCCCAGCAGAAGAGCTGGCAATGGGGCAGAGTGCCGCTGGCCTCTGTCCACCCCTGCCGCTTGGAGAGTTTTTGTACCTGGTAGATTTGCCAGCATCTGAGCAGATTGCAATTGGCCTCTGCCCACTGCATCCCATGGATTTAACCCCTTTACTTTTTGAAAATGACCCAGGAGGGGTGGATGGGACATCGGTCTCCACACCTGGGTCTCCTGAATGTTTGGCAGTTAGCAGTGTTCCCCAACTCCTTTGCATGGGTACCACAGCCACCTTGTCCTGTTCCCTGCAGTATACCCCTGAAACTGTGCCTTGCCGGGATGTTATTTCCCCAGCAGAAGTGCTGGCATCAGTGTCCCCAGGGACTAAATGGGATACCCCCATAGTATCAAGCCCAGCTAACCCTGCCACCCTATCTGCTCCCCAGCGGCTGAAAGGATTTCTTGGAGAAGGAACATTTGGCCTTTCTCCCCAGCGGCAGATGCATGTTTCGGGAGAGGTGGAGGTTGGCTGGGTAAGTTCTATTTTTGAACAAAAAAAGTGTGGGGACTGCAAACTAGTGAATGGCCATGGGGAGAACACTATTCAGACTGACTTAGGAGTCACCCCGTCTGGGGGCTCCTCCGGTGTCACTCTCCCCCCGAAAAAGGAGATATGTCACAAAGTGAATTCTGACAGTATGCCTGACTGGGGTTCTTGGAGGGGCCAGAGGGCCAAACACCTCCCTGTAGATTATGGACCCTGTCTGTAATGTGTTTAAGCCTTCCATTGTTTAATTATGTCAGCCACCCAGTCTGACTACCTTGCTTCTGGCTCCAGATTAAAGTGGCTAGATACTTCTCTACTGGTGATGTGTTTAAGTTTTCTATTGTTTAATCAAGTGTTATCTGATTGCAGTTTGGTGTATATGTGCTGTGTAAATCACAAATAAAGAGTTCTTCAATCTTGCTGTACCTAACTGCTAGATGTCCTGTCTATTTGGGTACTAAGAGCAAGGGTCCAGGAAAGACTTGCTGGGTGAATGCTGAGCTGTAATTGGGGGCTAAGGAGGTGATTTCCCACAACGGACAGAGGGTCTACTTCGTCCGGTAGACGGTCCGTTACACTCCCACTCTCACTAATTAGTTATTTTTATAGCTTTTCTATCGCTACCATTTCTGCTGGTAGATTCTTCCTTCATCTTCCACCCTTTCGGTATGCAATACAATCTTCACAGTATTACACTCCACCTCTGCTCTACCTCTATTAGTCAGTACCCTCTCAGTATGTAATACTGTCTGATCTTCACAGTATTACTCTCCACCTCTGCTCTACCTCTATTAGTCAGTACCCTCTCAGTATGTAATACTGTCTGACCCTCACTGTATTACACTCCACCTTTGCTCTACCTCTATTAGTCAGTACCCTCTCAGTATGTAATACTGTCTGATCCTCACTGTATTACACTCCACCTTTGCTCTACCTCAATTAGTCAGTACCCTCTCAGTATGTAATACTGTCTGATCTTCACAGTATTACACTCCACCTCTGCTCTACCTCTATTAGTCAGTACCCTCTCAATATGTAATACTGTCTGATCGTCACTGTATTACACTCCACCTCTGCTCTACCTCTATTAGTCAGTACCCTCTCAGTATGTAATACTGTCTGATCTTCACTGTATTATACTCCACCTCTGCTCTACCTCTATTAGTCAGTACCCTCTCAGTATGTAATACTGTCTGATCTTCACTGTATTACACTCCACCTCTCCTCTACCTCTATTAGTCAGTACCCTCTCAGTATGTAATACTGTCTGATCTTCACGGTATTACACTCCACCTCTGCACTACCTCTATTAGTCAGTACCCTCTCAGTATGTAATACTGTTTGATCTTCACGGTATAACACTCCACCTCTGCACTACCTCTATTAGTCAGTACCCTTCCAGTATAGTAATATTGTCTGATCCTACCAGTATTACACTCCACCTCTGCTCTACCTCTATTAGTCAGTACCCTCTCAGTATGTAATACTGTCTGATCTTCACTGTATTACACTCCACCTCTGCTCTACCTCTATTAGTCAGTACCCTCTCAGTATGTAATACTGTCTGATCTTCACGGTATTACACTCCACCTCTGCACTACCTCTATTAGTCGGTACCCTCTCAGTATGTAATACTGTCTGATCCTCACTGTATTACACTCCACCTCTGCTCTACCTCTATTAGTCAGTACCCTCTCAGTATGTAATACTGTCTGATCTTCACGGTATTACACTCCACCTCTGCACTACCTCTATTAGTCGGTACCCTTCCAGTATAGTAATACTGTCTGATCCTCACTGTATTACACTCCACCTCTGCTCTACCTCTATTAGTCAGTACCCTCTCAGTATTACACTCCACCTCTGCTCTACCTTTATTAGTTAGTACCCTCTCAGTATGTAATACTGTCTGATCTTCACGGTATTACACTCCATCTCTGCTCTACCTCTATTAGTCGGTACCCTTCCAGTATAGTAATACTGTCTGATCCTCACTGTATTATACTCCACCTCTGCTCTACCTCTATTAGTCAGTACCCTCTCAGTATGTAATACTGTCAGATCCTCTCTGTATTACACTCCACCTCTGCTCTACCTCTATTAGTCAGTACCCTCTCAGTATGTAATACTGTCTGATCTTCACAATATTACACTCCATCTCTGCTCTACCTCTATTAGTCAGTACCCTCTCAGTATGTAATACTGTCTGATCCTCACTGTATTACACTCCACCTCTGCTCTCCCTCTATTAGTCAGTACCCTCTCAGTATGTAATACTGTCTGATCCTCACTGTATTACACTCCACCTCTGCTCTACCTCTATTAGTCAGTACCCTCTCAGTATGTAATACTGTCTGATCCTCACTGTATTACACTCCACCTCTGCTCTACCTCTATTAGTCGGTACCCTTCCAGTATAGTAATACTGTCTGATCCTCACTGTATTACACTCCACCTCTGCTCTACCTCTATTAGTCAGTACCCTCTCAGTATGTAATACTGTCTGATCTTCACTGTATTATACTCCACCTCTGCTCTACCTCTATTAGTCAGTACCCTCTCAGTATGTAATACTGTCTGATCCTCACTGTATTACACTCCACCTCTGCTCTACCTCTATTAGTCAGTACCCTCTCAGTATCTAATACTGTCTGATCTTCACGGTATTACACTCCACCTCTGCACTACCTCTATTAGTCGGTACCCTTCCAGTATAGTAATACTGTCTGATCCTCACTGTATTACACTCCACCTCTGCTCTACCTCTATTAGTCAGTACCCTCTCAGTATTACACTCCACCTCTGCTCTACCTTTATTAGTTAGTACCCTCTCAGTATGTAATACTGTCTGATCTTCACGGTATTACACTCCATCTCTGCTCTACCTCTATTAGTCGGTACCCTTCCAGTATAGTAATACTGTCTGATCCTCACTGTATTATACTCCACCTCTGCTCTACCTCTATTAGTCAGTACCCTCTCAGTATGTAATACTGTCAGATCCTCTCTGTATTACACTCCACCTCTGCTCTACCTCTATTAGTCAGTACCCTCTCAGTATGTAATACTGTCTGATCTTCACAATATTACACTCCATCTCTGCTCTACCTCTATTAGTCAGTACCCTCTCAGTATGTAATACTGTCTGATCCTCACTGTATTACACTCCACCTCTGCTCTCCCTCTATTAGTCAGTACCCTCTCAGTATGTAATACTGTCTGATCCTCACTGTATTACACTCCACCTCTGCTCTACCTCTATTAGTCAGTACCCTCTCAGTATGTAATACTGTCTGATCCTCACTGTATTACACTCCACCTCTGCTCTACCTCTATTAGTCAGTAATCTCTCAGTATAGTAATACTGTCTGATCCTCACTGTATTACACTCCACCTCTGCTCTCCCTCCATTAGTCAGTAAAATCTCTGTATGTAATACTGTCTGATCCTCACTGTATTACACTCCACCTCTGCTCTACCTCTATTAGTCAGTACCCTCTCAGTATGTAATACTGTCTGATCCTCACTGTATTATACTCCACCTCTGCTGTACCTCTATTAGTCAGTACCCTTCCAGTATAGTAATACTGTCTGATCCTCACTGTATTATACTCCACCTCTGCTCTACCTCTATTAGTCAGTACCCTCTCAGTATGTAATACTGTCTGATCTTCACTGTATTATACTCCAACACTGCTCTACCTCTATTAGTCAGTACCCTCTCAGTATGTAATACTGTCTGATCCTCACTGTATTACACTCCACCTCTGCTCTACCTCTATTAGTCAGTACCCTCTCAGTATGTAATACTGTCTGATCTTCACGGTATTACACTCCACCTCTGCACTACCTCTATTAGTCGGTACCCTTCCAGTATAGTAATACTGTCTGATCCTCACTGTATTACACTCCACCTCTGCTCTACCTCTATTAGTCAGTACCCTCTCAGTATTACACTCCACCTCTGCTCTACCTTTATTAGTTAGTACCCTCTCAGTATGTAATACTGTCTGATCTTCACGGTATTACACTCCATCTCTGCTCTACCTCTATTAGTCGGTACCCTTCCAGTATAGTAATACTGTCTGATCCTCACTGTATTATACTCCACCTCTGCTCTACCTCTATTAGTCAGTACCCTCTCAGTATGTAATACTGTCAGATCCTCTCTGTATTACACTCCACCTCTGCTCTACCTCTATTAGTCAGTACCCTCTCAGTATGTAATACTGTCTGATCTTCACAATATTACACTCCATCTCTGCTCTACCTCTATTAGTCAGTACCCTCTCAGTATGTAATACTGTCTGATCCTCACTGTATTACACTCCACCTCTGCTCTCCCTCTATTAGTCAGTACCCTCTCAGTATGTAATACTGTCTGATCCTCACTGTATTACACTCCACCTCTGCTCTACCTCTATTAGTCAGTACCCTCTCAGTATGTAATACTGTCTGATCCTCACTGTATTACACTCCACCTCTGCTCTACCTCTATTAGTCAGTAATCTCTCAGTATAGTAATACTGTCTGATCCTCACTGTATTACACTCCACCTCTGCTCTCCCTCCATTAGTCAGTACCCTCTCAGTATGTAATACTGTCTGATCCTCACTGTATTACACTCCACCTCTGCTCTACCTCTATTAGTCAGTACCCTCTCAGTATGTAATACTGTCTGATCCTCACTGTATTATACTCCACCTCTGCTCTACCTCTATTAGTCAGTACCCTCTCAGTATGTAATACTGTCTGATCCTCACAGTATTACACTCCACCTCTGCTCTACCTCTATTAGTCAGTACCCTCTCAGTATGTAATACTTTCTGATCTTCAAAGTATTAACACTCCACTTCTGCTCTACCTCTATTCGTCATTACCATCTCAGTATGTAATACTGTCTGATCTTCACAGTATTAACACTCCACCTCTGCTCTACCTCTATTAGTCAGTATCCTCTCAGTATGTAATACTGTCTGATCCTCACTGTATTACACTCCACCTCTGCTCTACCTCTATTAGTCCGTACCCTCTCAGTATGTAATACTGTCTGATCTTCACTGTATTACACTCCACCTCTGCTCTACCTCTATTAGTCAGTACCCTCTCAGTATGTAATACTGTCTGATCCTCACTGTATTACACTCCACCTTTGCTCTACCTCTGTTAGTCAGTACCCTCTCAGTATGTTATACTGTCTGATCCTCACAGTATTACACTCCACCTCTGCTCTACCTCTATTAGTCAGTACCCTCTCAGTATAGTAATACTGTCTGATCCTCACAGTATTACACTCCACCTCTGCTCTACCTCTATTAGTCAGTACCCTCTCAGTATAGTAATACTGTCTGATCGTCACTGTATTACACTCCACCTCTGCTCTACCTCTATTAGTCAGTACCCTCTCAGTATGTAATACTGTCTGATCCTCACAGTATTACACTCCACCTCTGCTCTACCTCTATTAGTCAGTACCCTCTCAGTATAGTAATACTGTCTGATCTTCACTGTATTACACTCCACCTCTGCTCTACCTCTATTAGTCAGTACCCTCTCAGTATGTAATACTGTCTGATCTTCACTGTATTACACTCCACCTCTGCTCTACCTCTATTAGTCAGTACCCTCTCAGTATGTAATACTGTCTGATCCTCACAGTATTACACTCCACCTCTGCTCTACCTCTATTAGTCAGTACCCTCTCAGTATGTAATACTGTCTGATCCTCACTGTATTATACTCCACCTCTGCTCTACCTCTATTAGTCAGTACCCTCTCAGTATGTAATACTGTCTGATCTTCACTGTATTACACTCCACCTCTGCTCTACCTCTATTAGTCAGTACCCTCTCAATATGTAATACTGTCTGATCCTCACTGTACAATACTGCACTTCTGCTCTACCTCTATTAGTCAGTACCCTCTCAGTATGTAATACTGTCTGATCTTCACAGTATTACACTCCACCTCTGCTCTCCCTCTATTAGTCAGTACCCTCTCAATATGTAATAGTGTCTGAGCTTCACAGTATTACACTCCACCTCTGCTCTACCTCTATTAGTCAGTACCCTCTCAGTATGTAATACTGTCTGATCCTCACTGTATTACACTCCACCTCTTCTCTACCTCTATTAGTCAGTACCCTCTCAGTATGTAATACTGTCTGATCTTCAAAGTATTACACTCCACCTCTTCTCTACCTCTATTAGTCAGTACCCTCTCAGTATGTAATACTGTCTGATCTTCACAGTATTACACTCCACCTCTGCTCTACCTCTATTAGTCAGTACCCTCTCAGTATGTAATACTGTCTGATCCTCACAGTATTACACTCCACCTCTGCTCTACCTCTATTAGTCAGTACCCTCTCAGTATGTAATACTGTCTGAACCTCACTGTATTACACTCCACCTCTGCTCTACCTCTATTAGTCAGTACCCTCTCAGTATGTAATACTGTCTGATCCTCACAGTATTACACTCCACCTCTGCTCTACCTCTATTAGTCAGTACCCTCTCAGTATGTAATACTGTCTGATCCTCACTGTATTACACTCCACCTCTGCTGTACCTCTATTAGTCAGTACCCTCTCAGTATGTAATACTGTCTGATCGTCACTGTATTACACTCCCACCCTGCATTACCTCTATTAGTCAGTACCCTCTCAGTATAGTAATACTTTCTGATCTTCACTGTATTACACTCCACCTTTGCTCTACCTCTATTAGTCAGTACCCTCTCAATATGTAATAGTGTCTGAGCTTCACAGTATTACACTCCACCTCTGCTCTACCTCTATTAGTCAGTACCCTCTCAGTATGTAATACTGTCTGATCCTCACTGTATTACACTCCACCTCTTCTCTACCTCTATTAGTCAGTACCCTCTCAGTATGTAATACTGTCTGATCCTCACTGTATTACACTCCACCTCTGCTCTACCTCTATTAGTCAGTACCCTCTCAGTATGTAATACTGTCTGATCGTCACTGTATTACACTCCACCTCTGCTGTACCTCTATTAGTCAGTACCCTCTCAGTATGTAATACTGTCTGATCTTCACGGTATTACACTCCACCTCTGCTCTACCTCTATTAGTCAGTACCCTCTCAGTATGTAATACTGTCTGATCGTCACTGTATTACACTCCCACCCTGCATTACCTCTATTAGTCAGTACCCTCTCAGTATAGTAATACTTTCTGATCTTCACATTATTAACACTTCACCTCTGCTCTACCTCTATTAGTCAGTACCCTCTCAGTATGTAATACTGTCTGATCTTCACAGTATTACACTCCACCTCTGCTCTACCTCTATTAGTCAGTACCCTCTCAGTATGTAATACTGTCTGATCTTCACTGTATTACACTCCACCTCTGCTCTACCTCTATTAGTCAGTACCCTCTCAGTATGTAATACTGTCTGATCCTCACTGTATTACACTCCACCTCTGCTCTACCTCTATTAGTCAGTACCCTCTCAGTATGTAATACTGTCTGATCTTCACAGTATTACACTCCACCTCTGCTCTACCTCTATTAGTCAGTACCCTCTCAGTATGTAATACTGTCTGATCCTCACAGTATTATACTCCACCTCTGCTCTCCCTCTATTAGTCAGTACCCTCTCAGTATGTAATACTGTCTGATCTTCACAGTATTACACTCCACCTCTGCTCTACCTCTATTAGTCAGTACCCTCTCAGTATGTAATACTGTCTGATCCTCACAGTATTACACTCCACCTCTGCTCTCCCTCTATTAGTCAGTACCCTCTCAGTATGTAATACTGTCTGATCCTCACTGTATTACACTCCCCCCCTGCTCTACCTCTATTAGTCAGTACCCTCTCAGTATGTAATACTGTCTGATCCTCACTGTATTACACTCCACCTCTGCTCTACCTCTATTAGTCAGTACCCTCTCAGTATGTAATACTGTCTGATCTTCACTGTATTATACTCCACCTCTGCTCTACCTCTATTAGTCAGTACCCTCTCAGTATGTAATACTGTCTGATCCTCACTGTATTATACTCCACCTCTGCTCTACCTCTATTAGTCAGTACCCTCTCAGTATGTAATACTGTCTGATCCTCACTGTATTACACTCCACCTCTGCTCTACCTCTATTAGTCAGTACCCTCTCAGTATGTAATACTGTCTGATCCTCACAGTATTACACTCCACCTCTGCTCTACCTCTATTAGTCAGTACCCTCTCAGTATGTAATACTGTCTGATCTTCACGGTATTACACTCCACCTCTGCTCTACCTCTATTAGTCAGTACCCTCTCAGTATGTAATACTGTCTGATCTTCACTGTATTATACTCCACCTCTGCACTACCTCTATTAGTCAGTACCCTTCCAGTATAGTAATATTGTCTGATCCTCACAGTATTACACTCCACCTCTGCTCTACCTCTATTAGTCAGTACCCTCTCAGTATGTAATACTGTCTGATCTTCACTGTATTACACTCCACCTCTGCTCTACCTCTATTAGTCAGTACCCTCTCAGTATGTAATACTGTCTGATCTTCACTGTATTACACTCCACCTCTGCTCTACCTCTATTAGTCTGTACCCTCTCAGTATGTAATACTGTCTGATCCTCACTGTACTATACTGCACCTCTGCTCTACCTCTATTAGTCAGTACCCTCTCAGTATGTAATACTGTCTGATCTTCAATGTATTATACTCCACCTCTGCTCTACCTCTATTAGTCAGTACCCTCTCAGCATGTAATACTGTCTGATCCTCACTGTATTACACTCCACCTCTGCTCTACCTCTATTAGTCAGTACCCTCTCAGTATGTAATACTGTCTGATCCTCACAGTATTACACTCCACCTCTGCTCTACCTCTATTAGTCAGTACCCTCTCAGTATGTAATACTGTCTGATCCTCACAGTATTACACTCCACCTCTGCTCTACCTCTATTAGTCAGTACCCTCTCAGTATGTAATACTGTGTGATCTTCACTGTATTACACTCCACCTCTGCTCTACCTCTATTAGTCAGTACCCTCTCAATATGTAATACTGTCTGATCTTCACAGTATTACACTCCACCTCTGCTCTACCTCTATTAGTCAGTACCCTCTCAGTATGTTATACTGTCTGATCTTCACTGTATTACACTCCACCTCTGCACTACCTTTATTAGTTAGTACCCTCTCATTATGTAATACTGTCTGATCTCCACAGTATTACACTCCACCTCTGCTCTACCTCTATTAGTCAGTACCCTCTCAGTATGTAATACTGTCTGATCCTCACAGTATTACACTCCACCTCTGCTCTCCCTCTATTAGTCAGTACCCTCTCAGTATGTAATACTGTCTGATCTTCACAGTATTACACTCCACCTCTGCTCTACCTCTATTAGTCAGTACCCTCTCAGTATGTAATACTGTCTGATCCTCACAGTATTACACTCCACCTCTGCTCTACGTCTATTAGTCAGTACCCTCTCAGTATGTAATACTGTCTGAACCTCACTGTATTACACTCCACCTCTGCTCTACCTCTATTAGTCAGTACCCTCTCAGTATGTAATACTGTCTGATCCTCACAGTATTACACTCCACCTCTGCTCTACCTCTATTAGTCAGTACCCTCTCAGTATGTAATACTGTCTGATCCTCACTGTATTACACTCCACCTCTGCTCTACCTCTATTAGTCAGTACACTCTCAGTATGTAATACTGTCTGATCGTCACTGTATTACACTCCACCTCTGCTGTACCTCTATTAGTCAGTACCCTCTCAGTATGTAATACTGTCTGATCGTCACTGTATTACACTCCCACCCTGCATTACCTCTATTAGTCAGTACCCTCTCAGTATAGTAATACTTTCTGATCTTCACTGTATTACACTCCACCTTTGCTCTACCTCTATTAGTCAGTACCCTCTCAATATGTAATAGTGTCTGAGCTTCACAGTATTACACTCCACCTCTGCTCTACCTCTATTAGTCAGTACCCTCTCAGTATGTAATACTGTCTGATCCTCACTGTATTACACTCCACCTCTTCTCTACCTCTATTAGTCAGTACCCTCTCAGTATGTAATACTTTCTGATCCTCACTGTATTACACTCCACCTCTGCTCTACCTCTATTAGTCAGTACCCTCTCAGTATGTAATACTGTCTGATCGTCACTGTATTACACTCCACCTCTGCTGTACCTCTATTAGTCAGTACCCTCTCAGTATGTAATACTGTCTGATCTTCACGGTATTACACTCCACCTCTGCTCTACCTCTATTAGTCAGTACCCTCTCAGTATGTAATACTGTCTGATCGTCACTGTATTACACTCCCACCCTGCATTACCTCTATTAGTCAGTACCCTCTCAGTATAGTAATACTTTCTGATCTTCACATTATTAACACTTCACCTCTGCTCTACCTCTATTAGTCAGTACCCTCTCAGTATGTAATACTGTCTGATCTTCACAGTATTACACTCCACCTCTGCTCTACCTCTATTAGTCAGTACCCTCTCAGTATGTAATACTGTCTGATCTTCACTGTATTACACTCCACCTCTGCTCTACCTCTATTAGTCAGTACCCTCTCAGTATGTAATACTGTCTGATCCTCACTGTATTACACTCCACCTCTGCTCTACCTCTATTAGTCAGTACCCTCTCAGTATGTAATACTGTCTGATCTTCACAGTATTACACTCCACCTCTGCTCTACCTCTATTAGTCAGTACCCTCTCAGTATGTAATACTGTCTGATCCTCACAGTATTACACTCCACCTCTGCTCTCCCTCTATTAGTCAGTACCCTCTCAGTATGTAATACTGTCTGATCTTCACAGTATTACACTCCACCTCTGCTCTACCTCTATTAGTCAGTACCCTCTCAGTATGTAATACTGTCTGATCCTCACAGTATTACACTCCACCTCTGCTCTCCCTCTATTAGTCAGTACCCTCTCAGTATGTAATACTGTCTGATCCTCACTGTATTACACTCCCCCCCTGCTCTACCTCTATTAGTCAGTACCCTCTCAGTATGTAATACTGTCTGATCCTCACTGTATTACACTCCACCTCTGCTCTACCTCTATTAGTCAGTACCCTCTCAGTATGTAATACTGTCTGATCTTCACTGTATTATACTCCACCTCTGCTCTACCTCTATTAGTCAGTACCCTCTCAGTATGTAATACTGTCTGATCCTCACTGTATTACACTCCACCTCTGCTCTACCTCTATTAGTCAGTACCCTCTCAGTATGTAATACTGTCTGATCTTCACGGTATTACACTCCACCTCTGCTCTACCTCTATTAGTCAGTACCCTCTCAGTATGTAATACTGTCTGATCTTCACTGTATTATACTCCACCTCTGCACTACCTCTATTAGTCAGTACCCTTCCAGTATAGTAATATTGTCTGATCCTCACAGTATTACACTCCACCTCTGCTCTACCTCTATTAGTCAGTACCCTCTCAGTATGTAATACTGTCTGATCTTCACTGTATTACACTCCACCTCTGCTCTACCTCTATTAGTCAGTACCCTCTCAGTATGTAATACTGTCTGATCTTCACTGTATTACACTCCTCCTTCTTCTCTACCTCTATTAGTCTGTACCCTCTCAGTATGTAATACTGTCTGATCCTCACTGTACTATACTGCACCTCTGCTCTACCTCTATTAGTCAGTACCCTCTCAGTATGTAATACTGTCTGATCTTCAATGTATTATACTCCACCTCTGCTCTACCTCTATTAGTCAGTACCCTCTCAGCATGTAATACTGTCTGATCCTCACTGTATTACACTCCACCTCTGCTCTACCTCTATTAGTCAGTACCCTCTCAGTATGTAATACTGTCTGATCCTCACAGTATTACACTCCACCTCTGCTCTACCTCTATTAGTCAGTACCCTCTCAGTATGTAATACTGTCTGATCCTCACAGTATTACACTCCACCTCTGCTCTACCTCTATTAGTCAGTACCCTCTCAGTATGTAATACTGTGTGATCTTCACTGTATTACACTCCACCTCTGCTCTACCTCTATTAGTCAGTACCCTCTCAATATGTAATACTGTCTGATCTTCACAGTATTACACTCCACCTCTGCTCTACCTCTATTAGTCAGTACCCTCTCAGTATGTTATACTGTCTGATCTTCACTGTATTACACTCCACCTCTGCACTACCTTTATTAGTTAGTACCCTCTCATTATGTAATACTGTCTGATCTTCACAGTATTACACTCCACCTCTGCTCTACCTCTATTAGTCAGTACCCTCTCAGTATGTAATACTGTCTGATCCTCACAGTATTACACTCCACCTCTGCTCTCCCTCTATTAGTCAGTACCCTCTCAGTATGTAATACTGTCTGATCTTCACAGTATTACACTCCACCTCTGCTCTACCTCTATTAGTCAGTACCCTCTCAGTATGTAATACTGTCTGATCCTCACAGTATTACACTCCACCTCTGCTCTCCCTCTATTAGTCAGTACCCTCTCAGTATGTAATACTGTCTGATCTTCACAGTATTACACTCCACCTCTGCTCTACCTATATTAGTCAGTACCCTCTCACTATGTAATACTGTCTGATCTTCACAGTATTACACTCCACCTCTGCTCTACCTCTATTAGTCAGTACCCTCTCAGTATGTAATACTGTCTGATCCTCACAGTATTACACTCCACCTCTGCTCTCCCTCTATTAGTCAGTACCCTCTCAGTATGTAATACTGTCTGATCCTCACTGTATTACACTCCCCCCCTGCTCTACCTCTATTAGTCAGTACCCTCTCAGTATGTAATACTGTCTGATCCTCACTGTATTACACTCCACCTCTGCTCTACCTCTATTAGTCAGTACCCTCTCAGTATGTAATACTGTCTGATCTTCACTGTATTATACTCCACCTCTGCTCTACCTCTATTAGTCAGTACCCTCTCAGTATGTAATACTGTCTGATCCTCACTGTATTACACTCCACCTCTGCTCTACCTCTATTAGTCAGTACCCTCTCAGTATGTAATACTGTCTGATCTTCACGGTATTACACTCCACCTCTGCTCTACCTCTATTAGTCAGTACCCTCTCAGTATGTAATACTGTCTGATCTTCACTGTATTATACTCCACCTCTGCACTACCTCTATTAGTCAGTACCCTTCCAGTATAGTAATATTGTCTGATCCTCACAGTATTACACTCCACCTCTGCTCTACCTCTATTAGTCAGTACCCTCTCAGTATGTAATACTGTCTGATCTTCACTGTATTACACTCCACCTCTGCTCTACCTCTATTAGTCAGTACCCTCTCAGTATGTAATACTGTCTGATCTTCACTGTATTACACTCCTCCTTCTTCTCTACCTCTATTAGTCTGTACCCTCTCAGTATGTAATACTGTCTGATCCTCACTGTACTATACTGCACCTCTGCTCTACCTCTATTAGTCAGTACCCTCTCAGTATGTAATACTGTCTGATCTTCAATGTATTATACTCCACCTCTGCTCTACCTCTATTAGTCAGTACCCTCTCAGCATGTAATACTGTCTGATCCTCACTGTATTACACTCCACCTCTGCTCTACCTCTATTAGTCAGTACCCTCTCAGTATGTAATACTGTCTGATCCTCACAGTATTACACTCCACCTCTGCTCTACCTCTATTAGTCAGTACCCTCTCAGTATGTAATACTGTCTGATCCTCACAGTATTACACTCCACCTCTGCTCTACCTCTATTAGTCAGTACCCTCTCAGTATGTAATACTGTGTGATCTTCACTGTATTACACTCCACCTCTGCTCTACCTCTATTAGTCAGTACCCTCTCAATATGTAATACTGTCTGATCTTCACAGTATTACACTCCACCTCTGCTCTACCTCTATTAGTCAGTACCCTCTCAGTATGTTATACTGTCTGATCTTCACTGTATTACACTCCACCTCTGCACTACCTTTATTAGTTAGTACCCTCTCATTATGTAATACTGTCTGATCTTCACAGTATTACACTCCACCTCTGCTCTACCTCTATTAGTCAGTACCCTCTCAGTATGTAATACTGTCTGATCCTTACAGTATTACACTCCACCTCTACTCTCCCTCTATTAGTCAGTACCCTCTCAGTATGTAATACTGTCTGATCTTCACAGTATTACACTCCACCTCTGCTCTACCTCTATTAGTCAGTACCCTCTCAGTATGTAATACTGTCTGATCCTCACAGTATTACACTCCACCTCTGCTCTCCCTCTATTAGTCAGTACCCTCTCAGTATGTAATACTGTCTGATCCTCACTGTATTACACTCCCCCCCTGCTCTACCTCTATTAGTCAGTACCCTCTCAGTATGTAATACTGTCTGATCCTCACTGTATTACACTCCACCTCTGCTCTACCTCTATTAGTCAGTACCCTCTCAGTATGTAATACTGTCTGATCTTCACTGTATTATACTCCACCTCTGCTCTACCTCTATTAGTCAGTACCCTCTCAGTATGTAATACTGTCTGATCCTCACTGTATTATACTCCACCTCTGCTCTACCTCTATTAGTCAGTACCCTCTCAGTATGTAATACTGTCTGATCCTCACTGTATTACACTCCACCTCTGCTCTACCTCTATTAGTCAGTACCCTCTCAGTATGTTATACTGTCTGATCTTCACTGTATTACACTCCACCTCTGCACTACCTTTATTAGTTAGTACCCTCTCATTATGTAATACTGTCTGATCTTCACAGTATTACACTCCACCTCTGCTTTACCTCTATTAGTCAGTACCCTCTCAGTATGTAATACTGTCTGATCGTCACTGTATTACACTCCACCTCTGCTCTACCTCTATTAGTCAGTACCCTCTCAGTATGTAATACTGTCTGATCTTCACAGTATTACACTCCACCTCTGCTCTACCTCTATTAGTCAGTACCCTCTCAGTATGTAATACTGTCTGATCCTCACTGTATTATACTCCACCTCTGCTCTACCTCTATTAGTCAGTACCCTCTCAGTATAGTAATACTGTCTGATCCTCACTGTGTTATACTCCACCTCTGCTCTACCTCTATTAGTCAGTACCCTCTCAGTATGTAATACTGTCAGATCCTCTCTGTATTACACTCCACCTCTGCTCTACCTCTATTAGTCAGTACCCTCTCAGTATGTAATACTGTCTGATCCTCACTGTATTACACTCCACCTCTGCTCTCCCTCTATTAGTCAGTACCCTCTCAGTATGTAATACTGTCTGATCGTCACTGTATTACACTCCACCTCTGCTCTACCTCTATTAGTCAGTACCCTCTCAGTATGTAATACTGTCTGATCCTCACAGTATTACACTCCACCTCTGCTCTACCTCTATTAGTCAGTACCCTCTCAGTATGTAATACTGTCTGATCCTCACAGTATTACACTCCACCTCTGCTCTACCTCTATTAGTCAGTACCCTCTCAGTATGTAATACTGTCTGATCCTCACTGTATTATACTCCACCTCTGCTCTACCTCTATTAGTCAGTACCCTCTCAGTATGTAATACTGTCTGATCGTCACTGTATTACACTCCCACCCTGCATTACCTCTATTAGTCAGTACCCTCTCAGTATGTAATACTGTCTGATCTTCACAGTATTATACTCCACCCCTGCTCTACCTCTATTAGTCAGTACCCTCTCAGTATGTAATACTGTCTGATCTTCACAGTATTACACTCCACCTCTGCTCTACCTCTATTAGTCAGTACCCTCTCAGTATGTTATACTGTCTGATCCTCACAGTATTACACTCCACCTCTGCTCTACCTATATTAGTCAGTACCCTCTCACTATGTAATACTGTCTGATCCTCACAGTATTACACTCCACCTCTGCTCTCCCTCTATTAGTCAGTACCCTCTCAGTATGTAATACTGTCTGATCTTCACAGTATTACACTCCACCTCTGCTCTACCTATATTAGTCAGTACCCTCTCACTATGTAATACTTTCTGATCCTCACAGTATTACACTCCACCTCTGCTCTCTCTCTATTAGTCAGTACCCTCTCAGTATGTAATACTGTCTGATCCTCACTGTATTATACTCCACCTCTGCTCTACCTCTATTAGTCAGTACCCTCTCAGTATGTAATACTGTCTGATCCTCACTGTACTATACTCCACCTCTGCTCTCCCTCTATTAGTCAGTACCCTCTCAGTATGTAATACTGTCTGATCTTCACTGTATTATACTCCACCTCTGCTCTACCTCTATTAGTCAGTACCCTCTCAGTATGTAATACTGTCTGATCTTCACTGTATTATACTCCACCTCTGCTCTACCTCTATTAGTCAGTACCCTCTCAGTATGTAATACTGTCTGATCGTCACTGTATTACACTCCCACCCTGCATTACCTCTATTAGTCAGTACCCTCTCAGTATGTAATACTGTCTGATCTTCACAGTATTACACTCCACCTCTGCTCTACCTCTATTAGTCAGTACCCTCTCAGTATGTAATACTGTCTGATCTTCACAGTATTACACTCCACCTCTGCTCTCCCTCTATTAGTCAGTACCCTCTCAGTATGTAATACTGTCTGATCCTCACAGTATTACACTCCACCTCTGCTCTACCTCTATTAGTCAGTACCCTCTCAGTATGTAATACTGTCTGATCTTCACAGTATTATACTCCACCCCTGCTCTACCTCTATTAGTCAGTACCCTCTCAGTATGTAATACTGTCTGATCTTCACAGTATTACACTCCACCTCTGCTCTACCTCTATTAGTCAGTACCCTCTCAGTATGTTATACTGTCTGATCCTCACAGTATTACACTCCACCTCTGCTCTACCTCTATTAGTCAGTACCCTCTCAGTATGTAATACTGTCTGATCCTCACTGTATTATACTCCACCTCTGCTCTACCTCTATTAGTCAGTACCCTCTCAGTATGTAATACTGTCTGATCTTCACAGTATTACACTCCACCTCTGCTCTACCTATATTAGTCAGTACCCTCTCACTATGTAATACTGTCTGATCCTCACAGTATTACACTCCACCTCTGCTCTCCCTCTATTAGTCAGTACCCTCTCAGTATGTAATACTGTCTGATCTTCACAGTATTACACTCCACCTCTGCTCTACCTATATTAGTCAGTACCCTCTCACTATGTAATACTGTCTGATCCTCACAGTATTACACTCCACCTCTGCTCTCCCTCTATTAGTCAGTACCCTCTCAGTATGTAATACTGTCTGATCCTCACTGTATTATACTCCACCTCTGCTCTACCTCTATTAGTCAGTACCCTCTCAGTATGTAATACTGTCTGATCCTCACTGTACTATACTCCACCTCTGCTCTCCCTCTATTAGTCAGTACCCTCTCAGTATGTAATACTGTCTGATCTTCACTGTATTATACTCCACCTCTGCTCTACCTCTATTAGTCAGTACCCTCTCAGTATGTAATACTGTCTGATCTTCACTGTATTATACTCCACCTCTGCTCTACCTCTATTAGTCAGTACCCTCTCAGTATGTAATACTGTCTGATCGTCACTGTATTACACTCCCACCCTGCATTACCTCTATTAGTCAGTACCCTCTCAGTATGTAATACTGTCTGATCTTCACAGTATTACACTCCACCTCTGCTCTACCTCTATTAGTCAGTACCCTCTCAGTATGTAATACTGTCTGATCTTCACAGTATTACACTCCACCTCTGCTCTCCCTCTATTAGTCAGTACCCTCTCAGTATGTAATACTGTCTGATCCTCACAGTATTACACTCCACCTCTGCTCTACCTCTATTAGTCAGTACCCTCTCAGTATGTAATACTGTCTGATCTTCACAGTATTATACTCCACCCCTGCTCTACCTCTATTAGTCAGTACCCTCTCAGTATGTAATACTGTCTGATCTTCACAGTATTACACTCCACCTCTGCTCTACCTCTATTAGTCAGTACCCTCTCAGTATGTTATACTGTCTGATCCTCACAGTATTACACTCCACCTCTGCTCTACCTATATTAGTCAGTACCCTCTCACTATGTAATACTGTCTGATCCTCACAGTATTACACTCCACCTCTGCTCTCCCTCTATTAGTCAGTACCCTCTCAGTATGTAATACTGTCTGATCTTCACAGTATTACACTCCACCTCTGCTCTACCTATATTAGTCAGTACCCTCTCACTATGTAATACTTTCTGATCCTCACAGTATTACACTCCACCTCTGCTCTCCCTCTATTAGTCAGTACCCTCTCAGTATGTAATACTGTCTGATCCTCACTGTATTATACTCCACCTCTGCTCTACCTCTATTAGTCAGTACCCTCTCAGTATGTAATACTGTCTGATCCTCACTGTACTATACTCCACCTCTGCTCTCCCTCTATTAGTCAGTACCCTCTCAGTATGTAATACTGTCTGATCTTCACTGTATTATACTCCACCTCTGCTCTACCTCTATTAGTCAGTACCCTCTCAGTATGTAATACTGTCTGATCTTCACTGTATTATACTCCACCTCTGCTCTACCTCTATTAGTCAGTACCCTCTCAGTATGTAATACTGTCTGATCGTCACTGTATTACACTCCCACCCTGCATTACCTCTATTAGTCAGTACCCTCTCAGTATGTAATACTGTCTGATCTTCACAGTATTACACTCCACCTCTGCTCTACCTCTATTAGTCAGTACCCTCTCAGTATGTAATACTGTCTGATCTTCACAGTATTACACTCCACCTCTGCTCTCCCTCTATTAGTCAGTACCCTCTCAGTATGTAATACTGTCTGATCCTCACAGTATTACACTCCACCTCTGCTCTACCTCTATTAGTCAGTACCCTCTCAGTATGTAATACTGTCTGATCTTCACAGTATTATACTCCACCCCTGCTCTACCTCTATTAGTCAGTACCCTCTCAGTATGTAATACTGTCTGATCTTCACAGTATTACACTCCACCTCTGCTCTACCTCTATTAGTCAGTACCCTCTCAGTATGTTATACTGTCTGATCCTCACAGTATTACACTCCACCTCTGCTCTACCTCTATTAGTCAGTACCCTCTCAGTATGTAATACTGTCTGATCCTCACTGTATTATACTCCACCTCTGCTCTACCTCTATTAGTCAGTACCCTCTCAGTATGTAATACTGTCTGATCTTCACAGTATTACACTCCACCTCTGCTCTACCTATATTAGTCAGTACCCTCTCACTATGTAATACTGTCTGATCCTCACAGTATTACACTCCACCTCTGCTCTCCCTCTATTAGTCAGTACCCTCTCAGTATGTAATACTGTCTGATCTTCACAGTATTACACTCCACCTCTGCTCTACCTATATTAGTCAGTACCCTCTCACTATGTAATACTGTCTGATCCTCACAGTATTACACTCCACCTCTGCTCTCCCTCTATTAGTCAGTACCCTCTCAGTATGTAATACTGTCTGATCCTCACTGTATTATACTCCACCTCTGCTCTACCTCTATTAGTCAGTACCCTCTCAGTATGTAATACTGTCTGATCCTCACTGTACTATACTCCACCTCTGCTCTCCCTCTATTAGTCAGTACCCTCTCAGTATGTAATACTGTCTGATCTTCACTGTATTATACTCCACCTCTGCTCTACCTCTATTAGTCAATACCCTCTCAGTATGTAATACTGTCTGATCTTCACTGTATTATACTCCACCTCTGCTCTACCTCTATTAGTCAGTACCCTCTCAGTATGTAATACTGTCTGATCGTCACTGTATTACACTCCCACCCTGCATTACCTCTATTAGTCAGTACCCTCTCAGTATGTAATACTGTCTGATCTTCACAGTATTACACTCCACCTCTGCTCTACCTCTATTAGTCAGTACCCTCTCAGTATGTAATACTGTCTGATCTTCACAGTATTACACTCCACCTCTGCTCTCCCTCTATTAGTCAGTACCCTCTCAGTATGTAATACTGTCTGATCTTCACAGTATTACACTCCACCTCTGCTCTCCCTCTATTAGTCAGTACCCTCTCAGTATGTAATACTGTCTGATCTTCACTGTATTATACTCCACCTCTGCTCTACCTCTATTAGTCAGTACCCTCTCAGTATGTAATACTGTCTGATCTTCACAGTATTACACTCCACCTCTGCTCTACCTCTATTAGTCAGTAATCTCTCAGTATAGTAATACTTTGGGTTGTTTCTTCTACCCACTTATATTTGTTATTAGGGGCTCTTGTGCCTAGAAGTCTGTAGCGGATGGCACCAGGCAACCCTATAAAAATACTGTATAAAGCTGCATCCGTGTATCTGCTGTATTTTCTGTGTATTAAAGCCTTCCATTGTTTAGTTATGTCAGCCACCCAGTCTGACTACCTTGCTTCTGGCTCCAGATTAAAGTGGCTAGATACTGCTTTACTGGTGATGTGTTTAAGTTTTCTATTGTTTAATCAAGTGTTATCTGATTGCAGTTTGGTGTATATAAGTCTGTGTTGTTTGTCAAATAAAGGAGTTCAATCTTGCTGTAAAAGGCTTGTCAGTTATGCTCCTGAAACTGTGTGTCGTCCAGTTATTGGGATTGCTGTTGGGATATTGCTGTATTTGACCTGCTGGAAACCCTGCCTTTGGATTTACTATTTACTTGTGCCTGAGTCTCACTTGGATTATAAGCGGAGATAACCTGGGTAATATTGCATCTCTGCTACATTGGTTGGCAGCGCTGGGATCCAGACTCACAGAGGAACAAGCCTAAATGGAGTACGGATGGAGATTGATTTTGCCACACTAAAATGCTCCACGCTAAAAGACCTTCTGGAGGCAAAGGGTATACAAGCCAGCAATAAGACAAAAGCGGCACTTATCACTGAACTGATGGCGGAGTACCGAATGGAAGGCGATTCGGTTCCCGAACAGGGGAATTCGGGAGAAACACCGGAACAAAGGGAGTTCCAGAGGCAGGTACAATTTCGGCTGTCTTTCTATGGGGAACACCCTCCAACAGAGATTGTTTCCAAAACAATAACGGAGGTCCAGGAATTTATACTGAGGAGTCAAACAGCGGCCCCAGAACGCAGCTCTGCAGTAAATATGCCACATGAAGGTAAGCCGAAAATACCGTACCAGGCTTTTAAAACATATGTGGAGGCAGAGGAAGATATAGACGCTTTCCTGCAAGATTTCGAGAGACTGTGTGCACTGCATAGAATCAGCACAGAGGACTGGGTACCTATTTTGGCAGGGAGGTTAACTGGGAGGGCAGCTGAGGCATATCGGACTGTACCGAATGATGAAATACGGAATTACCACAAAGTGAAAGAAATTATATTGGCCAGGTATGCTATAACACCAGAAGCATACCGGCGGAGATTCAGGGATTTAAAGAAGGTGGAGAAAGACTCACATGCTGAGTGGGCATGCAGACTGCAACGAGCAGTCTTGGGGTGGGTGCAAGCGAGCAAGGCACGGTCTATGGAGGATGTATTGCAAATGGTACTGCTGGAGCAATTTTATGAAGGAGTAACCAGCGAGGTACAGGAGTGGGTAAGAGACAGAAACCCTACCTCCCTTACCGAAGCAGCCAGGAAGGCGGACGAGTACCTGGATGCACGCAGGCAGCAAAAACCTGCAGCTCCAAAAGTACCTTTTAAAACCTTTGGGGGAAATAACTACACGCCAGCTCTACCAAGGTCACTGCCACCAACACCACCACCCGCTGCACAGCCACGTTTCCGCCAGCCCACGTCGGGCCCTTGCCACCACTGCCAGAAGTGGGGACATTATAAAACGGAATGACCCCAGCTGCGGGACTGTTCCACCTGGATTCGACCCGGTCCGCCACCACCACCGAGAGCCGCCGCAGCCCATCACTACCAGGACATCGTGGCCACACCGTATGGTTCAGCAGTTCCCATCACAACAGTAGAGCAGTGGGAGGTACTGCACGAGGCAGATCCCGTCCAGGCTAACGCAGACAACCGCCAGCATCACAGGCAGACCGTGTATCTGGAGGGTAAAGCGGTTCAGGGGCTACGTGACTCAGGAGCCACCATCACCCTGGTAAAAAGTCACCTGGTCTCAGACCAAGCTAAACTTAATAAGACTGTGGCCGTCAGGGTAGCCGGGGGAGCAGTATACCAGCTACCCACAGCAAGGGTACATTTGCATTGGGGAGCGGGGGCAGGGCATGTGGAGGTGGGGTTGATGCCGCAGTTACCGGCGGAGGTTTTATTGGGGAACGATCTGGGGAGGCTCACATCTGCTTTTGAGCCCCAGACACCCACCACAGGAGAAGCTCACCCTGTGGTCACTCGACAACAGGCCCGCACCCAGGACTACAACACACTCCCGGAGGTTCAGGTAAGAGATCCTTCCCCTTCCCCTGACTGTGTCCCCTGGGCCCCTCCTAACGAATTTGCAGCTGAGGTAGTGACTGACCCCACCTTGCAGGTGTATAGGGACAAGGTGACAGCAGACACGCCTGGGGGGGAGGGCGAAAGGTTTATTTGGGACAACCAGCTGTTATATCGGGAGACGGATAAGCAGGTATCCGGGTCAGACCCGATTGTGATGAGGCAGTTAGTGGTACCTCAGCGGTACCGGGCGGAGTTACTACGGATAGCCCATGACATTCCGCTATCTGGACATTTAGGGGTCAGCAGGACCCGATACAGGTTAACCCAAAGTTTCTTTTGGCCGGGAATTAGCCAGGAGGTGCGCAGGTATTGCAACACGTGCGATACCTGTCAAAGGGTGGGGAAAAGGGGGGACCGGCGCAAGGCCAAATTACATCCCCTCCCCATAATCGAGGAACCCTTTAGCAGGGTAGCAGTTGACCTAATAGGACCCCTCAACAAAGCAAGCCCGTCAGGTAAAAGATTTATCCTGACAGTAGTAGATTATGCCACCAGATATCCAGAGGCGGTGGCCCTGACGAATATACAGGCTGAGACAGTAGCCAAAGCCCTGATGAAGATATTCTCCCGGGTGGGACTCCCCAGGGAGATTGTCTCCGATCAGGGCACCCAGTTCACCGCCGAAGTCACGCAGCGCCTCTGGAAGTTTTGTGACATTAAGCCGGTTATTAGTTCCCCTTACCACCCCCAGACGAATGGGCTCTGCGAACGTTTCAACGGTACATTGAAACAAATGCTCCGAACCTTCGCAGAGACCCACAAGGACTGGGAGAAGTTCCTGCCACACCTCCTCTTTGCTTACCGGGAGGTGCCGCAGGAATCCACTGGGTTCTCCCCATTTGAACTATTGTTTGGCCGCAGGGTACGAGGGCCTTTAGATTTGATCAGAGAGCATTGGGAGGGAGAACGGAGCACTGACGGCACCCCCATCATACCCTATGTGTTGGCATTCCGAGACCGCCTTGAGGCCTTAACTCAGACGGTAGGCGAGAATTTGCAGGCGGCTCAGACACGCCAACGCACATGGTATGATCGGGGCGCCAGGGACCGTAGCTTTCAGGTCGGGCAGAAGGTGTTAATCTTAAAACCTGTCCGACACGATAAGCTGCAGGCCGCCTGGCAGGGCCCTTATAAGGTGGTGGAACAACGGTGTGACACCACTTATATAATCGGCTCGTGCGTTGGTACTGGGGGGCGACGCATGCTCCATGTGAACATGATGAAGCCCTACCAGGAGCGCTCGGAGGAAGTGACCGCTATATGTGCGCCTAACTCCAAGGAGTTTGACAGTTTACCTCTCCCGGATCTGCTGGGAGAGGGTCAGTTATCCGGGGACTTAGGGGAGGTCACCCTGTGGGATCGGTTGAGCCCACAGGAGCGGAGCGAGGTACAACAGCTGTTGAGGGAGAAGCAGGATATCTTCTCTAATGTACCTGGTTACACTCCTCTGGCCACTCACCGAGTAGACACCCCAGGGCAACTTCCCATGCGTCAGACCCCGTACCGCATCCCAGAAGCGGTACGGACGAACATGCGCAAGGAGATAGATGAGATGCTCCAGCTGGGGGTGATTGAGCCCTCTGACAGCCCCTGGGCATCTCCGGTAGTGCTAGTGCCAAAGCGGGACGGCACGACCCGGTTCTGTGTAGACTACCGGAGATTAAATGAGAAGACGGTATCGGATGCCTATCCTATGCCCAGGATAGACGAACTCCTGGATCGGATGGCGAGGGGGCACTATCTCACCACAATTGACTTGTGTAAAGGGTATTGGCAAATACCCTTGGCACAAGACGCCATCCCTAAGTCGGCCTTTGTCACCCCATTCGGCTTGTACCAATTTAAGGTCATGCCGTTTGGGATGAAAAACGCCCCGGCTACTTTTCAGCGGATGGTGGACCGCCTCCTAGATGGGTTCCAGGATTATACCTGCGCATACCTCGACGATATTGCCATTTTCAGCAATACCTGGCAGGAACACCTGACCCATATAGGAGCGGTCCTAGACAGGATTAGGGCCGCTGGTTTAACGCTGAAACCAGCCAAATGCAGCATAGGAATGGCTGAAGTACAGTACCTAGGTCATCGGGTAGGATGTGGCAAGCAAAAGCCGGAACCAGCCAAAGTAGAGGCTGTAGGTCAATGGCCCACCCCTAGGACTAAGACCCAGGTGTTAGCGTTCTTAGGAACGGCCGGATACTACCGGAAATTTGTCCCGAATTACAGTGCCCTGGCCAAACCTCTCACCGACTTGACACGTAAAAACCTACCCCGCCAAGTAACCTGGACCCCGGAGTGTGAACAGGCATTTCAGTTGTTAAAAGATGCATTGACAAATGCCCCTGTCTTGGCAGCTCCCAATCCAACTAAACGTTTTCTTGTCCACACAGACGCTTCTATGTTTGGATTGGGAGCAGTATTAAGCCAAGTCGGGGCCGATGGCGGAGAACATCCCGTGGCTTACATCAGCCGGAAACTGTTACCTCGAGAAGTAAGCTACGCCGCCATCGAGAAAGAATGCCTGGCTGTGGTGTGGGCCCTGAAGAAATTACAGCCATATTTGTACGGACAAGCTTTTTCCCTGCTCACGGATCACAACCCGTTAGTATGGCTAAACCGGGTGGCTGGGGACAATGCCCGGCTGCTGCGCTGGAGTCTGGCGCTGCAGCCCTTTGACTTTAATATCCAGTACCGCCCGGGTAAACAGAATGGAAATGCTGATGGGTTGTCTCGGCAAACGGACCTAGAGAAATGATCCGTGAGCCTCCCCGGACATCCCCAAGCCGATCCGTGTTGGATCAGACTGTGTATGCCGGCTTGTGGGCAAGGGGGAGCAGAGTAGCGGATGGCACCAGGCAACCCTACAAAAATACTGTATAAAGCTGCATCCGTGTATCTGCTGTATTTTCTGTGTATTAAAGCCTTCCATTGTTTAGTTATGTCAGCCACCCAGTCTGACTACCTTGCTTCTGGCTCCAGATTAAAGTGGCTAGATACTGCTTTACTGGTGATGTGTTTAAGTTTTCTATTGTTTAATCAAGTGTTATCTGATTGCAGTTTGGTGTATATAAGTCTGTGTTGTTTGTCAAATAAAGGAGTTCAATCTTGCTGTAAAAGGCTTGTCAGTTATGCTCCTGAAACTGTGTGTCGTCCAGTTATTGGGATTGCTGTTGGGATATTGCTGTATTTGACCTGCTGGAAACCCTGCCTTTGGATTTACTATTTACTTGTTCCTGAGTCTCACTTGGATTATAAGCGGAGATAACCTGGGTAATATTGCATCTCTGCTACAAAGTCATTGTTATATATCTAAATATTCTCATCATTCTGCCATATAGGTTGTGTGTTGAAGTGGATGAAAACCATGCAACAGAAACCAAAACTGCAGCATCACATGGACCATCACATGGACCAACACAGTATAATGGGATAAGCCAGACCTTGTTATAATTCCCCAAAATGCATACACCTCATATTTCATGTCAAAGAGGAGGCAGAGAAGATACTGCAGTGGTGACAGGGGGTTACACTGGGGTGGCACAACATTATCCCTAGAAAGGTCTGGCAGGGTGCACACCCTATTCAGGCAGTGTAACAAGTTAGGAAGAGGCTAACCAGGGCCTTAAGGAACTTTTGTTCTCTCCCATGAAGATTGGGTGGTTCAGCATGAACACTTGCAGTCAGGCTATGGTGGTCTGTATAGGGGTGATGGAGTACATCTTTCAGACATGGGATTGTATCTATTTAACAACTGTCTATAGGAGATAATAGTAAGGTGGTTGGCCTAGTTGGTGGCGTCAAGAGTGGCTAATGGGAGTCCCTTCTTGATGGCGGTAATGCGGCACTCACTACTTCTGGGGATAGCAAAAACCCCCTGCAGGTTGAGATGGGCGTGATTTGGGTATTGATGCTGTGGTTGGGACCATGCGATGGAAACGTAGCCAGCCGGTTGGTTGTGGAAACAAAGGCAGGAACCGGGGCACGGTTTTGGCTACTGCAGAAATGCAAAAACATGTTGTGCTGTGCCCTGTGGAGTGACGTACCCAAGCAGCGCATGGGGGCATGTGAGTTGGGGGGCTCACGGGCCTCCAGAAAAGCGGGGGGTTCAAGGCCAGCAGATGTTCCTGGCCGCCCCGGGATACCCCAGTATCAGTAGAAGGCCAGGTGAAGGCTGAACCGGCTGTCACGTGCGTTGCAGGCGGGGCTCAGCGCAGCTCCAAGTAGTAGCGGGGTACCACATTTGGTTGGGGACTCCTCCATTTTTTCCTTTGTTATAAATAAATGACTTCAATTGCCACTATATGCAAATGTCCTGGGAAACCGTTAAGGTGTTGGAGCTCAATAGACATTCAGTCATACATTACTTGCTTTCCTTGTGCTTGGAGAAAATAATTATTCTTATATAAAGTATGGTGAAATAAGTTAAACTTGTGAGATTAATCATCCATACATTCACACAGAGCAACATTTTCCTTTATTTACTTTATGAATACTTACTTTGTCTAGGACACCTTCAAGGAGGTCAACAACTCTGCCACTGAGTACAATTAGTCCACTTTGAGAACTAACGAGTCTCTTTTTTCTAACGAGTAAACCAGAGTCCTTCTGCAAAATGAAAAGACATCCAAAAGATAATGTGTATTCCATATGCAAAGGAAGTCTGTATTGATAATGACATTATGTGGAGAGGTTTTCCAGATAACACATATGCATAGCTTGACCTACTTATAAAATGGGAAATATTAGGGGAAAATTGTTAAGGATACTGCCATTTTAGAAAAAAATCATTAGATGCCAATGTTTGTGTGAGTTTATATGTGTCCTTGTATGTGTATCTGTGTGTGTGTATATATATATATATGTGTGTGTGTCTGTCTGTGTGTGTGTGTGTGTGTGTGATTATATGTGTGTGTGATTATATGTGTGTGTGAGTTTATATGTTGTGTGAGTATATATGTGTGTGACTATATGCATGTGTTTTACATCAGTAGTGGGGAAAATAATGGAGGAAACCATGTTAAAGAATAGGATTGTTGAACATCTAAAATCGAATGGATTTCAAGGTCAGAGACAACAGGAAGATCAAACTAATCTTATAGATTTTTTCAATTGGGTGACTAAAAGAATAGATCAACTAGCAAAATGGTCAGAGCTGTGGCAACAAGCATTTAATGTGGATAAGTGCAAGATTATGCACCTTGGCCGTTAAAAACCAAAAGCAGAATATAGAATATTTGGTACAGTCCTAACCTCAACATCTGAGGAAAGGGATTTAGGTGTAATAATTTCAGAGGACTTAATAGTAGGTAGACAATGCAATAGAGCAGCAGGAAATGCTAGCAGAATGCTTGGTTGCATAGGGAGAGGTATTGGCAGAATGCTTGGTTGTATAAGGAGAGGTATTAGCAGAATGCTTGGTTGTATAAGGAGAGGTATTAGCAGAATGCTTGGTTACATAAGGAGTTGTATTAGCAGAATGCTTGTTTGTATAAGGAGAGGTATTAGCAGAATGCTTGGTTGTATAAGGAGAGGTATTAGCAGAATGCTTGGTTATATAGGGAGTTGTATTAGCAGACTGCTTGGTTGCATAGGGAGAGGTATTAGAAGAATGCTTGGTTGTATAAGGAGAGGTATTAGCAGAATGCTTGGTTATATAGGGAGTTGTATTAGCAGAATGCTTGGTTGTATAAGTAGAGGTATAAGCAGAATGCTTGGTTATATAGGGAGAGGTATTAGCAGGAATGCTTGGTTATATAGGGAGAGGTATTAGCAGAATGCTTGGTTATATAGGGAGAGGTATTAGCAGGAATGCTTGGTTATATAGGGAGTTGTATTAGCAGAATGCTTGGTTGTATAAAGAGAGGTATTAGCAGAATGCTTGGATGCATAGGGAGAGGTATTAGCAGAATGCTTGGTTGCATAGGGAGAGGTATGTAGCAGTAGATAGAGAGAAGTGCTCATGCCATTGTACAGAGCACTGGTAAGACCTAACTTGGCGTATTGTACACAGTACTAGAGACCAGATCTCCAGAAGGAGAGTTCAGAGAAGGGCTACTAAACTGGTTCATGGGTTTAAGGATAAAACTAACCAGGAAAGGTTACAGCATCTTAACATGTATAGCTTGGAGGAAAGATGTAACAGGAGGGATATGATAGAAACATAACTGACCCTAATTAAGATCCCCTCCCTTAGACCCTTAATTGAATTACTGCTAATCCCCAACTTGCCAGGATGTCTCAGTCTATTAAAGGATTTAAAGTGTACTGTGGCGAAACCGGCCTCGCCACGTGTCCTTGGAGGGGGCTGCTTGCCCGCCTCTTGCCTTTGGACTATGGACCAGACTTTATGTGAATGTGTTATACCCCAGATAGGAATCCCATGGAGCCCATTCGTATGAAACTGACTGTAAAGACTTTGGCTCCATGGCGATTAAACTGTATTTGTGTGGTCCGAGCGCCCATCACTTAATAATGTGCGCTCAGACCTGAGCTATCTGGGGATATGTGAAATGTCTGTGTGTTATGTGTAAAATGTGACTTTATGTATTTTAAAGTGTGTCCTCAATTACCAGTTGCAACATTGTTGCGAACGGGTAATTGAACAGTAAGTAGCCGTCCTTTGTTCTCGGGGGTGGCCGCTGTCACGAAGTGAATTCTGACAGTCTGACTGACTGGGGTTCTTGGAGGGGCCTGAGGGCCAAACACCTCCCTATAGATTATGGACCCTGTCTGTAATGTGTTTAAGCCTTCCATTGTTTAGTTATGTCAGCCACCCAGTCTGACTACCTTGCTTCTGGCTCCAGATTAAAGTGGCTAGATACTGCTTTACTGGTGATGTGTTTAAGTTTTCTATTGTTTAATCAAGTGTTATCTGATTGCAGTTTGGTGTATATAAGTCTGTGTTGTTTGTCAAATAAAGTAGTTCAATCTTGCTGTAAAAGTTCCTGCTTAACCCTCAAAGTGAAGTGTCGTCTCATTATTGGGGGAAGGATTTATTGTATGCTGTTCCAGTTTGACTGCTAGGAGAGTAAACCTATTCGTATGGTTCCTATTCAACTGCCTACAGCATTCATATGCTTGGGAGGATTCATATGCTTCTCCGGTTTGGTGGTTGTGGTGTCTGCTGCAGTGCTTGGAGTCCTCAGGAAGCGCTAGGAGCATCCTTTAACGGAGGTACCCAGTCGGGGTGCCAGGCGATCCGTTACATGTACTCATTCCAATTACAGGGCCTCAAAAGAGTCCTGTATTGTTATTTTTCGTCACTACCTCCCTGAGTCGGGAGTGGGTAATTTTCGCGCCTGCTGCCTTCCTTGGATGTGGTAGCCGTTTCTCAGGCTCCCTCTCCGGAATCGAACCCTGATTCCCCGTTACCCGTGGTCACCATGGTAGGCACAGAAAGTACCATCGAAAGTTGATATGGCAGACATCCGAATGTATCGTCGCCGTCACTGATACGATACAGTGATTGATACTGGAGGGGTAGAAAAGGAGACCTAGAGATACCTGATTTTGGGAGAGCTGCCACTAGTGGGGTTAGAGCTGCCACTAGTGGGGTGAGAGATGGGAATGTTTTAGAAAAGGGCCGAGTCTCTCTCCTTCTGGGGAGAACTCAGGAATATGAGGCTTTTAACCCCTTGCCGACAAAGGACGTGCCAGGCACGTCCTGGGAGAATCTCCCTTAATGACAAAGGACGTGCCTGGCACGTCCTGCAGTGAATGAAGCGGTTTTCGCGATCAACGCTTTAACAGTGCTGGTCTATTGCCTCGACATCGAGGCAATAGCCAGCACCGATATTTCTATTTTGGGACCCCCACGATCGCCCCACGGAGCGATCGTGGGGAGCCATATTGACGGAGCATGCTGCTCCGTCAATATGGCTAAGTCCTCTGCCGGTCTGAGCTTCGGAAGTGAAAGTAACTTCACTTCCGTCGCTCTGAATATGCTACTTGACTACCCCTAGTGGTAGTTTAGTAGCATTGCAATGGAAAATAATTAAAATACATATTTAATTAAATAAAAACAGGTTATTTAGCTATATTAGCCTATAGGGTTAAAATTAAATATTTTTTAGCATAAGGGATAGGGTTAAAATTAAATTAAAGTTAAAAAATCTTAAGGGATATAATAAGGATTAGAGTTGGGGTTAAATTTAGTGTTAGGGTTAAATTTTGGGTTCGGGTTGGGGTCAAAAGATCAATATAGGAAAAAAACAAAAAAAACACTATTTTTGGATTTTGCCCCATAACTCGCAAAAAAATACCGAAAAATATGGAAACATGCATATTTTTGAACTCGGGACAACATTTAGAAACTATTTAGACGGGGTCTTTTTTAATGATTTTATTTGTGTAAATTATATTTTAGGTCAAAGTTAGAAAAAGTGGGTTTTTTTAAATTTTTCATCATCTTTTATGATTTTTTTTGTAGTAAATTATAAGATATGATGAACATAATGGTATCTAATGAAAGCCCTTCTTATGACGATAAAAACAACATATAATTTGTGTGGGTACTGTATGTGAGAAAGAAAAAAATGACAGCTAAACACAAACACCCTAGAAATGTCAAAACAGCCATTGTCACCAAGGGAAAGTCAAGGTGAAAATGTCTTGTCACTAAGGGGTTAATAGCACATGTTCACTATAACAATAGACATCTCCATACACATAATATTGAGCTAAGTCCCAGGAGTAACTCCCATCAATCAATTCTTCAATGGAAGGAGTCTCAACTGCAAACCAACCTCTGCTGGTAATGTATAAATGTGGTAATTTGTTTCCAGCATAATCTCCATTTTTATGGATGTCATTAGCATATATATTTGGGTAAATGTAACTTAAATCCAACAATTTCTGTGATCTATATGTGTCAGGAACTGACCGTGCCTGGACTTGAACACTGACTTCAATGTTCCTAGCTCTCTTCTTTACCGGTTCGCTAGCCTGTCTTTTACATTTTAGCCTATGTTCTAGTTACAATGAATATACCAAGCCTTGTTATTATCATCAACTCTCCTCACCTGTGTCAAGTCATGTGCTCACTCTCAGCCTATAAAAGCCCCTTCCTGTGAATCTACCTTTGCCAGATTATTGTGGTTCCTGCCTGCAGTATATCAAGCTTTCTATTGATTGTTATTTACCTGTTACCGATTTTGGACCGTCTCACTACTCTGCCTTCTCCTACCCACTGACCTTGGCTTGCCTGACTATGTTTATACTCTTTGTTCCAGCCTCACAGCTCTGCTAAAAGACCAGATTGTCACTCAAAGCTCAGGGGCTCAACCACCTGGGTAACGAGTGGCTACTTCTGACAGAAGACCTTGCTGATCTGGCTGCTGGACTCCAAACCTGCTAACATCAGTATCATTACAATATGTTTTAGCCTGGTGTTAATCTGTCATCCTTTCTGCAGAAGGAAGCCAGAGGAATATCCTATAGATATTACCAAGAACCATAAATTCTTATAGTCTAGCTATTTACCCAAATATGTCATATCTAATCTCCAGAGATTATCTAAGATTCTCATTCTTAAAATCTAAGATAGAATACATACATTATCACTTACCGAGCAGATTAAGAAATAGCCACCTTGAGTATGATTTAGTAATATTACCTTTCCTATGCAGAGTATATGTTAGTAATTTGTAGGTAATTATGGTGTTCTATCATTAACAATTGTAACAACTAATCATTATCAAGGTAGGTGGGGTTGTGTCTAAATAAAATGCATGGCCATCTAGTGGTCAGAAATGTAACTGCATATTAAACTATACTCCATGAATGTTGATACAGCTACAGAGCTGTATAATTCATGTTCTATTTTATTCACCTCTGTTATAAGTCATTTGTGTGAATTATGATTAATATCTATTGATATTGTATTTTGTTGTTATACTTTGTTGCTTATCGTTTGCTCTTTATTTTATATTCAGTAAATTAATTATTTTATTAATAATTGTTGCATTGTATTTACTTTTGTAAAAACGGCATCCAAACTCTCTATATACATAACAAATTCTTTATATGGGTATTTTTGGTCGGACACATAGATATAAATATTCAATTTTCATCTTTTTTAATGATTCATAATTTATAACTCGTATTTATATTTTTATGGTTATTAATATCCGACAGCCCCCTGCTCTATAGTCTGTGCGTGCATCCACTAGTATATCACTGACGTAGCTTTACACTGATTGCACTATTACTGTTGTTTTATTTGCTCTTTAAGTGTTTCCTCTAATCCTGCACCATCCCTGTTGTTGTACTTTGAGATTTGTGGACACCTGGGACAGGGTTTTGGGGGTTTTGTATTTCGTGTTATTAATAAAATGCCTCAGCGACAGAACTTTCCTTTTGTCATCATTTTCCAGAGAGTTTTATTTCTCTTTATCACACAATGGCAGAGAATCATTACATCCTCAGACACACTCATAGTTACAGCTCTGAGATGAATTCCCTAAATAGAATGTAAGTCTGTCCATGAAAGATGTCTCCACTGATATTACTGCTCTTTGGTGCTGTTGGGCTCATTACAATACATTTTAAGATCTGCTAAAAATAAAAAGAAGGAGAGAATGGCACAGAATTAATATGGGAATTTCAAACTCTAGACCAAAGGAGCCAAGCTGGAAAAATTCAACTATTCAGCTGCATTGGAGAATAGGCTACGTTGGCCTAAATAATGAAATTCCCTTGTCAATTCCCTGCAGTTCCCTGCTATTCTCTTTTTATTGAGTAGAGCCTCACATACAATGTAACGTTTTGCATGGTAACAGTTATTCCTGTTGACAAACACTATCTGTCTCTAGACATTAACTAAGAAGATAAATTGGCAAAGTTCCTCACAGTTAGTTTGCCATTAATGAATGATGTACGTACCTTATTGTTAATACATTTGGCTGCTTCTTCAGGACTGGGCTATAAAAGAAATGTGTAACAATATAAATCCCACCATTATAGAACAATGCTTATCTAAAACATGTGTGTACAATGTCGTATGGTAATAATGACTTACCAATTTAAATCCAGCTTGTTCAAGTAATTTTAGAAGACTTTGTACTCTCTATAAAACATGAAAATAAGTAGTTTGTAATGCATAGGAATTTTAATAAAGAAACAGAAACCTACAAATGGTCACAAAGTATTTTCATTTCTGCAGAAACAGGAGCAGGTTACATTACAATACATGGGGGCATCATCAGTACATTCTGTGCTTTCCTGCTCCTCATGTTTGGAGAAAGGACGAACATATAAGTATAAACAGGGTCGGCCTTAGGGGTGTGCGGCTTGGGTGAAACGCCACTACTGCTTCCTGCAACGCCGTGTGTGAGTTGGTGGGGAGATCTCAAAGGCACTGGGGGGAGAGTTGGTGGGGAGATCTTAGAGCTGCTGGGGAGAGCTGGTGGAGAGATCTCAGAGCTGCTGGTGGGGAGATCTCAGAGCTGCTGGTGGAGAGATCTCAGAGCTGGTGGGGAGATCTCAGAGGAGCTGGTGGGGAGATCTGGTAGGGAGATCTCAGAGGCGCTGGGGGGAGAGCTGGTGGGGAGATCTCAAAGGCACTGGGGAGAGGTAAGAGCAGAAGAGGGGAGGAGAGAACAGAGGAGGGGAAGGAGGGTGGAAGAGAACAGAGGAGAGGGGAGGAGAGAACAGAGGAGGGGAGGAGAGAACAGAGGAGAGTGGTGGAGAGGGGAAGAGAACAGAGGAGAGGGGAGGTAAGGTCAGAAGCAGGGAGGAGGGGGAGGAGGGCGGAAGAGAACAGAGGAGAGGGGAGGAGAGAACAGAGGAGGGGAGAGGAGGGCGGAAGAGAACAGAGGAGAGGGGAGGAGAGAACAGAGGAGAGATCAGAGGAGGGGGAGGAGAAAGGAGGAGGAGAGGAGAGAACAGATATGGGGAGGAGTGGGAGGAGGGGGAGAGAATAGATATGGAGGAGGAGGGGGAGAGAGAACAGATATGGAGGAGGAGGGGGAGAGAGAACAGATATGGGGAGGAGGGGTGAAGAGAACAGAGGAAAGGGGAGGAGAGAACAGAGGAGGGGGAGGAGAATGGAGGAGGAGAGAAGAGAACAGATATGGGGAGGAGAGAACAAATATAGGGAGGACTGGGAGGAGGGGGAGAGAACAGATATGGAGGAGGAGGGGAGAGCAATAACAGATATGGGGAGGAGGGGAGAGAGAGAACAGATATGGGGGAGGAGGGGGAGAGAGAACAGAGGAGGGGAAGGAGGGCAGAGGAGAGGGGAGGAGAGAACAGAGGAGAGTGGTGGAGAAGGGAAGAGAACAAAGGAGAGGGGAGGAGAGAACAGAGGAGGGGGAGGAGAAGGGAAGAGAACAGAGAAGAGGGGAGGTAAGAGCAGAAGAGGGGAGGAGAAAACAGAGGCGGGGGAGGAGGGCGGAAGAGAACAGAGGAGAGTGGAAGAGAGAACAGAGGAGGGGGAGGAGAAGGGAAGAGAACAGAGAAGAGGGGAGGTAAGAGCAGAAGCGGGGAGGAGAGAACAGAGGAGGGGAAGGAGGGCGGAAGAGAACAGAGGAGAGGGGAGGAGAGAACAAAGGAGAGGGGAGGAGAGAACAGAGAAGGGGGTGAGAGAACAGAGGAGGGGAGAGGAGGGCGGAAGAGAACAGAGGAGAGGGGAGGAGAGAACAGAGGAGGGGGAGGAGAAAGGAGGAGGAGAGGAGAGAACAGATATGGGGAGGAGAGAACAGATATGGGGAGGAGTGGGAGGAGAGGGAGAGAATAGCTATGGAGGAGGAGGGGTGAAGAGAACAGAGGAGGGAGAGGAGAAAGGAGGAGGAGAGGAGAGGAGAGAACAGATATGGGGAGGAGTGGGAGGAGGGGGAGAGAATAGATATGGAGGAGGAGGGGTGAAGAGAACAGAGGAGGGAGTGGAGGGGGAGGAGAAAGGAGGAGGAGAGGAGAGAACAGATATGGGGAGGAGAGAACAGATATGGGGAGGAGTGGGAGCAGGGGGAGAGAACATATATGGAGGAGGAGGGGAGAGCGATAACAGATATGGGGAGGAGGGGAGAGAACAGATATGGGGGAGGAGGGGAGAGAACAGATATGGGGAGGAGGGGAGAGAGAACAGATATGGGGGAGGAGGGGAGAGAGAACAGATATGGGGGAGGAGGGGAGAGAACAGATATGGGAAGGAGGGGAGAGAGAGAACAGATATGAGAAGAAGGGGAGAGAGAGAACAGATATGGGGAGGAGGGGAGAGAGAACAGATATGGGGGAGGAGGGGAGAGAGAGAACAGATATGAGGGAGGAGGGGAGAGAGAGAACAGATATGGGGGAGGAGGGGAGAGAGAGAACAGATATGGGGGAGGAGGGGAGAGAGAGAACAGATATGGGGGAGGAGGGGTAGAGAGATTTTGAATGAACACACAGACTCTTACCTTATGTAGTTGCAAAGCATTTAAGGCACTATCAGTTATCTGCGGAAGAATTGATTCATTAAATTTTGCATTCAAACATTTCAAAGTGGTTTATTTACATTATTTATGTAATCTTTTGCTCAATATGTCACATTTCAAATTCAAATCAATTATATATACGTACATGTATATGTACATTGAATTTTACTGACCCATGAGTCAACATATTAGTACCTTTTAGAGCGGAAAATTATGTTTCAACAGCCACATACCAAACATCGCTCTGGTCATTGGCCCAGAAAATCCCTGGTCCTTAAGGGTTAAAATTGTAAAACTTTTTACATGTGAATATTTACAAGTAAAAAAAAAATCCCTTTATAATAGTCTTAGATCCAGACCTTTTCTTTTTTTATCTTATATCCCACCAAATACAGTATATTTATCTTTGTGAAACTCGTTACACTCCAAGAGTTATTGACAGAAAACAACAATGGGTGAAAGTTTCTAAAAGTGGAGCAAGCAATAATATAGTGGTCGGTGCTCTTTCTTCTCCATCATCTATTGGAAGAGGATTCTGCTGTGCTGTGGATGAGAGAAGAGGATTTGCATGGCTCTTCCTCATCTCCTCAGCGCATCTTGTAACTGGTATGTAGGGGAGAGGATGAGAGTGTATTGTGACACTGGGGCAGTTATGTGGGACACTAGTGGAAAGCTCTGTGGGTGGATTGTGACACTGGGGCAGTTATGTGGGACACTAGTGGAAAGCTCTGTGGGTGTATTGTGACACTGGGGCAGTTATGTGGGACACTAGTGGAAAGATATGTGGGTGGATTGTGACACTGGGGCAGTTATGTGGGTGGATTGTGACACTGGGGCAGTTATGTGGGACACTAGTGGAAAGCTCTGTGGGTGGATTGTGAAACTGGGGCAGTTATGTGGGTGGATTGTGACACTGGGGCAGTTATGTGGGACACTAGTGGAAAGATATGTGGGTGGATTGTGACACTGGGGCAGTTATGTGGGACACTAGTGGAAAGCTCTGTGGGTGGATTGTGACACTGGGGCAGTTATGTGGGACACTAGTGGAAAGCTCTGTGGGTGGATTGTGACACTGGGGCAGTTATGTGGGACTCTGGGGAAGTTACGTGGGTGGATGTTGAGGTTAGGACAGTATCAAATATTCTATATTCTGCTTTGGGGTTTTTACGCCCAAGGTTTATAATCCTGCACTTATCCACAATAAATGTTAGTTGCCACAGCTCTGACCATTTTCAGCAACAGATTGCAATTTATTGAAATCTAGGTAAGCAATGTCTACTGCGCAACCCTGATCTATTATTTTAGTCACCCAATCAAAAACATCTATAAGATTAGTTTGGATTGATCTCCCAGAAGTAAACCCATGTTGTCTCTGATCTTGAAATCCATGTGATTTTAGATGTTCAACAATCCTATTCTTTGACATGCTTTCCATTATTTCCCCCACTACTGAAGTAAGACTTACTGGTCTATAGTTGCCCGCCTCCTCCCTACTACCTTTCTTGTAGTGGGCACAACATTTGCTAATTTCCAGTCTTCTGGGACTACTCTTGTTAACAATGATTGTTTAAATGAATCTATTGGCAGTTTTGCTAGTTCTCCACTCAGTACTTTTCATAACTTTGGGTGTATCCTATCAGGGCCCATCAACTTATTTGTCTTTACTTTAGACAGCTGAAGTCAAACCTCTTCCTTTGTAAACTCACTTATAGTAAAAAAAAAAAAAATCTCTAGCATCTCGGGCCCCTCTCCCAATACCCCCCACCCTGCACCCAGTGAAAATCTGCCCGGCTCCTCTTCCTGGGGAGAATTACATTTCTTGTAAATGTGATACCACATGTCTAGCCTAAATTTTATTTGAGTACTATGATTTCATGCAATTTTGTTTTGACTCAATAAAACTAAATAGGACTGTATAACTTAGATGTTGCTTTTACCAGGAAGGCAGAAAAAAAATATTGAAACTGATCAAATAAAAAAAAGTGAAATTTTAACTTTTTCATGAGCAGAGGGTGCCAATACAGATAATTGTCATGGGTCCTAGAGATCCTAGTACACAGGGCCAGCCCTGTAATGGGGCACATTGGGGCAGCTGCCCCGGGCGGCACCCTGGCAGAGGCGGCACTTTGCTGCTCCATGCAGCGGTCTTTTTCTTTTTTTCCCTGTGTTCCTTGATTGAAGGAGGTCTCAGCCAATCAGGTGAGACTTATCAACTCTCCTGATTGGCTGAGAAACCTCCCATGATTGGCTTGCAGCAGGTAAGTTAAAAACTGACAGTGCGTGAATGAGTGTATGTCAATATGAGTGAGTGTGTGGGTATGTCAGTGTGAGTGAGTGTGTGGGTATGTCAGTGTGAGTGAGTGTGTGGGTATGTCAGTGTGAGTGAGTGTGTGGGTATGTCAGTGTGAGTGAGTGTGTGGGTATGTCAGTGTGAGTGAGTGTGTGGGTATGTCAGTGTGAGTGAGTGTGTGGGTATGTCAGTGTGAGTGAGTGTGTGGGTATGTCAGTGTGAGTGAGTGTGTGGGTATGTCAGTATGTGTGAGTGTGTGGGTATGTCAGTGTGAGTGAGTGTGTGGGTATATCAGTGTGAGTGAGTGTGTGTGTATGTCAGTGTGAGTGAGAGTGTGTGTATGTCAGTGTGAGGGAGAGTGTGTGTATGTCAGTGTGAGGGAGAGTGTGTGTATGTCAGTGTGAGGGAGAGTGTGTGTATGTCAGTGTGAGGGAGAGTGTGTATATGTCAGTGTGAGGGAGAGTGTGTATATGTCAGTGTGAGGGAGAGTGTGTGTATGTCAGTGTGAGGGAGAGTGTGTGTATGTCAGTGTGAGGGAGAGTGTGTATATGTCAGTGTGAGGGAGAGTGTGTATATGTCAGTGTGAGGGAGAGTGTGTGTATGTCAGTGTGAAGGAGTGTGACACTGCCTATAACTGTCTAGTCACCAAGGGGTTAACTCCTCTGACACTGCCTTTATCTGTCTAGCCACCAAGGGGTTAACTCATCTGACATTGCCTTTATCTGTCTGGCCACCAAGGGGTTAACTCATCTGACACTGCCTATATCTGTCTGGCCACCAAGGGATTAACTCATCTGACACTGCCTACATATGTTAAGCAATCCAGGAGTTAACTTGTCTGACACTGACTCTACCGTATTTGCTCGATTATAAGACGACCCTGATTATAAGACGACCCCCCAAACTTTGGATATTCCATTAGGAAAAAAACTAAAAGCCTGAATATAAGACTACCCTATAGGAAAAAAGTTAAACTTGTATATATTCATATGTAAATTGCTTTTTTAATAAAAAATTATGATATCAAAAAATGTATTTCTAGTTTTTATTTCTTTTTATGTGCCAATGCTGCCTTTCTCTTTCCCTTGCCCCCATTTTTCTCTCTCTCCCCCCTCCCCTTGTCTGTCTCTTAACCCCCTCACTCCCCTTGTCTCTGTCTCTTAACCCCTTCCCTCCCCTTGTCTCTGTCTCTTAACCCCTTCCCTCCCCTTGTCTCTGTCTCTTAACCCCCTCACTCCCCTTGTCTCTGTCTCTTAACCCCTTCCCTCCCCTTGTCTCTGTCTCTTAACCCCTTTCCTCCCCTTGTCTCTGTCTCTTAATCCCTTCCCTCCCCTTGTCTCTGTCTCTTAACCCCCTCACTCCCCTTGTCTGTCTCTTAACCCCTTCCCTCCCCTTGTCTCTGTCTCTTAACCCCCTCACTCCCCTTGTCTCTGTCTCTTAACCCCTTCCCTTCCCTTGTCTCTTAACCCCCTCCCTCCCCTTGACTCTGTCTCTGCCCCCCTCCCTCCCCCTGTCTCTCTGTCCCCCTCCCTCCCTCCCCCTGTCTCTCTGCCCCCCCTCCCTCCCCCTGTCTCTCTGCCCCCCCCTCCCTCCCCCTGTCTCTCTGCCCCCCCTCCCTCCCTTCCCCTTACCTTGATCCCTGGTGGCTAGTGGGGGCAGCCGGGGGATGTCTGCACGATACGTGCAGAAATCCTCCATGCTGCCCGACACGGCAGTCTATTATGACGGACAGCTGTCCGTCATAATAGTCTGCCATGTCGGGCAGCATGGAGGATATCTGCACGTATAGTGCAGACATCCCCCAGCTGCCCGATTGTCCCTGGTGCCTAGTGGGGCCGCAGAGGAAGTCTGCGCGATGAGCGCAGACCTCCCCTGCTGCCGCCCGGCACGCTCGCCGGGACTTCTGTGACGAAAGCGGAAGTACCCGGCTTCTTCACAGAAGCCCCGGCGGCCGTGCCGGGCGGAAGCAGGGGAGTCTGCGCTCGTTGCGCAGATATCCCCTGCTGCTAGAGAGGGGGATCCAGGTCCCTTGCAGCTCTGCTGGGGACCTGGATCCATGTCTTATAAACTGACCTCAATTTGAGATCAGATTATAAGAAGACCTCGATTATAAGACGAGGGGTAGTTTTCAGATTTTTTTTTCTGAAAAAAACCTCGTCTTATAATCGAGCAAATACGGTATTTATGTGGATTTTGTTATAGGTCACTGGTCACATTATGTTTTAGGGAATTGCACAGTCTATTATCATAATAATGTTTTACTATTACTCTCTTTTCCCTAAACATTGTATGTGACCCCTGTCCTATAACATGACTCAAACATTGTACATTAAGTGTAAATGCTCAAATCTTTAGGGCACACATTTTAATCATGGCGTGCCAATACTCACACCATATCATTTTGCATATAGAGGTGTTCTTGCATTTTATCCCATTCAATATGTGTAATAGTGATTAATCACATGTTATCCCATTCAATATGTGTAATAGTGATTAATCACATTTTATCCCATTCAATATGTGTAATAGTGATTAATCACATTTTATCCCTGTAATTACACAGAGGAGGAGTTAGTAATATAAGCAGCGCACTCATGGGGTACCACGAAACAATCCTGTACCCAGGGGTCTGTGGCCCTAGGATTGGCCCTGATTCTGTACCTTAAAGTGGAACTAATTAATGCTGTTTAAATTGTTCTTCTTCATACCATACTTCCAAACATTCCAAATGGCCACAGAGGGATTCTCACACTTTGTTTGTGGGAGTGACTGAAGGTTTGCCAATTGGACTCAATGTATGTCATTTGATGGCATGCAGAATAAGGCAATAGTCTTTTAATTACTCTAATTAATATAGAAACACATTTACTGCAGTTTAGCCCCTTTGTGACAACGGAACTGGTCAGGCACGTCCAGCCGGCAACTCCTGGCAACAGCCCGGCATGTCCTGCAGTGGGATGAGCGGTTTACGCAATCAGCGTTCGCAAAAACTGCTCTGGCGGTACTGCTCTATTGGGCACCCAGGATCGCTTCAAGGGGCGATTGTGGGCGCGATATTAGAGAGCAGCTTGCACCTTCATTATGGCTGCTGCCCTCTTGTGGCGTAGAGGAGCCGAAAGTGAAAAAAATTAACTTCTGTTGCTTGGCTGCCCCCCATTGCTATGAAAAAAGGATTTAGTAATTAGATAAAATCTAGGGTTAGGGTTAGAATAATTGTTAGAGTTACAAATAAATTAGTTTAATCATAAAGGAATAGGGTTACAATTAAATTAAAAATAGAATAAATTAAGGGTTAGCATAAGGGTTAGAGTTAGGGTTAAATTTAGGGTTCGGGTTGGGCTCAAATGGTCACTAAAGAAAAAAAAAACACAATAATATAACTCACAAAAAACTGTAGAAAAACATGGAAACAAGACCATTTCTAAACTTGGGAAAAATATAGATCTGGTCTTTCTTAATGATTGTATTTGTGTAAATTATTTTTTAGGTCAAAGTTAGAAAAAGGTTTTTTTTTATTTTTCATCATTTTATGATTCTTTTTGTGTAGTAAATTACAAGATACAATGAACATAAAGGTATCTAATGAAAGGTATCTTATGATGATAAAAACAACATATAATTTGTGTGTATAATACTGTGGTACAGTATGCGAGAAAGAAAAAAATTACAGCTAAACACAAACACCCCAGAAATTTCAAAACAGCCCTTGTCACCAAAGGAAAGACAAGGTCAAAAGATCATGTAACTAAGGGGTTAAACTCACTTAATTGTGAGTTTCATTCCTCTGGAGCTCTGTGATACAGTTATACAACCCAAAACTTCTAAGCTGCTAGAGATGAGGGACAATAGAGGACAAAAGAGGGGCAGAGCTATTTGGGCAATAGACAGGCAATATTTGTTACACAAAAACAAGGGTCTGTAACTGTATTAGCCGTGAATGATAATCCGCAGCTGGATAAGCCTACATGTCTTAGAATGAATCGTGGAGACTTCCAGTTAGAACATGAAATAAAATGTATTTTAAAAAGCACAGACTGAGATAAAGAAACCTGTATACTACACATACATACAGTACACGAAGAGGTGAAACCAAAAGATCTCAGGAGCAGTATAGCCATCGAGGGCAGTTATGTGTACAGAGCATTGGTTTATATATTTGGTAAATAATAAAATATAAGACATTACCTCATCTTTGGATACAATTTTATCAGGGCAACCAGCTTTAACCTGTATGTTGGATGTAAGACACATGTTTAGGGCAGTACAAGATAATATGTGATATTTAAAACCAAACAAAATAAAAATGTAAAGATATAATATGTCTTTATATACAATATGTATTTGCAAAATAGCAACAAACATCACATTTTTTGTAGCATTATCTGTGATTTTGTGTTCCCGTGATCACTTTGCAATGTATCAGTAAATGCAATCCATGTAATCAAGCCCATCATGTAATTAGCAAATTCTAAGGACAAATAAACTTTTTTTGAGTCAATAATTAACTTAAGTGAAATGATTTCTTTTGGATGGAGAGGTTTATGTTATACTTTATTACATTCATAGAGTATCAAGCCGCTGATAGGGTTTCTATGAATGCTTTCCGGCTATCTAGAGGACATAGTCTTAAATTAGAGGGGCAACGATTTAAAAGTAATATCAGGAAGTATTACTTTACTGAGAGGGTATTGGATGTATGGAATAGCCTGCCAGCAGAAGTGGTAGAGGTAAACACAGTCAAGGATTTTAAGCATGCGTGGGATAGACACAAGGCTATCCTAGCTATAAGACCGGGAACGGGGGACTAATAAAAGTACTCAAAAAAAAATTGGGCAGACTAGATGGACCGAATGGTTCTTATCTGCCGACACATTCTATGTTTCTATGTTTCTATGTTTCCTAACACAGGCTGTGTCAGAATTCAGATGCCACATTGGGTCCCTTGGTTCATTTGTGTCGGACAAGAGTCCAGGAACGAAAGTAGGAGACGCTGAGGACTCTATGATTTAAATAAAGTATAAATTAAGTCTCCCCCCTACAAAAATGAGCTTCAATTAAACTAATTATTGACAAAAACAAGTTAATTTTATTAAACTTTAATAATCTGATTCAGCAATGTATATAAATGAGATCTTTAAATTACTAACATTGTAAATTTACAGAGAAAGCTGTTTTCTTACCGCTATCCTTCCCAAGCATGTCTTCACGTCTTTGTCCTGTAGAATCACAATAATGATTAAGAATAAGTAAAAACAAAAACATTGCTTGTATTAATAATGGTTTTGGACTCCATAACATTTTGCACAGGTTGATAGCATTAAAGAACAGTTATTACACTTTGTAGTAGGGAGCATTTTGTTTCCACTTATTCTTTTGTGAAGGACATAAAAGAATGTTGTTTTTGGTAAATTTCTTTAGGGTCCAAGAGTGAACTGTGGTGAGTAAAGATAAGCAAGTTATAAATGTTCCTTCTACTCTGCTGCTAATGTCTGTTATTTGCAATTCCCTTGTTAGTTAACCATCATTCACTGTTTTGTGATCTAACTGCTGTCAGAGGTATTGAAAAGTAATCTCGAGACTGGTACATATGAATAAAGCAGAAGAAAACGATAACAAGATGGATGCCAGCAGCCTCCATGTTGTGTCAGTTTTGGGACATCTTTCTGTGTGTTCAAATCTTATTCCCTGAGGATAAAAGGAAAGTCTTCTACATTCCTAACTCTGTTATCTGTAACCAAATATGTTACTGATAAGTTCATAGTATCACCAGAACAGATAAGGTGGTCATTGTTGTGCAAGGTTTATTACTCTAAAGCCACATCTCATTGTACTGATGCAGACACAGCTGTGTACATACTAGAGGAGAAGGGGGGCTTCTCTGCAACTTGCTACCCCACCCAAACTGGCAGAAACTGACAGACACAGACACACTGAGATTATTGGGATTTTTGATTTGTAGAATCTAATAAGGGTTATTATAAATACACCTAGTTTATTCAAATCACCCAATAAAATATAAAATTATATCAAACCTTCACTAATAAAAATGTAAAGTATAATTAATCCTTCATATTAATTAGAACATTGTTTTTATTGTTTTATTAGTGTGGTATACATTTTATTATACATTTTATTTAATGTGCAATGATAAGAATAAGAATATGATACATATTTACTCTAATTTCAAATTGTATTAACACTTTTAGACATTTAAACATATATATTGTCTTATATTATACTCACAATCCAGGTGTAGCTATAAACCATGACATCATCTCATTTAAATTACATACACCCATCCATTCAATTGGCTAGAAGTTACATAAACAGGATGTGAGTCTGAGATATGGTTTGGTTGATAAGTGGATACTGGAGGTGTAGAGAGGGAGACCTGAGATACCTGAAAAGACCAGGTTAGACTGATTTTGAGAGAGCTGCCACAAATGGGGTGAGAGATGGGAATGTTTTAGTTCTTCTGGGGAGAACTCAGGAATATGAGGCTTTTAATAGCACATGTTCACTATAACAATAGAAATCTCCATACCCATAGTGTGGAGCTAAGTCCCAGGAGTAACTCCCATCACTCAATTCTTCAATGGAAGGAGTCTAAACTGCAAACCAACCTCTGCCGGTAATGTATAAATCTGGTAATTTGTTTCTAGCATAATCTCTCATAATTTTTTATGGATGTCATTAGCATATATATTTGGGTAAATTTAACTTAAATCCCACAATTTCTGGGATCTATATGTTTTAGCCTGGTGTTTATCTGTCATCCTTTCTGCAGAAGGAAGCCAGAGGAATATCCTATAGATATTACCAAGAACCATAAGTTCTTATAGTCTAGCTATTTACCCAAATATGTCATATCTAATCTCCAGAGATTATCTTAGATTCTCATTCTTAAAGTCTAAGCTAGAATACATACATTATCATTTACAGAGCAGATTAAGTAATAGCCACCTTGAGTATTTATATGATTTAGTAATATTACCGTACCTAAGCAGAGTATATGTTGGTAATTTGTAGGTAATTATGGTGTACTATCATTAACCATTTTAAATACTAATCATAATCAATGTAGATTGTATCTAAATAAAATGCATGGCCATCTTATGGTCAGAAACGTACTACATAGTAAATTATTCTACATGCATGTTAATATAGGCACAGAGCTGCATAATTCATGTTTTGTCCTACTTACTTATGTTATAAGTCCTACATGTGAATTATGATTAACAGCTATTGATATTGTATTTTGTTGTTATGCTATTTTGCTTACCGTTTGATCTTTATTCTATATTCAATAAATTCATTATTATTTTATTAATAATTGTGGCATTGTATTTACTTTTGTAAAAACGTCCTCCAAACTCTCACATACATAACGAATTCTTGATATGGGTATTTTTAGTCGGACCCAGATATATGAATCATCAATTTTCATATTTTTTATGATTCATAATTAATAATTCATATTTTTATGGTTATTAATAATACGACACTGCCCACATGTATTCTCAACTGAGAAAGTACTAAACAGAGGTCTGCTACACTGCTGGAATTATAGTCACTCATCAGTGATGGAAAACACACTGTTTGTTGATAGGCTGTAGAGGTGTGTGTTAATATAACAGTGTACAGATATCACAAACACCCACTTTGCTAAACTGTCTCTAGAGGTCTTGGCTGCTGTGACTGGCTTCTCTGAGGGAGAGGCAGCTCCTTTACACCACCTGATTTGGCTCTCTACCAATATGAATAGTAGCACCAAAGGAATTAGATGCAAAAATGTTTTGGTCCATTGCATCTGTAGCAAGTTTAAAGGGACTGTCTGGTGCCCAAATTGCATCTTCCAAATGTCAATGCATATTAAAGTACATTCAGCGTAATTTACAATGAATATTTTACATCTTACATTGCTTACAATATGAAACTCTTACAGTAAGATGAATTTGTTAAATTACAGCAGTTTGTAAGAACAACAACTGTCCACACTAGCTGGGTAAAAGTCAATTTCATCAATTTATTTATTTATTTTTTGCTGCCAGAAACAATGAGACTAGTGCCATTCAAACCAATAGCATATCCTGTCTGTTTAGTGATGTTATCAGACAAGAGATCCTACGTATACAAGAGCAAGGTCACGTATGTGCCACACAATGCATTATATTCCACCAACAGAGCAGCTGATGGAATATCATGAGTAATTATAACAAAACCAATTGAAACAAAACTGATACATGCTCAGTGCCTACACACAATCAGTGTGCCAGTACCTGTAGGATATCATGCAGGGCTTAAGTAGAATATGAAACATTTACATAGCATGTGTATTATACAGGCAGTAGTCTTTCACTTGCACCAAAGTGAGTTTTGGGGTAAGGCTGTCCCTTTAACCTGTGTGCAGAAGCTGCTATGAGGTTTTGATGCAAATGCAGAATAGACTGCAAATAAACAGCATTTCCTCTATACCCTAATTCTACAGAGGCATGCACAGTGTTCAGATATGACAGCACTTTGCCAGGTGGGGTATATTTATACAGTCACTACATCTGCAGTGATTAATGGGTGGATAAGGGACAGTGGTACAGTCTGATGGTGGAGTGTCTATCTTGTCAGGGAGGCACTTTAGTAACAGCAGGTGGACATGTGGAGAGAAGAAAAGTAAAGCTTTACTGCAAACTCTCAATCACTGATCAGAGTCTAAACCATGTTACATCTTGTTCCACAAAGTAATCAGTCAGGAGCCATGTGGCAACTAGTACTGGTGTCAGGACTCCAACGTGTCAGGCCACCAGTGAGGCTGTACCCAAGATTAGAGAGCTGCAAATTGAGCCCACAAGACTTTTTAGGTGGAACTGTGAGTGTCAGTGCGATCATATCTTATCACTGTATAGAAATATGTTCTCAAAGGTAAAAAAAACTGTTTTACCTTTTTTTTGTCACCTAGATATTTAGTAATTGAGCTGATACAGGGTCCGAGTTTCTGAAAAGAAAATGATATATCTACTGTGTCACGATGCTTATGCTGTTTAATGCTTTGTTGATTAATACATGCCATGCAAATGACAAAACAATTCAATGGTGCATTATAATCACATGGTTAAATTAATTCACATATGACTGAAACAGAGCAGGGATCTGGGTTGAGTAGAGTTTTACATCTTATTTTCCCAACACATGAAAATTAATCTATATTTGATCCTAAGTTTAACTTATGAACAAATTAGGATTTTACAAGGTGTTTTTAGAGAGTAAGGGATATAAATAGGGGTAATAAGTATTTTACAATGTAAGGTTCGTGTAAACCAATGGTGGATTATTGAACAACTGGTTAGAATGGATGACAATAAGGTGGTGTTTACGGGTTTGTACATAATAGGTTAATAAAATATATGGTTGTTAGTTAACCCCTTAAGGACCGGCATTTTGGTCATTCTAAACAATGGCTATTTTAACATTTCTGCACTGTTTGTGTTTAGCCGTCATTTTCTTACAGCTAAGAACCAACATAAATATATATATATATATAGTTATTATCAAGACAAGAAGGGTTTTCTCTAGATACCATCATTTTGATCATATTGTATAATATACTATAAAATAACAAAACATTGGCCATGAACACTGTCTGTCAACCCATTGTACAGCTTCCCTTCCAACCCACGTTTCTTTCTATTGACCTCTTTCCCATTCAGTCTGATTTCCTTTGCCTTGGATTTAATGGCTCCTGTGTATTACCTCCACTTCTCATGCTGCACTCACCAGCATGCAATCAGTAATTATGTGTAACCCTATCAATTAAGGGCAAAATAGCAGAACAGTCTACATGAATGGGACAATGTCTCTACCTCGGCTGTATTGTCCTTAAGTTTGAAATTCCCTGCAATTCCCTCTTAAATTAAAAATAATATATCTTTTGTGACAAAATGTTTACAGGAAATAGAAAAACTTACATTAATTGGTTTTGTCAGACAGGACACATCAGGCTGATCAGGCTTGATCTCTGCAATTAAAAACAAAAAGAAGAAACATGTACACAATGGTTGTAAATAGTGTACAAGACTAATAACTTTAACAACTTATATAACACATTATAGTAAGCTTGTTACTTACGGGCGTCAACCGATGTATAGCAGAAGACAAACCCAAACACAAAGACAGGCAAAATCATTGTGCTGATGGTTTGGTAGGACTGTAATTGTAATATTCAGTTGTAGATCTGCATGAGAACCTGTCTTTTTATATTGTCAAGAGATAATTGCATCATGACATGTTAAACATGGGACAGCAGAGACAGGCTCCTGCCCCAACCCCCTGCTCTTATAACATATACAAATATTCATATAAAATCTACTGGCAGTTACTAACCAATGTACACCTGCCAACATTTTACCATTACGCAACATTAATAAATAAAACCAAATCATGCTACAGACGGATGTTTGTTAAGAGAAACTTTCCTAATTAAAGGTTTTGTAATAAGAACATCTCATAATATATCCAGTCAGTGGGCCCTATTCAATAACCTGAGTTTATTTATCTCATATCATAATACACATATATACTAATGCCAGATACCACCTTATGTACCTATGAAAATAAAGATTCAAGGTCTTGCAGTATCTAAAGAAACACAAAATAGAGCCCACCAGGTCCACAGAGACCGTCATTTGAAAGAAGAAGAAAAACAGCATACTGTGTTAGATATTCAAATGAAAAGGTTTAATACATTAATGTGTATGTCAGACACCAAGGCATGATGGGAATGTTATTCTCCTTATGAAAGAAGACTCCTTCTCTATATAAAAGGATATTACTACTGGAGCCGGAGAAGAGGGATCTGACAGCTGATACTTTTATGTTACAAACCAATTAACATTGATATAACTTCTATTTTACATAAAACTTGCAGCACGTCAGTGGTATGTATACCCACACTCTTAAAGGAACTTCCTTAAGGGAAGCAAGGGTTAAAAACAACATGTCCCAGACTTTGAGGTACAAACCCAACGTGTATATTAATAGAAATCTGCTATTTACTCTGACTGCGGAATGCGAGGGTCTCTCGTTGCTAGCGCAGAGAGAGACCTTAGTTTTTGCATGGGGTCAGCGGGGGGGGGGGGGGGGGGGGCTTGTTAAGGCTGCCTGCTTCCTTCCAGACTATCCTGGCAGCTGTTGGTCAGAGGATAAAGTGGCGTGTACTATCAAAAGTACTATCAAATGTACCTGTCAGTTCATCCTCACAACAGGAACAGCTAACATTACACTTCTGCCTCTATATTAGAAGTGTAAATGAAATATAAAGTGTATTGCTCCTTTGAGATGTTATACAGACATTATACACAGTTGTTTTATCATTTTCACTGACTATACTGTTAATCGGGTGATATCTGGCGCTAGGATATATGTGTATCGGGCTTTATATGTCTTATTGATCTCTTATTGTATAGCATTTCAGCACTTACTGAGTGTTAATAAAAGTGGGTTTTGGGCTCATTATAAGTGATATTTCTGACAGCAATGTGAGTGTGTGATCCCGATGCTTGCGGCTGGAACTGGCATCTGTACACGGGAGCAAAGACTGAATAAGTAACTTTGCTGCAGTCGCTACTTAAATATACTTACATGTGTTGGCAACATAAGATTTAGCTAAGATGAGGTGATGGGATCCATGTGGTTTATAGAATCAGTAGTAACAATACAGATGCTCTTGTCCAATAATCACTGCTCCCTCCCTCACAGGAGTCACTCTACCAACATAACTGTCAGATGCAACAGCAACACTGTCTATATATAAGATTAAATTGTTACAAGTATTAAACCTGCAGTCAGCATAATACTGCCATGTATGCATACTGATTTACAGGTTGGCTAATATTAACCCCTTGCAGTGTATATGAATTGATGGATCAGTAATATCTCAGCTAATTCAACTCAGAGAGGTTATTTGCAGCTATTCTCCTGATGGATTACGAGGCAGTTTTGTGAGAAACCCTATAATTTAAGACACATCCAACCTCAGTAAGACACTAACCTTTTATTATCTCACAAATAAGGACACTAGTAATCTGACTGATTTTATTATTCATTCTAAACACCAACATTTCTTTCACTATCTCTTTATATATGTGCTTGATATGTTTTTAATGTAATTCATGAATAAAGCATTCTTTTAAATAACTATCTACATAAAGTATTCCCAAGCTTCCCATTCTACGACATAATCAATTTGACTTATAAATGGGATATTACCCTGGATGGCTGTGTGGAGGATGCATTGGCTAAGTCTGAGGAGTAGCTGCCTATGTGTGGGGTGATACATTTTTCTGGTGGGAAAGTGTGTTTGGGGATAACTAACTACTGAGAGCAGAGGTCTAAGTGTGTGCGGGAATGGCTAAGTCTGGGGGAAGAGAGCTAAGTGTGTGCGGGAATAACTAAGTCTGGGGGCAGAGAGCTAAGTGTGTGCGGGAATGTCTAAGTCTCGGGGCAGAGAGCTAAGTGTGTGCGGGAATGTCTAAGTCTGGAGTGCGGGAATGTCTAAGTCAGGGGGCAGAGGGCTAAGTGTGTGTGGAAATACCTAAGTCTGGGGGCAAATGGCTAAGTTTAAAGGGACAATAAATGTTTGTTTTTTCACTTGTGCTTCTATTATAGAAGCACATGGGAAAAGTTAGTTGTCCCTAGTATGAGGATGAACTGGCGTATACTTTTGATAGTACTTTTGATAGTACACACCAGTTTATCCTCTGACCTACAGCTGCCATGTTTCCATAGGAAGAAGGCAGCCGTCTGCTCATCGACTGGCTTTTTGCATGAGATCAGCAGGGGAGACCTTAACTAGGTCTCCCCTGCTGATCCCATGCAAAAATGAGGGTCTCTCGCTGTGTGCGTGCTGACGTTTGTCAGCAATCAACAACCAGGAACTGCTGTGTCTCGCATGTGAGACACAGCAGATTGTAAACCCTGTGTGGATCTATTAAGATACATGTCGGGATTACTTAATTCTACCGGGACATGTGTTGTTTAAACCCAAGGGTTAAACAACGTTTACTGTTCCTTTAGGCAGGATGGCTAAGTCTGGGGGTAGGGGGAACAGATTGGCAAATAAAAGGAAATAATATTTAATAAAAATGATGGTTATTTATTATTCTTAAAAAATATTTTACAGGTGAATTAATATTTCCAGGCATATGTGATTGTGTGTTGTCATGGTATTTTTTAATATAAGATATGTTAGTGCAGATGTATGTCAGTAATTTTGTAATTGTGCAATATGAAGCGAGCACTAAGACATTTTAAATGTCTGTCTTTCTAATTGTTTTGGTTTTTAAAGCTATAAAATAAATAATAATATGTGGTATATGTGCATCATACAATACAATATCAAAAACAGGATTAAAAGTAAAAAAAGATATAAGGTATATAAAGCCTTACTGATCTCCCTTTCTAATAGTATATTAAACTTTAGAGTAATGCACAGGCTATATTGAATAAGAACTACTTGTTATACATGAAGGTGTATAAAGTGTTCAGTTCATTTATCTCGCACATCTATCTCTTGCCTGCCCCAGCTCTAACCATGAGTAACTGGTGTTTGGAGCCTCTGGTGTTGTTCCCAATGCCCCTTTGAGCTTTGCTCATGTACTGACCCGTATGGTCTTATAGCTTGGCGACTAAGATGACTGATAGTACTTTGCATGTTGTAGGGAGGCAGTTGGATGGTGCTCTGCCCTTGTGGGTGTCTTTCATGATAAGCACTGTCCTTCCTCATGTTATCCAGTCTGGCTGGGTGCCTGCTACTAGGAGATGGTCCATCTGTACTGCCATGCGTTCATGTATAGAGGTTCATTTTATTAACCAGTAGGTGTGAATCATGTCTGGCCAGATGTTCTTGACTCACTGTTAGATGTCTGTTAGTGTTATGGTTACTGGTTCCTGTTCTGGGAGATTGCTGTGGTCTGCGATCAGGTCCTGCATCTACTTTGCATTGGCATTATGTGTCGTTTCTTTCTCCTAAATGTTCTTCCTGTACTGTCTAGTTTTGCTGCTGGTGGCCCAATGGTTACTGGCCAGGACGACTGCAACATCCGAGCACCACCAGATGATAATACAGTCCCTGAAAAGCCAGCTAGATGGGAGAAACAGGAACCATGCCATTAACATATAAATCCTGCCAGTCATAAGATACCATGCCAGTATCGTGAGCTGGCCAAAGGAAGACCTAGGAAGCTGCTGATGTGAAGACAGCTCCCTGCATGGGATGTACAATCCACAGAAAGCCAAGGTGGCTGACAATTGTAAATCCTAGGTGGTTGTAGAGAGCTGGACTTAAAGACTGGGCTTTTCTATTTATATTGATGTATTAAATATATGTGTTTTATACACATCTATTGTTTTTGTTTTTTAAATTCACCAGCGCTCACTTCAATACACTTCCAACGTATGTCTGTTACCTGTAGGAAGGATGGAGCTCAAACGGATGGGGTCACGCTGCATTGCTTCATGGACCTTTACAAATAAAGAAAAAGAATAATAAAACATGTTTAAGACAACAGATGTCGTTTAATGCCTACTATAGTCAGCATGCTTCTTCATGTCCAATCCTCCATTGGCTTTCACGACCTGCTAATGGAGCACGTGTGGCTGACTGGACATCCCCGCAGAAGACCTGGAGGGCGGTGAGACGTCCGGAGAGTTCTGAGCAGGTAAGGAGGTTAGTGGGGAGCGAGTGATCGACACAAACACATAGAATCACAAGAGAACCTCGCATGTTTGGCTCTAAGCAGGATTAATATTATATAACATAAATGGATCCATTTTGGCTCCAAACATTTTGCTTTTAATTATTCCAGGTCTCCTCTTAGTACATTTAATTCCTTATATAAATATACAATTTAAATACGGAACTTGTGAGACCAAAAGGAAACATTTAATGTTGTTGTGCTCTTTTTTCACTTTGTAGAGCTTGAGCGTGATACCGCGGTCGAAATCCTGAAGCTCCACAGTTGTGATCTATCCGTCTGCTCTCATGAAATTCGTCTGCTAGACGTGCTGCCTCTTCTACTGACAGCGGCTTTCTGTCTCTGACCCAATCCCTGGTATCTGTAGGAGTGTGGTCAAAAAACTGCTCCAATAATAACAATTGTAATGCATCCTCCAGTGTAGTCGCCTGGCATCCCTGCATCCAGTTACGGGCAGCGCGGTGCATGCGGAATGCCCACTCTGTGTAAGAGTCTTTGCCCTGCTTGCGGAGCGACCGGAATTTTCTCCTGTGTGCCTCCGGTGTAACTGCATAACGGGCTAACAAAATCTCCTTCACTTTTTCATAATTTTGCATGTCCACATCAGGTACTGGTCTAAAGGCTTCTGCTGCTCTGCCTGATAGCTTGCTGCTCAATATTGCAGGCCAATTAGTTTTATCCACATCTTCTAATACACACTGTCTTTCAAAGTCCTGCAGATAATTATCAATATCCATTTCGCTTTCTATAAAATTTTTAAAAACAGCATAATTTATCTTACGTGGCCGCCCCACAGATGATCCTGGTAGGGACAGTATATCCATTTGTGGTGATCTTTCTCTGGTCTCCCGTGCTTCCCGGCGACTCTCTGCTTCCGAAGCTTGTGCCATGATTTGTACCACAATCTCTGGTGCAGGATTCGGTCCTACCAAGCTGAGTCTCCATCTCACATCTTTCTGAAACTCTGTTTCTTCTGCGTTTGCCATTTGTACCTCGCTGGTTCGGTTGCTCTCCAGTAATTCGGCTATTATCGTGGCTTTCGTCTTGTTGCTTGCCACTATGCCTCGAGCTTCCAGCAGTTCTTTAAGTGTTGTTAGTTTCAGCCGTTCGTATCTATACGCCATTCACTTCCTTTTCGGTTAAATGAAATACATCCATTCGGGAGAAATCCCGCCGCTTGCCACCAGTGTAAAGGACCGTCTACCGGACGAAGTAGACCCTCGATCCGCTGTGGGAAATCACCTCCTTAGCCCCCAATTACAGCTCAGCATTCACCACGCAAGTCTTTCCTGGACCCTTGCTCTTTGTACCCAAATAGACAGGACATCTAGCAGTTAGGTACAGCAAGAAGAACTACTCTTTTATTTGTGATTTACACAGCACATATATACCAAACTGCAATCAGATAACACTTGATTAAACAATAGAAAACTTAAACACATCACCAGTAAAGCAGTATCTAGCCACTTTAATCTGGAGCCAGAAGCAAGGTAGTCAGACTGGGTGCCTGACATAACTAAACAATGGAAGGCTTAAACACATTACAGACAGGGTCCATAATCTACAGGGAGGTGTTTGGCCCTCAGGCCCCTCCAAGAACCCCAGTCAGGCAGGCTGTCAGAATTCACTTCGTGACAGTATCCAAAGCCAATTTTTTGATAAATGGAAGTTGACTGCATTTAATATATTTTATGTATAAAATGTCAACATTATCTTCAGAACAGTCTGCAGGGCATGTACCTCTGTTAATTAAAACTGTTTACTTTCTTAAAGGTTATAACATGACGTGTATTTGTTCTGATGAACCAGTATTTGCCTTAAACCATTAGTGTTTACATTTCCTATGATGTTCGGCTCTTTGTTGCACCCACCGCACTTTATCTAAGTTCAGTGAGGATTATATAACTAACAACATACTGGTAAGAAAAAGGACATAGCTATGCATTAAAAGGCAATTTAGGGGAAACTGTTATGACCATTAAAGCTGACACTCAAAAATATAAGCATTAATTTGCAACAGGAACGAATGTACCTGTGATGACCATCACCTCCTTTGTCAGAGGCATTGAGCAGTAATCTCGAGAATGGTTAAGAGATAGAAGAGCTTTAAAAAGTACAGGGACCTGTACAGCTCTTTCCAAAAAAATTCAGAGATTACAACTCAATATGGTTAACTATATTAGTTAACCCTTCCAGGTTGTCCATCAGGAAAAATCACTGATCTGGCACTGAAGGGGTTAAACCCACCAGAGTCACAGATAATCCGCTGCAAGAGAGCATTAATATGCAAATGCAGGAAATAAAGAACCAAATAAATCAAATGCATTAATTTGTATTGGTTCAGAAAAACATAGGTGACCCAAACCCTCTTAAAGCTAATGTATCCCCAGCTCATGCAGGCAAGACCCAAAGGGTTAACATCAGGATATCTGATGAAGAAGCCATCAGCATGAGATTAGTAGATTCTGATAAGGACAGTTTCTCTAATAGTGTACAAAAGGAGGTCAGTGAGGACAGGTACTACTTGCCCCAGATGGACAACCTGGAAGGGTTAACTAATATAGTTAACCATATTGAGTTGTAATCTCTGAATCTGTACTCAGACTCAGATAACATTAAATTACTAACATGGGACTTTGATAGTAAGTACCACAATTTATTTAGATCCATGATCTATGATCTATCTATCATTTTCTGAAGAATTATTGGTTCCAATTAGGGGGGATTTGTCAGAGGTATTGAACAGTAATCTCGAGAATGGTTCAAATGAATAAAGCAGAAGCAAAGGATAACAAGATGGATGTCAGCAGCCTCCATTTTGTGTCAGTTTTTGGACATCCTTCTGTGTGTTCAAATCTTATTCTGTGTCCCTGAAGCTAAAAGAAAGTCTTACACATTCCTAACTCTGTTATCTAGTATCACCAGAACAGATAAGGTTGGCATTGTTAGTGGTTTATGACTCTCATTGTATTTCTGAAGACACAGCTGTGTCTATATACATACAAGAGGTGAAGAAGGGCTTCTCTTCAGCTTGCTAGCCCACCCAAACTGACAGACACAGACACACTGAGATTACTTGGATTTTAGATTTGAAGAATATAATAAGGGTTATTATAAACACACCCAGTTGATTCTAATCACTAATAAATATGTAAAGTATAATTAATCTTATTATCCCATATTAATAAGAATATTGTTTTTATTGTTTTATTAGTGTGATATACATTTTATTATAAGTTTTTATCTAATGTGAAATGATAAGAATATTGATAAGAATATTTACTCCAATTTGAAATTATATTAACACTTCTATATTTCAAAATATATATTGTCTTATATTATACTCACAATCCAGGTGTAGCCATAAATCATGACATTATCTCATTTAAATTAAACACACACATCCATTCAATTGGCTAGAAGTTACAGAAACAGGGTGTGAATCTGAGATAAGGTTTGGTTGATAAGTGGATACTGGAGGTGTAGCAAAAAAAAGGCTGAGTGACCTGAAAAGACCTGGGGAGACTGATTTTGGGAGAGGTGCCACTAGTGGGTGAGAGATGGGAATGTTTTAGAAAAGGGCTGAGTCTCTCTCCTTCTGGGGAGAACTCAGGAATATGAGGCTTTTAATAGCACATGTTCACTATAACAATAGAAATCTCCATACCCATAGTGTTGAGCTAAGTCCCAGGAGTAACTCCCATCACTCAATTCTTCAATGGAAGGATTTAACTTAAATCCCACAATTTCTCGCATCTATATGTTTTAGCCTGGTGTTTATCTGTCATCCTTTCTGCAGAAGGAAGCCAGAGGAATATCCTAGAGATATTAACAAAAGAACAATAAGTTCTTATAGTCTAGCTATTTACCCAAATATGTCATATCTAATCTCCAGAGATTATCTAAGATTCTCATTCTTAAAGTCTAAGCTAGAATACATACATTATCATTTACAGAGCAGATTAAGAAATAGCCACCTTGAGTAGTTATATGATTTAGTAATATTACCTTACCTAAGCAGAGTATATGCTGGTAATTTGTAGGTAATTATGGTGTACTATCATTAACCATTTTAAATACTAATCATAATCAATGTAGGTTGTATCTAAACAAAATGCATGGCCATCTTATGGTCAGAAACATATTGCATAGTAAATTATACTACATGCATGTTGATATAGGTACAGAACTGCATAATTCATGTTTTGTCCTACTTACTTATGTTATAAGTCATACATGTGAATTATGATTAACATCTATTGATACTGTATTTTGTTGTTATGCTATTTTGCTTACCATTTGATCTTTATTCTATATTCAATAAATTAATTATTATTTTATTAATCATTGTTGCATTGTATTTACTTTCGTAAAAACGTCATCCAAACTCTCACAGACATAACAAATTCTTGATATGGGTATTTTTAGTCGGACCCATATATATGAATCATCAATTGAGTGTGGCACTCTCTTGGATTGAGTCGTACTTATCTGAGCGCTCCTATTCAGTGTCATTTGCTGGAGAAACATCGTTGCCTGTTCCGCTCTCTGTTGGTGTTCCGCAAGGATCGGTCCTTGGCCCGCTGTTGTTTTCACTCTACACTACCTCTCTGGGAGAACTCATCCGCTCTTTTGGCTTTCACTACCACTTGTAAACGGATGATACTCAGCTCTACCTCTCCTCCCCTGACCTCATTCCCTCTCTAGTGTCACGTGTAGCTGAGTGTCTGTCAGCCATCTCTGTTTGGATGTCTGATCGACACCTGAAACTTAACCTCTCCAAAACAGAACTCATTATCTTCCCTCCCTCAACCGCTGTCCCGACACCTGAGTTCACAGTCACCGTTGATAATGCTACAATTGTACCGGCTGACCGTGTTCGATGTCTTGGGGTCACTTTTGACTCTGCTCTCTCTTGCATTCCTCAAATTCAGTCCTTGGCCAAATCCTGTCAGCTGCACCTAAGGAACATTTCACGCGTTTGCCCGTTCCTCAGCGAAAAGACCGCCAAAATGCTAGTGCACTCGCTTGTGATCTCTCGCCTGGACTACTGTAACGGTCTACTGGACTACCTCTGGCTCGTCTGGCTCCCCTACAGTCTATCCAAAATGCGGCTGCCAGACTCATCTTTCTTGCACGTCGGTCTGATTCGGCGGCTCCTCTCTGCAACGCCCTCCACTGGCTTCCCGTCTGCTCGAGGATAAAATTAAAAATTCTGTCTTTAACCTACAAATCCCTCCACTCCTCTGCTCCCACATACATTTTCTCCCTTGTGAACGTTACCTCCCAAAATGACCTTTGCGCTCCTCAAAGGGATTAACACTCTCTTCTAATCTCATCACCACTTCGAACTCGCGTCTCAATGATTTCGCCTGAGCTGCCCCCTCTCTCTGGAACTCCCTTCCCCGGAGCATCCAGCTCACTCCCTCCTTTTCAAACTTTAAAAAGTCCCTCAAAACTCATCTCTTTAGAAAGGTTTACTACCCAACCCACTAGATTACCAGTCATTTTGCCTCTAGCCGATCCCATCTAGCTGGAACACACACTCCCTCTTTGACTTATCCCACCTAGTGCCTCCCATCCACTCTACTGTTACTACAACTTCAATCCCTTAATTGTCTCATGGACCCCATTCCCTCTAGATTGTAAGCTCTGTGAGCAGGGTTCTCTACCTCATGTACCAGTCTGTTCTAGTTTGTCTAACTTAGTATGTAGTTCCCTTCTATGCTATGTACCATGCGCTACGAGAATTGTTGGTGCTGTACAAATAAATGTTAATGTAATGTAATGACTCTTGTTGCTCCATCTTCAATCCATACTAAGATTTGTATCATTAGTTCCCAATCCTGTCTTCAACTCATCACCCCAACCCCCCTCAACCTACCCCCAGCCCCCCTCAACCCTCCTTTTTTTCTCTTCTAATTTTCTCTATGAACAGCAAGGAATAAAAAAGTAGAGTGACTATTGTTTGTAGCAGTCCTGAACTGTTCATCCAATGCTTGTAACTGTGTTTGGCTCGGAGCCTGAGACCAGGACACGGCAGTCACGTTACCCTCCAGACCACGGCCAAGGGTGCATATCACATCTCCAGGACCCTGCTCCGGTTGCCATGGCTTCCATAAAGTTTTTTTTTTCTTTAAATGCAACCGGAGTTTCCCTCCTCCGTGCAATCTTCCCTCCTGCACAGAGGAGGGAAACTCTGGTCGCAGAGCACTGGAAGACAGAGCAACAAGGAGGTAAGTACTGGGGAAGGGGGGAGGAGGGTGAAAATAACAAGCATAATACTGGCATACTGAATGGAAAAGAAGGGCATATTGAGGGGCAAAATACCAGCAAATTGAGTGGCAAAACACTGACTTATTGAGTGGCAAAACATTACTGGCATATTTAGTGGCAAAATATTACTGGCATATTAACCAACTGCTCCCAACCATTCTCCATATTACACTAGACCGGGATAACATAGTTGTGAGGGTAGGTGGGGAGAGTGGAAGATATTATCGGGGATGGGGGGGTAGAACATTTTTTCAGTAAGTGTCCATAAAATTCCTGGTAGCGGCCCCGCCCACAGCACTTGGCTTGCACTCCAGTGTCACTTTGCAACACAGAACATACCACAGTGTCTCTTTCCCCATAGTACATAATATTTTGCCCCCCAGACCATGCCACAGCATCACTTTGCTAATTAAAATAAACCAGTTTTCCCATTAATATGCCAGTGTTTTCCCATAAATATGGCATAGCCAATTTGCCCAGGGTGAGTTGAGGACTGGATTATGAACTAATGATACAAAGCATAGTATGGGTTGAAGATGTAGCAACAAGAGTCATCACAGGTACATTGGTCCCTGACGCAAATTAATGCTTACATTTTGTGTCAGCTTTAATGGTCATAACAGTTTTGCCTAAATTGTCTTTTAATGCATAGCTATGTGCTTTTTCTTACCAGTATGCTGTTAGTTATATAATCCTCACTGAACTTAGATAAAGTGCGGTGGGTGCAACAAAGAGCCGAACATCATAGGAAATGTAAACACTAATGGTTTAAGGCAAATACTGGTTCATCAGAACAAATACACGTCATGTTATAACCTTTAAGAAATAAACAGTTTTAATTAACAGAGGTACATGCCCTGCAGACTGTTCTGAAGATAATGTTGACATTTTTTACATAAAATATATTAAATGCAGTCAACTTCCATTTATCAAAAAATTGGCTTTGGATACAAAGTGAAAGAAGAGCACAACGGCATTAAATGTTACCTTTTGGTCTCACAGGTTCTGGATTTAAATTGTATATTTATATAAGGAATTAAATGTACTAAGAGGAGACCTGGAATAATTAAAAGCACAATGTTTGGAGCCAAAAATGGTTTAATTTATGTTAAGAATTATATAATATTAATCCTGCTTAGAGCCAGACATGCAAGGTTCTCTTGTGATTCTATGTGTTTGTTACCTTAGTTCAGTTACGTTAAAAACATTAGAATCAGACTAAAACGCGTTGGTGATTTCTGGTAAAAAGTATTATTAGAGTCATTATAAATATATTAATTACAACACTCATCCGAAGGACACATGAATTTGGAAACAAACTGTCTGTGAGTGAAAGCCAATGGAGGATTGGACATGAAGAAGCATGCTGACTATAGTAGGCATTAAACGACATCTGTTGTCTTAAACATGTTTTATTATTCTTTTTCTTTACTTGTAAAGGTCCATGAAGCAATGCAGTGTGACCCCATCCGTTTGAGCTCCATCCTTCCTACAGGTAACAGACATATGTTGGAAGAGCGCTGGTGAATAAAAGAAAAATAACAGATGTGTATAAAACACATATATTTAATATAAAAGTAAAGAGACAGCACTTAGAATAAACTCCGGAAACAGAAATATACTGTATAGAAAATAAATTTATTACAAATTACAAAATAAAATGTGTCTACATTATTAATGTTACTCCCATATTACTCAACACGACTGGTCTCGTCTGCATTGTTGGGGGTTTGAGTGGCGGGGATACAAGTGACTATATGCCACTTGCCAGAGAAGTGATTATGTGGAACTGATCACGTACAGGAGCTATCTATGACTGGAGTCATCATTGTGCGATGTCACGTGATGGTCTCCGGTCTCTCATCATCCTGTATTACCGAGCCCTGTAACAAGTGTCCCAGCAGAGGGGTGTGGCAGCGCTTGGAGTTGCAGGCTGATGTGAGTGGTAGCTCACACATTCCAGTGCAAGGTCACATGATTCCCGCGATCTCGCAGTTCTGCAGCGGGCTACCCCAGTGGCCCGGGCCCTCGGGCAGTTCCAACACCGCACCCGTCCCCCACATTAGTCAGCCTCTGCTCTCTCCCTTGTGTATCAGTTTGTCACAGTTTGACTAACTGTGTTTGTTACACCACTTTTAATTCTGTACCAAATGCTACACATTGTGAGTGATATATAAATAATTGTGGTAATTGGCTGAAACATCATATACTGGAGATATAAAATCATTTGTCAAGAGATAGATGTGCTAGATAAATGAACTGAACACTTTATACACCTTCATGTATAAAAAGTAGTTCTTATTCAATATAGCCTGTGCATTATTATCAAGTTTTATATTTTATTATAAAGGGAGATCAGTAAGGGTTTATATACCTTATATCTTTTTTTACTTTTAATCCTATTTTTGATATTATATTGTATGGTGCACATATACCACATATTATTATTTATTTTAAATCTTTAAAAACCCCAAAAATGAGAAAGACAGACATTTAAAATGTCTTAGTGCTCGCTTCTTATTGCATAATTAATAAATACCATGACAACACACAATCACATATGCCTGGAAATATTAATTCAAATGTAAACTATTTTTTAATATTTAATAAAAATGATGATTATTTGTTATTATTATTTCCTTTTATTTGCCAATTTGCCCCCCACCAGACTTAAACTTAGCCCTCTGCCCCCAGTAGTTAGCCATCCTACTTAAACTTAGCTCTCTGCCTCCAGTAGTTAGCCATCCTACTTAAACTTAGCTCTCTGCCTCCAGTAGTTAGCCATCCCCAAACACACTTAGCAGTCTCCCCCCAGACCTAGCCATCCCCACACACACTTAGCTCTCTGCCCCCAGTAGTTAGCCATCCCCAAACACACTCAGCCCTCTGCCCCCAGACCTAGCCATCCCGACACACACTTAGCTCTCTGCCCCCAGACCTAGCCATTCCCAAACACACTTAGCTCTCTGCCCCCAGTAGTTAGCCATCCCCAAACACACTTAGCAGTCTGCCCCCAGACCTAGCCATCCCCAAACACACTTAGCCCTCTGCCCCCAGACCTAGCTATTCCTGCACACACTTAGCCCTCTGCCCCCAGACCTAGCCATCCCCAAACACACTTAGCCCTCTGCCCTCAGACCTAGCTATTCCCGCACACACTTAGCCCTCTGCCCCCAGACCTAGCCATCCCCAAACACACTTAGCCCGCTACCCCCAGTAGTTAGCCATCCCCAAACACACTTAGCTCTCTGCTCTCAGACTTAGCTATTCCCGCACTTAGCCCTCTGCCCCCAGTAGTTAGCCATCCCCACACACACTTAGCCCTCTGTCCTCAGACTTAGCCATTCCCGCACACACTTAGCCGTCTGCCCTCAGTAGTTAGCCATTCCCACACACACTTAGCCCTCTGCCCTCAGTAGTTAGTTATCCACACACACACTTAGCCCTCTGCCTCCAGTAGTTAGCCATTCCCACACACACTTAGCCCTCTGCCCTCAGTAGTTAGCCATTCCCACACACACTTAGCCGTCTGCCCTCAGTAGTTAGCCATTCCCACACACACTTAGCCCTCTGCCCTCAGTAGTTAGTTATCCACACACACACTTTCCCACCAGACAAATGTATCACCCCACACACAGGCAGCTCCTCAGACTTGGCCAATGTATTCTCCACACAGCCATCCAGGGTAATATCCCATTTATAAGTCAAACTGATTATGTCGTAGAATGGAAAGCTTGGGAATACTTTATGTAGATAGTCATTTAAAAAAATGCTTTATTCATGAATTACATTAAAAACATATCAAGCACATATATAAAGAGACAGTGAAAGAAATGTTGGTGTTTAGAATGAATAATAAAATCAGTCAGATTACTAGTGTCCTTATTTGTGAGATAATAAAAGGTTAGTGTCTTCCTGAGGTCGGATGTGTCTTAAATTATAGGGTTTCTCACAAAACTGCCTCGTAATCCATCAGGAGAATAGCTGCAAATAACCTCTCTGAGTTGAATTAGCTGAGATATTGCTTGTATGATGTAAAGGGGAATGTTCCTTAATTACCTACAAAATCCCCATACCCTTCCCAATAAAGACACGAGACATGTATGGAGTTAAATAGGCCACAGCTTTTTATTTAACAAAACCAAGAAGAACTGTATGCCAAAAACTTTCTCCATTTATTCTTATATTTCTTATAACTTAATAAAACTCTGTAAATATAAATATAAATACTTTATTTAAACATACTGTTAACATACAGCTCCAACTAGTCCTTGCCAATCTGTAAATCTTAAATCACCATAACCTTTAAACTAGAGTCCCTAGAGTGAAACCCCTCTCCCCTCGTCCGTACTAATTCTGCATTTGTTTCAAACCTGATGCTAACCACCAGCCGACAGTTAGCTCGGTGGGCACGGCCATTATCCTTTCTTCTAATATCTGAGAGGTTAGGAGAGGGGACACCCTGTCCATCCCTTTTTGACTCGATCACCTCCGTCCTTAACTACTGTATTGGCAAGGACCACCCCGCCTGCTGTGACAGAGAAAAATGTTAATACAACATAAAACAACATAATTACAAACAATAGGGAGGGTGGGCGGGAAAATTTCTCTGCTGTGTCCGTCAGTAACCAAAATGGCTGCTGATTCCAAGATGGAGGGGTCCTTAAGTACCCCCACCCCAAAGCCACTCCCCCATAGCATTGTCATAGGTTCCACTCACACCCCTCACTCATACATGCCCCCTCCCACCTAGGCTTTGCCTGTTTCCCGGGGAACTGATCCATCAATTCATATACACTGCAAGGGGTTAATATTAGCCAACCTGTAAATCAGTATGCATACATGGCAGTATTATGCTGACTGCAGGTTTAATACTTGTAACAATTTAATCTTATATATAGACAGTGTTGCTGTTGCATCTGACAGTTATGTTGGTAGAGTGACTCCTGTGAGGGAGGGAGCAGTGATTATTGGACAAGAGGATCTGTATTGTTACTACTGATTCTATAAACCACATGGATCCCATCACCTCATCTTAGCTAAATCTTATGTTGCCAACACATGTAAGTATATTTAAGTAGCGACTGCAGCAAAGTTACTTATTCAGTCTTTGCTCCCGTGTACAGAGGCCAGTTCCAGCCGCAAGCATCGGGATCACACACTCACATTGCTGTCAGAAATATCACTTATAATGAGCCCAAAACCTACTTTTATTAACTCTCAGTAAGTGCTGAAATGCTATACAATAAGAGATCAATAAGACATATAAAGCCCGATACACATATAACCTTGCGCCAGATATTACCGGATTAACAGTATAGTCAGTGAAAATGATAAAACAACTCTGTATAATGTCTGTATAACATCTCAAAGGAGCAATACACTTTATATTTCATTTACACTTCTAATATAGAGGCAGAAGTGTAATGTTAGCTGTTCCTGTTGTGAGGATGAACTGACAGGTACATTTGATAGTACTTTTGATGGTACACGCCAGTTTATCCTCTGACCGACAGCTGCCAGGATAGACTGGAAGGAAGTAGGCAGCCTTAACAAGCCCCCCCCCCCCCCCCCCCCGCTGACCCCATGCAAAAACTAAGGTCTCTCTCTGCACTAGCAACAAGAGACCCTCGCATTCCGCAGTCAGAGTAAATAGCAGATAGTAACCCCGCAGGTTTCTATTAATATACACGTTGGGTTTATACCTCAAAGTCTGAGACATGTTTTTTTAACCCTTGCTTCCCTTAAGGAAGTTCCTTTAAGAGTGTGGGTATACATACCACTGACGTGCTGCAAGTTTTATGTAAAATAGAAGTTATATCAATGTTAATTGGTTTGTAACATAAAAGTATCAGCTGTCAGATCCCTCTTCTCCGGCTCCAGTAGTAATATCCTTTTATATAGAGAAGGAGTCTTCTTTCTTAAGGAGAATAACATTCCCATCATGCCTTGGTGTCTGACATACACATTAATGTATTAAACCTTTTCATTTGAATATCTAACACATTATGACGGTTTTTCTTCTTCTTTCAAATGACGGTCTCTGTGGACCTGGTGGGCTCTATTTTGTGTTTCTTTAGATACTGCAAGACCTTGAATCTTTATTTTCATAGGTACATAAGGTGGTATCTGGCATTAGTATATATGTGTATTATGATATGAGATAAATAAACTCAGGTTATTGAATAGGGCCCACTGACTCGATATATTATGTGATGTTCTTATTACAAAACCTTTAATTACGAAAGTTTCTCTTAACAAACATCCGTCTGTAGCATGATTTGGTTTTATTTATTAATGTTGCGTAATGGTAAAATGTTGGCAGGTGTACATTGGTTAGTAACTGCCAGTAGATTTTATATGAATATTTGTATATGTTATAAGAGCAGGGGGTTGGGGCAGGAGCCCGTCTCTGCTGTCCCATGTTTAACATGTTATGATGCAATTATCTCTTGACAATATAAAAAGACAGGTTCTCATGCAGATCTACAACTGAATATTACAATTACAGTCCTACCAAACCATCAGCACAATGATTTTGCCTGTCTTTGTGTTTGTGTTTGTCTTCTGCTATGCATCGGTTGACGCCCGTAAGTAACAAGCTTACTATAATGTGCTATATAAGTTGTTAAAGTTATTAGTCTTGTACAGTATTTACAACCATTGTGTGCATGTTTCTTCTTTTTGTTTTTAATTGCAGAGATCAAGCCTGATCAGCCTGATGTGTCCTGTCTGACAAAACCAATTAATGTAAGTTTTTCTATTTCCTGTAAACATTTTGTCACAAAAAAAGAAATATTATTTTTCATAGAAGAGGGAATTGCAGGGAATTTCAAACTTAAGGACAATACAGCCGAGGTAGAGACATTGTCCCATTCATGTAGATTGTTCTGCTATTTTGCCCTTAATTGATAGGGTTACACATAATTACTGATTGCTTGCTGGTGAGTGCAGCATGAGAAGTGTAGGTAATACACAGGAGCTATTAAATCCAAGGCAGAGGAAGTCAGACTGAATGGGAAAGAGGTCAATAGAAAGAAACGTGGGTTGGAAGGGAAGCTGTACAATGGGTTGACAGACAGTGTTCATGGCCAATGTTTTGTTATTTTATAGATATAGATACAATATGATCAAAATGATGGTATCTGGAGAAAACCCTTCTTGTCTTGATAATAACTATATATATATTTATGTTGGTTCTTAGCTGTGAGAAAATGACGGCTAAACACAAACAGTGCAGAAATGTTAAAATAGCCATTGTCCAGAATGACCAAAATGCCGGTCCTTAAGGGGTTAACTAACAACCATATATTTTATTAACCTATTATGTACAAACCCTTAAACACCACCTTATTGTCATCCATTCTAACCAGTTGTTCAATAATCCACCATTGGTTTACATGAACCATACATTGTAAAATACTTATTACCCCTATTTATATCCCTTACTCTCTAAAAACACCTTGTAAAATCCTAATTTGTTCATCAGTTAAACTTAGGATCAAATATAGATTAATTTTCATGTGTTGGGAAAATAAGATGTAAACTCTACTCAACCCAGATCCCTGCTCTGTTTCAGTCATATGTGAATTAATTTAACCATGTGATTATAATGCACCATTGAATTGTTTTGTCATTTGCATGGCATGTATTAATCAACAAAGCATTAAACAGCATAAGCATTGTGACACAGTAGATATATAATTTTCTTTTCAGAAACTCGGACCCTGTATCAGCACAATTACTACATATCTGAGTGACCAAAAAAAGGTAACAGTTTTTTTATCTTTGAGAACATATTTCTATACAGTGATAAGATATGATCGCACTGACACTCACAGTTCCCCCTAAAAAGTCTTGTGGGCTCAATTTGCAGCTCTCTAATCTTGGGTACAGCCTCACTGGTGGCCTGACACGTTGGAGTCCTGACACCAGTACTAGTTGCCACATGGCTCCTGACTGATTACTTTGTGGAACAAGATGTAACATGGTTTAGACTCTGATCAGTGATTGAGAGTTTGCAGTAAAGCTTTACTTTTCTTCTCTCCACATGTCCACCTGCTGTTACTAAAGTGCCTCCCTGACGAGATAGACACTCCACCATCAGACTGCACCACTGTCCCTTATCCACCCATTAATCACTGCAGATGTAGTGACTGTATAAATATACCCCACCTGGCAAAGTGCTGTCATATCTGTACACTGTGCATGCCTCTGTAGAATTAGGGTATAGAGGAAATGCTGTTTATTTGCAGTCTATTCTGCATTTGCATCAAAACCTCATAGCAGCTTCTGCACACAGGTTAAAGGGACAGCCTTACCCCCAAACTCACTTTGGTGCAAGTGAAAGACTACTGCCTGTATAATACACATGCTATGTAAATGTTTAATATTCTACTTAAGCCCTGCATGATATCCTACAGGTACTGGCACACTGATTGTGTCTAGGCACTGAGCATGTATCAGTTTTGTTTCAATTGGTTTTGTTATAATTACTCATGATATTCCATCAGCTGCTCTGTTGGTGGAATATAATGCATTGTGTGGCACATAAGTGACCTTGCTCTTGTATACGTAGGATCTCTTGTCTGATAACATCACTAAACAGACAGGATATGCTATTGGTTTGAATGGCATTAGTCTCATTGGTTCTGGCAGCAAAAAATAAATAAATAAATTGAGGAAATTGACTTTTACCCAGCTAGTGTGGACAGTTGTTGTTCTTACAAACTGCTGTAATTTAACAAATTCATCTTACTGTAAGAGTTTCATATTGTATGCAATGTAAAATGTAAAATATTCATTGTAAAGTACGCTGAATGTACTTTAATATGCATTGACATTTGGAAGATGCAATTTGGGCACCAGACAGTCCCTTTAAACTTGCTACAGATGCAATGGACCAAAACATTTTTTGCATCTAACTAATTCCTTTGGTGCTACTATTCATATTGGTAGAGAGCCAAATCTGGAGGTGTAAAGGAGCTGCCTCTCCCTCAGAGAAGCCAGTCACAGCAGCCAAGACCTCTAGAGACAGTTTAGCAAAGTGTGTGTTTGTGAGATCTGTACACTGTTATATTAACACACACCTCTACAGCCTATCAACATACAGTGTGTTTTCCATCACTGATGAGTGACTATAATTCCAGCAGTGTAGCAGACCTCTGTTTAGTACTTTCTCAGTTGAGAATACATGTGGGCAGTGTCGTATTATTAATAACCATAAAAATATGAATTATTAATTATGAATCATAAAAAATATGAAAATTGATGATTCATATATATGGGTCCGACTAAAAATACCCATATCAAGAATTCGTTATGTATGTGAGAGTTTGGAGGACGTTTTTACAAAAGTAAATACAATGCCACAATTATTAATAAAATAATAATGAATTTATTGAATATAGAATAAAGATCAAACGGTAAGCAAAATAGCATAACAACAAAATACAGTATCAATAGCTGTTAATCATAATTCACATGTAGGACTTATAACATAAGTAAGTAGGACAAAACATGAATTATGCAGCTCTGTACCTATATCAACATGCATGTAGAATAATTTACTATGCAGTACGTTTCTGACCATAAGATGGCCATGCATTTTATTTAGATACAACCTACATTGATTATGATTAGTATTTAAAATGGTTAATGATAGTACGCCATAATTACTCTGCTTAGGTAATATTACTAAATCATATAAATACTCAAGGTGGCTATTACTTAATCTGCTCTGTAAATGATAATGTATGTATTCTAGCTTAGACTTTAAGAATGAGAATCTAAGATAATCTCTGGAGATTAGTTATTACATATTTGGGTAAATAGCTAGACTATAAGAATTTATGGTTCTTTTGTTAATATCTCTAGGATATTCCTCTGGCTTCCTTCTGCAGAAAGGATGACAGATAAACACCAGGCTAAAACATATAGATCCCAGAAATTGTGGGATTTAAGTTAAATTTACCAAAATATATATGCTAATGACATCCATAAAAAATTATGAGAGATTATGCTAGAAACAAATTACCACATTTATACATTATCGGCAGAGGTTGGTTTGCAGTTTAGACTCCTTCCATTGAAGAATTGAGTGATGGGAGTTACTCCTGGGACTTAGCTCCACACTATGGGTATGGAGATTTCTATTGTTATAGTGAACATGTGCTATTAAAAGCCTCATATTCCTGAGTTCTCCCCAGAAGAACTAAAACATTCCCATCTCTCACCCCATTTGTGGCAGCTCTCTCAAAATCAGTCTAACCTGGTCTTTTCAGGTATCTCAGGTCTCCCTCTCTACACCTCCAGTATCCACTTATCAACCAAACCTTATCTCAGACTCACACCCTGTTTATGTAACTTCTAGCCAATTGAATGGATGGGTGTATGTAATTTAAATGAGATGATGTCATGGTTTATAGCTACACCTGGATTGTGAGTATAATATAAGACAATATATATGTTTAAATGTCTAAAAGTGTTAATACAATTTGAAATTAGAGTAAATATGTATCATATTCTTATTCTTATCATTGCACATTAAATAAAATGTATAATAAAATGTATACCACACTAATAAAACAATAAAAACAATGTTCTAATTAATATGAAGGATTAATTATACTTTACATTTTTATTAGTGAAGGTTTGATATAATTTTATATTTTATTGGGTGATTTGAATAAACTAGGTGTATTTATAATAACCCTTATTAGATTCTACAAATCAAAAATCTCAGTGTGTCTGTGTCTGTCAGTTTCTGCCAGTTTGGGTGGGGTAGCAAGTTGCAGAGAAGCCCCCCTTCTCCTCTAGTATGTACACAGCTGTGTCTGCATCAGTACAATGAGATGTGGCTTTAGAGTAATAAACCTTGCACAACAATGACCACCTTATCTGTTCTGGTGATACTATGAACTTATCAGTAAAATATTTGGTTACAGATAACAGAGTTAGGAATGTAGAAGACTTTCCTTTTATCCTCAGGGAATAAGATTTGAACACACAGAAAGATGTCCCAAAACTGACACAACATGGAGGCTGCTGGCATCCATCTTGTTATCGTTTTCTTCTGCTTTATTCATATGTACCAGTCTCGAGATTACTTTTCAATACCTCTGACAGCAGTTAGATCACAAAACAGTGAAGGATGGTTAACTAACAAGGGAATTGCAAATAACAGACATTAGCAGCAGAGTAGAAGGAACATTTATAACTTGCTTATCTTTACTCACCACAGTTCACTCTTGGACCCTAAAGAAATTTACCAAAAACAACATTCTTTTATGTCCTTCACAAAAGAATAAGTGGAAACAAAATGCTCCCTACTACAAAGTGTAATAACTGTTCTTTAATGCTATCAACCTGTGCAAAATGTTATGGAGTCCAAAACCATTATTAATGCAAGCAATGTTTTTGTTTTTACTTATTCTTAATCATTATTGTGATTCTACAGGACAAAGACGTGAAGACATGCTTGGGAAGGATAGCGGTAAGAAAACAGCTTTCTCTGTAAATTTACAATGTTAGTAATTTAAAGATCTCATTTATATACATTGCTGAATCAGATTATTAAAGTTTAATAAAATTAACTTGTTTTTGTCAATAATTAGTTTAACCCCTTAACGACAGATGACGTGCCAGGCACGTCACGGCAAATCGAGGACTTGCCGACAGGTGACGTGCCTGGCACGTCATGCACTAAACTGAGTAAAGAAAGCGACCAGCGGTCGCTTTCTTTACTCTAACGGTGTTGCTACAATGCCTCTAGGTAGAGGCATTGTGCAACACCCCCCAAATGTGCAGGGGCGCGCTACGATCACTCCACGGAGTGATCGTAGCAGCCATTTAAAAATGGCTGCGCGGCTGCACACATGTGCTTAGAATGCGAACGATCGTTCGCTTTCTAAGCATCTCCGGTGTTGTTAAAGTGCCTCGCCAGCGAGGCACTTAACAACACCGTTCTGCTCCCCAGAGCCGATGGTGGTCGCTCTCCTGAGCGACCCCATCGGCTCAGTAGAAGGGAACGCTGCCTATACAGGCAGCGCTTCCCTTCTAATGGCAAGAGCATCGGAAGTGAAAGTATTTCACTTCCGATGCTCTAGGGGGAGCCAATCGATGCCGGCACAACAGATCTATGTGATCTGTGTGCAGGCATGTATGGTAAGTGCTCTGATGAGCACTTATCATACTGTCAAAGGCAATATTAGCAAATATTGCCTTTGACAAGTATTGATCTGCCTCCCTCACCTTACTAGTTATAGTAAGGGAGAGAGACAGATCAGATAAAGTAAAAAAATAAAATAAAATAATAAAACAAATATTTAATAAAATTTTAAACACCAAGGGCTTTTATAAAAGCCATTTAACCCCTTCCCTGCCATTGATCGCTGTGTACGCAGTGATCATACACAGCAGCACATTTTTTGCTGTCTGTGCATTTTTTAGGGGTTAATTTTTTTTACTGTAATTCATTACAGTATAAAAAAAAGCTCTTTTAAGAGAAATTAACCCCTTTCTTGCTGTAGATCACTGCCTAAGCAGAGATCTGACGCAAATGCAGCAATCTTGCTGCAGAAGCATTTTTAATTTTTTTAAAACTTTTTTATTACACCCGTCACGTGTTAATTATACCCGCTAGGGGACTACGTTTAACGTAATTTTTTTTTTAAATAAGAGCTATTAACCCCTTCCTTGCCGTATATCACTTCCTAAGCAGCACATATGGTCACTGCCTAAGCAGTGCATATGGTCACTGCCTAAGCAGCGCATATGGAGCAATCTAGTCGCAGAAGGATTTTTTTTTTGCTATCAGCATTTTTTTTGTCAGACTCGCTAGGGGTTAATTATACCCACTAGGGGATTACGTGTATTCCTTTTGAAGCTGTCTGAACACGTGTATAGCGATCAGTAACAGCCGATCAGTGGCAAAGGTGGTTTGGTGATTTCTCAGATGAGCATCACCATTCGTCTGGTTCGATCAATATTGGTAAATATTGTTCTGACCCATATGGATCTGCCTCCCTCTCCTCACTTGAGTTTTAGTGAGGGAAAGAGACAGATCTGTATAACATCATTTTTTAATTGTAATAAATTAAATAAAATGTTAAAAAAATTGTGAGTCCCAAGGGCTTTTATAAAAGCCATACCCTTTGTATAGTGTAGTGTATTAACCCCTTCCCTGCCACTGATCACTGCACAGCAGAAATTTTTTTCTTGTCTGTGCATTTTTAGGGGTTAATTTTTTTGTACAGTACTACAAAGGCTCTTATAAGAGCTATTAACCCCTTCCTTGCTCTACATGTTCAAATTCCAAGTTTGAAAATCAAAAAGCGCACCTCTCAAATGTAGCCTTTCAACACCCAACAAAGCTGACAAAGCTATGCATGGGTGGTATCCCTGTGCTCGGGAGATGTTGCTGAACATATATTGTGGTATTGTTTGTCAGTGACACATACCGAAATATGTGAATTTGTGTCTAAAGTACAATGTATGTGGGAAAAAATACACAATAAAATGACTACCACAAACTTTGACAAAGGCTGGTGGTAGAATTGGTGCATGGAAAGTGTTAAAATAACACCATTTAAAATAGCCTAGGGTGTCTACTTTTACAAAATATATACTTTTTGGGGTAAAATACACTGTCCTACTTTAAAAAAAAGTCCCAAATGAAAGATGGGCTCAGGCTGGCTACACGTCAATATTCCAAGTTGAAAATGCGCACCTTCACAATGTGGCCCTTTTAGCCCCCAAACAACCCAACAAACCTATGCATGGGTGGTATCCCTGTACTCAAGAGATGTTGCTGAACACTTATTGGGGTGTTATTTGGCAGTGACACATACCAAAATCTGTAAATTCATGTCTGAAGTACAAGGTTTGTGAAAAAAAAACACAAAAAAATGACTACCACAAACTTTGACAAAGGCTGGTGGTAGAATTAGTGCATGGAAAGTGTAAAAATACCACCATTTGAGATAGCCTAGGGTGTCTACTTTAAAAAAATATATGGGTTGATGTGGTAAAATACACTGGCTGGTTTCAAATATGTCCCAAATGGGACATGGGTGCAGGCTGTCTGCATGTCAAAATTTCAAATTGGAAAACCAAAAACTTCACCTCCCAAATTTGGCCTTTTACCCCCCAAACAATCCAACAAACCTATGCATGGGGGGTATCCCTGTACTCAAGAGATGTTTCTGAACACTTATTGGGGTGTTATTTGGCAGTGACACATACCAAAATCTGTAAATTTATGTCTGAAATACAAGGTTTGTGAAAAAAAAACACAAAAAAATTACTACCACAAACTTTGACAAAGGCTGGTGGTAGAAATAGTGCATGGAAAGTGTTAAAATACCACCATTTGAGATAGCCTAGGGTGTCTACTTTTAAAAAATATATGGGTTGATGGGGTAAAATACACTGGCTGGTTTTCAAATATGTCCCAAATGGGACATGGGTGCAGGCTGTCTGCATGTAAAAATTTCAAGTTGGAAAACAAAAAACTGCACCTCACAAATTTGGCATTTTAGCCCCCAAACAGCCCAACAAACCTATGCATGGGTGGTATCCCTGTACTCAGGAGAAATAGTAGAATCTATTTAGCATTTTTTCGTTCGCTATTGTCGATGAGGAGAAGTTGTTTCAAATAAAAACAAAGAAATTTGTGTATTTTTTTTTTTTTTACCATATTTTATTATTTTTTTTTAATAATATGATAAGATATGATCAAAAATATGGCATCCATAGAAAGCCCTTTTTGTCCCGATAAAAACAATATATAATATGTGTGGGTACAGCAAATGACGAAGAAGAAAATTACTGCTAAACACAAACAGCACAGAAATGTTAAAATAGCCATTGTCCAGAAAGGACAAAAATGTTTCAAAGGCTCTGTCCTTAAGGGGTTAATTGAAGCTCATTTTTGTAGGGGGGAGACTTAATTTATACTTTATTTAAATCATAGAGTCCTCAGCGTCTCCTACTTTCGTTCCTGGACTCTTGTCCGACACAAATGAACCAAGGGACACAATGTGGCATCTGAATTCTGACACAGCCTGTGTTAGGAAACATAGAAACATAGAAACATAGAATGTGTCGGCAGATAAGAACCATTCGGTCCATCTAGTCTGCCCAATTTTTTTTTTGAGTACTTTTATTAGTCCCCCGTTCCCGGTCTTATAGCTAGGATAGCCTTGTGTCTATCCCACGCATGCTTAAAATCCTTGACTGTGTTTACCTCTACCACTTCTGCTGGCAGGCTATTCCATACATCCAATACCCTCTCAGTAAAGTAATACTTCCTGATATTACTTTTAAATCGTTGCCCCTCTAATTTAAGACTATGTCCTCTAGATAGCCGGAAAGCATTCATAGAAACCCTATCAGCGGCTTGATACTCTATGAATGTAATAAAGTATAACAAACCTCCCCATCCAAAAGAAATCATTTCACTTAAGTTAATTATTGACTCAAAAAAAGTTTATTTGTCCTTAGAATTTGCTAATTACATGATGGGCTTGATTACATGGATTGCATTTACTGATACATTGCAAAGTGATCACGGGAACACAAAATCACAGATAATGCTACAAAAAATGTGATGTTTGTTGCTATTTTGCAAATACATATTGTATATAAAGACATATTATATCTTTACATTTTTATTTTGTTTGGTTTTAAATATCACATATTATCTTGTACTGCCCTAAACATGTGTCTTACATCCAACATACAGGTTAAAGCTGGTTGCCCTGGTGATATTGTATCCAAAGATGAGGTAATGTCTTATATTTTATTATTTACCAAATATATAAACCAATGCTCTGTACACTTTAACTGCCCTCGATGGCTATACTGCTCCTGAGATCTTTTGGTTTCACCTCTTCGTGTACTGTATGTATGTGTAGTATACAGGTTTCTTTATCTCAGTCTGTGCTTTTTAAAATACATTTTATTTCATGTTCTAACTGGAAGTCTCCACGATTCACTCTAAGACATGTAGGCTTATCCAGCTGCGGATTATCATTCACGGCTAATACAGTTACAGACCCTTGTTTTTGTGTAACAAATATTGCCTGTCTATTGCCCAAATAGCTCTGCCCCTCTTTTGTCCTCTATTGTCCCTCATCTCTAGCAGCTTAGAAGTTTTGGGTTGTATAACTGTATCACAGAGCTCCAGAGGAATGAAACTCACAATTAAGTGAGTTTAATCCCTTAGTTACATGATCTTTTGACCTTGTCTTTCCTTTGGTGACAAGGGCTGTTTTGAAATTTCTGGGGTGTTTGTGTTTAGCTGTAATTTTTTTCTTTCTCGCATACTGTACCACAGTATTATACACACAAATTATATGTTGTTTTTATCATCATAAGATACCTTTATGTTCATTGTATCTTGTAATTTACTACAAAAAAAGAATCATAAAATGATGAAAAATAAAAAAAAACCTTTTTCTAACTTTGACCTAAAAAATAATTTACACAAATACAATCATTAAGAAAGACCAGATCTATATTTTTTCCCAAGTTTAGAAATGGTCTTGTTTCCATGTTTTTCTACAGTTTTTTGTGAGTTATATTATTGTGTTTTTTTTTTTCTTTAGTGACCATTTGAGCCCAACCCGAACCCTAAATTTAACCCTAACTCTAACCCTTATGCTAAACCTTAATTTATTCTATTTTTAATTTAATTGTAACCCTATTCCTTTATGATTAAACTAATTTATTTGTAACTCTAACAATTATTCTAACCCTAACCCTAGATTTTATCTAATTACTAAATCCTTTTTTTATAGCAATGGGGGGCAGTCAAGCAACAGCATCAGAGCAACAGAAGTTAATTTTTTTCACTTTCGGCTCCTCTACGCCACAAGAGGGCAGCAGCCATAATGAAGGTGCAAGCTGCTCTCTAATATTGCGCCCACAATCGCCCCTTGAAGCGATCCTGGGTGCTCAATAGAGCAGTACCGCCAGAGCAGTTTTAGCGAACGCTGATTGCGTAAACCGCTCATCCCACTGCAGGACGTGCCGGGCTGTTGCCAGGAGTTGCCGGCTGGACGTGCCTGACCAGTTCCGTTGTCACAAAGGGGTTAAACTGCAGTAAATGTGTTTCTATATTAATTAGAGTAATTAAAAGACTATTGCCTTATTCTGCATGCCATCAAATTACATACATTGAGTCCAATTGGCAAACCTTCAGTCACTCCCACAAACAAAGTGTGAGAATCCCTCTGTGGCCATTTGGAATGTTTGGAAGTATGGTATGAAGAAGAACAATTTAAACAGCATTAATTAGTTCCACTTTAAGGTACAGAATCAGGGCCAATCCTAGGGCCACAGACCCCTGGGTACAGGATTGTTTCGTGGTACCCCATGAGTGCGCTGCTTATATTACTAACTCCTCCACTGTGTAATTACTGGGATAAAATGTGATTAATCACTATTACACATATTGAATGGGATAAAATGTGATTAATCACTATTACACATATTGAATGGGATAAAATGTGATTAATCACTATTACACATATTGAATGGGATAAAATGTGATTAATCACTATTACACATATTGAATGGGATAAAATGTGATTAATCACTATTACACATATTGAATGGGATAAAATGTGATTAATCACTATAACACATATTGAATGGGATAAAATGTGATTAATCACTATTACACATATTGAATGGGATAAAATGTGATTAATCACTATTACACATATTGAATGGGATAAAATGTGATTAATCACTATTACACATATTGAATGGGTTAAAATGTGATTAATCACTATTACACATATTGAATGGGATAAAATGTGATTAATCACTATTACACATATTGAATGGGATAAAATGTGATTAATCACTATTACACATATTGAATGGGATAAAATGTGATTAATCACTATTACACATATTGAATGGAATAAAATGTGATTAATCACTATTACACATATTGAATGGGATAAAATGTGATTAATCACTATTAAACATATTGAATGGGATAAAATGTGATTAATCACCATTACAGATATTGAAAGGGATAAAATATGATTAATCACTATAACACATATTGAATGGGATAAAATGCAAGAACACCTCTATATGCAAAATGATATGGTGTGAGTATTGGCACGCCATGATTAAAATGTGTACCCTAAAGGTTTGAGCATTTACACTTAATGTACATTGTTTGAGTCATGTTATAGGTCAGGGGTCACATACAATGTTTAGGGAAAAGAGAGTAATAGTAAAACATTATTATGATAATAGACTGTGCAATTCCCTAAAACATAATGTGACCAGTGACCTAAAACAAAATCCACATAGATAGAGTCAGTGTCAGACAAGTTAACTCCTGGATTGCTTAACATATGTAGGCAGTGTCAGATGAGTTAATCCCTTGGTAGCTAGACAGATATAGGCAGTGTCAGATGAGTTAACCTGTTGGTAGCTAGACAGATATAGGCAGTGTCAGATGAGCTAACCCCTTGGTGGCTAGACCGATAAAGGCAGTGTCAGATGAGTTAACCCCTTGGTGGCTAGACAGATAAAGGCAGTGTCAGATGAGTTAACCCCTTGGTGGCTAGACAGATAAAGGCAGTGTCAGAGGAGTTAACCCCTTGGTGACTAGACAGTTATTGGCAGTGTCACACTCCCTCACACTGACATACACACTAGACATGTGCAAAACTAAAATTTTCGTTTCGTTTTCGTCATATAAATATATATATATTTATGTTGGTTCTTAGCTGTAAGAAAATGACGGCTAAACACGAACAGCGCAGAAATGTTAAAATAGCCATTGTTCAGAATGACCAAAATGCCGGTCCTTAAGGGGTTAACTAACAACCATATATTTTATTAACCTATTATGTACAAACCCTTAAACACCACCTTATTGTCATCCATTCTAACCAGTAGTTCAATAATCCACCATTGGTTTACATGAACCTTACATTGTAAAATACTTATTACTAGACATGTGCAAAACTAAAATTTTCATTTTGTTTTCGTCCATTCGGACGAAAATGTTATTTATTTCGTCTAAAACGAATTTCGTTCATTAGTGCATTCGTTTCAGACGAATTTCGTTCATTATTTTCGTTTTATTTTATTCGTTCGTTTTATAGAATACAATGTAATACTATTGGCTTTCTATAAACCGAACGAGAGCCCCATTCATAAGAAATTCTTATGAATGGGGGTCTCGTTTGGTTCATAGAAAGGCAATAGTATTACTTGTATTCTATAAGCCGAAAGTCTATAAACCGAACGACTTTCGGTTTATAGACTTTCGGCTTATGGAATACATGTAATCCTATTGCTATTCTATAAACCGACCGACTTTCGGTTTATAGAATAGCCATAGGTTTACATGTATTACATAAGCCGAAAGTCTATAAACCGAAAGTCGTTCGGTTTATAGGCTGTCGGCATTTTACTACACGGAGACAGAGTCTCCATTCATAAAATTATGAATGGAGACTTTGTCTCCGTGTAGTAAAATGCCGACAGCCTATAAACCGAACGTTCGGTTTATAGGCTGTCGCATTTTACTACACGGAGACAAAGTCTCCATTCATAATTTTATGAATGGAGACTCTGTCTCCGTGTAGTAAAATGCCGACAGCCTATAAACCGAACGTTCGGTTTATAGGCTGTCGGCTTATGGAATACATGTATTCCTATTGCTATTCTATCAACCGGACGACTTTCGGTTTATAGAATAGCCATAGGATTACATGTATTACATAAGCCGAAAGTCTATAAACCGATCGTTCGGTTTATAGGCTTTCGGCATTTTACTACACGGAGACAAAGTCTCCATTCGTAATTTTATGAATGGAGACTCTGTCTCCGTATAGTTAAATGTTAAAAGTTATAGTTAAATGCCGGCTTTTAACTATACGGAGACAAAGTCTCCATTTAGAATTTTATGAATGGAGACTCTGTCTCCGTATAGTTAAATGCCGACAGCCTATAAACCGAACGACTTTCGGTTTATAGACTTTCGGCTTATGTACTACATGTAATCCTATGGCTATTCTATAAACCGAAAGTCTTTCGGCTTATAGAACAGCAATAGCATTACATGTATTCTATAAACCGAACGTCGTTTGTTTTAAAGACTTTCGGCTTATAGAATACATGCTGCTATTGGCTTTCTATAAACCGAAAGAGTCCCCATTCATACGAATAGGTCAATTGACCTATTCGTATGAATGGGAACTCAATTTCGGTTTATAGGAAGCTAATAGCATTACATGCATTCCATAAACCGAAAGTCATTCATGTCGGTTTATGGAATGTAGTACAATGCTATTGGTATTGTATAAACCGACTCTATTTCGGTTTAGAATGCCAATAGCACGAATGGACGAATGAACGAATGATTTTCGTTTATTAACCATTCGTTCATTCGGATTTTGTTAGTTAACATTTTCGTTATTCGTTTTTCGGACGAATGGACGAAAATGCTATTTTCTTCCGAAAATGCATTCGTCCGAAAACGAATGCACATGTCTAATACACACACCCTCCCTCACACTGACATACACACACTCTCCCTCACACTGACATACACACACTCCCTCACACTGACATACACACACTCTCCCTCACACTGACATACACACACTCTCCCTCACACTGACATACACACACTCTCCCTCACACTGACATACACACACTCTCCCTCACACTGACATACACACTCTCCCTCACATTGACATACACACTCTCCCTCACACTGACATACACACTCTCCCTCACATTGACATACACACTCTCCCTCACACTGATATACACACTCTCCCTCACACTGACATACACACTCTCCCTCACACTGACATACACACTCTCCCTCACACTGACATACACATTCTCCCTCACACTGACATACACACTCTCCCTCACACTGACATACACACTCTCCCTCACACTGACATACACACTCTCCCTCACACTGACATATACACACACTCACTCACAATGACATACACACACACTCACTCACACTGACATACACACTCACACTGTCATACCCAAACACTCACTCACACAAACATACACACTCACACTGACATACCCACACACTCACTCACACTGACATACACACTCACACTGACATACCCACACACTCACTGACACTGATATACACACTCACACTGACATACCCACACACTCACTCACACTGACATACACACTCACACTGACATACACACACACTCACTCACACTGACATACACACTCACACTGACATATCCACACGCTCACTCACACTAACATACACACACACTCTCTCACACTGGCATATACACTCACTCACACTGACATATACACACACCCATACACTCACTCACACTGACATACACACACTCTCCCTCACACTGACATACACACACTCTCCCTCACACTGACATACACACTCTCCTTCACACTGACATACACACTCTCCCTCACACTGACATACACACTCTCCCTCACACTGACATACATACACACTCTCCGTCACACTGATATACACACTCTCCCTCACACTGACATACACACTCTCCCTCACACTGATATACACACTCTCCCTCACCCTGACATACACACTCTCCCTCACCCTGACATACACACTCTCCCTCACCCTGACATACACACTCTCCCTCACCCTGATATACACACTCTCCCTCACACTGATATACACACTCTCCCTCACACTGACATACACACTCTCCCTCACACTGACATACACACTCTCCCTCACACTGACATACACACTCTCCCTCACACTGACATACACATTCTCCCTCACACTGACATACACACTCTCCCTCACACTGAGATATACACACTCTCACTCACACTGAGATATACACACTCTCACTCACACTGACATACACACACTCTCACTCACACTGACATACACACACACTCACTCACACTGACATCCACACTAACACTGACATGCCCACACACTCACTCACACTGACATACACACTCACACTCTCATACCCAAACACTCACTCACACAAACATACACACTCACACTGTCTTACCCACACACTCACTTACACTAACATATAGACTCACATTGACATATCTACACACTCACTCACACTAACCTACACACTCACACTGACATACCCACACACTGACTCATACTGACATACTCACTCACTCTGACATACACACACACTCACACTGACATACACACAATCACACTGACATACCCACTTCCACTGAAATACCCACACACTCACTCACACTAACATACACACACACTCTCTCACACTGGCATATACACTCATTCACACTGACATACACACACCCATACACTCACTCACACTGATATACACACACACTCACTCACACTTACATATACACTCACACTGACATACCCACACACTCACTCACACTGACATACACACTCACACTGACATATCCACACGCTCACTCACACTAACATACACACACACTCTCTCACACTGGCATATACACTCACTCACACTGACATATACACACACCCATACACTCACTCACACTGACATACACACACACTCACTCACACTGTCATACCCACACACTCACTCACACTAACATACACACTCACACTGATATACCCACACACTCACTCACACTGACATACCCACACACTCACTCACACTGACATACCCACACACTCACTCACACTGACATACCAACACACTCACTCACACTGACATACACTCATTCACGCACTGTCAGTTTTTAACTTACCTGCTGCAAGCCAATCATGGGAGGTTTCTCAGCCAATCAGGAGAGTTGACCTCCTTACAATCAAGGAACACAGGAAAAAAAAGAAAAAGACTGCTGCATGGAGCAGCAAAGTGCCGCCTCTGCCAGGGTGCCGCCCGGGGCAGCTGCCCCACTCTGCCCCATTACAGGGCTGGCCCTGTGTACTAGGATCTCTAGGACCCATGACAATTATCTGTATTGGCACCCTCTGCTCATGAAAAAGTTTAAATTTAACTTTTTTTTAATATGACAAGTTTCAATATATTTTTTCTGCCTTCCTGGTAAAAACAACATCTAAGTTATACAGTCCTATTTAGTTTTATTGAGTCAAAACAAAATTGCATGAAATCATAGTACTCAAATACAATTTAGGCTAGACATGTGGTATCACATTTACAAGAAATGTAATTCTCCCCAGGAAGAGGAGCCGGGCAGATTTTCACTGGGTGCAGGGTGGGGGGTATTGAGAGAGGGGCCCGAGATGCTAGAGATTTATTTTTTTACTATAAGTGAGTTTACAAAGGAAGAGGTTTGACTTCAGCTGTCTAACGTAAAGACAAATAAGTTGATGGGCCATGATGGGATGCACCCAAAGTTATGAAAAGTACTGAGTGGAGAACTAGCAAAACTGCCAATAGATTCATTTAAACAATCATTGTTAACAAGAGTAGCCCCAGAAGACTGGAAATTAGCAAATGTTGTGCCCACTACAAGAAAGGTAGTAGGGAGGAGGCGGGCAACTACAGGCCAGTAAGTCTTACTTCAGTAGTGGGGGAAATAATGGAAAGCATGTCAAAGAATAGGATTGTTGAACATCTAAAATCACATGGATTTCAAGATCAGAGACAACATGGGTTTACTTCAGGGAGATCAATCCAAACTAATCTTATAGATGTTTTTGATTGGGTGACTAAAATAATAGATCAGGGTTGCGCAGTAGACATTGCTTACCTAGATTTCAATAAATTGCAATCTGTTGCTGAAAATGGTCAGAGCTGTGGCAACTAACATTTAATGTGGAAAAGTGCAGGATTATACACCTTGGACGTAAAAACCCCAAAGCAGAATATAGAATATTTGATACTGTCCTAACCTCAACATCCACCCACGTAACTTCCCCAGAGTCCCCCATACCTGCCCCAGTGTCATAATCCACCCACAGAGCTTTCCACTAGTGTCCCACATAACTGCCCCAGTGTCACAATCCACCGACAAAGCTTTCCACTAGTGTCCCACATAACTGCCCCAGTGTCACAATACACTCACAGAGCTGTCCTTGCATCACACTACCCTCATAGAACTGTCCTTGTGTCACATTGCCCCTACACAGATTAACCATGTTTTAGAATACTCTCATAGCATTGCCCCAGTGTCACAATGCACACACAGAGCTTGCCCAGTGTTGCACTCTCTCATCCTCTCCGCTACATCCCAGTTACAAGATGCCCTGAGGAGATTTGCCATGCAAATCCTCTTCTCTCATCCACAGCACAGAAGAATCCTCTTCCAATAGATGATGGAGAAGAAAGAGCACCTACCACTATATTATTGCTTGCTCCACTTTTAGAAACTTTCACCCATTGTTGTTTTCTGTCAATAACTCTTGGAGTGTAACGAGTTTCACAAAGATAAATATACTGTATTTGGTGGGATATAAGATGAAAAAAGAAACGGTCTGGATCTAAGACTACTCTAAAGGGATTTTTTTTTTACTTGTAAATATTCACATGTAAACTGTTTTACAAATTTAACCCTTAAGGACCAGGGATTTTCTGGGACAATGACCAGAGCTATTTTTGATATGTGGCTGTTGAAACATTATTTTCCGCTCTAAAAGGTACTAATATGTTGACTCATGGGTCAGTAAAATTCAATGTACATATACATGTACGTATATATAATTGATTTGAAATGTGACATATTGAGCAAAAGATTACATAAATAATGTAAATAAACCACTTTGAAATGTTTGAATGCAAAATTTAATGAATCAATTCTTCCGCAGATAACTGATAGTGCCTTAAATGCTTTGCAACTAGATAAGGTAAGAGTCTGTGTTCATTCAAAATCTCTCTACCCCTCCTCCCCCATATCTGTTCTCTCTCTCCTCTCCTCCCCCATATCTGTTCTCTCTCCCCCTCCCCCCATATCTGTTCTCTCTCCCCCTTCCTTCCCATATCTGTTCTCTCTCCCCCTTCCTTCCCATATCTGTTCTCTCTCTCCCCTCCTTCCCATATCTGTTCTCTCTCCCCCTCCCCCCATATCTGTTCCCTCTCCCCTCCTCCCCATATCTGTTCTCTCTCTCCCCTCCTTCCCATATCTGTTCTCTCTCCCCTCCTTCCCATATCTGTTCTCTCTCCCCTCCTCCCCATATCTGTTCTCTCTCCCCTCCCCCCATATCTGTTCTCTCTCCCCTCCGCACCTATATCTGTTCTCTCCCCTCCTCGCTATATCTGTTCTCTCTCCCCCTCCCCCCATATCTGTTCTCTCTCCCCCTTCCTTCCCATATCTGTTCTCTCTCCCCCTTCCTTCCCATATCTGTTCTCTCTCTCCCCTCCTTCCCATATCTGTTCTCTCTCCCCCTCCCCCCATATCTGTTCCCTCTCCCCTCCTCCCCATATCTGTTCTCTCTCTCCCCTCCTTCCCATATCTGTTCTCTCTCCCCTCCTTCCCATATCTGTTCTCTCTCCCCTCCTCCCCATATCTGTTCTCTCTCCCCTCCCCCCATATCTGTTCTCTCTCCCCTCCGCACCTATATCTGTTCTCTCCCCTCCTCGCTATATCTGTTATCGCTCTCCCCTCCTCCTCCATATCTGTTCTCTCCCCCTGCTCCCACTCCTCCCCATATCTGTTCTCTCCTCCCCATATCTGTTCTCTCCTCTCCTCCTTCTTTCCCTACCCCTCCTCTGTTCTCTTCACCCGTACTCCGCCATATCTATTCTCTCCCCCTCCTCCCCATATCTGTTCTCTTCTCCCCATATCTGTTCTCTCCGCCCCTCCTCCTTTCTCCTTCTCCTCTTCTGTCTTCTCCTCCCCTCTCCTCTGTTCTCTTCCGCCCTCCTCCCCTCTCGTCTGTTCTCTCCTCCCCTATCCTCTGTTCTCTTCTGCCCTCCTCCCCCTCCTCTGTTCTCTCCTCCCCACTTCTGCTCTTACCTCCCCTCTCCTCTGTTCTTTTCCCTTCTCCTCTGTTCTCTTCCCCTCTCCACCACTCTCCTCTGTTCTCTCCTCCCCTCTCCTCTGTTCTTTTCTGCCCTCCTTCCCCTCCTCTGTTCTCTCTCCCCCTCCTCCCCCATATCTGTTCTCTCTCTCCCCTCCTCCCCATATCTGTTATCGCTCTCCCCTCCTCCTCCATATCTGTTCTCTCCCCTTCCTCCCACTCCTTCCTATATTTGTTCTCTCCTTCTCCATTCTCCTCCCCCTCCTCTGTTCTCTCCTCCCCTTTCCTCTGTTCTCTCCTCCCCTCTCCTCTGTTCTCTTCACCCCTCCTCTCCCCTCCTCCCCATATCTGTTCTCTCTCTTCCTCCTCCTCCATATTTATTCTCTCCCCCTCCTCCCTCTCCTCCCCATAGCTGTTCTCTCCTCCTCTTTTCTCCTCCCCCTCCTCTGTTCTCTCCTCCCCTCTCCTCTGTTCTCCTCTCCCCTCCTCTGTTGTCTTCCCCTCTCCACCACTCTCCTCTGTTCTCTCCTCCCCTCCTATGTTCTCTCCTTCCCTCTCCTCTCTTCTCTTCCGCCCTCCTTCCCCTCCTCTGTTCTCTCCTCCCCTCTTCTGCTCTTACCTCTCCCCAGTGCCTTTGAGATCTCCCCACCAGCTCTCCCACCAGCTCTCCCCCCAGCGCCTCTGAGATCTCCCTACCAGATCTCCCCACCAGCGCCTCTGAGATCTCCCCACCAGCGCCTCTGAGATCTCCCCACCAGCGCCTCTGAGATCTCCCCACCAGCGCCTTTGAGATCTCCCCACCAGCTCCCCCAGCAGCTCTGAGATCTCCCCACCAGCAGCTCTGAGATCTCCCCACCAGCCCCTCTGAGATCTCCCCACCAGCCCCTCTGAGATCTCCCCACCACCGCCTTTGAGATCTCCCCACCAGCTCACACGCGGCGTTGCAGGAAGCGGCAGTGGTGGCGCACTCTGGGGTGTTTCACCCAAGCCGCACACCCCTAAGGCCGGCCCTGTTTATACTTATATGTTCTTCCTTTTTCCAAACATGAGTCACAGGAAAGCACAGAATGTACTGATGATGCCCCCATGTATTGTAATGTAACCTGCTCCTGTTTCTGCAGAAATGAAAATACTTTGTGACCATTTGTAGGTTTCTGTTTCTTCCTATGCATTACAAACTACTTATTTTCATATTTTATAGACACTACAAAGTCTTCTAAAATTACTTGAAGATCTTGAATGGGATTTGGTAAGTCATTATTACCATACGACATTGTACACACGTGTTTTAGATGAGCATTGTTCTATAATGGTGGGATTTATATTGTTACACATATTTCTTTTATAGCCCAGTCCTGAAGAAGCAGCCGAATGTATTAACAATAAGGTACGTACATCATTCATTAATGGCAAACTAACTGTGAGGAACTTTGCCAATTTAGCTTCTTAGTTAATGTCTAGACAGATAGTGTTTGTCAACAGGAATAACTGTTACCATGCAAAACGTTACATTGTATGTGAGGCTCTACTCAATAAAAAGAGAATAGCAGGGAACTGCAGGGAACTGACAAGGGAATTTCATTATTTAGGCCAACGTAGCCTATTCTCCAATGCCGCTGAATAGTTGAATTTTTCCAGCTTGGCTCCTTTGGTCTAGAGTTTGAAATTCCCATATTAATTCTGTGCCATTCTCTCCTTCTTTTTATTTTTAGCAGATCTTAAAATGTATTGTAATGAGCCCAACATCACCAAAGAGCAGTAATATCAGTGGAGACATCTTTCATGGACACACTTACATTCTATTTAGGGAATTCATCTCAGAGCTGTAACTATGAGTGTGTCTGAGGATGTAATGATTCTCTGCCATTGTGTGATAAAGAGAAATAAAACTCTCTGGAAAATGATGACAAAAGGAAAGTTCTGTCGCTGAGGCATTTTATTAATAACACGAAATACAAAACCCCCAAAACCCTGTCCCAGGTGTCCACAAATCTCAAAGTACAACAACAGGGATGGTGCAGGATTAGAGGAAACACTTAAAGAGCAAATAAAACAACAGTAATAGTGCAATCAGTGTAAAGCTACGTCAGTGATATACTAGTGGATGCACGCACAGACTATAGAGCAGGGGGCTGTCGGATATTAATAACCATAAAAATATAAATACGAGTTATTAATTATGAATCATTAAAAAATATGAAAATTGATGATTTATATCTACGGGTCCGACCAAAAATACCCATATAAAGAATTTGTTATGTATATAGAGAGTTTGAATGACGTTTTTACAAAAGTAAATACAATGCAACAATTATTAATAAAATAATAATTAATTTACTGAATATAAAATAAAGAGCAAACGATAAGTAACAAAGTATAACAACAAAATACAATATCAATAGATATTAATCATAATCCACACAAATGACTTATAACAGAGGTGAATAAAATAGAACATGAATTATACAGCTCTGTAGCTGTATCAACATGCATGGAGTATAATTTAATATGCAGTTACATTTCTGACCACTAGATGTGCATGCATTTTATTTAGACACAACCCCACCTACATTGATAATGATTAGTAGTTACAATTGTTAATGATAGAACACCATAATTACCTACAAATTACTAACATATACTCTACATAGGAAAGGTAATATTACTAAATCATATAACTACTCAAGGTGGCTATTTCTTAATCTCCTCGGTAAATGACAATGTATGTACTCTATTTTAGATTTTAAGAATGAGAATCTTAGATAATCTCTGGAGATTAGATATGACATATTTGGGTAAATAGCTAGACTATAAGAATTTATGGTTCTTGGTAATATCTATAGGATATTCCTCTGGCTTCCTTCTGCAGAAAGGATGACAGATAAACACCAGGCTAAAACATATAGATCCAAGAAATTGTGGGATTTAAGTTACATTTACCCAAATATATATGCTAATGACATCCACAAAAATGGAGATTATGCTGGAAACAAATTACCACATTTATACATTACCAGCAGAGGTTGGTTTGCAGTTGAGACTCCTTCCATTGAAGAATTGAGTGATGGGAGTTACTCCTGGGACTTAGCTCAATATTATGTGTATGGAGATGTCTATTGTTATAGTGAACATGTGCTATTAAAAGCCTCATATTCCTGAGTTCTCCCCAGAAGGAGAGAACTCAGCCCTTTTCTAAAACATTCCCATCTCTCACCCCACTAGTGGCAGCTCTCACCCCACTAGTGGCAGCTCTCCCAAAATCAGTCTCCCCAGGTCTTTTCGGGTATCTCTCGGTCTCCCTTTCTACACCTCCAGTATCAATCACTGTATCGTATCAGTGACGGCGACGATACATTCGGATGTCTGCCATATCAACTTTCGATGGTACTTTCTGTGCCTACCATGGTGACCACGGGTAACGGGGAATCAGGGTTCGATTCCGGAGAGGGAGCCTGAGAAACGGCTACCACATCCAAGGAAGGCAGCAGGCGCGAAAATTACCCACTCTCGACTCAGGGAGGTAGTGACCAAAAATAACAATACAGGACTCTTTTGAGGCCCTGTAATTGGAATGAGTACACTTTAAATCCTTTAATAGACTGAGACATCCTGGCAAGTTGGGTATTAGCAGTAATTCAATTAAGGGTCTAAGGGAGGGGATCTTAATTAGGGACAGGAAAGGTTATCAGTAGGAGGAGAACAGTGGGGGGAGTTAGGGTAATCAGGCAGGGCTATTTCAGCTGTAATTTGTGCAGTTGAATCAGTCTAATCTATTGGAGGGCAAGTCTGTTGCCAACAGCCGAGGTAATTACAGCTCCAATAGCTAATATTAAAGTTGCTGCAGTTAAAAAGCTTGTGGTTGGATCTTGGTAAAGAGCTGGAATTCCGCCGCGAGGCAAGCTACCATCTGTCCCAGCCCCTGCCTCTCAGCACCTCCCTGATGCTCTTGACTGAGAGTCCCGGGGGTCTGAAGCGTTTACTTTGAAAAAATCAGAGTGTTCAAAGCAGGCCGGTCTCCTGAATATTTCAGCTAGGAATAATGGAATAGGACTCCTGTTCTATTTTGTTGGTTTTCAGAACTGGGGCCATGATTAAGAGGGACGGCCGGCATTTGTATTTTTGCTGCTAGAGGTGAAATTCTTGGACTGACACAAGACGAACCAAAACGAAAGCATTTGCCAAGAATGTTTTCATTAATCAAGAACGAAAGTCAGAGGTTCAAAGACAATCAGATACTGTCGTAGTTACAACCATAAACAATGCTGACTAGCGATCCGGTGGTGTTATTCCCATGACCCGCCAAGCAGCGCCAAAGTCTTTGGGTTCTGGGGGGAGTATGGTTGCAAACCTGAAACTTAAAGGAATTGATGGAAGGGCACAACCAGGAGTGGAGCCTGCGGCTTAATTTGACTCAACAGTCAACACGGGAAACCTCACCCGGCCTGGACACGGAAAGGATTGACAGATTGATAGCTCTTTCTCGATTCTGTGGGTGGTGGTGCATGGCTGTTCTTAGTTGGTGGAGCAATTTGTCTGGTTAATTCCGATAACGAACAAGACTGCTCCATGCTAACTAGTTATGCAACCCCCAGCGGTTGGCGTCCAACTTCTTAGAGGGACAAGTAGCGTTCAGCCACACGAGATTGAGCAATAACAGGTATGTGATGCCCATAGCTGTCTGGGGCTACACGAGTGCTACACTGAACGGATTGGCGTGTGTCTACCCTTCGCCGACAGGTGCGGGTGACCCACTGAACCCCATTCGTGATAGGGATTGGGGATTGCAATTATTTCCCATGAAAAAGGAATTCCCAGTAAGTGCGGGTCATAAGCTCGCGTTGATTAAGTCCCTGCCCTTTTTACACACCGCCCGTCGCTTCTACCGATTGGATGGTTAAGTGAGGTCCTCCGATCGGCCCCGCTGGGGTCTGCAACGTCCCTGACTATCTACTAAAAGTTGTAACAAGGTTTCCGTAGGTGAACCTGCGGAAGGATCATTAAAAATATTACATTGTGTAAATTAACAGATTATAGAACTTATTAGAATTTTTTACAAAGTACATGATATCATTGAAACATTGAATGTGTCAGCAGATAAAAACCATTCTGTCCATCTAGTCTGCCTAATTTTCTAAATTATTTTATTAGTTCCCTATCTTATATCTAGGCTAGCCTTATACCTATCCCACGCATGCTTAAACTCCTTTACTGTATTAACCTCTACCACTTCTACTGGAAGACTATTCCATGTATCCACTACCCTCTCAGTACAGTAATACTTCCATTAGTCCCTGGCCTTATCTTATATCTAGGATAGCCTTATACCTATCCCATGCATGCTTAAACCCCTTCACTGTATTAACCTCTACCACTTCTACTGGAAGACTATTCCATGCACCCACTACCCTCTCAGTAAGGTAATACTTTCATTAGTCCCTGGCCTTATCTTATATCTAGGATAGCCTTATACCTATCCCACGCATGCTTAAACTCCTTTACTGTATTAACCTCTACCACTTCTACTGGAAGACTATTCCATACATCCACTACCCTCTCAGTAAAGTAATACTTTCATTAGTCCCTGGCCTTATCTTATATCTAGGATAGTCTTGTGCCTATCCCACTCATGCTTAAAATCATTGACTGTGTTTCTCTCTACCACTTCCGCTGGGAGGCTATTCCATACATCCAATCCCCTCTCAGTAAATTAATACTTCCTGATATGTTTAAATCATTGCTCCTCTAATTTCAGACTATGTCCTCTAGATGTGGTAGTTTTTCTTCTTTTAAATATACTCTCTTTCTTTACTGTGTTGATTCTCTTTATGTATTTAAACGTCTCTGTCATATCCCCCCGTTACGTTTTTCCTCCAAGATATACATTTTAAGATGCTTTAACCTTTCCTGGTTAGTTTTATCCTTAAACCCATGAACCAGTTTAGTAGCCCTTCTCTAAACTCTCTCCAAAGTATCAATATCCTTCTGGAGATCTGGTCTCCAGTACTGTGTACAATACTCCAAGTGAGGTCTCACCAGCGCTCTGTACAATACTCCAAGTGAGGTCTCACCAGTGCTCTGTACAATGACATGAGTACTTCCCTCTATCTACTGCTATATACCTCTCACTATGCAACCAAACATTCTGCTAATACCTCTCCCTATGCAACCAAGCATTCTGCTAATACCTCTCCCTATACATCCAAGCATTCTGCTAATACATCTCCTTATACAACCAAGCATTCTGCTAATACAACTCCCTATATAACCAAGCATTCTGCTAATACATCTCCCTATATAACCAAGCATTCTGCTAATACCTCTCCCTATGCAACCAAGCATTCTGCTAGCATTTCCGGCTGCTCTAATGCATTGTCTACCTACTATTAAGTCCTCTGAAATTATTACACCTAAATCCCTTTCCTCAGATGTTGAGGTTAGGACTGTACCAAATATTCTATATTGTGCTTTTGGTTTTTAACGGCCAAGGTGCATAATCTTGCACTTATCCACATTAAATGCTTGTTGCCACAGCTCTGACCATTTTGCTAGTTGATCTATTCTTTTAGTCACCCAATTGAAAAAATCTGTAAGATTAGTTTGGCATGATCTTCCTGAAGTAAACCCATGTTGTCTCTGATCTTGAAATCCATGCGATTTTAGATGTTCAACAATCCTATTCTTTAACATGGTTTCCCCCATTATTTTCCCCACTACTGATGTAAAACACATGCATATAGTCACACACACACACACACATATACTCACACACATATAGTCACACACACACACATATACTCACACACACATATAAACTCACACACACAGATACATACACACAAGCACACATACACATATATATATACTCACACACACACATATATATACTCACACACACATATATACTCACACACACATATATACTCACACACATATATACTCACACACACACACATATAAACTCACACACACAGATACATACACACAAGCTCACACACACACACACACACACACATAAACTCACACAAACATTGGCATCTAATGATTTTTTTCTAAAATGGCAGTATCCTTACCAATTTTCCCCTAATATTTCCCCTTTTATATGTAGGTCAAGCTATGCATATGTGTTATCTGGAAAACCTCTCCACATAATGTCATTATCAATACAGACTTCCTTTGCATATGGAATACACATTATCTTTTGGATGTCTTTTTATTTTGCAGAATGACTCCGGTTTACTCGATAGAGAAAATAGACTCGTTAGTTCTCATGATGGACAAGGTTTACTCGGTGGCCTCCTTGACAGTGTCCAAGACAAAGTAAGTAAATAAAGGAAAATGTTGCTCTGTGTGAATGTATGGATGCTTAATCTCACAAGTTTAACTTATTTCACCATACTTTATATAAGAATAATTATTTTCTCCAAGCACAAGGAAAGCAAGTAATGTATGACTGAATGTCTATTGAGCTCCATCACCTTAACGGTTTCCCAGGACATTTGCATATAGTGGCAAATTGTTATAAATAAATGACTTCAAAGGAAAAAATGGAGGAGTCCCCCAAACCAAATGTGGTACCCCGCTACCACTTGGAGCTGTGCTGAGCCCCGCCTGCAACGCACGTGACAGCCGGTTCAGCCTTCACCAGGCCTTCTACTGATACTGGGGTATCCCGGGGCGGCCAGGAACATCTGCTGGCCTTTAACCCCCGCTTTTCTGGAGGCCCGTGAGCCCCCCAACTCACATGCCCCCATGTGGCTGCTTGGGTACGTCACTCCACAGGGCACAGCCCAACATGTTTTTGCGTTTCTGCAGTAGCCAAAACCGTGCCCCGGTTCCTGCCTTTGTTTCCACAACCAACCGGCTGGCTACGTTTCCATCGCATGGTCCCAACCACACAATCAATACCCAAATCGCGAACATCTCAACCTGCAGGGGGTTTTTGCTATCCCCAGAAGTAGTGAGTGCCGCCATCAAGAAGGGACTCCCACTAGCCACTCTTGACGCCACCAACTAGGCCAACCACCTTACTATTACCTCCTATATACTGTTGTTAAATAGATACAATCCCATGTCTGAAAGATGTACTCCATCATCCCTATACAGACCACCATAGCCTGACTACAAGTGTTCATGCTGAACCACCCAATCCTCATTACATACTGAGAGGGTACTGACTAATAGAGGTAGAGCAGAGGTGGAGAGTAATACAGTGAGGATCAGACAGTATTACATACTGAGAGGGTACTGACTAATAGAGGTAGAGCAGAGGTGGAGTGTAATACAGTGACGATCAGACAGTATTACATACTGAGAGGGTACTGACTAATAGAGGGAGAGCAGAGGTGGAGTGTAATACAGTGAGGATCAGACAGTATTACATACTGAGAGGGTACTGACTAATAGAGGTAGAGCAGAGGTGGAGTGTAATACTGTGAGGATCAGACAGTATTACATACTGAGAGGGTACTGACTAATAGAGGGAGAGCAGAGGTGGAGTTTAATACAGTGAAGATCAGACAGTATTACATACTGAGAGGGTACTGACTAATAGAGGTAGAGCAGAGGTGGAGTGTAATACAGTGAGGATCAGACAGTATTACATACTGAGAGGTTACTGACTAATAGAGGTAGAGCAGAGGTGGAGTGTAATACAGTGACGATCAGACAGTATTACATACTGAGAGGGTACTGACTAATAGTGGTAGAGCAGAGGTGGAGTGTAATACAGTGAGGATCAGACAGTATTACATACTGAGAGGGTACTGACTAATAGAGGTAGAGCAGAGGTGGAGTGTAATACTGTGAAGATCAGACAGTATTACATACTGAGAGGGTACTGACTAATAGAGGTAGAGCAGAGGTGGAGTGTAATACAGTGAAGATCAGACAGTATTACATACTGAGAGGGTACTGACTAATAGAGGTAGAGCAGAGGTGGAGTGTAATACTGTGAGGATCAGACAGTATTACATACTGAGAGGGTACTGACTAATAGTGGTAGAGCAGAGGTGGAGTGTAATACAGTGAGGATCAGACAGTATTACATACTGAGAGGGTACTGACTAATAGAGGTAGAGCAGAGGTGGAGTGTAATACAGAGAAGATCAGACAGTATTACATACTGAGAGGGTACTGACTAATAGAGGTAGAGCAGAGGTGGAGTGTAATACAGAGAAGATCAGACAGTATTACATACTGAGAGGTTACTGACTAATAGAGGTAGAGCAGAGGTGGAGTGTAATACTGTGAAGATCAGACAGTATTACATACTGAGAGGGTACTGACTAATAGAGGTAGAGCAGAGGTGGAGTGTAATACAGTGAGGATCAGACAGTATTACATACTGAGAGGGTACTGACTAATAGAGGGAGAGCAGAGGTGGAGTGTAATACTGTGAAGATCATACAGTATTACATATTGAGAGGGTACTGACTAATAGAGGTAGAGCAGAGGTTGAGTGTAATACAGTGACGATCAGACAGTATTACATACTGAGAGGGTACTGACTAATACAGGTACAGCAGAGGTGGAGTGTTATACTGTGTAGATCAGACAGTATTACATACTGAGAGGGTACTAACTAATAGAGGTAGAGCAGAGGTGGAGTGTAATACTGTGAAGATCAGACAGTATTACATACTGAGAGGGTACTGACTAATAGAGGGAGAGCAGAGGTGGAGTGTAATACTGTGAAGATCATACAGTATTACATACTGAGAGGGTACTGACTAATAGAGGTAGAGCAGAGTTTGAGTGTAATACTGTGAGGATCAGACAGTATTACATACTGAGAGGGTACTGACTAATAGAGGTAGAGCAGAGTTTGAGTGTAATACTGTGAGGATCAGACAGTATTACATACTGAGAGGGTACTGACTAATAGAGGTAGAACAGAGGTGGAGTGTAATACAATGAGGATCAGACAGTATTACATACTGAGAGGGTACTGACTAATAGAGGTAGAGCAGAGGTGGAGTGTAATACTGTGAGGATCAGACAGTATTACATACTGAGAGGGTACTGACTAATAGAGGTAGAGCAGAGGTGGAGTGTAATACTGTGAAGATCATACAGTATTACATACTGAGAGGGTACTGACTAATAGAGGTAGAGCAGAGGTTGAGTGTAATACTGTGAGGATCAGACAGTATTACATACTGAGAGGGTACTGACTAATAGAGGTAGAGCAGAGGTGGAGTATAATATAGTGAAGATCAGACAGTATTACATACTGAGATGGTACTGACTAATACAGGTACAGCAGAGGTGGAGTGTAATACTGTGTAGATCAGACAGTATTACATACTGAGAGGGTACTAACTAATAGAGGTAGAGCAGAGGTGGAGTGTAATAGAGTGAAGATCAGACAGTATTACATACTGAGAGGGTACTGACTAATAGAGGTAGAGCAGAGGTGGAGTGTAATACAGTGAGGATCAGACAGTATTACATACTGAGAGGGTACTGACTAATAGAGGGAGAGCAGAGGTGGAGTGTAATACTGTGAAGATCATACAGTATTACATATTGAGAGGGTACTGACTAATAGAGGTAGAGCAGAGGTTGAGTGTAATACTGTGAGGATCAGACAGTATTACATACTGAGAGGGTACTGACTAATAGAGGTAGAGCAGAGGTGGAGTGTAATACTGTGAAGATCAGACAGTATTACATACTGAGAGGGTACTGACTAATAGAGGTAGAGCAGAGGTGGAGTGTAATACTGTGAAGATCAGACAGTATTACATACTGAGAGGGTACTGACTAATACAGGTACAGCAGAGGTGGAGTGTTATACTGTGTAGATCAGACAGTATTACATACTGAGAGGGTACTAACTAATAGAGGTAGAGCAGAGGTGGAGTGTAATACTGTGAAGATCAGACAGTATTACATACTGAGAGGGTACTGACTAATAGAGGTAGAGCAGAGGTGGAGTGTAATACAGTGACGATCAGACAGTATTACATACTGAGAGGGTACTGACTAATAGAGGGAGAGCAGAGGTGGAGTGTAATACTGTGAAGATCATACAGTATTACATACTGAGAGGGTACTGACTAATAGAGGTAGAGCAGAGTTTGAGTGTAATACTGTGAGGATCAGACAGTATTACATACTGAGAGGGTACTGACTAATAGAGGTAGAACAGAGGTGGAGTGTAATACTGTGAGGATCAGACAGTATTACATACTGAGAGGGTACTGACTAATAGAGGTAGAGCAGAGGTGGAGTGTAATACTGTGAAGATCATACAGTATTACATACTGAGAGGGTACTGACTAATAGAGGTAGAGCAGAGGTTGAGTGTAATACTGTGAGGATCAGACAGTATTACATACTGAGAGGGTACTGACTAATAGAGGTAGAGCGGAGGTGGAGTATAATATAGTGAAGATCAGACAGTATTACATACTGAGATGGTACTGACTAATACAGGTACAGCAGAGGTGGAGTGTAATACTGTGTAGATCAGACAGTATTACATACTGAGAGGGTACTAACTAATAGAGGTAGAGCAGAGGTGGAGTGTAATACTGTGAAGATCAGACAGTATTACATACTGAGAGGGTACTGACTAATAGAGGTAGAGCAGAGGTGGAGTGTAATACAGTGACGATCAGACAGTATTACATACTGAGAGGGTACTGACTAATAGAGTTAGAGCAGAGGTGGAGTGTAATACTGTGAAGATCAGACAGTATTGCATACTGAGAGGGTACTGACTAATAGAGGTAGAGCAGAGGTGGAGTGTAATACAGTGAAGATCAGACAGTATTACATACTGAGAGGGTACTGACTAATAGAGGTAGAGCAGATGTGGAGTGTAATACTGTGAAGATCAGACAGTATTACATACTGAGAGGGTACTGACTAATAGAGGTAGAGCAGAGGTGGAGTGTAATACTGTGAAGATCAGACAGTATTACATACTGAGAGGGTACTGACTAATAGAGGTAGAGCAGAGGTGGAGTGTAATACAGTGAGGAACAGACAGTATTACATACTGAGAGGGTACTGACTAATAGAGGTAGAACAGAGGTGGAGTGTAATACAGAGAGGATCAGACAGTATTACATACTGAGAGGGTACTAACTAATAGAGGTGGAGCAGAGGTGGAGTGTAATACAGTGAAGATCAGACAGTATTACATACTGAGAGGGTACTGACTAATAGAGGTAGAGCAGAGGTGGAGTGTAATACTGTGAGGATCAGACAGTATTACATACTGAGAGGGTACTGACTAATAGAGGTAGAGCAGAGGTGGAGTGTAATACAGTGAGGATCAGACAGTATTACATACTGAGAGGGTACTGACTAATAGAGGTAGAGCAGAGGTGGAGTGTAATACTGTGAAGATCAGACAGTATTACATACTGAGAGGGTACTGACTAAAAGAGGTAGAGCAGAGGTGGAGTGTAATACTGTGAGGATCAGACAGTATTACTATACTGAGAGGGTACTAATAGAGGTAGAGCAGAGGTGGAGTGTAATACTGTGAGGATCAGACAGTATTACATACTGAGAGGGTACTGACTAATAGAGGTAGAGCAGAGGTGGAGTGTAATACTGTGAAGATCAGACAGTATTACATACTGAGAGGTTACTGACTAATATAGGTAGAGCAGAGGTGAAGTGTAATACTGTGAAGATCAGACAGTATTACATACTGAGAGGGTACTGACTAATAGAGGTAGAGCAGAGGTGGAGTGTAATACTGTGAAGATCAGACAGTATTACATACTGAGAGGGTACTGACTAATAGAGGTAGAGCAGAGGTGGAGTGTAATACTGTGAGGATCAGACAGTATTACTATACTGAGAGGGTACTGACTAATAGAGGTAGAGCAGAGGTGGAGTGTAATACTGTGAGGATCAGACAGTATTACATACTGAGAGCGTACTGACTAATAGAGGTAGAGCAGAGGTGGAGTGTAATACTGTGAAGATCAGACAGTATTACATACTGAGAGGGTACTGACTAATAGAGGTAGAGCAGAGGTGGAGTGTAATACTGTGAGGATCAGACAGTATTACATACTGAGAGGGTACTGACTAATAGAGGTAGAGCAGAGGTGGAGTGTAATACCGTGATGATCAGACAGTATTACATACTGAGAGGGTACTGACTAATAGAGGGAGAGCAGAGGTGGAGTGTAATACAGTGAGGATCAGACAGTATTACATACTGAGAGGGTACTGACTAATAGAGGTAGAGCAGAGGTGGAGTGTAATACTGTGAAGATCAGACAGTATTACATACTGAGAGGGTGCTGACCAATAGAGGTAGAGCAGAGGTGGAGTATAATACAGTGAAGATCAGACAGTATTACATACTAAGAGGGTACTGACTAATAAAGGTAGAGCAGAGGTGGAGTGTAATACTGTGAGGATCAGACAGTATTACATACTGAGAGGGTACTGACTAATAGAGGTAGAGCAGAGGTGGAGTATAATACTGTGAAGATCAGACAGTATTACATACTGAGAGGGTACTGACTAATAGAGGTAGAGCAGAGGTGGAGAGTAAAACTGTGAGGATCAGACAGTATTACATACTGAGAGGGTACTGACTAATAGAGGTAGAGCAGAGGTGGAGTGTAATACAGTGAGGATCAGACAGTATTACATACTGAGAGGGTTCTGACTAATAGAGTTAGAGCAGAGGTGGAGTGTAATACTGTGAAGATCAGACAGTATTACATACTGAGAGGGTACTGAATTGAATTACTGCTAATCCCCAACTTGCCAGGATGTCTCAGTCTATAGCCCATTGCCCTATAGTCTCTGGGCTATATCCGGAGACACCCTGGACCCATCTCAAAACCTACAGGCAATGAGCTTAATGGTTCTTGCTCTTAGTCAATCATTTGCTATGTTTAAACACTTTTTCCATTACAGTGTGTTAATCCTGTATAGGGCAAAGCAATAGAAGGGAAGGAAGGTATATTAACTCTCCATATAGGAAGATAGATAATTGGGTGTTTATTTAAATAACTCTCCTTTTCTTTTGGAACATTTTTAAATGTAAATATTATTTATGTGCCTGATAGCACTTGGTGACGCATGCTTTATACATAAAGCTATAATATTGCTCATATTGTTGGGATCCAATTTTAGGAGTCATTAGTACTCAAGAATTTGATTACCTTAACATTAATTGCCCAGTGGTGGCCACATACTACCATGTTCCAAAAATACACAAATCCATTAATAACCCACCAGGTTGCCCTATTATTTCGGGCATAGTGTCCTTGGGTGAAGGTCTCTCAAAATGCATAGATGATCATCTGCAACCCCTTGTTAAATTAAAAGGTCATATAAAAGACACTAAACACCTTTTGTCCCACATGAGTAATATCAAGTGGAAATCTAACTACTCTTGGGGGACTATAGATGTCTCCTCTTTATATTCCAGAATCCCCCATAAAGAAGGTGTTGAGGCTATTAGATTTTTCTTGCAAAATTACTCAGATTACTCAGATGATTTACAGATCTTTATGTTGGATTTTATTGAATTTCTCCTATATGATAACTTTTTTTACTTTTGATGGGCACTACTACCTCCAAAGGCGTGGCACTGCCATGGGTGCGAAATCTGCTCCCTCCTACGCTAACCTATTTATGGGCAGGTGGGAATGGGGCCACGTCTTTGGAGATAGCAACCCTTATAGGGGATTCATACAGTGGTATGGGAGATTTATCGATGACCTCCTACTTATTTGGTCTGGAACAGCAGAACAGTTTACAGATTTTGTGGAATATATTAACCACAATGACTTAAATCTAACATTCACCTCAGAATTTCAACAGAATAAAATCTGCGTTTTGGATGTTACCCTCAATTGCAGCAACTGTAATGGCCAGATCATAACAGAAACACATAGGAAACCTACGGCTGGTAACACCTTACTCTTTGGGGGTAGCTGCCATCCAGACCATACTTTTCAGGGTATCCCCATTGGTGAATTTATCTGCTCGGCAGATCAAGATTTCGAGCGTCAATCCTTGCAACTCAGGGCAAGACTTGGCACAAGAAATTATCCCCATAAATATATTGAGAAGGGATCCCAGGTTGCTAAAAACAAAGATCATAAAGAATTACTTAGGGATCATAACCAACATACAATAAAAGTGAGAGATCATAGGTTTAAACAATGCCCCACTTTTAGTACCAAATACAGCAAACAGTACAAACAAATAACGCAAGTGATTAAAAGACATTTAGCGATTTTGAAACTTGATCCCCATTACAGTAACCTATTGAAGGAAGTGGATAATTTCACAGCTCGAAAGACCAAGTCACTCATATCCTGGTTGTCCCCTAGCCGCTATCAAGGCACGCAAAGGAGAGATCCAGGATCTGGTGCCAGTTGGCTCACATGCACAGGCATGTATATATGTGGAGGCAGATGTCTCTGCTGTCACTATGTACATCAAGGAAATCAATATACTTCAACTGTTACGGGACAAACATTTACACTGAAACAAGACATAAACTGTAATACAACATTTGTAGTTTATCTTGTAACCTGTTTAAAATGCAAAAAAACAATATGTGGAACGAACAATCAGACCAGTGAAGGAGAGAATGAGAGAGAAACCTTAACAGCATCACAATAAAATGATCCTAAATCTACAATTAACAAACATTTCCAAATCTGTAATGGAGGCAATAAAAACTGCTTTTCCTTCCAAGGTATTGAAAGAATTATCAGTCCCAAAAGGGAGGAAACAAACAAAATATCCTTAACAAGAGGGAAATGTTTTGTGTCCTTCAATTACATACCAGGCAACCGCAAGGTATTAACCTTGAATGGGATTTAAATCACATTTTTAGGCATTGATGGTCCGGTGGGTTGTCTGATTCTCCCCTTCAGACCTGGACATACTCAACAAAGTGGTTCCCTGAATTTAACAAACAGCTTTAAATGAATATATGCTGCGTCCTACTTCCTCTTAATTCTTTAATTCTACTTATTCGTAGTGGAGATCCAAATGTTGCTTTCCATTAAGGATCAAGTAAATGACTGTAACCAATGTTTGCAAAAGAAAAAAGCACTTTAATCTCTGCTAGAATATGTTGCATGTTTACCTGGCATGTTTGTGTCACTTTAAATCTTAATTAACTGCACTTTACTTTTCACTTTATAAGGGTGGGTAAAATGTATGGTGATTAGCCTTGACAAAGCGCCCGGAGGGGGGCGTGAAACGCGTAGGCGTCAGTTTGTTTCACCGGGAGGGTGAGCACCATGGCTATTTTTTATTTGGCTGCACCTTACCTTGAGGATTTGTTTCAGCCATAACGTGGAATGGTACCTGCTTATTTGATGTTGCTTTTTCTCATCTGATGTTTCTCTTTCACTCATTTTTTGATTATAAACCCAACGGAAGCGCTGGGCAGACTAAACAGCTACCGGGAGAAGTGGGAGACGTTTAAACATTTCAAATGAGATCATCGACGGAAGCTTACTTTACCCTACAATCCTCTGCCAGCACAACATAATACACAGTTGGGGCTTTCCTAAATCCCTAAGAGTTTATTGGGAAGGACAGTTTGAAATTGTTTCCAAGGTAACTGGATGGTCAGGAATGGCATCAAGTAACCCATTGAGATAGTCTAATCAGGGGTGGGGTTTTTTTGTTGTTGAATGTGTATTAGCACCAATGCTTGGAGAAACCAATCCTTTGATTGGTCAAAACACTAATGTCACAAAACCTAAGTAGCCTTATGTTTTGAGTGTTCACACTTAGTAACTACATTCTACCTGGTACTGAAGACATTTTCTTTTTGGGGGGTTAATAAGGTATCACGGTTCATTCAAATTTCAGAATTTGGATTCTCAGGTATTTATATAGTTCAGTAACTCATATGGGTCTAAGACTCATATTTTATAGGTGGTTAAGAAGATATTAGAAAAGCTTGGAGCATGGTTATTTTCATTCACAATTAGAGTTGAGGGGACGCCTGGATGTTCGGGTTCAGCAGGTTCAGCCGAACTTCGAAAAAATGTCCGGGTCCGTGCTCGAACTTGACCCCGAACCCCATTGAAGTCAATGGGGACACAAACTTTTAGCCACTAAAATGCCTCTAAAAAAGTCATGGAAAGGGCTAGAGGGCTGCAAAAGGAATTAAAATGTGGGTAAGAGTAGAACAAGTGCCCTGCAAGCAAATATGGATAGGGAAATAACTTAAAATAACATAAAATACATACAAATTACAAATACAGTTGAGCCATAAAATAGCACTAGATGGAATCTTTGATTTTAGCTTTGGAAGAACATAAATCTAAATCTAAAGCATGGCTGCCAGGAGGATCAACAGAATTATCCATTTGAGAGAGGGTTGGAGTACAGGGTATTCTCTTTCAGTTTATACTAAGTGACCCATAGGTTGAGGAGGCGGTGACCGTGGCGGTGTAGGTGGAAGCGGCACTGGAGGAGGAGGAGGAAGAGGTAGCCAACACTGTTTTGTTTTTGTTTATTGGACTGCAAAAAATGCACCGCAAGACGTAAATGTACTATTTACCACCCAAAACTATTAGAATTTTTCAAAGTGCGCTGTAAGCACAGTATTTGACGGTTCTATTTGACTCCCAGATATGAAGTGCACCGCAAGACGCAAATGTACTATTTACCACCCAAAACTATTAGAATTTTTCAAAGAGCGCTGTAAGCACAGTATTTGACGGTTCTATTTGACTCTCAGATATGAAGTGCAGGACGCAAATGTAATATTTAACACCAACAAATTGCAGTATTTAAAAATGCCTAGATGTTGCCCACTGAGCTAACAGAACAGGATTAAAGTCATGTGCCTGGCACACATGCAGTTGCAAGTGCACTGCACTCTCTGTGGCACTGGGCTCAGGGCAGGGTACAAATATGTAGTATAGCACCCACTAAAATAATCATTGTAATTTGAATAATCTCTGTAGTTTGAATAATCGCTGTAGTTTGCAGATTCAACACCAGAATTTTTGTTAATCTGTCCCTCACAGCTGCAGCATCCTCTCCCTACACTAAGAAGAGCTCATGTTATGTGCGTGTACGTGACTCCAGCTTATATATAGAGGCTGGGTCACAAGCTGCACTGGCCAATCACAGCCATGATATTAGTAGGCATGGCTGTGATGGCTTCTAAGGGCAAACGAGTCAAACGCTTGTTGATTGGCTGCCCTGCATCCTTTCAAAACGCGCAATTAAATCGCCAAACCCCGAACTCCAACCCGAACATACAGTGTAATGTCCGTGTTCGGGTCCGGCGTCCAAAAACCATAATGTTCGGTACGAACCCGAACAGTGCGGTTCTGGTTCGCTCAACACTATTCACAATTAGTATATGGCAATAGTTTTCTAATATCTAGGGTATTTAATTGTTTTTGTTTTTTCTCTCTCCCCTCTCTCCCTACCCAGTTGAAGTCCCTTCCCATCTAGAATATCTCTCTCTGTTTTCCCACCCCCTTCTATATCTGGGAGAGTGATAAGGCTCTGATGAATGATGGGAAAACAGAGAAGAGGAGACGGGGACCTAGCTAAGTTATTAATGGGACATGTTGAAACAAGGGGATTTATCAGTTTGAATTATGGGCCCTCCTCCCCCTTCCCGCCGGGCAACAGTTTTTAAATCTCCTGCTAAGTGTTCTTTTGAACTCAGGTTCAAACCAAGTATTTATATGGTTTGTGGTGTCAGGAGTAGGATTATTTCCTTCTCCTGGTGTCAGAAGGGGAATGGTAGTAGGGGTCCTTCCCTTTCACGGTCCCTTTGCAAGTTGTGTTCATGTTTGCTTAATGTTCAATGTTTGTTATGTTCTGCCAGATGCCTTGCCTCCGGGTCTGATGAACAACCCGCTCATGGTATCATTATAATAGACAATGGTTAAATGTGTCACATTTAATACCCAGGGTTTGAACACTCCTTGTAAAAGAAATAGAGTTTATGGTTTCCTAAAACAGGAGAAGGTGGAGATCGCATTCTTATGGGAAACATGCTGGAAATTGCAAGACGGAGGTAGATGGGCACAGGATAGGTATTTTACATTCCATGCACCAATGGATGAACAAAATACAAGTGGGGTGGCCATAATGATTTCTTCTTCACTTCAGCCTGTTGTGTTATACCATTAATGCCCCTATGGCTTCTCTAGTTAGAATTTTAGATAAAGTGGATAGGATCAGAAGCGGTAGAGTGATTAGCGCGGGAGATTTTAATTGCATTACTGATGGTGTCAGCTGTCTTTTTTTTTATGATGCATAAGATCGATCCTAGAAGCTTCATATATGCACCAGAGGGGGCTTTTACATGCTGCCTGATGATTCCTCATAGATATTTGATGTCCTGTGTCACAAAAGGGGTAAAGGATTTACACCCCCAAAGCCACTTCACGCAGTGGGTAATGTAGACATTTGTCCAGGGCACACCACAGCCAAGCTCAGTTTCTTCCAATAGAATAGCTAAACACATGGTTGGAGAAGTAAGTCAGTGGAACAAATAGGCTTCAGGAGAGGTAATGAGCACAAATACTTCCTAATTAGTGTCCCTTTGTTTCACCAAGTTATGGCACTGGGTGGGGTGAAGAGAGCAACTGCTCAAAGATCCATTCAGAAAAAATGGGGGGATTATGTATATGAGTAATAGTATTATATGTTTGTAAATAGTTTGTTAAGTGTAGAAGTTGATGGAAATATCTAATGATAACCATTATTATGAACATATGTATTTTGCTGTTTAGCTTTGTGGAGTTCTGGATGGGAAGGCTGAGCTTACTGAATCAGAGGTAAGTTACATGTTTTAAATATATTTTTTTTTTACATTTTCCGTATGAATACACCTTTAGTTTCATAACATAGAGTCATTTACTATGCACCATATGGTGTGGTCCAAAGCTGTATTACTAGGTTGAAAAACTTAGACATGTGCATTCTATAAACCGACTCTATATCGATTTATTGAAAGCCCATAGCATTACATAAATTCTATAAACCGAAAGTCTGTAAACCGAAAGAGAGGTTAAAATAGGTCAATTCGTACGAATGAATAAAACTAAACGAATACAGTAATGAACGAAATTCATTTTGGACGAAATAAATAACATTTTCGTCCAAATGGACGAAAACGAAATGAAAATTTTAGTTTTGCACATGTCTAGAAAAACCACAAACCTGACCCAGCTCAACCTTTCCAACCTCCCACGTGCTTATATTAATCCCTCTCTTCAGGCTGGTGCCCTGCACTGCCTCCATACCCCAACAACAAGGAGACATGTCTGATTCAATGATACAGCCAGGCACCGGGGACACTGGAGGAAGAGTGTTGCTGGTTACTTGACTGGCACCACATAATGAAAAACCCCAAAATATATCATATTTGCTAAAACAATAAGGTGATCCTGATTATAAGGCAACTCCCGGAAGCTCTTAATATTTGAAAACAGAAAAGACCTAATGTTAAGGCAGCACTATAGGTAAAAATGTTTTGCTATAAATATATTTACTAGAAAAATGTTTTTACCTACAGTACTGCCATAAGATATATTGTCATACGTAAGGATGTCTGTGGGCTGCACAAGACATTCTCCAGCTGCTGTGTCGGATTATTAATAACTATAAAAATATGAATATGAGTTATTAATTATGAATCATAAAAAAATATGAAAATTGATGATTCAAATATATGGGTCCGACTAAAAATACCCATATCAAGAATTCGTAATGTATGTGAGAGTTTGGATGACGTTTTTACAAAAGTAAATACAATGCAACAATTATTAATAAAATAATAATGAATTTATTGAATATAGAATAGAAATCAAATGGTATGCAAATAGCATAACAACAAAATACAATATCAATAGATGTTAATCATAATTCACATGTAGGACTTATAACATAAGTAAGTAGGACAAAACATGAATTATGCAGTTCTGTAACTATATCAACAAGCATGTAGTATAATTTACTATGTAGTACGTTTCTGACCATAAGATAGCCATGCATTTTATTTAGATACAACTTACATTGATAATGATTAGTATTTAAAATGGTTAATGATAGTACACCATAATTACCTACAAATTACCAACATATACTCTGCTTAGGTAAGGTAATATTACTAAATCATATAACTACTCAAGGTGGCTATTTCTTAATCTGCTCGGTAAATGATAATGTATGTATTCTAGCTTAGATTTTAAGAATGAGAATCTTAGATAATCTCTGGAGATTAGATATGACATATTTGGGTAAATAGCTAGACTATAAGAATTTATGGTTCTTGGTAATATCTAAAGGATATTCCTCTGGCTTCCTTCTGCAGAAAGGATGACAGATAAACACCAGGCTAAAACATATAGATCCCAGAAATTGTGGGATTTAAGTTACATTTACCCAAATATATATGCTAATGACATCCATAAAAAATGAGATTATGCTAGAAACAAATTACCACATTTATACATTACCGGCAGAGGTTGGTTTGCTGTTGAGACTCCTTCCATTGAAGAATTGAGTGATGGGAGTTACTCCTGGGACTTAACTCAATACTATGGGTATAGAGATTTCTATTGTTATAGTGAACATGTGCTATTAAAAGCCTCATATTCCTGAGTTCTCCCCAGAAGGAGAGAGACTCAGCCCTTTTCTAAAACATTCCCATCTCTCACCCCACTAGTGGCAGCTCTCACCCCACTAGTGGCAGCTCTCACCCCACTAGTGGCAGCTCTCACCCCACTAGTGGCAGCTCTCACCCCACTAGTGGCAGCTCTCACCCCACTAGTGGCAGCTCTCACCCCACTAGTGGCAGCTCTCCCAAAATCAGTCTCCCCAGGTCTTTTCAGGTATCTCCGGTCTTTCTTAGGTCTTTTTTTTTTTTTTCTACACCTCCAGTATCCACTTATTAACCAAACCTTATCTCAGATTCACACCCTGTTTCTTTAACTTCTAGCCAATTGAATGGATGGGTGTATTTAATTTAAATGAGATGATGTCATGATTTATAGCTACACCTGGATTCTGAGTATAATATAAGACAATATATATGTTTAAATGTCTAAAAGTGTTAATACAATTTGAAATTAGAGTAAATATTTATCATTTTCTTATTCTTATCATTGCACATTAAATAAAAATGTATAATAAAATATATACCACACTAATAAAACAATAAAAACAATATTCTAATTAATATGTAGGATTAATAATACTTTACATATTTATTAGTGAAGGTGTGATATAATTCTATATTTTAATGAGCGATTACAATCAACTGGGTGTGTTTATAATAACCCTTATTAGATTCTTCAAATCTAAACTCCAAGTAATCTCAGTGTGTCTGTGTCTGTCAGTTTGGGTGGGCTAGCAAGCTGTAGAGAAGCCCCCCTTCACCTCTTGTATGTATATAGACACAGCGGTGTCTTCAGAAATACAATGAGAGTCATAAACCACTAACAATGCGCACCTTATCTGTTCCGGTGATACTAGATAACAGAGTAAGGAATGTGTAAGACTTTCTTTTAGCTTCAGGGACACAGAATAAGATTTGAACACACAGAAGGATGTCCAAAAACTGACACAAAATGGAGGCTGCTGGCATCCATCATGATATCCTTGGTTTCTGCTTTATTCATATGTACCAGTCTCGAGATTACTGTTCAATATCTCTAACAGCTGGCCCCTCAAGACAGCTGGGCCACTTACGGGGGTACTGGGTGTAACTCCCTATTAGCTGACAACGGGCAACTTACTTTTATCATATCTCAGAAACTACTGATCATAGAGTAAACATGTAATCAGTATGTTTATAGCTCAATGTGACCTATATATATATATATATTATTTGCCTTTTTCTCCCTTTTTAAATGAATATGACATGTGGGTCTTACTGGCTGGCTGTGTCCCCCGGATAATCTCTCAGTTATAAATAACATGTTTGCAGCGAGTTGTACTTAATATGTTTAGCACAATATAACTTAAAGTAATGCTGCTCAGTGCCTAACACTCTATCCCTGAATCCATCAGCGCTGCCGACATTATCTTATTGACTCTCATGTTAGATGTTAGTGAATAAAGTATTATTTTCAGGTTCTATTAGTAAAGTGAGTTTGTGTTTAATGAATGATGGCTTTGCACTAGTTATATAAAGTGTTTGCTCGCTAATCTATAGATAAAGGAATCTTACAAGTATTTTTCCAATCACCAATATTTCACTCTCCCAGGAATTTTTGGTTCTAGTTTTGATTATCATATCCAAGTCCCGTTTCTTCCAAATCCCATTGTTTTACTATCTTGTGGAGTCTCACCATTTACACCTAATGATCAGTGGGCCCCTGAGCTGCCATCTTCCAAAGCTCAATGGGCTGGGCATTACTTTCCACTTCTAAATGGCCCTAGTACCTAGGGGTCCAACAGCAGCCCTCCATCTGCTGCAGGACCACAAACCCCAGCATTCCCCAGTTGGATGTCTGGTCCCTAGTGTGTAACATTCTCTAAATGTCTATCAAGGGCTATACCTTATCTGTCAATATATCTGCCCTGTCTGTCTATTTGTGTCTGATGATAACAGGTCAGCTGAAGAAATTGCAAAATGGGCCCAAAGTATCCAGCCCGGCCCTGCAGACAGGGCACTTGGCCACAATACCCTGAAAACAGGAGAGAAAGATCTGAATGGTAGAAAGTAGCAGTGCTCAGCTAGTGGTACATTAGCTCTGACCATTACCTTATCCCCTGTCTGCTGTCAATATCATAGGCCAGTTGTGTATATTGTGATATGATAAAGGGAACAAAATCAAATGATATGTTATATGTAAAAATGTAATATATATATATATAACGGGAGCACAAGATGCTCTCAGAACCATTTATATGATACTTTGCAGTGCAGGAGGGTTTTTATACATGTTCCCCAGTGTAATTATAAAATAACACATTTCTAATTCCACCGCTGTATTTCCTTTCCATAAATGTCCTGTTTTCTCTTTGTTAGGAGGAAGTATTACAATGTGCTGGTGTTACTGACGTGTCTTTCTGGGTAAGAACTATAGTAGTCATATCATAGTATGTATTAACTGTATAGCACTGTGTGTCTGCAGCCAATTATCCTGGGAGTATACTGGGAATTTCCTTGGGAATCTTACTACATTTACACTGTATTTGTTTAATTTTGAAGCATTGTATGTGCATTTAAATCATGTAGATATAGAAATTAGAAGAAATAACATTATAAAATAAATATACATTTATTAAAAGAACTGTAACACCAACAGTTCATACAGGCCTGCTAAATGTATTGCGGGGTTTGACAGACTGGGTATTACTAATTAATTAATTAGAGATGGCTAATTAATGAGGGAAGAAACCAAGTCCTGGCGTGTATGGCTTAGCTGCAGGTCTGTCAGACTGCACAAGCAGATAATACAGGACCTGTATCTTCTCTAGTTAATCAGAGATATCTTTAGAACAAAGCATGATAGAAATATCATGTAAAATGATAGAAATACAGACGTTTAGTATTGAAATTCTGCCATTACACTCTCTTTAACCCCTTCACAACAATGTCCATACAAGGTAAAGACTCCCAGTGCAATGCATTAGTGACAATGCCAATAAAGGGGGCTTTACATTTAAATGAATCATTCATTTCCTTTTTTCTGCAAAATAACAGCTATGCAGAAAGAGCTCCGGCTCTGTGTATGAGATTCTTACTGTAGTCAGAAGCTATGACTACATTTACTGTCTGTCAAGAAGCAGAAAACATCACAAAACTGGAATAAAATGACAATGATAGGAATACAGAAAACAGGTGTAAATGATGACCACTTAATTCATTAATTATATTTTACTGTTTACTTTCTTAGTTTAAACTATCAACTATCAAACAAGACCTCCTCTGTGGTGTTATATCAGATTTTATGGGGGAATTTGAGGTAAGGACTTTATGTTAGCAGATTGATATCACTATGTTAGCAATATGTTTGTCTATTAAGTGGAGATTATAATATTAATATTACTGGATCCAAACTTGTTTAGCTTATTGGCATTACGCACATTACTGACAGTGATGATAATGTATCTAAATAATATATATACTGTAAAATAAGAGCCAATTAGGCTTCAATGACCTACAGTAAATGTGACTTAATATCAGAGATTTTGATTCTTTCAGATCACGGCTGATGTTCTTAATAAATATGATTTAGGGTTACTAGATATGAAGTATTTGATACTAAGTATCCAGCGTGGTTCATTCAAAGCTATATGACATTCCATGTTATTTTAGTTAGATGATTATTAATCACTAGTTTAATAGTCTCATTTTAACTTTCTAGAAAAACATAGCTATTAATAATTATTATGTGTCTTAATATTGTTGTTTGATTTAAAAGGACTATAGTGAAGAGAATAAAAAAAAAAAAAAATATATATATATATATATATATATATATATATATCAAATATCTATATATAATATTGGATTTGTATCACATTGGATCAAAGACAACATGGGTTTACTTCAGGGAGATCATGCCAAACTAATCTTATAGATTTTTTCGATTGGGTGACTGAAATAATAGATCAGGGTGGTGCAGTAGACATTGTTACCTAGATTTCAGTAAGGCTTTTGACACTGTCGCACATAGAAGGCTTATTAATAAACTAAAATCTTTAAGTTTGGATTTCAATATTGTTGAATGGATTAGACAATGGCTGAGTGACAGGCAACATAACAAATTATATGAATGCCAACTCATGCTTTGGCATGACACACCCTTACACAGACACAGTGACACTTACACAGAAAGTGACACACTTACACACACCATTACCACTTACACACACACAGTGACACCAATACACACATAACCTGAGACACACTATTTTGCCCCTCAATATGCCAGTATTTAGACACTCAATATGCCAGTATTTAGCTACACAGTATACCAGAATTTTTCACCTCAATATGCTGGTATTTTGTCCCTCAATATGCCATTGTGCCATTTAATATGCCAATATTTTGCCCCTCAACATGCTATTTAATATGCCAGGATTTTGACCCTCAATATGCCAGGATTTTGACCCTCAATATGCCATTTAATATGCCAGGATTTTAACATATTTTTCCTCATGGTGCCCGGTGCGAGCAAGGGCAGCACTTTTTCATGCTGGTTGTGCGGTGGCGCTCGTCTGTTTCTGCAGGGCATCCCCCATCCTGAGCACCCACCCAGGATCGGTCCTGCCATGGACACATGTAGAACATATCATTCTCTTATTAGATACATTGGAATGTATTGTTTGGTATTGTCTGCATTGAAGGTATAATCTGTGTTGAGGTTGGGACCAGTTTACACTTCATGTTCTAAGCTGAGGTTTAATATTAGTTTTAGAACACAATAGCTCATTGAATAATGCACTTTAACATGATTTATCACAGCCCTAGACAGCTCCGTTATTTTGATATGTCAGTGAATGCAGAATTATGTTTGTGCCTTATCAGTAAATGATGGTTCCTTACTAGGTAGGCAAAATGTTTTCTACCTAATGTATAAACCTAGACATTTGTTGATAGGGAGCTTAAGAGTCAATGGCAATAGGTGGCCATGATCATATGTATAGTAGGCACTGGCAGGAACAGTCACACTCACGGATTGTACATTGTCCCCCAAAGTACTGTAGAATTTCAGCAATGTAATATTATGTCATGTGAGTGTCTATCTCCAAAACGTGCTTTATGGTCCAGAGAAAGCTAAAGACAGCATCATAGAGTTAAATAGAGTTATTATTTATTAATACACTTCAGGTGGCCAGATTCATTCTCTAGAGAATCTTGTTATGAAGCAGAGAAGTTGGCAGTATCTTAATGATCATCATTAAATCCTGATAGATATTTCTCTGGAACTGTAATGCAAACATCCTGGCTACAGCTCTGGGACAAGACAACACTGAATGATTGACGTGTAGATCAAACTTCCAACTAGGAGAAAATGCTCATCTGCTCCCAAGTGATTGGTTGTGTAGATCTCACTTGATATGCTCACCCAATAATGACCGTGTCTCTCTGTGCGGCTGTGGAGCACCTCGCCATCACATGCCAGCCACATACACTTTGCTTTAATCTGTCTATTCTTTTGCATTGTGTTTGAAGTCTGTTTTTTGCTCTTGAATCTAGGATGTACTTGCTGGTAATGGTGCAGTTTAGTAAAGAACAACACACGTGAATGTAAGTGACATTCATACATATTTACAATTACTAATTCATTGCCTTAAGCACTTTGATCACAGCTCTTGTTTATGTTAGAATAACATACGATGAATCTCGATTCTACAAATCAAGCGAAGATACTAATTTGTTTGTGTAGTTTTGGCATTGTGTATTCTTTCAGTTTGGTATGGTTTTATGATTGTGTCTTTGTTAAGTACATACAACTTACACATTACAAGTCCTATTGTAGGGCACTATTATCTCTAAAATGCAATTCTAAGTATTTTTTGATATTTGCAACACTTTCTATTAATATATGTAATTCTGTTATATTAATAAATACATCATTTGCACTGTATAATAATAATAATGCTCTAGGTTATGATAACAAACACTAATCAGGTAACAGGCCCTACTACTAGAAGAGATAGAAAGAAATCAGAGTGTAAAACCCACATCACTGTTATTTCAAATATTAAAAGTCACTTTGTCCTGTAGAATATGACAAACCCATCTTAATATACTCCTAAAGTCAGATATATATTTGCTAGCTTTTTTGTCTTGTAATTAAATAGTATGGGAGTTATGTTAAAATGAAAGGTATTTCTTCTCACACCAAGTCCGTCTGCAGCTTAGCAAGTGAATGTTGCCCATGACTAGCTTACTGTAAACTTCCCTCCCGTTAAACTCACACTTATCACCTCTATACGTTGTAACTCTTCCTAGACCCCTGAAATACAGACATGATGCTTTATCTTTAGATACAAATGGCCAACGTGTTTAATAAAATAAATAAAATAGAAATAACTAAACAACAACCGTATTAACACATAATATATGTATATATAGCATATACATAACGTAGAAACTGTAAACAAACACCAAGGATCTATATATACGCCAGACCAATAGAATAACCGACCACCAGCTGCAATTCACCAGCACAGGGCTGGAGCAGCTTGTGTGTATGTCATGGTACTGGCACAGAACATAAAGTCCCTTCTTGTCCAGAGAACACCCACCCATCCTGTTTACCCATAACTTATCAAGTGCCCCACCAAGCCTTATGACCTATTGATCATTAACCTTTCCTTACATTAACCTCTCAGTTCATACACACACTGCCTTACACTGACCTTCCAGTTCATGCACACACTGCCTTACACTAACAACCCAGTTCATACACACACTGACTTACACTAACCTCCCAGTTCATTCAGACACTGCCTTACACTGACCTCACAGTTCATACAGACACTGCCTTACACTGACCTCCCAGTTAATACACACACTGCCTTACACTCACCTCCCTGTTCATACACACACTGCCTTACACTCACCTCCCTGTTCATACACACACTGCCTTACACTATCCTCCCAGTTCATACAGACACTGCCTTACACTAACCTCCCAGTTCATACAGACACTGCCTTACACTGACCTCCCAGTTCATACAGACACTGCCTTACACTGACCTCCCAGTTCATACACACACTGCCTTACACTCACCTCCCAGTTCATACACAAACTGCCTTACACTATCCTCCCAGTTCATACAGACACTGCCTTACACTCACCTCCTAGTTCATACACACACTGCCTTACACTATCCTCCCAGTTTATACAGACACTGCCTTACACTAAACTCCCAGTTCATACAGACACTGCCTTACACTAACCTCCCAGTTCATACAGACACTGCCTTAAACTAACCTCCCAGTTCATCCACACACTGCCTTACACTAACCTCCCAGTTCATACACACACTGCCTTACACTAACCTCCCAGTTCATACACACACTGCCTTACTCTAACCTTCCAGTTCATACACACACTGCCTTACACTAACCTCCCAGTTCATACAGACACTGCCTTACACTAACCTCCCAGTTCATACAGACACTGCCTTGCACTAACCTCCCATTTCATGCAGACACTGCCTTACACTATCCTCCCAGTTCATACACACACTGCCTTACACTAACCCTCCAGTTCATACACACACTGCCTTACACTAACCTCCCAGTTCATACACACACTGCCTTACACTAACCTCCCAGTTCATACACACACTGTCTTACACTAACCTCCCAGTTAATTCACACACTGCCTTACACTAACCCTCCAGTTCATACACACACTGCCTTACACTAACCTCCCAGTTCATACAGACACTGCCTTACACTGACCTCCCAGTTCATACAGACACTGCCTTACACTGACCTCCCAGTTCATACACACACTGCCTTACACTCACCTCCCAGTTCATACACACACTGCCTTACACTATCCTCCCAGTTCATACAGACACTGCCTTACACTCACCTCCTAGTTCATACACACACTGCCAAGTCCGTCTGCAGCTTAGCAAGTGAATGTTGCCCATGACTAGCTTACTGTAAACTTCCCTCCTGTTAAACTCACACTTATCACCTCTATACGTTGTAACTCTTCCTAGACCCCTGAAATACAGACATGATGCTTTATCTTTAGATACAAATGGCCAACGTGTTTAATAAAATAAATAAAATAGTTCATACACACACTGCCTTACACTATCCTCCCAGTTTATACAGACACTGCCTTACACTAAACTCCCAGTTCATACAGACACTGCCTTACACTAACCTCCCAGTTCATACAGACACTGCCTTAAACTAACCTCCCAGTTCATCCACACACTGCCTTACACTAACCTCCCAGTTCATACACACACTGCCTTACACTAACCTCCCAGTTCATACACACACTGCCTTACTCTAACCTTCCAGTTCATACACACACTGCCTTACACTAACCTCCCAGTTCATACAGACACTGCCTTACACTAACCTCCCAGTTCATACAGACACTGCCTTGCACTAACCTCCCATTTCATGCACACACTGCCTTACACATTACAGTGTTATTAGTATAATTTTTCGCATACACTAATGATATATTTTTATTATAGGGGTACCTTGGCTTCAGCGGCACCATGAAGGACGTTCTATAAGCCCACCTGTGCTAAATACTGATTGCTAGCTTCTCCGGCTTGATTAACATACTTACTTTATTGAATCACAAACCCAATTGAATTGTCTTCTTAAAAACTGATTAATATTTCTGTTCTTTAAATAGAATTAATAAAACTATTGCAGCAAATTGAAGTACAGTGTTCTGTTGTTATTTAATTAATGGATGGTTTATCAGTAGAAATGGAAACAAAATACACTTTTTTATTATAATCCTTATTTTACTGGTTTATCTTGTGTTATCATTAAGTTATCACAAAACATTTGTCCTTACAAAAACTAAATGCTTGATAAAAATATATAATTTGCGTCATTATATTAAATAAGAAGACAGAAATTACAATAAAACAAACTCCAAAACATTTGTTCTAGATCTTGTCCCAAAGGTACAAATTAGGGAAAATAAGTCTCTCAAGGGGTTAAGAGATCCCACATCATTGTGCCAGAAGGCAAGTAGGAAAGGAATATAAGAAAATGCAATATGATAATATAAATGTAAAAATCAGTTATTTATATTCAAAGATATATCTAATAGACATGTCCATTCGTCCGAAAAACGAATAACGAAAATGCTAAACTAACGAAAGCCGAATGAACGAATGGTTAATAAACGAAAATCATTCGTCCATTCGTGCTATTGGCATTCTATAAACCGAAATAGAGTCGGTTTATAGAATACCAATAGCATTACATATACCGTATTTGCTCGATTATAAGACGAGGTTTTTTTCATAAAAAAAAATCTGAAAACTACCCCTCGTCTTATAATCGAGGTCTTCTTATAATCTGTCCTCAAATTGAGGTCAGATTATAAGACATGGATCCAGGTCCCCAGCAGAGCTGCAGGGGACCTGGATCCCCCTCTCTAGCAGCAGGGGATGTCTGCGCAACGAGCGCAGACTCCCCTGCTTCCGCCCGGCACGACCGCCGGGGATTCTGTGAAGAAGCCGGGTACTTCCGCTTTCGTCACAGAAGTCTGCTCATCGCGCAGACTTCCTCTGCTGCCCCACTAGGCACCAGGGACAATCGGGCAGCTGGGGGATGTCTGCACGATACGTGCAGATATCCTCCATGCTGCCCGACACGGCAGACTATTATGACGGACAGCTGTCATAATAGACTGCCGTGTCGGGCAGCATGGAGGATGTCTGCAAGTATCGTGCAGACATCCCCCGGCTGCCCCCACTAGCCACCAGGGATCAAGGTAAGGGGAAGGGAGGGAGGGGGGGCAGAGAGACAGGGCGAGGGAGGGAGGGGGACAGAGAGACAGGGGGAGGGAGGGGGACAGAGAGACAGGGGGGACAGAGAGACAGGGGGAGGGAGGGGGGCAGAGACAGAGTCAAGGGGAGGGAGGGGGTTAAGAGACAGAGACAAGGGGAGGGAAGGGGTTAAGAGACAGAGACAAGTGGAGGGGAGGGGTTAAGAGACAGAGACAAGGGGGGGGAAGGGGTTAAGAGACAGAGACAAGGGGAGTGAGGGGGTTAAGAGACAGAGACAAGGGGAGGGAAGGGGTTAAGAGACAGAGACAAGGGGAGTGAGGGGGTTAAGAGACAGAGACAAGGGGAGGGAAGGGGTTAAGAGACAGAGACAAGGGGAGGGAAGGGGTTAAGAGACAGAGACAAGGGGAGGGGAGGGGTTAAGAGACAGAGACAAGGGGGGGGAAGGGGTTAAGAGACAGAGACAAGGGGAGTGAGGGGGTTAAGAGACAGAGACAAGGGGAGGGAAGGGGTTAAGAGACAGAGACAAGGGGAGTGAGGGGGTTAAGAGACAGAGACAAGGGGAGGGAAGGGGTTAAGAGACAGAGACAAGGGGAGTGAGGGGGTTAAGAGACAGACAAGGGGAGGGGGGAGAGAGAGAAAAATGGGGGCAAGGGAAAGAGAAAGGCAGCATTGGCACATAAAAAGAAATAAAAACTAGAAATACATTTTTTGATATCATAATTTTTTATTAAAAAAGCAATTTACATATGAATATATACAAGTTGAACTTTTTTTCTATAGGGTAGTCTTATATTCAGGCTTTTAGTTTTTTTCCTAATGGAATATCCAAAGTTTGGGGGGTCGTCTTATAATCAGGGTCGTCTTATAATCGAGCAAATACGGTACATTCCATAAATCGACATAATTAATGACTTTCGGTTTATGGAATGCATGTAATACTATTGGCTTTCTATAAACCGAACTAGAGTCCCCATTCATAAGAATTTCTTATGAATGAGGACTCAATTTCGGTTTATAGAAAGCCAATAGTATTACATGTATTCTATAAGCCAAAAGTCTGTAAACCGAAGGTCGTTCGGTTTATAGACTTTCGGTTTATAGAATACATGTAATTCTATGTATTCTATAAGCCGAAAGTCTATAAACCGAAGGTCGTTCGGTTTATAGACTTTCAGCTTATAGAAGACATAGAATTCTATGTATTCTATAAACCGAAAGTTTATAAACCGAACGACCTTCGGCTTATAGACTTTCGACTTATAGAAAAAGTGTAGTACTTTTGCCTTTCTATGAACCGAACGAGAGCCTCATTCATAAAAATTTCTTATGAATGGGGCTCTGGTTCGGTTTATAGAAAGCCAATAGTATTACACGTATTCCATATGCCTAAAGTCTATAAACCGAACGAGATTCTGTTTATAGACTTTCGGTTTATAGAATAGCAATAGCATTACATGTATTTTATAAACCGAAAGTCTATTAACCGAATGTCGTTCGGTTTATAGACTTTCGGCTTATGGAATACATGTAATACTATTGGCTTTCTTTAAACCGAACTAGAGTCCCCATTCATAATAATTTCTTATGAATGGGGACTCTAGTTCGGTTTATAGAAAGCCAATAGCATTACATGTATTCCATAAGTCGAAAGTCTATAAAACCGAACGACATTCTGTTTATAGACTTTCTTTTTATAGAATAGCAATAGCATTACATGTATTCTATAAAACGAATGTCGTTCGGATTATAGACTTTCGGTTTATGGAATACATGTAATGCTATGGCTATTCTATAAACCGAAATAGAGTCCCCATTCATACGAATAGGTCAATTGACCTATTCCTATGAATGGGGACATTCACACACATTCTACTTCATTTTGCAGCTCTCTAGCCCTTTCCAGGACTTTTTTAGAGGAATTTTGGTGGCCAAAAGTTCGGGTCCCCATTGATTTCGGGGTCAAGTTCGACCATGAACCCGGACTTTTTTCCGAAGTTCGGCCGAACCCTCCGAACCCGAACATCCAGGTGTCTGCTTAACTCTATTCAAGACATATTGTCGATATAAGCTTTGTGGGGCTCTCCTTAGCAGGACAAAAAATTTCAAAAAAGTTTGGGGTATGGGTCTGTAGAGAGGGTTAGAATATGGTTGACCAAAGATGTTGGAGTTATTAATATGTAAAGTGGGTTGAGGGTCTTGAGCAGGACTGACCCGAGATTGTGCGTATGGATTTCAGGTTACCCTCATCTGTCAGAATATGTCCCAATCTGGGGTATCGAATGTGTTCAGGGAAGAGGTTACAAAATATCTGCTCTGAGTAACCTGGCAGGAAATCATTGTTTGATATTAGCGACATAAGTGCCAAGGGATGGGAAATGAGTCCTGGGATGGAGCTCATTTTCCTCCATGCCCGGATTGTGTGCGGCACTGTGGGATGCGAGTGATCAGTAATGATATGCTGATATAGGGATACCCAAGCCATCACTGGGATAGGAGGTTTGATAGTTTCTTGTTCTATGGAAACCCATAGTTTATGGGCTGGGTGCGTCCATTCAACTACTCTAGCTAGTGTGCTAGCATTATAGTATTGTTCTATGTCGGTAGGCCCAGCCCTCCCATTCCTTACGTCTCATAAGGTAGGAATAGCCGAGTCGAGGTGGTTTGTGCTTCCAAATGAAGCTGGATATTAATCGTTTAACGGTTTTGAAAAAGGATTTGGGAACATGGATCGGGAGAGTCTGGATCACATATAAGATCTTAGGTAAAATATTCATTTTAACCGAAGCAGCACTTCCAAATCAAGAATGGAATTTTTTGTCCTATCTTGAAATGTCTTGGTCTATCTCATGTATTAATGGCAGGTAGTCATGGGCATACAGGGAGTTCGGGATAGGGCGAAGGTATATACCCAGGTATTTTAGTCTGACCCATAGTCCACCTGAAAGGGAAGTTTACTTGTGTGGCCATAAGTGCATCTGGTGCAAGGGTAATGTTTAGTGCCTTGGATTTGGACATGTTTATTTTAAATTGGGATAGTAGACTGTAGTCATTTAGCTCCTGAAGGAAATTTGATATAGATATATGTGGTTGGGTTATGGTTAGCAGAAGGTCATCAGCGAAAATGCTGTTGAGAGCTTACATATAATCCGTGAATCAAGTCATTCGCTCGTATCACACAAATGAAGGTCTCTAGGACCAAGATAAATAAGAGCGGTGATAGTAGGCATTCCTGCCTAGTTCCATTTGACAGGGTAAGCTGCTACGAGAGGACTCCATTAACTCTGATTCGTGCTGTGGGTGCAGTGGTGTATCTTGTTTTTTTGCTGCCCTAGGCAGACAAATTTTGGACACCCCCCCTACCAGCGATGCACACCCACGACATGACCCATAACCCACGTTGCACACCAAGGATATGCCCCATCACCCCATTTGCATGCCTCTATCACTCCATTACATACACATTGCCAAAATTATTTGCCCATAATAGTTCCCAGATAATTTGCCCAATAATATGTCATTATCATTTGCCATTAATATGCCCCAGCCAATTTGCCCAATAATATGCAAGTATTATTTGCCATTAATAAGTCACAGTCAATTTCCCCAATAATATGCCGGTATTTGCCATTTAATCAGCCCCTGCCAATTTGCCCAATATCATGCCAGTATAATATGCCATTAATATTCCCCAGCCAATTTGCCCAATAATATGCCAGTGTTATTCTGCCATTTAACGGTAATATGCCCTAGCCAATTTGCCCAATATTAAGCCAGTATTATTTGCCATTTAATATGCCCCTGCCAATTTGCCCAATCATATGTCAGTGTTATTTGCCATTTAATATGCCCCTGCCAATTTGCCCAATAATATGCCAGTGTTATTTGCCATTTACTATGCCCCTGCCAATTTGCCCAATAATATGCCAGTGTTATTTGCCATTTAATATTCCCCTGCCAATTTGCCCAATATGCCAGTGTTATTTGCCATTTAATATGCCCCAGCCAATTTGCCCAATAATACGCCAGTGTTATTTGCCATTTAAAATGCTCCTGCCAATTTTCCCATTAATATGCCAGTGATATTTGCCATTTAATATGCCCATGCCAATTTGCCCAATAATATGCCGGTGTTGTAGCGGATGGCACCAGGCAACCCTACAAAAATACTGTATAAAGCTGCATCCGTGTATCTGCTGTATTTTCTGTGTATTAAAAAGAATGGTATTTCTCTGATTGTTCGGTAGTTTCATTCCCTTAGTTTATTCGAATGAAACTACCGAACAACCAGACCTCCCCTGTGTGAAGTGTGTCCTCAATTACCCGTTGCAACATTGTTGCGAACGGGTAATTGAACAGTAAGTAGCCGTCCTTTGTTCTCGGGGGTGGCCGCTGTCACGAAGTGAATTCTGACAGTCTGCCTGACTGGGGTTCTTGGAGGGGCCTGAGGGCCAAACACCTCCCTATAGATTATGGACCCTGTCTGTAATGTGTTTAAGCCTTCCATTGTTTAGTTATGTCAGCCACCCAGTCTGACTACCTTGCTTCTGGCTCCAGATTAAAATGGCTAGATACTGCTTTACTGTTGATGTGTTTAAGTTTTCTATTGTTTAATCAAGTGTTATCTGATTGCAGTTTGGTGTATATAAGTCTGTGTTGTTTGTCAAATAAAGGAGTTCAATCTTGCTGAAAAAGGCTTGGCAGTTATGCTCCTGAAACTGTGTGTCGTCCAGTTATTGGGATTGCTGTTGGGATATTGCTGTATTTGACCTGCTGGAAACCCTGCCTTTGGATTTACTATTTACTTGTTCCTGAGTCTCACTTGGATTATAAGCGGAGATAACCTGGGTAATATTGCATCTCCGCTACATTGGTTGGCAGCGCTGGGATCCAGACTCACAGAGGAACAAGCCTAAATGGAGTACGGATGGAGATTGATTTTGCCACACTAAAACGCTCCACGCTAAAAGACCTTCTGGAGGCAAAGGGTATACAAGCCAGCAATAAGACAAAAGCGGCACTTATCACTGAACTGATGGCGGAGTACCGAATGGAAGGCGATTCGGTTCCCGAACAGGGGAATTCGGGAGAAACACCGGAACAAAGGGAGTTCCAGAGGCAGGTACAATTTCGGCTGTCTTTCTATGGGGAACACCCTCCAACAGAGATTGTTTCCAAAACAATAACGGAGGTCCAGGAATTTATACTGAGGAGTCAAACAGCGGCCCCAGAACGCAGCTCTGCAGTAAATATGCCACATGAAGGTAAGCCGAAAATACCGTACCAGGCTTTTAAAACATATGTGGAGGCAGAGGAAGATATAGACGCTTTCCTGCAAGATTTCGAGAGACTGTGTGCACTGCATAGAATCAGCACAGAGGACTGGGTACCTATTTTGGCAGGGAGGTTAACTGGGAGGGCAGCTGAGGCATATCGGACTGTACCGAATGATGAAATACGGAATTACCACAAAGTGAAAGAAATTATATTGGCCAGGTATGCTATAACACCAGAAGCATACCGGCGGAGATTCAGGGATTTAAAGAAGGTGGAGAAAGACTCACATGCTGAGTGGGCATGCAGACTGCAACGAGCAGTCTTGGGGTGGGTGCAAGCGAGCAAGGCACGGTCTATGGAGGATGTATTGCAAATGGTACTGCTGGAGCAATTTTATGAAGATGTAACCAGCGAGGTACAGGAGTGGGTAAGAGACAGAAACCCTACCTCCCTTACCGAAGCAGCCAGGAAGGCGGACGAGTACCTGGATGCACGCAGGCAGCAAAAACCTGCAGCTCCAAAAGAACCTTTTAAAACCTGTGGGGGAAATAACTACACGCCAGCTCTACCAAGGTCACTGCCACCACCACCACCACCCGCTGCACAGCCACGTTTCCGCCAGCCCACGTCGGGCCCTTGCCACCACTGCCAGAAGTGGGGACATTATAAAAGGGAATGCCCCCAGCTGCGGGACCGTTCCACCTGGATTCGACCCGGTCCGCCACCACCACCGAGAGCCGCCGCAGCCCATCACTACCAGGACATCGTGGCCACACCGTATTGGTTCAGCAGTTCCCATCACAACAGTAGAGCAGTGGGAGGTACTGCACGAGGCAGATCCCGTCCAGGCTAACGCAGACAACCGCCAGCATCACAGGCAGACCGTGTATCTGGAGGGTAAAGCGGTTCAGGGGCTACGTGACTCAGGAGCCACCATCACCCTGGTAAAAAGTCACCTGGTCTCAGACCAAGCTAAACTTAATAAGACTGTGGCCGTCAGGGTAGCCGGGGGAGCAGTATACCGGCTACCCACAGCAAGGGTACATTTGCATTGGGGAGCGGGGGCAGGGCATGTGGGGTTGATGCCGCAGTTACCGGCGGAGGTTTTATTGGGGAACGATCTGGGGAGGCTCACATCTGCTTTTGAGCCCCAGACACCCACCACAGGAGAAGCTCACCCTGTGGTCACTCGACAACAGGCCCGCACCCAGGACTACAACACACTCCCGGAGGTTCAGGTAAGAGATCCTTCCCCTTCCCCTGACTGTGTCCCCTGGACCCCTCCTAACGAATTTGCAGCTGAGGTAGTGACTGACCCCACCTTGCAGGTGTATAGGGACAAGGTGACAGCAGACACGCCTGGGGGGGAGGGCGAAAGGTTTATTTGGGACAACCAGCTGTTATATCGGGAGACGGATAAGCAGGTATCCGGGTCAGACCCGATTGTGATGAGGCAGTTAGTGGTACCTCAGCGGTACCGGGCGGAGTTACTACGGATAGCCCATGACATTCCGCTATCTGGACATTTAGGGGTCAGCAGGACCCGATACAGGTTAACCCAAAGTTTCTTTTGGCCGGGAATTAGCCAGGAGGTGCGCAGGTATTGCAACACGTGCGATACCTGTCAAAGGGTGGGGAAAAGGGGGGACCGGCGCAAGGCCAAGTTACATCCCCTCCCCATAATCGAGGAACCCTTTAGCAGGGTAGCAGTTGACCTAATAGGACCCCTCAACAAAGCAAGCCCGTCAGGTAAAAGATTTATCCTGACAGTAGTAGATTATGCCACCAGATATCCAGAGGCGGTGGCCCTGACGAATATACAGGCTGAGACAGTAGCCGAAGCCCTGATGAAGATATTCTCCCGGGTGGGACTCCCCAGGGAGATTGTCTCCGATCAGGGCACCCAGTTCACCGCCGAAGTCACGCAGCGCCTCTGGAAGTTTTGTGACATTAAGCCGGTCATTAGTTCCCCTTACCACCCCCAGACGAATGGGCTCTGCGAACGTTTCAACAGTACATTGAAACAAATGCTCCGAACCTTCGCAGAGACCCACAAGGACTGGGAGAAGTTCCTGCCACACCTCCTCTTTGCTTACCGGGAGGTGCCGCAGGAATCCACTGGGTTCTCCCCATTTGAACTATTGTTTGGCCGCAGGGTACGAGGGCCTTTAGATTTGATCAGAGAGCATTGGGAGGGAGAACGGAGCACTGACGGCACCCCCATCATACCCTATGTGTTGGCATTCCGAGACCGCCTTGAGGCCTTAACTCAGACGGTACGCGAGAATTTGCAGGCGGCTCAGACACGCCAACGCACATGGTATGATCGGGGCGCCAGGGACCGTAGCTTTCAGGTCGGGCAGAAGGTGTTAATCTTAAAACCTGTCCGACACGATAAGCTGCAGGCCGCCTGGCAGGGCCCTTATAAGGTGGTGGAACAACGGTGTGACACCACTTATATAATCGGCTCGTGCGTTGGTACTGGGGGGCGACGCATGCTCCATGTGAACATGATGAAGCCCTACCAGGAGCGCTCGGAGGAAGTGACCGCTATATGTGCGCCTAACTCCGAGGAGTTTGACAGTTTACCTCTCCCGGATCTGCTGGGAGAGGGTCAGTTATCCGGGGACTTAGGGGAAGTCACCCTGGGGGATCGGTTGAGCCCACAGGAGCGGAGCGAGGTACAACAGCTGTTGAGGGAGAAGCAGGATATCTTCTCTAATGTACCTGGTTACACTCCTCTGGCCACTCACCGAGTAGACACCCCAGGGCAACTTCCCATGCGTCAGACCCCGTACCGCATCCCAGAAGCGGTACGGGCGAACATGCGCAAGGAGATAGATGAGATGCTCCAGCTGGGGGTGATTGAGCCCTCTGACAGCCCCTGGGCATCTCCGGTAGTGCTAGTGCCAAAGCGGGACGGCACGAACCGGTTCTGTGTAGACTACCGGAGATTAAATGAGAAGACGGTATCGGACGCCTATCCTATGCCCAGGATAGACGAACTCCTGGATCGGATGGCGAGGGGGCACTATCTCACCACAATTGACTTGTGTAAAGGGTATTGGCAAATACCCTTGGCACAAGACGCCATCCCTAAGTCGGCCTTTGTCACCCCATTCGGCTACCAATTTAAGGTCATGCCGTTTGGGATGAAAAACGCCCCGGCTACTTTTCAGCGGATGGTGGACCGCCTCCTAGATGGGTTCCAGGATTATACCTGCGCATACCTCGACGATATTGCCATTTTCAGCAATACCTGGCAGGAACACCTGACCCATATAGGAGCGGTCCTAGACAGGATTAGGGCCGCTGGTTTAACGCTGAAACCAGCCAAATGCAGCATAGGAATGGCTGAAGTACAGTACCTAGGTCATCGGGAAGGATGTGGCAAGCAAAAGCCGGAACCAGCCAAAGTAGAGGCTGTAGCTCAATGGCCCACCCCTAGGACTAAGACCCAGGTGTTAGCGTTCTTAGGAACGGCCGGATACTACCGGAAATTTGTCCCGAATTACAGTGCCCTGGCCAAACCTCTCACCGACTTGACACGTAAAAACCTACCCCGCCAAGTAACCTGGACCCCGGAGTGTGAACAGGCATTTCAGTTGTTAAAAGATGCATTGACAAATGCCCCTGTCTTGGCAGCTCCCAATCCAACTAAACGTTTTCTTGTCCACACAGACGCTTCTATGTTTGGATTGGGAGCAGTATTAAGCCAAGTCGGGGCCGATGGCGGAGAACATCCCGTGGCTTACATCAGCCGGAAACTGTTACCTCGAGAAGTAAGCTACGCCGCCATCGAGAAAGAATGCCTGGCTGTGGTGTGGGCCCTGAAGAAATTACAGCCATATTTGTACGGACAAGCTTTTTCCCTGCTCACGGATCACAACCCGTTAGTATGGCTAAACCGGGTGGCTGGGGACAATGCCCGGCTGCTGCGCTGGAGTCTGGCGCTGCAGCCCTTTGACTTTAATATCCAGTACCGCCCGGGTAAACAGAATGGAAATGCTGATGGGTTGTCTCGGCAAACGGACCTAGAGAAATGATCCGTGAGCCTCCCCGGACATCCCCAAGCCGATCCGTGTTGGATCAGACTGTGTATGCCGGCTTGTGGGCAAGGGGGAGCAGTGTAGTGGATGGCACCAGGCAACCCTACAAAAATACTGTATAAAGCTGCATCCGTGTATCTGCTGTATTTTCTGTGTATTAAAAAGAATGGTATTTCTCTGATTGTTCGGTAGTTTCATTCCCTTAGTTTATTCGAATGAAACTACCGAACAACCAGACCTCCCCTGTGTGAAGTGTGTCCTCAATTACCCGTTGCAACATTGTTGCGAACGGGTAATTGAACAGTAAGTAGCCGTCCTTTGTCCTCGGGGGTGGCCGCTGTCACGAAGTGAATTCTGACAGTCTGCCTGACTGGGGTTCTTGGAGGGGCCTGAGGGCCAAACACCTCCCTATAGATTATGGACCCTGTCTGTAATGTGTTTAAGCCTTCCATTGTTTAGTTATGTCAGCCACCCAGTCTGACTACCTTGCTTCTGGCTCCAGATTAAAGTGGCTAGATACTGCTTTACTGGTGATGTGTTTACGTTTTCTATTGTTTAATCAAGTGTTATCTGATTGCAGTTTGGTGTATATAAGTCTGTGTTGTTTGTCAAATAAAGGAGTTCAATCTTGCTGTAAAAGGCTTGTCAGTTATGCTCCTGAAACTGTGTGTCGTCCAGTTATTGGGATTGCTGTTGGGATATTGCTGTATTTGACCTGCTGGAAACCCTGCCTTTGGATTTACTATTTACTTGTTCCTGAGTCTCACTTGGATTATAAGCGGAGATAACCTGGGTAATATTGCATCTCCGCTACAGGTGTTATTTGGCATTTTATATCCCGCAGCCAATTTGCCCATTAATATGCCAGTGATATTTGCCATTTAATATGCCCCTGCCAATTTGCCCAATAATATGCCAGTGTTATTTGCCATTTAATATGCCCCTGCCAATTTGCCCAATAATATGCCAGTGTTATTTGCCATTTAATATGCCCCTGCCAATTTGCCCAATAATATGCCAGTGTTATTTGCCATTTAATATGCCCCTGCCAATTTGCCCGATAATATGCCAGTGTTATTTGCCATTTAATATGCCCCTGCCAATTTTCCCGATAATATGCCAGTGTTATTTGCCATTTAATATGCCCCTGCCAATTTTCCCAATACTATGCCAGTGTTTTTTGCCATTTAATATGCCCCTGACAATTTGCCCAATAATACGCCAGTGTTATTTGCCATTTAATTTGCCACTGCCAATTTGCCCAATAATATGTTAGTGTTATTTGCCATTAATAAGCCCCAGCCAATTTGCCCGATAATATGCCAGTGTTATTTGCCATTTAATATGCCCCTGCCAATTTGCCCAATAATATGCCAGTGTTATTTGCCATTTAATATGCCCCTGCCAATTTGCCCAATAATATGCCGATGTTATTTGGCATTTTATATCCCGCAGCTAATTTGCCCAATAATGTGCCAGTGTTATTTGCCATTTAATATTCCCCGGCCAATTTGCCCAATATGCCAGTGTTATTTGCCATTTAATATGCCACTGCCAATTTGCCCAATAATACGCCAGTGTTATTTGCCATTTAATATGCCCCTGCCAATTTGCCCAATAATATGTTAGTGTTATTTGCCATAATTAATCCCCAGCCAATTTGCCCGATAATATGCCAGTGTTATTTGCCATTTAATATGCCCCTGCCAATTTGCCCGATAATATGCCAGTGTTATTTGCCATTTAATATGCCCCTGCCAATTTGCCCAATAATATGCCAGTGTTATTTGCCATTTAATATGCCCCTGCCAATTTGCCCAATAATATGCCAGTGATATTTGCCATTTAATATTCCCCAGACAATTTGCCCAATAATATTCCAGTGTTATTTGCCATTTAATATTCCCCTGCTAATTTGCCCAGATAATATGCCAGTGTTATTTGTCATTTATTAAGCCCCAGCCAATTTCCCCAAATCCCCCCATTTCTCCAGCACTTACCTTTTTCCCTGGTGGCAGGCAGCATGGTCTCCTTCATGCTGCCTGTTCGGCTCCCAGGCGGTTTTGCCGACAGGTCTTCCGATCCCCTCTCACCTCCGTCTCTGCCTGCAAGCGCGGGCTTTTTTTTTTTAAAAGGGGCGGATTATTTTTTTTTAATGTTTTTTATTTTTTTTCAGTGCTGGGGGGATGCTGCCGCCCACGGCACGACCGCCGGGACTTTTATGACGAAGACAGAAGTACCCAGCTTCTTCATAGAAGTCCTGGCGGTCGTGCCTGGCCGCAGCAGGGGGAGTCTGGACTCATCGCGCAGACATCCCCTGCTGTTAGAGAGGGGGATCCAGGTTCCCTGCAGCTCTTCGGGGGACCTGGATCCCAGTCTTATAGTCTGACCTCAATTTGAGGTCAGATTATAAGACGACCTTCTTTGATTATAAGAATTTTTTTTCTGCAAAAAACCTTGTCTTATAATCGAGCAAATACGGTAGATGAGAGAAGGATATATATAGGAAAAAAAGGGAAGAAAGATAATAACAGAAAATAGGATGATATAATATAAAAATATATAAATGCTGAATATATACATACAACATTTAATTATAATATAAAAACACATAGTAGGCAGAATGTATAAAATACTGTAATAAAAAATGTTTATACAGAGTGGTGTAAAGTGAAGAAACCTGACGTGTTTCTCTTAAAGAAGCTTCCTCAGAGGTCCAAAAGAACATCACTTTATAGAGGAGATGTGTGCAATGAAAGCAAGCACAATGGATGGTATTTGATCGAGTAATGAAATGATTGGATATTTTGTGATGTCGTGGAACTTGTATCTATTAAGTTGTCAAATAGAGATGTTTTCTCTTATCCACACTGCAAGGAGATTTGTGGAGCAAGTGCTTGAATACAATGGTGACCTTAAAGCAATGAATAAGCTTAAGGCAATAACCGTGTCAAAAACAGTGACCTCTTGTGCTTCTTTTCTTCGCTTTTAGTTTGTGTTAATTTCAGTGGAAACTTCTTTCACTTACAAGCACTCAGCACATTAGTTTTTTTATTAAAACCCAAAATATATATCTTGCAAAAACGAGCAAAAAAATATATATTTATACAGTATGCATCTTATATATCATACAGTAACACACATTTCCATGTTTGTGCTGCTTTACTTCAAACCAATACACACATTTCCGTTTTTTTTTCTTTCTCTTGATTTAGCACTATTTTAAGACACTAATATCGAGTATAAATAATAGGTTTTGAGACAGAAGAGCACAGAAAGGGGAAAGGAAAAGAAGAAACTTGAAATGTTTGTTATAGCATGATATAATTAATTTCTCCTTCCTCTCTGGAATTAGCATTATTGTAAGATACAAATCTTTAATATTAGTAATACTTGAAATATAGGAGCACAAAAATGGAAATGTGTGGTATTTTTTTATTTTTTTACCACTATTGTAAGATTCTAATATTGAGTATAACTAATATGTTTTGATATAGAATAGCACAAAAAAATGTAAATGTGTGTCTGAATTCCCAAAATGATGTTTCTACTTATGTTGAGTTTAAATTTAGAACTTAAAGGAAATTTTTTTTTTTTTTTTTTTTCCTTTGAACTCAGAGGTCTCTTCAGTTGCAGATCCAAGCCGCTTTTGTGATACACTCATCATGGTTCAACTTATAATACAGAAGCTAAACATTTTCATATCTAACAAAGGTATATCATATACTAACCCCTTATATTTACATCGGTATTTATAATATTTTATAGTTACCTACTTATATAGGAGATTGTGATCAAGAGACAAGCTGCCTACCAGATCTATTTTATACTTTTCCAAAGGTTCACCTTTACTGATTTCAAATTATGTCTATAAATCTTCCCAGGGTTGGTAACTTTAACTTCATTTTATCTATATATATATGTATCACGAGTATAACTTACCCTGGGGGTCTCTAAAGCAGGTATATCTTAAGGCTTCCCTTTTATCTTAAGCTTTCTTTATATCTTATTTCTCCTTATTTTATTTACATCCTCATACGTCCTTGGGTTAGTATTTAGGCTTCCAGCTTATGTACAAATTGGACGACAATAAACAAACAAAGAAGGCGACACTCTTGGGGGGGGGGGGGGAGGGTGTTCTTGAATCATCAGTTAGCGTATCTAATTTCCATAATTTCCCTGGACCTCAACTTCTCTATCCATATATCCCACTCAATGACATCCTTTTTAAGTTCTTTTAGTTGTTTTAATCTGCACCTTTCCATCTTCCATTGGAATGTCAATTGGGGGAGAATCGTTGCCCAAGATACATGGAGACTAGACCTCCAGTTTCTGGCTATAGCTGTTAATGTACTTAGTATTATGTGGATAATTATTGTTCTCTGTATTTTAGTCATAACTGGCCAATTCATACATAGGAGAAGTGTGGCAGGATCTAAATCCAAAAGAATACCAGTTAAACGTTGGATTTTATATCTTATCTCCTGCCATAGTGGGCAGATTAGTTCACATTGCCACCAAATGTGTAGGTAATTACCCTGTTTTTTTCCGCATCTCCAGCAAATCGGGGAGGCGTTTAAGTACATCTTTGCCATTTTACTTGGCACCAAATACAATCTGTTCAGCATCCTATAATATGTTTCAGTTAAAGACAAACAATGGATTGAGCTGTTGATATTACCTATCGCTTGACTCCATTCCCTTGTTGTTATATCTTTCCCTAAATCATTTCTCCAATGTTTCAGGGCCGATATTTCTTTCGGATGTTCCGAGAGTTGTATCAGTGCCAAGCAATCTCTCAACCTCCTTACTTTGCCGTCTTTTATAAACAGTAGATTTAATATCCTCCCAATTTCTGTTGATGTTTTAATTCTTTTACTGTTAAGGAAACCTTTAATTCTAAGGTAGTTAAAAGTCTGTTTTTTTGAGATCCCTGCTTGTTGTTGCAATTGGGTGAACGTCTTTATCTTATCTCCCTCATAAAGATCTCCTATTTTAATAATTCCTCCTTGCTTCCATTCGGTCAGATCTAAATACTTTATTTCGGTTTCGAGCACTTTTAATGAGGCTTCATCTATAACTTTATTTTTGAAGCCTTTTCTGGATCTTAAGTTATCCCACTCTTTGACTAGATTCTTTAATACCAAGCATGTTTTTACCTGTAGGTTGGCATTTGTAGCCCATATCAGGGTTGTCAGGTCTTTTCCCTTAATTAGTTTTGATTCTAGTTGATACCATCCTTCCTGTATCTTCTCCTCGGATTGTGTATTCACTATGTGTCTCAGCATATTTGCCCTATAGTAGTCCAAGATAATAGGCATAGCAACTCCCCCCTTCAATTTAGTTCTTCCCAGAACCTCTAAAGACATCCTGGGCCTTCTACCTTGCCATACAAAATTTGAAAATGCCCTTTGTACCATTTTAAGCCAATATATTGGAATCATTAGGGGTATTAGTCTAAATAAGTATAACCATTTAGGTAATATGTAAGCCTTAATGGTGTTGATGCGTCCCATCCATGATATTTCACTATATTTCAATCTCTTAAGGGTACTATTCATATCTCTAATTAAAGGTAGAAAATTAGTTTCTATTATTTTACCTGGGTCGGGACATAACTTTATTCCCAAATATTCTATTTCCCCATGGGACCAAATGAAATCATATTTTTTTTCCAGATACCCAAGTTCCCCCACCTCTATCCCAATCGCCATAGCAACCGTTTTGTTGATATTCAGTTTATAATTAGAGATTTCACTATATTCCTCAATTAAGCGGAGAACCGATTCCAGTGAGTTATCAGGGTCTTCTAACGTCAAAAGTAGATCGTCCGCATATAAGCTTATTTTTTGCTCTATATTCTCCCTACGGCAGCCCTTTATTGCCTGGTCATCTCTTATTCTCTTTGCTAATGGCTCCAAGGCTAGGGCATAGAGGAGGGGGGACAAAGGGCATCCCTGCCTCGTTCCGTTGGATATACGGAACCAGTTCGAGGAAATTCCCGGCCCTATCGTTCTAGCTGAGGGGTTAGTATAGAGCAGCATAACTGCTTCCAAGAATCTTCCCATAAATCCGAAAGCTCTTAGACTTTTTTCCATATACCCCCATCCTACTCTATCAAATGCTTTCTCTGCATCTAAAGATGGCAGCAGGATGGGGGTCCTTGTCTCCTGAGCCGAGTCCAGAATATCTATAACTTTCCTCAAATTATCTTCTGAGGTCCTGCCCATAATGAAACCAGTCTGATCTCTATGTATCAGACTTGACATCATCCCTGATAGTCTACGAGCCAAGATTGACGAGTATATTTTTAAGTCTACATTTAGTAAAGCAATCGGACGATAATTTGTTACATTCTGGGCATCCTTTCCCTGTTTATATATTGGAGCTATGTTCGCTCTGAGCATTTCTTCTGGAATTTTAGACTTATTAATACAGCTATTAAATGTCCGAGTCAGGGGGGTTATCAGATTACTTCTCATTGCTCTATAAAAAGTATTCCCGAAGCCATCAGGGCCCGGGGCTTTATTTTGTTTCAATCTTGCAATCGCTTCTCCTACCTCTTTCTCCAATAATGGAACATTCAGCTGTGTCCTTTGCAGTTCTGTAATCTTTGGTAGGTTAGTGACCGAAAGGAAGTTATCTATTTGATCTTCTAGATGTTGTTTTGGTAAATTATATAATTTCCCATAAAAATCATTAAAAGCTAACCCTATCTCTTCCGGTGTCATCTTTACTTCGTTATTGTATTTAATACTATTTATACGTTTCTTAATCTGTTTCCCTTTAACCTTATTTGTAAGCAGTTTATTTGCCTTATTTCCTTTGTAATAATAGGAAGCTTTTAAATACTCCAAATTTTTATTTATTTCTTCCATCTGAAGATCTTTTATTTTTCCTTTTATATCACTAATAAGCTTGGTATTCTCTCTAGTTGGTGATAATTTGTTTTGCTTGACTATTTCATAATACTTTATATATAGTTGTGACAGCCCTTCCCCTTTCTTCTTACGTTCTTCCGCTTCGATTTTTATGAGGTAGCCCCGCATTGTGGCTTTAAAAGCACACCACACTGTGGAGTCTTCTACCTCTTCTGTATAATTTTCCTTAAAGAAGACATCTATCATTTTTTCAAGCTTTTGTAAATTCGTTTTCTTATTTAGTATATGTTCTTTTATTCGCCATGTCAGGGGGTGCCCTTTTAATTTATTATCCTTCAGGGTCAATACTATACTATTATGATCTGACCATAAAGTGTCTTTTATTTCAATTTTATGTACTCTATTTATAAGTTGTAGGCCTCCCAGGACCATATCAATTCTTGAATAAGAGCAAAAAGCTCCCGAATAACATGTATATCCCCTCTCTTCTGGATGAAATAGTCTCCATATATCCGAAAGGCCCGACTTCTCGTTTAGTTTTTGGAATTGAGATGCTAAATATTTCAATCTTTTATCTACTTGTTTCCCTCTCTGATTCTTTTTGTCTAATTCCACATTTAATATACAATTGAAATCTCCAGCACAAATCACGATCCCTTGTTTTATCTTATCTAATTTCCTAAGCAACTTACTCCAGAAACGCATCTGGAGAGTATTGGGGGCATAAAGATTCACCAAGGTATAGATGGTTCCCTCCATCCTACATACCAGGATTATGTAACGTGCCTCCTCATCCACTTCCTGGTGAATGATCTCCACCTCCAGATCTAGACTAAAACAAATTGTCACACCACGTTTTTTTTTCCCCTCTAAATTTGCCGAAATGACTAATGGGTATCTATTTTTTATAAAGTCAATCCCATCCCCCTTCCTCCAATGCGTTTCCTGCAGCAGAGCCACATTTATTTTTTCCTCTTGGAGCATCTTAATGAGAACAGATCTTTTGTAGTTTGTGTTAAGGCCCTGGGTATTCAATGATACAATCTTAATCCCCCTCATCCCTCCTCTCCTTCCTCCCTCACCCCCCATGGTCGCCAGACAGACATAAAAACAACAAACAACATAAAAGTATTCCCTATAATTATCGAAATACTATTCTTTCTCCGGTGGGTCCCGCACCCCCGGTTGAGAATTTGCTGGGCCCCGCCCTGCGCTTCTCTTTCCTCTGTGTCCTTCCCCACTTTACCCTCGAACACCATATTGCTCTATCCATAGAGCTCACTAGAGAGATACAGGGGTGATTTAATCTTCAATCTTATCCCTTCCCGATACCCAGCTGAAAAATCATTTCTCACTGCCGCTATAACCCTGTTTCTTTTCCCCCTTTCTCCCACTATTCCCATTTCCCCCTCTCTGCCATCCTCTGTTTACGACATCTTCATTTGGTATGGCATTATCTATCCTCCATTGACCTTTCCTCCTTCCCCCAAAGGACAAAAGAAGAGAAGAAAAAAAAAAAAAAAAAAAAAAAAAACCAATCAAAATGTGGTGAGAGTGTAAATATTCCAATATCAATTGAGTAATGCCTAGTGTAATGTGATTGTGATATGAGTGTGTGTGAAAGCAAGTGAGAGAGAAAAAAAAAAAAAAAAGGGGGATTCCCTAAACTAATTGAAATGGTGACAGTGTAGATAATATCAATATCGATAACTATTAAGTAGTGGCTAGTGTAATGTAATTGTGATGTGAGTGTGTGTGAAAGCGAGTGAGAGAGGGAAAGAAAAAAAAAAAAAAAACAATCAAAATGTGGTGAGAGTGTAAATATTCCAATATCAATTGAGTAATGCCTAGTGTAATGTGATTGTGATATGAGTGTGTGTGAAAGCAAGTGAGAGAGAAAAAAAAAAAAAAAATAAAAAAAAAAGGGGGATTCCCTAAACTAATTGAAATGGTGACAGTGTAGATAATATCAATATCGATAACTATTAAGTAGTGGCTAGTGTAATGTAATTGTGATGTGAGTGTGTGTGAAAGCGAGTGAGAGAGGGGAAGAAAAAAAAAAAAAAAAAAAAAAAACTTAAAGGAAATTTATTATTATTACTTTACCAATTATCTTTCCCATTTATTTGATTGTATATTTTTTTGTAGGTTGATTTTCTTCAATTCTCCTATTTAGCTCATATATATGTGTAAGCATTTCATCTAATTTGATTTTTGCTAGATTTTTATAAATGTTCATTAATGTCCCTGTATGTTTATTAAGGCCAACCCTTTGTGAGTGAGAGTAGCTATTTTTTGCCATTGGTCTTTGGAGAGGGAAATGTTGAGTCGGGATCTTTTTTGACCATTTGTAATTGTGCAAAAAAGATTCAGGTCAAAGTTCGAAAAAGTGTTTTTTTTCTGTGCATTTTTTCGTCATATTTGTTGATTTTTTTTTTTACATCATATGATAAAAATAATGGTACAAAATATTTACCAGATGGTATAAATTGCATTCAGTTCTGCACTTTCTGTATCCTAAAACCTCAGACCGCTGTTGGAGGTGTCTGGTTCATAAGGGAGATTTTATTCCCATATGGTGGACGCGCCCATAGATCATCCCATTTTGGGAGGCGGTGGTAAACACAATTAGACAAATCAATAACTCTCACCTTCATTTTACCACGGAGGCGGTCTCCCCCCCCCCCCCCCCCCAACCCCTAATTTCTTCATCTTCTTTTTACTGCTCACCTGGAAGGTTTAACGAATACTTTTCTTTGAGGTTGGTAAACAGGACATATAATTGTCCCTCCAGAATACTATATATGGTATACGTGCGCACCACTGAAGAAATCAGTGTGCCTGACCATTCTACTGCCTAATATTTGCTGGTAATTTATTGTATGTTCCTTATGGAGACCTCAAACATTTGTACACTGTATTGTACAGATCTCCTTAACGTCTTCTCTTTTCTGTATGTTTACTCCTAACTAAATAAAAATAAATTAAACAATTAAAATAACAAAACAAAAAAAGGTCATATCAATGTTTCAATGCATTTCTGTTTTGTGGAAGTTATATGGCGATAACCGAAATTAGTGTTCTTTGGTTTCCTGACCATTTTCTCCTACAGTGACCTTTTGACCCCAACCGTAAATCTAAACCATGTACTAACCTTAATTCTAACTGTAACCCATCTGTAACACTAACCCTAATTGTACCCCTAACCCTAGATTCTAGGATTTGCCTTTAGTAGCAGACAAGCTACAGTAACAGAACAACGGGATTGATTTGTTATCACTTCCGTAACTCTGGCTGTATACAAGACAGCGTCATATTGGAAGAGCATGCTGGTAATGACAAGCTGGATGTTTAGCGTTGGTGGTGATCAGACTAAATCTTGTGGCCTAACACACTGGGGGATTTTTGCTCAACTGAATTATAGGAGAGATGAGATAAACTGAACATTTAATCTCACTGGATTAACAGCCTGAATTTATTTAATATTTCCGAGGATTTTTGTTTCCTTCTAGGAACTCAAGAACTTTAGAGCCACCCGTGTCTTCTCCCATATAGTTAGCCCTCCCTCTCCTCTGGGAAGAAAACGTAGTCTGGACCAGTGGCGGATCCAGGGGGGGGGGGGGGGGCAACGGGGCAATTGCCCCCCCTGAGAAGAGAGAAAAAAAATAAAATAAAAGACACTTTAAAAAAAAAAAAAAAAACGCGCTTGCAGGCAGAGACTGAGGTGAGAAGGGATCGGAAGATCCCCTTCACCTTCTCTGCCTGCCGGCAGGCTGCACGAGGTGCCGAACAGGCAGCACTGAGAAACCTCCGTGCTGCCTGTTCGGCTCCCCGTGCAGTGTGCCGACACGGAAGTGCCGACAGGTCACGTGACCGGCGGGCTGATGTCATAAGCGCGCCAGGTCACGTGACCTGTCGGCACAACCATCTGTGAGACGAACAGGCAGCATGGAGAAGACCATGCTGCCTGCCACTAGCCACCAGGGAAAGGTAAGTGCTGGGGAGATGGGGGGAATGTACTGGGGAAAGAGGCAGGGGCTTATTAAATGATAGGAAACACTGGCATATTACTGGGCAAATTGGCTGGGGATATTAAATGGCAAATAACTGGCATATTACTGGGCAAATTGGCTGGGGATATTAAATGGCAAATAACTGGCATATTACTGGGCAAATTGGCAGGGGATATTAAATGGCAAATAACTGGCATATTACTGGGCAAATTGGCAGGGGATATTAAATGGCAAATAACTGGCATATTACTGGGCAAATTGGCAGGGGATATTAAATGGCAAATAACTGGCATATTACTGGGCAAATTGGCTGGGGATATTAAATGGCAAATAACTGGCATATTACTGGGCAAATTGGCTGGGGATATTAAATGGCAAATAACTGGCATATTACTGGGCAAATTGGCTGGGGATATTAAATGGCAAATAACTGGCATATTACTGGGCAAATTGGCTGGGGATATTGAATGGCAAATAACTGGCATATTACTGGCCAAATTGGCTGGGGATATTAAATGGCAAATAACTGGCATATTACTGGGCAAATTGGCAGGGGATATTAAATGGCAAATAACTGGCATATTACTGGGCAAATTGGCAGGGGATATTAAATGGCAAATAACACTGGAATATTATTGGACAAATTGGCTGGGGCATATTAAATGGCAACTAACACAGGCATATTATTGAGCAAATTGGCAGGGGCATATTAAATGGCAAATAACACTGGCATATTATTGGGAAAATTGGTAGGGGCATATTAAATGGCAAATAACACTGGAATATTATTGGGCAAATTGGCTGGGGCATATTAAATGGAAAATAACACTGGAATATTATTGGGCAAATTGGCTGGGGCATATTAAATGGCAAATAACACTGGAATATTATTGGGCAAATTGGCTGGGGCATATTAAATGCCAACTAAAACTGGCATATTATTGGGCAAATTGGCTGAGAGAGCCATACATGGGAAGGGAGAAGAGAGAGACATAAATGGGATGGTAGAGGAGAGACAGACAGACATGGTTTCGCAGAGGAGAGACAGACAAATATGGGATGGCAGAGGAGAGACAGACAGATATGGGAAGGGAGAGGAGAGAGACATAAATAGGAAGTCAGAAGAGAGAGACATAAATGGGATGGTAGAGGAGAGACAGAGAGATGGGAAATGAGAGAAGAGACAGATGGACATGGGAAAGAAGAGGATACATAGACGGACATGGGAAGGAAGAGGAGAGAAACGGGCATGGAAGGAAGAGAGACAGAGGGACACGGGGAGTGAGAGGAGTGCGACAGACATGGGAAGGGAGAGGAGCGTGACAGAAGGACATGAGAGAGAGGAAAAGACAGACGGACATGGGAGAGAGGATAAGACAGACGGACAAGGGAGAGAGGAAAAGACAGACGGACATGTGCCCCTCCCGAGATCAGACTCTGGATCCGCCCGTGGTCTGGACTGATGGCAACCAAGACTTGTTGTCTGCCCACCCTCTTAACTATGCATTGTGCAGGGACAAACTTGGTGAGTTTCTCCAGCTATAACATAATACATTGTTACATCTTTGAAGATTTCAGCAGGTAATACTCTTGTTACAGAATACTCTTGTTCATCTCAACTCACCTTTAGATATATCTTTGAATATAAATAACTGATTTTTACATTTATATTATCATATTGCATTTTCTTATATTCCTTTCCTACTTGCCTTCTGGCACAATGATGTGGGATCTCTTAACCCCTTGAGAGACTTATTTTCCCTAATTTGTACCTTTGGGAAAAGATCTAGAACAAATATTTTGGAGTTTGTTTTATTGTAATTTCTGTCTTCTTATTTAAAATAATGACGCAAATTATATATTTATATCAAGCATTTAGTTTTTGTAAGGACAAATGTTTTGTGATAACTTAATGATAACACAAGATAAACCAGTAAAATAAGGATTATAATAAAAAAGTGTATTTTGTTTCCATTTCTACTGATAAACCATCCATTAATTAAATAACAACAGAACACTGTACTTCAATTTGCTGCAATAGTTTTATTAATTCTATTTAAAGAACAGAAATATTAATCAGTTTTTAAGAAGACAATTCAATTGGGTTTGTGATTCAATAAAGTAAGTATGTTAATCAAGCAGCCAGAAGCTAGCAATCAGTATTTAGCACAGGTGGGCTTATAGAACGTCCTTCATGGTGCCGCTGAAGCCAAGTTACCCCTATAATAAAAAGATATCATAAGTGTATGCGAAAAATTATACTAATAACACTGTAATGTGTAAGGCAGTGTGTGTATGAACTGGGAGGTTAGTGTAAGGCAGTGTGTGTATGAACTGGGAGGTTAGTGTAAGGCAGTGTGTGTATGAACTGGGAGGTTAGTGTAAGGCAGTGTGTGTATGAACTGCGAGGTTAGTGTAATGTAAGGCAGTGTGTGTATGAACTGGGAGGTTAGTGTAATGTAAGGCAGTGTGTGTATGAACTGGGAGGTGAGTGTAAGGCAGTGTGTGTATGAACTGGGAGGTCAGTGTAAGGCAGTGTGTGTATGAACTGGAATGTTAGTGTAAGGCAGTGTGTGTATGAACTGGGAGGTTAGTGTAATGTAAGGCAGTGTGTGTATGAACTGGGAGGTGAGTGTAAGGCAGTGTGTGTATGAACTGGGAGGTCAGTGTAAGGCAGTGTGTGTATGAACTGGAATGTTAGTGTAAGGCAGTGTGTGTATGAACTGGGAGGTCAGTGTAAGGCAGTGTGTGTATGAACTGGGAGGTCAGTGTAAGGTAGTGTGTGTATGAACTGGGAGGTCAGTGTAAGGCAGTGTGTGTATGAACTGGGAGGTTAGTGTAAGGCAATGTGTGTATGAACTGGGAGGTCAGTGTAAGGCAGTGTGTATGAACTGGGAGGTCAGTGTAAGGCAGTGTGTGTATGAACTGGGAGGTCAGTGTAAGGCAGTGTGTGTATGAACTGGGAGGTCAGTGTAAGGCAGTGTGTGTATGAACTGGGAGGTTAGTGTAAGGCAGTGTGTGTATGAACTGGGAGGTCAGTGTAAGGCAGTGTGTGTATGAACTGGGAGGTCAGTGTAAGGCAGTGTGTGTATGAACTGGGAGGTTAGTGTAAGGCAGTGTGTGTATGAACTGGGAGGTTAGTGTAAGGCAGTGTGTGTCTGAACTGGGAGGTTAGTGTAAGGCAGTGTGTGCATAAACTGGGAGGTTAGTGTAAGGCAGTGTCTGAATGAACTGGGAGGTTAGTGTAAGGCAGTGTGTGTATGAACTGGGAGGTCAGTGTAAGGCAGTGTGTGTATGAACTGGGAGGTCAGTGTAAGGCAGTGTGTGTATGAACTGGGAGGTTAGTGTAAGGCAGTGTGTGTATGAACTGGGAGGTTAGTGTAAGGCAGTGTGTGTATGAACTGGGAGGTTAGTGTAAGGCAGTGTGTGTATGAACTGGGAGGTTAATGTAAGGCAGTGTGTGTATGAACTGGGAGGTTAGTGTAAGGCAGTGTCTGTATGAACTGGGAGGTTAGTGTAAGGCAGTGTCTGTATGAACTGGGAGGTTAGTGTAAGGCAGTGTGTGTATGAACTGGGAGGTTAGTGTAAGGCAGTGTCTGTATGAACTGGGAGGTTAGTGTAAGGCAGTGTGTGTCTGAACAAGTGAGATCTACACAACCAATCACTTGGGAGCAGATGAGCATTTTCTCCTAGTTGGAAGTTTGATCTACACGTCAATCATTCAGTGATGTCTTGTCCCAGAGCTGTAGCCTGGATGTTTGCATTACAGTTCCAGAGAAATATCTATCAGGATTTAATGATGATCATTAAGATACTCCCAACTTCTCTGCTTCATAACAAGATTCTCTAGATAATGAATCTGGCCACCTGAAGTGTATTAATAAATAATAACTCTATTTAACTCTATGATGCTGTCTTTAGCTTTCTCTGGACCATAAAGCACATTTTGGAGATAGACACTCACATGACATAATATTGCATGCTGAAATTCTACAGTACTTTGGGGGACAATGTACAATCCGTGAGTGTGACTGTTCCTGCCAGTGCCTACTATACATATGATCATGGCCACCTATTGCCATTGACTCTTAAGCTCCCTATCAACAAATGTCTAGGTTTATAGAGTTTAAACCTCAGCTTAGAACATGAAGCGCAAACTGTTCCCAACCTCAACATTGATTATACCTTCCATGCAGACAATACAAAACAATACATTGTGTTAACAACATTACATTCCAATGTATCTAATAAGAGAATGATATGTTATACATGTGTCCATGGCAGGACCGATCCTGGGTGGGTGCTTGGGATGGGGGGTGCCCTGCACAGACAGATGAGCACCAACGCACAACCAGTGGGAACAAGTGCTGCTCGCACAGGTCACCAGGCGCCATGAGGAAAAATATGTTAATTCTAAATGGAGGACAGAAGTCTTCACCACCATCAATGCAGGAGTGCGGATAACATGTAGCATGCATTCACACTGCAAAATAAATGGTGGTGGGTGGAGTAAGGGCAGTGGAGGAAGATCTGCTCTACACAGCGCCTTCGCCTTTCTACTTGAAGTGTATTAGAGGAGGAGTTGCGGGGAGGAGCAAATCCTCCTCCTGCTGACAAACAAGAGGAAACAAAGCTCTCCCAGAAGGAGACTGAGACCCTGACCTAGACCGAGCTAAATTATGCATATTACAGCATTTTCTTCAACAGCAACATTTATATAATCTTCATATTAAATGTATAATCAAATTTGAAAATAAAATTAAATAAAATATGAGATGATAGCATTGTTTTTATTCTATTCTTTATAATAAATTATATTAACAAAAAGAGTAGCTAGAAACAGTGAATCCTACTGTGATTACTAGGAAAAAATCTTAGTAAATACTATTATTTAAATTGAATATGATAATCAAATGTTAATATTATATTATATTAAACATATTTTCTCCTAGTAATTACACTAAGTTTCACTCTTTGTAACTGCTTTTTTTCAAACTTAAGGCCACAGTTGCAGAGTTGGAAGTTTTAAATTCCCATCTCATTTCCCTGCTATTCTCTCTTTCATGACTGAAGCCCTAAATAATTGCACCTGTGTGTCTGAGAGAGTGTCAGGATGGGAGTGTGAGAGAAAGGGGTTGGCATATGTGTCTGAGTAAGTGTCAGGATGGGAATGTGAGAGAGATGGGTTTACACGTTTGTCTGAGTGAGTGTCAGGATGGGAGTGTGAGAGAGATTGGTTTGTGTCCATGACCCTAGGATCAGCCCCTGTCCATGATCTATCCTACTTATGACATCACCTTGTGGCTTGAAATGCAAATTTCACATTTACAACAAATTAATTAATGTGCATAAGAAGCTGCATGTGATGTCAGAAACAGCAGGCACCACAGACATAAAACATACATTTCTCCTATTGTATGCATCTGAACGCAAATCTGCTAACACAATAGAAACATAGAATGCGTCGGCAGATGAGAATCATCCGGTCCATCTAGTCTGCTCAATTTTCTAAATACTGTTTTTAAGTCCCCCATTCCCTATCTTATATCTAGAATAGCCTTATACGTATTCCATGCATGCTTAAACTCCTTCACTGTATTAACCGCTACCACTTCTGCTGGGAGGCTATTCCATGCATCCACTACCCTCTCAGTAAATTAATTCCTGATATCACTTTTATATCTTTGCCCCTCTAATTTAAGACTATGTCCTCTAGTTGTGATATTTTTTCTTCTTTTAAATATACTCTCCTCCGTTACTGTGTTGATTCTCTTTATGTATATAAATGTTTCTATCATATCCCCCCTGTTACGTCTTTCCTCCAAGCTATACATGTTAAGATGCTTTAACCTTTCATAGTAAGTTTTATCCTTCAACCCATGAACCAGTTTAGTAGCCCTTCTCTGAACTCTCTCCAAAGTATCAATATCCTTCTGGAGATACAGTCTCCAGTACTGCGTACAATACTCCAAGTGAGGTCTCACCAGCACTCTGTACAATACTCCAAGTGAGGTCTCACCAGTGCTCTGTACAATACTCCAAGTGAGGTCTCACCAGTGCTCTGTACAATACTCCAAGTGAGGTCTCACCAGTGCTCTGTACAATGGCATGAGCACTTCCCTCCTTCTACTGCTAATACCTCTCCCTAGGCAAGCAAGCATTCTGCTAATACTGCTCCCTATACAACCAAGCATTCTGCTAATACCTCTCTCTTGCACTTATCTACATTAAATGTCAGTTGCCATTTGTCTTATCTCTCCAGGAACATCAACCCTGCTGCAAATCTTTTTATCATCAGCAAAAATACATAACTTACCAACAAGACCTTCTGCAATATCACTAATAAAAATATTATAGAGAATGGGTCCAAGTATAGATCCCTGAGGTACCCCACTAGTAACAAGACCTTGCATCCAATATACTCCATTGACTACAACCCTCTGTTGCCTGTCACTCAGCCATTGTCTAATCCATTCAACAATATTGAAATCCAAACTCAAAGATTGCAGTTTATTGATAAACTTTCTATGTGCAACAGCATCAAAAGCCTTACTGAAATCTAGGTAAGCAATGTCTACTGCACCACCCTGATCTATTATTTTAGTCATCCAATCAAAAAAATCTATACGATTAGTTTGGCATGATCTCCCTGAAGTAAACCCATGTTGTCTTTGATCCAATGCGATACAAATCCAATATGATGTATAGATATTTGATGTATATATTATTTTCTTCACTGTAGTCCTTTTAAATCAAACAACAATATTAAGACACATAATAATTATTAATAGCTATGTTTTTCTAGAAAGTTAAAATGAGACTCTATTAAACTAGTGATTAATAATCATCTAACTAAAAAAACATGGAATGTCATATAGCTTTGAATTTACCACGCTGGATACTTAGTATCAAATAATTCATATCTAGTAACTAGAGTTGAGCGAACCCGAACCGCACAGTTCGGTTTTGTACAGAACATTACGGTTTTTGGACCCCGGACCCGAACACGGACATTTCACTGTATGTTCGGGTTGGAGTTCGGGGTTCGGCGATTTAATGGCGCGTTTTGAAAGGATGCAGGGCAGCCAATCAACAAGCGTTTGACTTTTTTGCCCTTAGAAGCCATCACAGCCATGCCTACTAATGGCATGGCTGTGATTGGCCAGTGCAGCAAGTGACCCAGCCTCTATATATAAGCTGGAGTCACCAAACATCACATTAGCTCTTCTTAGTGTAGGGAGAGGATTCTGCAGCTGTGAGGGACAGATTAGGAAATAATTCTGGTGTTGAATCTGCAAACTACAGCGATTATTCAAAATACAGTGATTATTCAAACTACAGAGATTATTCAAACTACAGAGATTATTCAAACTACAGCGATTATTTTAGTGGGTGCTATACTACATTTTTGTACCCTGCCCTGAGCCCAGTGCCACAGAGAGTGCAGTGCACTTGCAACTGCATGTGTGCCAGGCACATGACTTTAATCCTGTTCTGTTAGCTCAGTGGGCAACATCTAGGCATTTTTAAATACTCCAACATTTTGGGTGCTATATAGTACATTTGCGTCCTGCACTTCATATCTGAGAGTCAAATAGAACCGTCAAATACTGTGCTTACAGCGCACTTTGAAAGATTCTAATTGTTTTGGGTGCTAAATAGTACCGTATTTGCTCGAATATAAGACAACCCTAATTATAAGACGACCCTCCAAACTTTGGATATTCCTTTAGTAAAAAAAACAAAAAGCCTGAATATAAGACTACCCTATAGGAAAAAAGTTTAACTTGTCTATACTCACATGTAAATTGCTTTTTAATATTTAATAAAAATTATGATATTAAAAAATGCATTTCTTGTCATTATTTCCTTTTATGTGCCTATGCTGCCTCTCTCTCCCCTCCCCTCAGCGTTGTCTCTCCCTCCTCCCAAACTTTTATTTCTCTCGCCACCTCCCTCCTTTTCTCTCTCTGCCCCCCCCCCCCTCCCACCTTGTCTTTCTCTGCCAACCCTCCCTCCCTTTGTCTCTTTCTGCCCCCTTCCCTCCCCTTGTCTCTCTCTGCCCCCCCTTGCCTCTCTATGCCCCCATTGTTTTGGGTGTTAAATAGTACATTTGCATCTTGCGGTGCACTTCATATCTGAGAGTCAAATGGAACCGTCAAATACTGTGCTTACAGCGAACTTTGAAAAATTCTAATAGTTTTGGGTGTTAAATAGTACATTTACGTCCTGCACTTCATATCTGAGAGTCAAATAGAACCGTCAAATACTGTGCTTACAGCGCACTTTGAAAAATTCTAATTGTTTTGGGTGTTAATAGTACATTTGCGTCTTGCGGAGAACTTCTTGCAGTCCAATAAACAAAAAAAAAAAATACAAATAAAAATTGTTGACTGACATAAACCATCTGTTAGTTCGGTTGGTGACCGCAAAAAGTGAGGAGAGCGACAAATAAGGGACGTGGCCGTGGTCGTGGTGCTGCTGGTGTTGGCGGAGCTCCTGTTGCAAGTAGGGGGTGTGGTCGATATGTGCCAGCTACACACACACAAGTGAAACACCTTCCACAGGTGCTAGTACACGACATAACCTTCAGCGTTATTTGGTAGGGCTGAATGCCGCTCTTAGAATAGTGAGGCCAGAACAAGTACAGGCGATAGTAGATTGGGTGGCTGACAGTGCCTCCAGTTCCTTCACATTGTCTCCCACCCGGTCCCATGCTGAAAGCTCAGAGTTGGCACCTGCAGCCCACGGCCATCTGTCTTTCACCTCACCCCCTTGCAAATCAGCCAAGCAGTCTGAGCCACAAGTCATGCAGCAGTCTCTTATGCTTTTTGATGACTCTGCTGGCTGGGTTTCCATGGGCCATCCACCTAGCCTTGCCCCAGAAGTGGAAGAGATTGAGTGCACTGATGCACAACCACTTATGTGTCAGGATGTGGACATGCGAGGACCACCGCAGCACGTCTCTGATGATGACGAAACTCAGGTGCCAACTGCTGTGGCTTTCAGCAGTGTGCAGACCGGCAAGAAGGGCAGGGTTGAGGAGTGGGTGGAAGATGATGTGGAGAATGATGAGGTCCTAGACCCCACATGGAATCAAGGTCATGCGAGTGACGTGTCCAGATTGGAGGAATAGGCGATGGTCGCACAGAGGCACCAGCACAGCATGAGAGGGAGCAGGGTGCAAAATCTGAGCGGCCTTCCCCTAGATAGTACGCCTGCTACTTCCCACCGCACCCAGGGACAGAGCACACCAAAGCCAGCTCCAAGGAGTTCCCTGGTGTGGCAGTCCTTCAGACAATGTGCTGACGACAAGACACGAGTGGTTTGCAAGAACCTGGAGCGAGGCATAAATGTGCTAGACCTGAGCACAACCTGCATGACCAGACATCTACATGCAAAGCACGAGCTGAAGTGGAGTAAGCACCTCAAAAACCAAGAAAGGTCTCAGGCTCCTCCTGCTTCCTCTTCTGCTGCTGTCTCGGCCTCTTCCTCCAACTCTGGAGTCACAGTGGCACCTGCCCCCCCCCCCCGCAAACAGAGGATGTGGCAGCAACGCCACCACATCTACCTCCGTCCCCAAGCATCTCCACACTGTCCCATGGAAGCGTTCAGCTGTCCATCTCGCAAACACTGGAGAGAAAGAGGAAGTATGGCCCTACCCACCCGCTATCCCTGGCCCTGAATGCCAGTATTTCCAAATTCCTGGCCTTTGAAATGCTGTCATTCAGTCTGTTGGAGACGGACAGTTTTAAAAACCTGATGGTGGTGGCTGTCGCACAGTACGTGGTTCCCAGCCGCCACTACTTTTCCAGACGAGCCATCCCTTCCCCGCACAACCAATTGGCGGACAAAATCAGGTGTGCACAGCGCAACGCCATCTGTGGCAAGGTCCACATAACCACAGATACGTGGACCAGTAAACACGGACAGGGACGCTATATCTCCCTAACTGCACACTGGGCAAATGTAGTGGCGGCTGGACCTGAGGCGGATAGAAATTTGGCACATGTCCTTCCGCCACCGAGGATTGCAGGGCATTTCTCTTTGCCTCCTGTTACCTCCTCCATCTACTCTGCTTCCTCCTCCGCTTCCTCCTCCTCTACCACCTCCTCATCTGGTCAGAGTAACACCTTCATCACCAACTTCAGCACAGCCAGGGGGAAACGACAGCAGGCTGTTTTAAAACTCATATGTTTGGGGGGAAAACCCCACAGTGCGCAGGAGCTTTGGACGGGCATGGAACAACAGATCGATGTGGTTGTTGCCACTGAGCCTGGTGGTGTGCGATAATCCGCGTAATCTCGTAGCTGCTCTGGGCCTATCAGGTTTGAAGCACATACCTTGCCTGGCGCATGTGCTGAATTTGGTGGTGCAGAAATTCCTGAAAAACTACCCAGATATATCAGAGCTGCTGCAGAAAATGCGGGCTGTATGTGCGCACTTCAGTCGTTCTGCAGAACAGCACCACTTCACCACCAATGAGTGGGCCTCCATGCGAGACCTGTGTGCCATTTTGCACTGTTTCGAGTACTCCTCCAACATGGCTAGTGCCAATGATGCCGTTCTCAGCCTTACTATCCCGCTTGTATGTCTCCTTGAAAAAACACTTCTGGCGATGATGGAAGAGGATGTGGCACAGGAGGAAGAGGAGGAGGAAGAAGAGGTGTCATTTCCTTGGTTATCGGGCCAGTCATTCACACGCCCCCCCACCCCACCCCCTTGGTACGCCACTGCTCAGCTGTATTTGTAATTTGTATGTATTTTATGTTATTTTAAGTTATTTCCCTATCCACATTTGCTTGCAGGGCACTTGTCCTACTCTTACCCACATTTTAATTCCTTTTGCAGCCCTCTAGCCCTTTCCATGACTTTTTAGAGGCATTTTAGTGGCCAAAAGTGTGTGTCCCCATTGACTTCAATGGGGTTCGGGTTCGGGGTCAAGTTCGAGCCCGAACCCGTACTTTTTTCCGAAGTTCGGCCGAACCCGCCGATCCCGAACATCCAGGTGTCCGCTCAACTCTACTAACCCTAAGTCAAATGATGATTATTAATAGCTATGTTTTTATAGAAAGTTAAAATAAAACTTTTAAACTAGCGATTAATAATCATCTAACTAAAATAACATGGAATGTCATATAGCTTTGAATTTACTACGCTGGATACTTAGTATCAAATACTTCATATCTAGTAACCCTAAATCATATTTATTAAGAACATCAGCCGTGATCTGAAAGATTCAAAATCTCTGATATTAAGTCACATTTACTGTAGGTCATTGAAGCCTAATTGGCTCTTATTTTACAGTATATATATTATTTAGATACATTATCATCACTGTCACTAATGTGCGTAATGCCAATAAGCTAAACAAGTTTGGATCCAGTACTATTAATATTATATTCTCCACTTAATAGACAAACATATTGCTAACATAGTGATATCAATCTGCTAAAATAAAGTCCTTACCATAACTTCCCCCATAAAATCTGATATAACAGCACAGAGGAGGTCTTGTTCGTCAGATGATAGGTTAACCTAAGAAAGTAAACAGTAAAATATAATTAATGAATTAAGTGGTCATCATTTACACCTGTTTTCTGTATTCCTATCATTGTAATTTTATTCCAGTTTTGTGATGTTTTCTGCTTCTTGACAGACAGTAAATGTAGTCATAGCTTCTGACTACAGTTAGAATCTCATACACAGAGCCGGAGCTCTTTCTGCATAGCTGTTATTTTGCAGAAAAAAAGGAAATGAATGATTCATTTAAATGTAAAGCCCCCTTTATTGGCATTGTCACTAATGCATTGCACTGGGAGTCTTTACCTTGTATGGACATTGTTGTGAAGGGGTTAAAGAGAGTGTAATGGCAGAATTTCAATACTAAACGTCTGTATTTCTATCATTTTACATGATATTTCTATCATACTTTGTTCTAAAGATATATCTGATTAACTAGAGAAGATACAGGTCCTGTATTATCTGCTTGTGCAGTCTGACAGACCTGCAGCTCAGCCATACACACCAGGACTTGGTTTATTCCCTAATTAATTAGCCATCTCTAATTAATTAATTAGTAATACCCAGTCTGTCAAACCCCGCAATACATTTAGCAGGCCTGTATGAACTGTTGGTGTTACAGTCCTTTTAATAAATGTATATTTATTTTATAATGTTATTTCTTCTAATTTCTATATCTACATGATTTAAATGCACATACAATGCTTCAAAATATAACAAATACAGTGTAAATGTAGTAAGATTCCCAAGGAAATTCCCAGTATACTCCCAGGATAATTGGCTGCAGACACACAGTGCTATACAGTTAATACATACTATGATATGACTACTATAGTTCTTACCCATCCAGACCAGTCAGTAACACCAGCACATTGTAATACTTCCTTCTAACAAAGAGAAAACAGGACATTTATGGAAAGGAAATACAGCGGTGGAATTAGAAATGTGTTATTTTATAATTACACTGGGGAACATGTATAAAAACCCTCCTGCACTGCAAAGTATCATATAAATGGTTCTGAGAGCATCTTGTGCTCCCGTTATATATATATATATATATTACATTTTTACATATAACATATCATTTGATTTTGTTCCCTTTATCATATCACAATATACACAACTGGCCTATGATATTGACAGCAGACAGGGGATAAGGTAATGGTCAGAGCTAATGCACCACTAGCTGAGCACTGCTACTTTCTACCATTCAGATCTTTCTCTCCTGTTTTCAGGGTATTGTGGCCAAGTGCCCTGTCTGCAGGGCCGGGCTGGATACTTTGGGCCCATTTTGTAATTTCTTCAGCTGACCTGTTATCATCAGACACAAATAGACAGACAGGGCAGATATATTGACAGATAAGGTATAGCCCTTGATAGACATTTAGAGAATGTTACACACTAGGGACCAGACATCCAACTGGGGAATGATGGGGTTTGTGGTCCTGCAGCAGATGGAGGGCTGCTGTTGGACCCCTAGGTACTAGGGCCATTTAGAAGTGGAAAGTAATGCCCAGCCCATTGAGCTTTGGAAGATGGCAGCTCAGGGACCCACTGATCATTAGGTGTAAATGGTGAGACTCCACAAGATAGTAAAACAATGGGATTTGGAAGAAACGGGACTTGGATATGATAATCAAAACTAGAACCAAAAATTCCTGGGAGAGTGAAATATTAGTGATTGGAAAAATACTTGTAAGATTCCTTTATCTATAGATTAGGGAGCACTTTATATAACTAGTGCAAAGCCATCATTCATTAAACACAAACTCACTTTACTAATAGAACCTGAAAATAATACTTTATTCACTAACATATAACATGAAAGTCAATAAGATAATGTCGGCAGTGCTGATGGATTCAGGGATAGAGTGTAAGGCACTGAGCAGCATTACTTTAAGTTATATTGTGCTAAACATATTAAGTACAACTCGCTGCAAACATGTTATTTATAACTGAGAGATTATCCGGGGGACATAGCCAGCCAGTAAGACCCACATGTCATATTCATTTAAAAAAGGAGAAAAAGGCAAATAATATATATATATATAGGTCACATTGAGCTATAAACATGCTGATTACATGTTTACTCTATGATCAGTAGTTTCTGAGATATGATAAAAGTAAGTTGCCCGTTGTCAGCTAATAGGGAGTTACACCCAGTACCCCCGTAAGTGGCCCAGCTGTCTTGGGGGGCCAGCTGTTAGAGGTATTGAACAGTAATCTCGAGACTGGTACATATGAATAAAGCAGAAACCAAGGATATCATGATGGATGCCAGCAGCCTCCATTTTGTGTCAGTTTTGGGACATCCTTCTGTGTGCTCAAATCTTATTCTGTGTCCCTGAAGCTAAAAGAAAGTCTTACACATTCCTAACTCTGTTATCTAGTATCACCGGAACAGATAAGGTGGGCATTGTTAGGGGTTTATGACTCTCATTGTATTTCTGAAGACACCGCTGTGTCTATATACATACAAGAGGTGAAGGGGGGCTTCTCTTCAGCTTGCTAGCCCACCCAAACTGACAGACACAGACACACTGAGATTACTTGGATTTTAGATTTGAAGAATCTAATAAGGGTTATTATATACACACCCAGTTGATTCTAATCGCTCATTAAAATATAGAATTATATCACACCTTCACTAATAAAAATGTAAAGTATAATTAATCCTACATATTAATTAGAATATTGTCTGTATTGTTTTATTAGTGTGGTATATATTTTATTATACATTTTTATTTAATGTGCAATGATAAGAATATGATAAATATTTACTCTAATTTCAAATTGTATTAACACTTTTAGACATTTAAACATATATATTGTCTTATATTATACTCAGACTCCAGGTGCAGCTATAAATCATGACATCATCTCATTTAAATTACATACACCCATCCATTCAATTGGCTAGAAGTTACATAAACAGGGTGTGAGTCTGAGATAAGGTTTGGTTAATAAGTGGATACTGGAGGTGTAGAAAAAAAAAAAAAGACCTAAGAAAGACCGGAGACACCTGAAAAGACCTGGGGAGACTGATTTTGGGAGAGCTGCCACTAGTGGGGTGAGAGCTGCCACTAGTGGGGTGAGAGCTGCCACTAGTGGGGTGAGAGCTAACACTAGTGGGGTGAGAGCTGCCACTAGTGGGGTGAGAGATGGGAATGTTTTAGAAAAGGGCTGAGTCTCTCTCCTTCTGGGGAGAACTCAGGAATATGAGGCTTTTAATAGCACATGTTCACTATAACAATAGAAATCTCTATACCCATAGTATTGAGCTAAGTCCCAGGAGTAACTCCCATCACTCAATTCTTCAATGGAAGGAGTCTCAACGGCAAACCAACCTCTGCCGGTAATGTATAAATCTGGTAATTTGTTTCTAGCATAATCTCATTTTTTATGGATTTCATTAGCATATATATTTGGGTAAATGTAACTTAAATCCCACAATTTCTGGGATCTATATGTTTTAGCCTGGTGTTTATCTGTCATCCTTTCTGCAGAAGGAAGCCAGAGGAATATCCTATAGATATTAACAAAAGAACCATAAATTCTTATAGTCTAGCTATTTACCCAAATATGTCATATCTAATCTCCAGAGATTATCTAAGATTCTCATTCTTAAAGTCTAAGCTAGAATACATACATTATCATTTACAGAGCAGATTAAGTAATAGCCACCTTGAGTATTTATATGATTTAGTAATATTACCTTACCTAAGCAGAGTATATGTTGGTAATTTGTAGGTAATTATGGTGTACTATCATTAACCATTTTAAATACTAATCATTATCAATGTAAGTTATATCTAAATAAAATGCATGGCCATCTTATGGTCAGAAACGTACTACATAGTAAATTATACTACATGCTTGTTGATATAGTTACAGAACTGCATAATTCATGTTTTGTCCTGCTTACTTATGTTATAAGTCCTACATGTGAATTATGATTAACATCTATTGATATTGTATTTTGTTGTTATGCTATTTGCATACCATTTGATTTCTATTCTATATTCAATAAATTCATTATTATTTTATTAATAATTGTTGCATTGTATTTACTTTTGTAAAAACGTCATCCAAACTCTCACATACATAACGAATTCTTGATATGGGTATTTTTAGTCGGACCCATATATATGAATCATCAATTTTCATATTTTTTTATGATTCATAATTAATAACTCATATTCATATTTTTATAGTTATTAATAATCCGACACAGCAGCTGGAGAATGTCTTGTGCAGCCCACAGACATCCTTACGTATGACAAAATATCTTATGGCAGTACTGTAGGTAAAAACATTTTTCTAGTAAATATATTTATAGGAAAACATTTTTACCTACAGTACTGCCTTAACATTAGGTCTTTTCTGTTTTCAAATATTAAGAGCTTCCGGGAGTTGCCTTATAATCAGGATCACCTTATTGTTTTAGCAAATATGGTATGTTTTAGGGGTTTTCATTATGTGGTGCCAGTCAAGTAACCAGCAACACTCTTCCTTCAGTGTCCCCGGTGCCTGGCTGTGTCATTGTATCAGCCATGTATCCTTGTTGTTGTGGAATGGAGGCAGTGCAGGGCACCAGCCTGAAGAGAGGGGTTAATATAAGCACGTGGGAGGTTGGAAAGGTTGAGCTGGGTCAGGTTTGTGTTTTTTCTAGACTTGTGCAAAACTAAAATTTTTGTTTCGTTTTTGTCCATTCAGACGAAAATGTTATTTCTTTCGTCCAAAACGAATTTCGTTCATTACTGTTTAAGACGAAATTCGTTTAGTTTTATTCATTCGTACGAATTGACCTATTTTAACCTCTCTTTCGGTTTATAGACTTTCGGTTTATAGAATTTATGTAATGCTATGGGCTTTCAATAAATCGATATAGAGTCGGTTTATAGAATAGCAATAGCATTAGATGCATACATTCCATAAACCGAAAGTCGTTCATTATGTCGGTTTATGGAATGTATGTTATGCTATTGGTATTCTATAAACCGACTCTATTTTGGATTTATAGAAAGCCAATAGCCCGAATGGACGAATGATTTTAGTTTATTAACCATTCGTTCATTCAGCTTTCGTTAGTTTAGCATTTTCGTTTTTCGGACGAGAACGAAAGGTTTTTCAATCTAGTAATACAGCATTGGACCAAATCATATGGTGCATAGTAAATTACTCTATGTTATAAAACTAAAGGTGTATTCATACGGAAAATGTAAAAAAAAAATATATTTAAAACATGTAACTTACCTCTGATTCAGTAAGCTCAGCCTTCCCACCCAGAACTCCAGGAAGCTAAACAGCAAAATACAAATGTTCATAATAATGGTTATCATTAGATATTTCTATCAACTTCTACACTTAACAAACTATTTACAAACATATATTACTATTACTCATATTCATAATCCCCCCATTTTTTCTGAATGGATCTTTGAGCAGTTGCTTTCTTCACCCCACCCAGTGCCATGACTTGGTGAAACAAAGGGACACTAATTAGGAAGTATTTGTGCTCATTACCTCTCCTGAAGCCTATTTGTTCCACTGACTTACTTCTCCAACCATGTGTTTAGCTATTCTATTGGAAGAAACTGAGCTTGGCTGTGGTGTGCCCTGGACAAATGTCTACATTACCCATTGCGTGAAGTGGCTTTGGGGGTGTAAATCCTTTACCCCTTTTGTGACACAGGACAACAAATATCTATGAGGAATCATCAGGCAGCATGTAAAAGACCCCTCTGGTGCATATATGAAGCTTCTAGGATCGATCTTATGCATCATAAAAGAAAGGCAGCTGACACCATCAGTAATGCAATTAAAATCTCCCGCGCTAATCACTCTACCGCTTCTGATCCTATCCACTTTATCTAAAATTCTAACTAGAGAGGCCATAGGGGCATTAATGGTATGACACAACAGGCTGAAGTCAAGAAGAAATCATTATGGCCACCCCACTTGTATTTTGTTCATCCATTGATGCATGGAATGTAAAATACCTATCCTGTGCCCATCTACCTCCGTCTTGCGATTTCCAGTGTGTTTCCCATAAGAATACGATCTCCACCTTCTCCTGTTTTAGGAAACCATAAACTCTATTTCTTTTACAAGGAGTGTTCAAACCCTGGGTATTAATTGTGACACATTTAACCATTGTCTATTATAAGGATGCCATGAGCGGGTTGTTCATCAGACCCGGAGGCAAGGCATCTGGCAGAACATAACAAGCATTGAACATGAAACAAACATGAACACAACTTGCAAAGGGACCATGAAAGGGAAGGACCCCTACTACCATTCCCCTTCTGACACCAGGAGAAGGAAATAATCCTACTCCTGACACCACAAACCATATAAATACTTGGTTTGAACCTGAGTTCAAAAGAAGACTTAGCAGGAGATTTAAAAACTGTTGCCTGGCGGGGAGGGGGAGGAGGGCCCATAATTCAAACTGATAAATCCCCTAGTTTCAACATGTCCCATTAATAACTTAGCTAGGTCCCCGTCTCCTCTTCTCTGTTTTCCCATCATTCATCAGAGCCTTATCACTCTCCCAGATATAGAAGGTGGTGGGAAAAGAGAGAGAGATATTCTAGATGGGGAGGGACTTCAACTGGGTAGGGAGGGAGGGGAGAGAGAAAAAACAAAAACAATTAAATAGCCTAGATATTAGAAAACTATTGCCATATAATAATTGTGAATAGTGTTGAGCGAACCAGAACCGCACTGTTCGGGTTCGTACCGAACATTATGGTTTTTAGACCCCGGACCCGAACACGGACATTACACTGTATGTTCGGGATGGAGTTCGGGGTTTGCCGATTTAATGGCGCATTTTGAAAGGATGAAGGGCAGCCAATCAACAAGCGTTTGACTCGTTTGCCCTTAGAAGCCATCACAGCCATGCCTACTGATATCATGGCTGTGATTGGCCAGTGCAGCTTGTGACCCAGCCTCTATATATAAGCTGGAGTCACGTACACGCACATAACATGAGCTCTTCTTAGTGTAGGGAGAGGATGCTGCAGCTGTGAGGGACAGATTAAAAAAAATTCTGGTGTTGAATCTGCAAACTACAGCGATTATTCAAACTACAGCGATTATTCAAACTACAGCGATTATTCAAACTACAGCGATTATTCAAACTACAGCAATTATTCAAACTACAGCGATTATTCAAATTACAGTGATTATTTTAGTGGGTGCTATACTACATATTTGTACCCTGCCCTGAGCCCAGTGCCACAGAGAGTGCAGTGCACTTGCAACTGCATGTGTGCCAGGCACATGACTTTAATCCTGTTCTGTTAGCTCAGTGGGAAACATCTAGGCATTTTTAAATTCTGCAATTTGTTGGTGTTAAATATTACATTTGCGTCCTGCACTTCATATCTGAGAGTCAAATAGAACCGTCAAAAACTGTGCTTACAGCGCACTTTGAAAAATTCTAATTGTTGTGCTACAGAGTACATTTATGTCTTGCTGTGCATTTTTTGCAGTCCAATAAACAAAAAAAAAATAGTGTTGGCTACCTCTTCCTCCTCCTCCTCCAGCGCCGCTTCCACCTACACCGCCACGGTCACCGCCTCCTCAACCTATAGGTCACTTAGTATAAACTGAAAGAGAATACCCTGCACTCCAACCCTCTCTCAAATGGATAATTCTGTTGATCCTCCTGGCAACCATGCTTTAGATTTAGATTTATGTTCTTCCAAAGCTAAAATCAAAGATTCTATCTAGTGCTATTTTATGGCTCAGCTGTATTTGTAATTTGTATGTATTTTATGTTATTTGAAGTTATTTCCCCATCCATATTTGCTTGCAGGGCACTTGTTCTACTCTTACCCACATTTTACTTCCTTTTGCAGCCCTCTAGCCCTTTCCAGGACTTTTTTAGAGGCATTTTAGTGGCTAAAAGTTTGTGTCCCCATTGACTTCAATGGGGTTCGGGGTCAAGTTCGGGCACGGACCCGGACATTTTTTCGAAGTTCGGCTTAACCTGCTGAACCCGAACATCCAGGCGTCCGCTCAACTCTAATTGTGAATGAAAATAACCATGCTCCAAGCTTTTCTAATATCTTCTTAACCACCTATAAAATATGAGTCTTAGACCCATATGAGTTACTGAACTATATAAATACCTGAGAATCCAAATTCTGAAATTTGAATGAACCGTGATACCTTATTAACCCCCCAAAAAGAAAATTACTTCAGTACCAGGTAGAATGTAGTTACTAAGTGTGAACACTCAAAACATAAGGCTACTCAGGTTTTGTGACATTAGTGTTTTGACCAATCAAAGGATTGGTTTCTCCAAACATTGGTGCTAATACACATTCAACAACAAAAAAAACCCACCCCCGATTAGACTATCTCAATGGGTTACTTGATGCCATTCCTGACCATCCAGTTACCTTGGAAACAATTTCAAACTGTCCTTCCCAATATACTATTAGGGATTTAGGAAAGCCCCAACTGTGTATTATGTTGTGCTGGCAGAGGATTGTAGGGTAAAGTAAGCTTCCGTCGATGATCTCATTTGAAATGTTTAAACGTCTCCCACTTCTCCCGGTATCTGTTTAGTCTGCCCAGCGCTTCCGTTGGGCTTATAATCAAAAAATGAGTGAAAGAGAAATATCAGACGAGAAACAGCAACATCAAATAAGCAGGTACCGGACCACGTTATGGCTGAAACAAATCCTCAAGGTAAGGTGCAGCCAGATAAAAAATAGCCATGGTGCTCACCCTCCCAGTGAAACAAACTGACGCCTACGCGTTTCACGCCCCCCTCTGGGCGCTTTGTCAAGGCTAATCATCATACATTTTACCCACCCTTATAAAGTGAAAAGTAAAGTGCAGTTAATTAAGATTTAAAGTGACACAAACATGCCAGGTAAACATGCAACATATTCTAGCAGAGATTAAAGTGCTTTTTTCTTTTGCAAACATTGGTTACAGTCATTACCTGATCCTTAATGGAAAGCAACATTTGGATCTCCACTACGAATAAGTAGAATTAAAGAATTAAGAGGAAGTAGGACGCAGCATATATTCATTTAAAGCTGTTTGTTAAATTCAGGGAACCACTTTGTTGAGTATGTCCAGGTCTGAAGGGGAGAATCAGACAACCCACCGGACCATCAATGCCTAAAAATGTGATTTAAATCCCATTCAAGGTTAATACCTTGCGGTTGCCTGGTATGTAATTGAAGGACACAAAACATTTCCCTCTTGTTAAGGATATTTTGTTTGTTTCCTCCCTTTTGGGGCTGATAATTCTTTCAATACCTTGGAAGGAAAAGCAGTTTTTATTGCCTCCATTACAGATTTGGAAATGTTTGTTAATTGTAGATTTAGGATCATTTTATTGTGATGCTGTTAAGGTTTCTCTCTCATTCTCTCCTTCACTGGTCTGATTGTTCGTTCCACATATTGTTTTTTGCATTTTAAACAGGTTACAAGATAAACTACAAATGTTGTATTACAGTTTATGTCTTGTTTCAGTGTAAATGTTTGTCCCGTAACAGTTGAAGTATATTGATTTCCTTGATGTACATAGTGACAGCAGAGACATCTGCCTCCACATATATACAGGGCCGGTGCAAGGATTTTCGTCTACACAGGCGAAGGTGCATTTTGGTGCCCCCCTGCTCTGATCCGCCACGCCTCCCACACCATTAAGCCGCCTTACATTATATATATAATGTATAGTGTAGAAAATAAATACATCTAAATATTCAACTCGCATGCTCTAAATGTGTCACACATTGAAACCCTTAAACACAAAGACACCCTTGCAGTCACACACACAGACACCCTTACCACTTACACACACACAGTTACACCAATTCACACATAACCTGAGACACACGATTTTGCCACTCAATATGCCAGTATTTAGCCCAGGGGTCCTCAAACTTTTTAAACAGGGGGCCAGTTCACTGTCCCTCAGACCGTTGGAGGGCCGGACTATAGTAAAAACAAAAACTATGAACAAATTCCTATGCACACTGCATATATCTTATTTTGAAGTGAAGAAACAAAATGGGAACAAATACAATATTTAAAATGAAGTAAAGTTAAATCAACAAACTTACCAGTATTTCAATGGGAATATTATGCCAGTCAGAGCCCAGTAATATTATGCCAGTCAGATGCCCAGGAACATTATGCCATTCAGATGCCCAGAAATATTATGCCATTCAGATGCCCAGGAACATTATGCCAATCAGAGCCCAGTAATATTATGTCATTCAGATGCCCAGGAATATGCCATTCAGATGCCCAGGAATATTATGCCAGTCAGATGCCCAGGAATATTATGCCAGTCATAGCCCAGTAATATTATGCCAGTCAGAGCCCAGGAATAGTGTGCCAGTCAGATGCCCAGGAATATTATGCCATTCAGATGCCCAGGAATATTATGCCAGTCAGATGCCCAGGAATATTATGCCAGTCAGATGCCCAGGAATATTGTGCCAGTCAGATGCCCAGGAATATTATGCCAGTCAGATGCCCAGGAATATTGGGCCATTCAGATGCCCAGGAATATTATGCCAGTCAGAGCCCAGTAATATTATGCCAGTCAGATGCCCAGGAATATTATGCCAGTCAGAGCCCAGTAATATTATGCCAGTCAGATGCCCAGGAATATTGTGCCAGTCAGAGCCCAGGAATATTATACCAGTCAGATGCTGGTTATACCTCCCTCCTCCCCCCTTTCCCAGACCCCAGTACTTACCTCCATGCTGCTGTTCAGGTCCGTGGCTGAGAGGGAAGCGCTGTGCGCTCCCCTCAGGCCGTGCGCATTCAATAAAGTGTGTTGAAAAAAAAAGTTTCAACACACTTTATTGAATGCACACGGCCTGAGGGGAGCGCACAGCGCTTCCCTCTCAGCCACGGACCTGAACAGCAGCATGGAGGTAAGTACTGGGGTCTGGGGGAGCGGGCAATTTTCCCGCCCCCCCATTGGTGCGCCCTAAGGCAGCCGCCTGTGCTGCCTTACGGTAGCGCCGGCCCTGCATATATACATGCCTGTGCATGTGAGCCAACTGGCACCAGATCCTGGATCTCTCCCTTGCGTGCCTTGATAGCGGCTAGGGGACAACCAGGATATGAGTGACTTGGTCTTTCGAGCTGTGAAATGAACCCCTTCCTTAAATAGGTTACTGTAATGGGGATCAAGTTTCAAAATCGCTAAATGTCTTTTAATCACTTGCGTTATTTGTTTGTACTGTTTGCTGTATTTGGTACTAAAAGTGGGGCATTGTTTAAACCTATGATCTCTCGCTTTTATTGTATGTTGGTTATGATCCCTAAGTAATTCTTTATGATCTTTGTTTTTAGCAACCTGGGATCCCTTCTCAATATATTTATGGGGATAATTTCTTGGGCCAAGTCTTGCCCTGAGTTGCAAGGATTGACGCTCGAAATCTTGATCTGCCGAGCAGATAAATTCACCAATGGGGATACCCTGAAAAGTATGGTCTGGATGGCAGCTACCCCCAAAGAGTAAGGTGTTACCAGCCGTAGGTTTCCTATGTGTTTCTGTTATGATCTGGCCATTACAGTTCCTGCAATTGAGGGTAACATCCAAAATGCAGATTTTATTCTGTTGAAATTCTGAGGTGAATGTTAGATTTAAGTCATTGTGGTTAATATATTCCACAAAATCTGTAAACTGTTCTGCTGTTCCAGACCAAATAAGTAGGAGGTCATCGATAAATCTCCCATACAACTGTATGACTCCCCTATAAGGGTTGCTATCTCCAAAGACGTGGCCCCATTCCCACCTGCCCATAAATAGGTTAGTGTAGGAGGGAGCAGATTTCGCACCCATGGCAGTGCCACGCCTTTGGAGGTAGTATTGCCCATCAAAAGTAAAAAAAGTTATTGTATAGGAGAAATTCAATAAAATCCAACATAAAGTTCTGTAAATCATCTGAGTAATCTGAGTAACTTTGCAAGAAAAATCTAATAGCCTCAACACCTTCTTTATGGGGGATGCTGGAATATAAAGAGGAGACATCTATAGTCCCCCAAGAGTAGTTAGATTTCCACGTGATATTACTCATGTGGGACAAAAGGTGTTTAGTGTCTTTTATATGACCTTTTAATTTAACAAGGGGTTGCAGATGATCATCTATGCATTTTGAGAGACCTTCACCCAAGGACCCTATGCCCGAAATAATAGGGCAACCTGATGGGTTATTAATGGCTTTGTGTATTTTTGGAACATGGTAGTATGTGGCCACCATTGGGCACTTAATGTTAAGGTAATCAAATTCTTGAGTACTAATGACTCCTAAAATTGGAGCCCAACAATATGAGCAATATTATAGCTTTATTTATAAAGCATGCGTTACCAAGTGCTATCAGGCACATAAATAATATTTACATTTAAAAATGTTCCAAAAGAAAAGGAGAGTTATTTAAATAAACACTCAATTATCTATCTTCCTATATTGAGAGTTAATATACCTTCCTTCCCTTCTATTGCTTTGCCCTATACAGGATTAACACACTGTAATGAAAAAAGTGTTAGTGACGAAGTGCCCTTCGCCACTTGGTCCTGGAGAGGCCTGTTGGCCAGCCTCCTCCCCTGTGACTATGGCCCTGGGGTGTATGGCCCTTTAAAAATGCTATTTGGGCCTATGGACTGTGTATGGCACATTAAGAACATATTTGGGACATGGTGAAAATGCCCCAAAAAGCTAACTTTTGAACTTCTGGGTGGAATTTTTGATTTTTAGTTATGTTCATATTTAAAGTATGCTGATTCTGAAAATGTTTGTTTTAAGTGAATGTGATGCATATTTTGAAAGTTATTAATATTGTATAAAACCTGTATATTTTAGCTTGGAGATAATTGAGCTGATACAAAGGTTAACTCAATTATCCCCCAAGCAGAGGAATGTACTGTAATTACTAGGATCCAAGTCTTTGTCCTATTCACTGTGCTTTCCCCAAGTTAAGATTGGATCCTATCTTTTAATCCCTGTAATTATTGTCACCTTTCCCATTGTCTAATGTAAGTCATTTAGTTTCCCGTGTGTATCTGAACTTGACACCTTTGTATCCTGAAAGGTGTGATGCAGGATTTCCCTTTGTATGTCCTTAGGTTAAACTTTAATCCTGTTATAGTTCCTTTGTCCAATTTGGTTTTTCAAGATGTTCAACTGTAAATATTCTGTGTTTCTGAATCATTAAACAGTTCTGGTCAGTTCTTGTTTGACCTTCAAATCGCAGCCTTGACTCGTTTTGTGGGGAAAGAGTATCCTAGCTGTAAAATAGCTAGTGGGATTGATCTACACTGACAAGATCCGTCTGGATATCGAAACAAAGTGGCTTCTCTCTCTCTCTAAACTGGGATCCAGACTTTCTAGCGGTCCAGCTTCCAGCTAGCCTGGGAGTAACCGTAACATTTGGTGGCAGCTGTGGGATTGTCCTGGAATTCCTAGGAGAGATACTGAACGAATGGAGAGCGCTTACGACAAATTGAAATGTATGACCCTAAAGGATTTACTCGAAACCAGAGGGGGGGCACGCCAGCAACCGTCCGAGAAGGGAGCTGATCGCAGAATTAACCGAACTGGATCAGAGCTTTACGATGGCAGGAACCCCGACCACGAGTAGTGACGAAAAAAACAGGATTGTTCGGGAGAGGCTCTCGCTATACGGGCCGAACCCACCGATGGAACTGGTACAGCAGCTGATGGCAGAAGCGGACGAGGATATACAGAAAGCTAGAGCCCACGAACTCAGCTTAGTGACCGCACACCGCAATGCCGAAGCACCGCAGGATGAGATGTTACAGCGAGCATGCAGCCGCCTGAATCTGTGGATGAACGCTCTCATACGGGACCAGGAGTACTGAGGAAAGGTCCTCCCCAGCTCCCAGGAATGGTATGTGAGCCTGCTGAGTGATAGAATGCCATACCTGGGTGAGCAGCCCCAAAAAGACTGGGTGGCTGAGATAGGGGAACTTGTCCATGCTGAGATGGTCCTGGATTGTGGATACCGAGCTTTACGGTGGCATGCCACACAGCTATACCCTGAGCTGGAGGATGACACTCCCACAGAGGGCTATGATTTTGGTGGCCCTGGATTGTTATTGGAAAATCTCCAGCTTGATTCGGGCTTCGGGAGTGATACAGAGTACCGGTGGGAAGAACTCCGGGAGTTAAGGGAGGCAAATATTCCCACTGTGCCCAAACTGGAGGCTGATCTGGACTATTTGGTGACCAAAGAAGAGGAGCTGGAGAAGGCATACATACAGCTACTCCACCACATACAGCCCCCTGCCTATGAGATTCGGCAGTGTACCCTACAGGGAGTGGAGGCAATCGGCCTCACTCCCCAGGGGCAGGGTGAGTTTCAGGGAGAGGAGACAACCGGTCTCTCTCCCCAGCAGCAGTGTAAACTGCAGGGAGAAGAGGCAGTCGGCCTCTCTCCCCTGCAGCAGTGTACCCTACAGGGAGTGGAGGCAATCGGCCTCACTCCCCAGCGGCAGGGTGAGTTTCAGGGAGAGGAGACAACCGGTCTCTCTCCCCAGCGGCAGAGTATTGTATTGGGAGTGGAGGCAATCGGCCTCACTCCCCAGCGGCAGGGTGAGTTTCAGGGCGAGGAGACAACCGGTCTCTCTCCCCAGCGGCAGTGTAAGCTGAAGGGAGAATATGCAGCCGGCCTCTCTCCCTAGCAGCAGTGTACCCTACAGGGAGTGGAGGCAATCGGCCTCACTCCCCGGCGCAGGGTGAGTTTCAGGGAGAGGAGACAACCGGTCTCTCTCCCCAGCGGCAGAGTATTGTATTGGGAGTGAAGACAGGCGACCGCCTTCCCCAACAGCAAGATGCACCCTAGGGGGAAGAAAGTGTCATCCTTCCCCCCCAGCAACAGTGTGTCCTACAGGGAGCAGACACAGTCAGTCTCTCTCCCCAGCAGTGGGACAATATTATGGGAGTGGAGACAGTCGGTCTCCCTCTCCAGGGGCAGCCTGTGTTCCAGGGAGAGGAGCACGGCACCCTCTCTCCCCAGCGGCAGCTTAACTTACTAAGGGGAGACACCGGTCCAAATCCCCAGCTACAATCGCAGGAGTGCAATGGCCTCTGCCCCCCAAGCCCCCACAGCGTGTTGCTCAGTTATCCCAGAGGAATACCTATGTGCAGTAATTGTTTGTTGTGGGTGGGCTACTCTGGCACTTGTTTATTGTGGGTGGGTGAATCGACTAACTTAGGTACTGACCGACAGAAGGTCAGGTACCTGGTTAGTCTCCCCCCCAAAGGGGAGATGTGTGATGAAGTGCCCTTCGCCACTTGGTCCTGGAGAGGCCTGTTTGCCAGCCTCCTCCCCTGTGACTATGGCCCTGGGTGTATGGCCCTTTAAAAATGCTATTTGGGCCTATGGACTGTGTATGGCACATTAAGAACATATTTGGGGCATGGTGAAAATGCCCCAAAAAGCTAACTTTTGAACTTCCGGGTGGAATTGTTTGATTTTTAGTTATGTTCATATTTAAAGTATGCTGATTCTGAAAATGTATGTTTTATGTGAATGTGATGCATATTTTGAAAGTTATAAATATTGCATAAAACCTGTATATTTTAGCTTGGAGATAATTGAGCTGATACAAAGGTTAACTCAATTAGCTCCCAAGCAGAGGAATGTACTGTAATTACTAGGATCCAAGTCTTTGTCCTATTCACTGTGCTTTCCCCAAGTTAAGATTGGATCCTATCTTTTAATCCCTGTAATTATTGTCACCTTTCCCATTGTCTTATGTAAGTCATTTAGTTTCCTGTGTGTATCTGAACTTGACACCTTTGTATCCTGAAAGGTGTGAGGCAGGATTTCCCTTTGTATGTCCTTAGGTTAAACGTTAATCCTGTTATAGTTCCTTTGTCCAATTTGGTTTGTCAAGATGTTCAACTGTATATATTCAGTTGTGTTTCTGAATCATTAAACAGTTCTGGTCAGTTCTTGTTTGACCTTCAAATCGCAGCCTTGACTCGTTTTGTGGGGAAAGAGTATCCTAGCTGTAAAATAGCTAGTGGGATTGATCTACACTGACAAGATCCGTCTGGATATCGAAACAAAGTGGCTTCTCTCTCTCTCTAAACTGGGATCCAGACTTTCTAGCGGTCCAGCTTCCAGCTAGCCTGGGAGTAACCGTAACAGTGTTTAAACATAACAAAAGATTGACTAGGAGCAAGCGTCATTAAGCTCATTGCCTGTAGGTTTTGAGATGGGTCCAGGGTGTCTCTGGATATAGCCCAGAGACAATAGGGCAATGGGTTATAGACTGAGACATCCTGGCAAGTTTCCAGGCTATTTCAGCTGTAATTTGTGGAGTGAATCAGTCTAATACATGTTCTCTTTTGTTTCACAGGTTCTATCACAGGAGCTTCGGTCAGAATCCATAAAACATCAGTATATGAAGTCTGGGCTGTGCCGGCCATGCAAGAGAACCAAGCGACACCAAGGAAGGCTGAGAAGCAACACTACACTGCCAAGATCCCTTGGCGGAGGGTAACGCCGTTCTGGCTCCCAGACTGCTCAGGGCAACTTTCTATTCCCTTGTCTAATGTTACTGTATGTCCTCTTGTGTTGATAGATTTCAGTTTATCTATTTTATGGCCAAATCTTTCTCCGTAGAAAGTTCATTCTCCCTGTCACAAAGTGAATTCTGACAGCCTGCCTGACTGGGGTTCTTGGAGGGGCCTGAGGGCCAAACACCTCCCTGTAGATTATGGACCCTGTCTGTAATGTGTTTAAGCCTTCCATTGTTTAATTATGTCAGACACCCAGTCTGACTACCTTGCTTCTGGCTCCAGATTAAAGTGGCTAGATACTGCTCTACTGGTGATGTGTTTACGTTTTCTATTGTTTAATCAAGTGTTATCTGATTGCAGTTTGGTGTATATGTGCTGTGTAAATCACAAATAAAGAGTTCTTCAATCTTGCTGTACCTAACTGCTAGATGTCCTGTCTATTTGGGTACTAAGAGCAAGGGTCCAGGAAAGACTTGCTGGGTGAATGCTGAGCTGTAATTGGGGGCTAAGGAGGTGATTTCCCACAACGGACAGAGGGTATACTTCATCCGGTAGACGGTCCGTTACATTGGTGGCAAGCGGTGGGATCCTCCTTGCAAGAGCCCAGTGGATAAGCAGCAGAGCACCAGCAAGGGATAGCAGTCGGCATGATGGCCGTGGATTATAAATATTGCAAAACTGGCTTGTTGACCAGGGAGTACCAGGATGGTACTGCAGCCCTCTTGGCTGTTAACTACAAAATGATGACCGGTCCGGTCCCGCAGGAAGAGATGTTACAGCGAGCTTGCAGCCGCCTGAATCTGTGGATGAACGCTCTCATACGGGACCAGGAGTACCGGGGAAAGGTCCTCCCCAGCTCCCAGGAATGGTATGTGAGCCTGCTGAGTGATAGAATGCCATACCTGGGTGAGCAGCCCCAAAAACACTGGGTGGCTGAGTTAGGGGAACTTGTCCATGCTAAGATGGTCCTGGATCGTGGATACCGGGCTTTACGGTGGTATGCCACACAGCTATACCCTGAGCTGGAGGATGACACTCCCACAGAGGGCTATGATTTTGGTGGCCCTGGATTGTTACTGGAAAATCTCCAGCTGGATCCGGGCTTCGGGAGTGATACAGAGTACCGGTGGGAAGAACTCCGGGAGTTAAGGGAGGCAAATATTCCCACTGTACCAAAACTGGAGGCTGATCTGGACTATTTGGTGACCCAAGAAGAGGAGCTGGAGAAGGCATACATACAGCTACTCCACCACATACAGCCCACTGCCTATGAGACTGTGAGTATCAGTGCTGCTCCTCCCCCAGCAGATGCACTGACACAAGAACTGTGCCCCTTTACCCCCGTGGATGACCTAGTGGAAAAGCTGGCATCCGGGCAGATTGCCGCTGGCTCCTGCCTGCCCCTACCCCAGACCTGTTTCCCATTTCCCCTGTGGAGGCCCCGGCTGACATCACGTCCCCAGACCCGTTACCCCAGCCACCCCTTGAATGGCCAGTTGAACTGCTGGCACCGTTCCCCAAAACCAAACAGGACCTGCCCTCCTTGTGCCCACCTCCACCTGGGTTCAAGGAGCCCTATTGGAACGCAATCCCTGGTTTTTACCAGCCCTGTGTCCCAGCAGAAGAGCTGGCAATGGGGCAGAGTGCCGCTGGCCTCTGTCCACCCCTGCCGCTTGGAGAGTTTTTGTACCTGGTAGATTTGCCAGCATCTGAGCAGATTGCAATTGGCCTCTGCCCACTGCATCCCATGGATTTAACCCCTTTACTTTTTGAAAATGACCCAGGAGGGGTGGATGGGACATTGGTCTCCACACCTGGGTCTCCTGAATGTTTGGCAGTTAGCAGTGTTCCCCAACTCCTTTGCATGGGTACCACAGCCACCTTGTCCTGTTCCCTGCAGTATACCCCTGAAACTGTGCCTTGCCGGGATGTTATTTCCCCAGCAGAAGTGCTGGCATCAGTGTCCCCAGGGACTAAATGGGATACCCCCATAGTATCAAGCCCAGCTAACCCTGCCACCCTATCTGCTCCCCAGCGGCTGAAAGGATTTCTTGGAGAAGGAACATTTGGCCTTTCTCCCCAGCGGCAGATGCATGTTTCGGGAGAGGTGGAGGTTGGCTGGGTAAGTTCTATTTTTGAACAAAAAAAGTGTGGGGACTGCAAACTAGTGAATGGCCATGGGGAGAACACTATTCAGACTGACTTAGGAGTCACCCCGTCTGGGGGCTCCTCCGGTGTCACTCTCCCCCCGAAAAAGGAGATATGTCACAAAGTGAATTCTGACAGTATGCCTGACTGGGGTTCTTGGAGGGGCCTGAGGGCCAAACACCTCCCTGTAGATTATGGACCCTGTCTGTAATGTGTTTAAGCCTTCCATTGTTTAATTATGTCAGCCACCCAGTCTGACTACCTTGCTTCTGGCTCCAGATTAAAGTGGCTAGATACTGCTCTACTGGTGATGTGTTTAAGTTTTCTATTGTTTAATCAAGTGTTATCTGATTGCAGTTTGGTGTATATGTGCTGTGTAAATCACAAATAAAGAGTTCTTCAATCTTGCTGTACCTAACTGCTAGATGTCCTGTCTATTTGGGTACTAAGAGCAAGGGTCCAGGAAAGACTTGCTGGGTGAATGCTGAGCTGTAATTGGGGGCTAAGGAGGTGATTTCCCACAACGGACAGAGGGTCTACTTCGTCCGGTAGACGGTCCGTTACACTCCCACTCTCACTAATTAGTTATTTTTATAGCTTTTCTATCGCTACCATTTCTGCTGGTAGATTCTTCCTTCATCTTCCACCCTTTCGGTATGCAATACAATCTTCACAGTATTACACTCCACCTCTGCTCTACCTCTATTAGTCAGTACCCTCTCAGTATGTAATACTTTCTGATATTCAAAGTATTAACACTCCACTTCTGCTCTACCTCTATTCGTCATTACCATCTCAGTATGTAATACTGTCTGATCTTCACAGTATTAACACTCCACCTCTGCTCTACCTCTATTAGTCAGTACCCTCTCAGTATGTAATACTGTCTGATCCTCACTGTATTACACTCCACCTCTGCTCTACCTCTATTAGTCAGTACCCTCTCAGTATGTAATACTGTCTGATCCTCACTGTATTACACTCCACCTCTGCTCTACCTCTATTAGTCAGTACCCTCTCAGTATGTAATACTGTCTGATCTTCACTGTATTACACTCCACCTCTGCTCTACCTCTATTAGTCTGTACCCTCTCAGTATGTAATACTGTCTGATCTTCACTGTATTACACTCCACCTCTGCTCTACCTCTATTAGTCAGTACCCTCTCAGTATGTTATACTGTCTGATCCTCACAGTATTACACTCCACCTCTGCTCTACCTCTATTAGTCAGTACCCTCTCAGTATAGTAATACTGTCTGATCCTCACAGTATTACACTCCACCTCTGCTCTACCTCTATTAGTCAGTACCCTCTCAGTATGTAATACTGTCTGATCCTCACTGTATTACACTCCACCTCTGCTCTACCTCTATTAGTCAGTACCCTCTCAGTATGTAATACTGTCTGATCCTCACTGTATTACACTCCACCTTTGCTCTACCTCTATTAGTCAGTACCCTCTCAGTATGTTATACTGTCTGATCCTCACAGTATTACACTCCACCTCTGCTCTACCTCTATTAGTCAGTACCCTCTCAGTATAGTAATACTGTCTGATCCTCACAGTATTACACTCCACCTCTGCTCTCCCTCTATTAGTCAGTACCCTCTTAGTATAGTAATACTGTCTGATCGTCACTGTATTACACTCCACCTCTGCTCTACCTCTATTAGTCAGTACCCTCTCAGTATGTAATACTGTCTGATCTTCACTGTATTATACTCCACCTCTGCTCTACCTCTATTAGTCAGTACCCTCTCAGTATGTAATACTGTCTGATCTTCACTGTATTACACTCCACCTCTGCTCTACCTCTATTAGTCAGTACCCTCTCAGTATGTTATACTGTCTGATCCTCACAGTATTACACTCCACCTCTGCTCTACCTCTATTAGTCAGTACCCTCTCAGTATAGTAATACTGTCTGATCCTCACAGTATTACACTCCACCTCTGCTCTACCTCTATTAGTCAGTACCCTCTCAGTATGTAATACTGTCTGATCCTCACTGTATTACACTCCACCTCTGCTCTACCTCTATTAGTCAGTACCCTCTCAGTATGTAATACTGTCTGATCCTCACTGTATTACACTCCACCTTTGCTCTACCTCTATTAGTCAGTACCCTCTCAGTATGTTATACTGTCTGATCCTCACAGTATTACACTCCACCTCTGCTCTACCTCTATTAGTCAGTACCCTCTCAGTATAGTAATACTGTCTGATCCTCACAGTATTACACTCCACCTCTGCTCTCCCTCTATTAGTCAGTACCCTCTTAGTATAGTAATACTGTCTGATCGTCACTGTATTACACTCCACCTCTGCTCTACCTCTATTAGTCAGTACCCTCTCAGTATGTAATACTGTCTGATCTTCACTGTATTATACTCCACCTCTGCTCTACCTCTATTAGTCAGTACCCTCTCAGTATGTAATACTGTCTGATCTTCACTGTATTACACTCCACCTCTGCTCTACCTCTATTAGTCTGTACCCTCTCAGTATGAAATACTGTCTGATCCTCACTGTACTATACTGCACCTCTGCTCTACCTCTATTAGTCAGTACCCTCTCAGTATGTAATACTGTCTGATCTTCAATGTATTATACTCCACCTCTGCTCTACCTCTATTAGTCAGTACCCTCTCAGTATGTAATACTGTCTGATCTTCACAGTATTACACTCCACCTCTGCTCTACCTCTATTAGTCAGTACCCTCTCAGTATGTAATACTGTCTGATCCTCACTGTATTACACTCCACCTCTGCTCTACCTCTATCAGTCAGTACCCTCTCAGTATGTAATACTGTCTGATCCTCACTGTATTACACTCCACCTCTGCTCTAACTCTATTAGTCAGTACCCTCTCAGTATGTAATACTGTCTGATCCTCACAGTATTACACTCCACCTCTGCTCTACCTCTATTAGTCAGTACCCTCTCAGTATGTAATACTGTCTGATCCCCACAGTATTACACTCCACCTCTGCTCTACCTCTATTAGTCAGTACCCTCTCAGTATGTAATACTGTCTGATCCTCACAGTATTACACTCCACCTCTGCTCACCCTCTATTAGTCAGTACCCTCTCAGTATGTTATACTGTCTGATCTTCACTGTATTACACTCCACCTCTGCACTACCTTTATTAGTTAGTACCCTCTCATTATGTAATACTGTCTGATCTTCACAGTATTACACTCCACCTCTGCTCTACCTCTATTAGTCAGTACCCTCTCAGTATGTAATACTGTCTGATCGTCACTGTATTACACTCCACCTCTGCTCTACCTCTATTAGTCAGTACCCTCTCAGTATGTAATACTGTCTGATCTTCACAGTATTACACTCCACCTCTGCTCTACCTGTATTAGTCAGTACCCTCTCAGTATGTAATACTGTCTGATCTTCACTGTATTACACTCCACCTCTGCTCTACCTATATCAGTCAGTACCCTCTCAGTATGTAATACTGTCTGATCCTCACTGTATTACACTCCACCTCTGCTCTACCTCTATTAGTCAGTACCCTCTCAGTATGTAATACTGTCTGATCTTCACAGTATTACACTCCACCTCTGCTCTACCTCTATTAGTCAGTACCCTCTCAGTATGTAATACTGTCTGATCCTCACTGTATTATACTCCACCTCTGCTCTACCTCTATTAGTCAGTACCCTCTCAGTATAGTAATACTGTCTGATCCTCACTGTGTTATACTCCACCTCTGCTCTACCTCTATTAGTCAGTACCCTCTCAGTATGTAATACTGTCAGATCCTCTCTGTATTACACTCCACCTCTGCTCTACCTCTATTAGTCAGTACCCTCTCAGTATGTAATACTGTCTGATCCTCACTGTATTACACTCCACCTCTGCTCTCCCTCTATTAGTCAGTACCCTCTCAGTATGTAATACTGTCTGATCGTCACTGTATTACACTCCACCTCTGCTCTACCTCTATTAGTCAGTACCCTCTCAGTATGTAATACTGTCTGATCCTCACTGTATTACACTCCACCTCTGCTCTACCTCTATTAGTCAGTACCCTCTCAGTATAGTAATACTGTCTGATCCTCAATATATTACACTCCACCTCTGCTCTACCTCTATTAGTCAGTACCCTCTCAGTATGTAATATGTCTGATCCTCACTGTATTACACTCCACCTCTGCTCTACCTCTATTAGTCAGTACCCTCTCAGTATGTAATACTGTCTGATCCTCACAGTATTACACTCCACCTCTGCTCTACCTCTATTAGTCAGTACCCTCTCAGTATGTAATACTGTCTGATCTTCACTGTATTACACTCCACCTCTGCTCTACCTCTATTAGTCAGTACCCTCTCAGTATGTAATAGTGTCTGATCCTCACAGTATTACACTCCACCTCTGCTCTCCCTCTATTAGTCAGTACCCTCTCAGTATGTAATACTGTCTGATCCTCACTGTATTATACTCCACCCCTGCTCTACCTCTATTAGTCAGTACCCTCTCAGTATGTAATACTGTCTGATCTTCACTGTATTACACTCCACCTCTGCTCTACCTCTATTAGTCAGTACCCTCTCAGTATGTAATACTGTCTGATCCTCACAGTATTACACTCCACCTCTGCTCTACCTCTATTAGTCAGTACCCTCTCAGTATGTAATACTGTCTGATCGTCACTGTATTACACTCCCACCCTGCATTACCTCTATTAGTCAGTACCCTCTCAGTATGTAATACTGTCTGATCTTCACAGTATTACACTCCACCTCTGCTCTCCCTCTATTAGTCAGTACCCTCTCAGTATGTAATACTGTCTGATCCTCACAGTATTACACTCCACCTCTGCTCTACCTCTATTAGTCAGTAATCTCTCAGTATAGTAATACTTTGGGTTGTTTCTTCTACCCACTTATATTTGTTATTAGGGGCTCTTGTGCCTAGAAGTCTGTAGCGGATGGCACCAGGCAACCCTATAAAAATACTGTATAAAGCTACATCCGTGTATCTGCTGTATTTTCTGTGTATTAAAGCCTTCCATTGTTTAGTTATGTCAGCCACCCAGTCTGACTACCTTGCTTCTGGCTCCAGATTAAAGTGGCTAGATACTGCTTTACTGGTGATGTGTTTAAGTTTTCTATTGTTTAATCAAGTGTTATCTGATTGCAGTTTGGTGTATATAAGTCTGTGTTGTTTGTCAAATAAAGGAGTTCAATCTTGCTGTAAAAGGCTTGGCAGTTATGCTCCTGAAACTGTGTGTCGTCCAGTTATTGGGATTGCTGTTGGGATATTGCTGTATTTGACCTGCTGGAAACCCTGCCTTTGGATTTACTATTTACTTGTTCCTGAGTCTCACTTGGATTATAAGCGGAGATAACCTGGGTAATATTGCATCTCTGCTACATTGGTTGGCAGCGCTGGGATCCAGACTCACAGAGGAACAAGCCTAAATGGAGTACGGATGGAGATTGATTTTGCCACACTAAAACGCTCCACGCTAAAAGACCTTCTGGAGGCAAAGGGTATACAAGCCAGCAATAAGACAAAAGCGGCACTTATCACTGAACTGATGGCGGAGTACCAAATGGAAGGCGATTCGGTTCCCGAACAGGGGAATTCGGGAGAAACACCGGAACAAAGGGAATTCCAGAGGCAGGTACAATTTCGGCTGTCTTTCTATGGGGAACACCCTCCAACAGAGATTGTTTCCAAAACAATAACGGAGGTCCAGGAATTTATACTGAGGAGTCAAACAGCGGCCCCAGAACGCAGCTCTGCAGTAAATATGCCACATGAAGGTAAGCCGAAAATACCGTACCAGGCTTTTAAAACATATGTGGAGGCAGAGGAAGATATAGACGCTTTCCTGCAAGATTTCGAGAGACTGTGTGCACTGCATAGAATCAGCACAGAGGACTGGGTACCTATTTTGGCAGGGAGGTTAACTGGGAGGGCAGCTGAGGCATATCGGACTGTACCGAATGATGAAATACGGAATTACCACAAAGTGAAAGAAATTATATTGGCCAGGTATGCTATAACACCAGAAGCATACCGGCGGAGATTCAGGGATTTAAAGAAGGTGGAGAAAGACTCACATGCTGAGTGGGCATGCAGACTGCAACGAGCAGTCTTGGGGTGGGTGCAAGCGAGCAAGGCACGGTCTATGGAGGATGTATTGCAAATGGTACTGCTGGAGCAATTTTATGAAGGAGTAACCAGCGAGGTACAGGAGTGGGTAAGAGACAGAAACCCTACCTCCCTTACCGAAGCAGCCAGGAAGGCGGACGAGTACCTGGATGCACGCAGGCAGCAAAAACCTGCAGCTCCAAAAGTACCTTTTAAAACCTTTGGGGGAAATAACTACACGCCAGCTCTACCAAGGTCACTGCCACCAACACCACCACCCGCTGCACAGCCACGTTTCCGCCAGCCCACGTCGGGCCCTTGCCACCACTGCCAGAAGTGGGGACATTATAAAAAGGAATGACCCCAGCTGCGGGACTGTTCCACCTGGATTCGACCCGGTCCGCCACCACCACCGAGAGCCGCCGCAGCCCATCACTACCAGGACATCGTGGCCACACCGTATGGTTCAGCAGTTCCCATCACAACAGTAGAGCAGTGGGAGGTACTGCACGAGGCAGATCCCGTCCAGGCTAACGCAGACAACCGCCAGCATCACAGGCAGACTGTGTATCTGGAGGGTAAAGCGGTTCAGGGGCTACGTGACTCAGGAGCCACCATCACCCTGGTAAAAAGTCACCTGGTCTCAGACCAAGCTAAACTTAATAAGACTGTGGCCGTCAGGGTAGCCGGGGGAGCAGTATACCAGCTACCCACAGCAAGGGTACATTTGCATTGGGGAGCGGGGGCAGGGCATGTGGAGGTGGGGTTGATGCCGCAGTTACCGGCGGAGGTTTTATTGGGGAACGATCTGGGGAGGCTCACATCTGCTTTTGAGCCCCAGACACCCACCACAGGAGAAGCTCACCCTGTGGTCACTCGACAACAGGCCCGCACCCAGGACTACAACACACTCCCGGAGGTTCAGGTAAGAGATCCTTCCCCTTCCCCTGACTGTGTCCCCTGGGCCCCTCCTAACGAATTTGCAGCTGAGGTAGTGACTGACCCCACCTTGCAGGTGTATAGGGACAAGGTGACAGCAGACACGCCTGGGGGGGAGGGCGAAAGGTTTATTTGGGACAACCAGCTGTTATATCGGGAGACGGATAAGCAGGTATCCGGGTCAGACCCGATTGTGATGAGGCAGTTAGTGGTACCTCAGCGGTACCGGGCGGAGTTACTACGGATAGCCCATGACATTCCGCTATCTGGACATTTAGGGGTCAGCAGGACCCGATACAGGTTAACCCAAAGTTTCTTTTGGCCGGGAATTAGCCAGGAGGTGCGCAGGTATTGCAACACGTGCGATACCTGTCAAAGGGTGGGGAAAAGGGGGGACCGGCGCAAGGCCAAATTACATCCCCTCCCCATAATCGAGGAACCCTTTAGCAGGGTAGCAGTTGACCTAATAGGACCCCTCAACAAAGCAAGCCCGTCAGGTAAAAGATTTATCCTGACAGTAGTAGATTATGCCACCAGATATCCAGAGGCGGTGGCCCTGACGAATATACAGGCTGAGACAGTAGCCAAAGCCCTGATGAAGATATTCTCCCGGGTGGGACTCCCCAGGGAGATTGTCTCCGATCAGGGCACCCAGTTCACCGCCGAAGTCACGCAGCGCCTCTGGAAGTTTTGTGACATTAAGCCGGTTATTAGTTCCCCTTACCACCCCCAGACGAATGGGCTCTGCGAACGTTTCAACGGTACATTGAAACAAATGCTCCGAACCTTCGCAGAGACCCACAAGGACTGGGAGAAGTTCCTGCCACACCTCCTCTTTGCTTACCGGGAGGTGCCGCAGGAATCCACTGGGTTCTCCCCATTTGAACTATTGTTTGGCCGCAGGGTACGAGGGCCTTTAGATTTGATCAGAGAGCATTGGGAGGGAGAACGGAGCACTGACGGCACCCCCATCATACCCTATGTGTTGGCATTCCGAGACCGCCTTGAGGCCTTAACTCAGACGGTACGCGAGAATTTGCAGGCCGCTCAGACACGCCAACGCACATGGTATGATCGGGGCGCCAGGGACCGTAGCTTTCAGGTCGGGCAGAAGGTGTTAATCTTAAAACCTGTCCGACACGATAAGCTGCAGGCCGCCTGGCAGGGCCCTTATAAGGTGGTGGAACAACGGTGTGACACCACTTATATAATCGGCTCGTGCGTTGGTACTGGGGGGCGACGCATGCTCCATGTGAACATGATGAAGCCCTACCAGGAGCGCTCGGAGGAAGTGACCGCTATATGTGCGCCTAACTCCAAGGAGTTTGACAGTTTACCTCTCCCGGATCTGCTGGGAGAGGGTCAGTTATCCGGGGACTTAGGGGAGGTCACCCTGGGGGATCGGTTGAGCCCACAGGAGCGGAGCGAGGTACAACAGCTGTTGAGGGAGAAGCAGGATATCTTCTCTAATGTACCTGGTTACACTCCTCTGGCCACTCACCGAGTAGACACCCCAGGGCAACTTCCCATGCGTCAGACCCCGTACCGCATCCCAGAAGCGGTACGGACGAACATGCGCAAGGAGATAGATGAGATGCTCCAGCTGGGGGTGATTGAGCCCTCTGACAGCCCCTGGGCATCTCCGGTAGTGCTAGTGCCAAAGCGGGACGGCACGACCCGGTTCTGTGTAGACTACCGGAGATTAAATGAGAAGACGGTATCGGATGCCTATCCTATGCCCAGGATAGACGAACTCCTGGATCGGATGGCGAGGGGGCACTATCTCACCACAATTGACTTGTGTAAAGGGTATTGGCAAATACCTTTGGCACAAGACGCCATCCCTAAGTCGGCCTTTGTCACCCCATTCGGCTTGTACCAATTTAAGGTCATGCCGTTTGGGATGAAAAACGCCCCGGCTACTTTTCAGCGGATGGTGGACCGCCTCCTAGATGGGTTCCAGGATTATACCTGCGCATACCTCGACGATATTGCCATTTTCAGCAATACCTGGCAGGAACACCTGACCCATATAGGAGCGGTCCTAGACAGGATTAGGGCCGCTGGTTTAACGCTGAAACCAGCCAAATGCAGCATAGGAATGGCTGAAGTACAGTACCTAGGTCATCGGGTAGGATGTGGCAAGCAAAAGCCGGAACCAGCCAAAGTAGAGGCTGTAGGTCAATGGCCCACCCCTAGGACTAAGACCCAGGTGTTAGCGTTCTTAGGAACGGCCGGATACTACCGGAAATTTGTCCCGAATTACAGTGCCCTGGCCAAACCTCTCACCGACTTGACACGTAAAAACCTACCCCGCCAAGTAACCTGGACCCCGGAGTGTGAACAGGCATTTCAGTTGTTAAAAGATGCATTGACAAATGCCCCTGTCTTGGCAGCTCCCAATCCAACTAAACGTTTTCTTGTACACACAGACGCTTCTATGTTTGGATTGGGAGCAGTATTAAGCCAAGTCGGGGCCGATGGCGGAGAACATCCCGTGGCTTACATCAGCCGGAAACTGTTACCTCGAGAAGTAAGCTACGCCGCCATCGAGAAAGAATGCCTGGCTGTGGTGTGGGCCCTGAAGAAATTACAGCCATATTTGTACGGACAAGCTTTTTCCCTGCTCACGGATCACAACCCGTTAGTATGGCTAAACCGGGTGGCTGGGGACAATGCCCGGCTGCTGCGCTGGAGTCTGGCGCTGCAGCCCTTTGACTTTAATATCCAGTACCGCCCGGGTAAACAGAATGGAAATGCTGATGGGTTGTCTCGGCAAACGGACCTAGAGAAATGATCCGTGAGCCTCCCCGGACATCCCCAAGCCGATCCGTGTTGGATCAGACTGTGTATGCCGGCTTGTGGGCAAGGGGGAGCAGAGTAGCGGATGGCACCAGGCAACCCTACAAAAATACTGTATAAAGCTGCATCCGTGTATCTGCTGTATTTTCTGTGTATTAAAGCCTTCCATTGTTTAGTTATGTCAGCCACCCAGTCTGACTACCTTGCTTCTGGCTCCAGATTAAAGTGGCTAGATACTGCTTTACTGGTGATGTGTTTAAGTTTTCTATTGTTTAATCAAGTGTTATCTGATTGCAGTTTGGTGTATATAAGTCTGTGTTGTTTGTCAAATAAAGTAGTTCAATCTTGCTGTAAAAGGCTTGTCAGTTATGCTCCTGAAACTGTGTGTCGTCCAGTTATTGGGATTGCTGTTGGGATATTGCTGTATTTGACCTGCTGGAAACCCTGCCTTTGGATTTACTATTTACTTGTTCCTGAGTCTCACTTGGATTATAAGCGGAGATAACCTGGGTAATATTGCATCTCTGCTACAAAGTCATTGTTATATATCTAAATATTCTCATCATTCTGCCATATAGGTTGTGTGTTGAAGTGGATGAAAACCATGCAACAGAAACCAAAACTGCAGCATCACATGGACCATCACATGGACCAACACAGTATAATGGGATAAGCCAGACCTTGTTATAATTCCCCAAAATGCATACACCTCATATTTCATGTCAAAGAGGAGGCAGAGAAGATACTGCAGTGGTGACAGGGGGTTACACTGGGGTGGCACAACATTATCCCTAGAAAGGTCTGGCAGGGTGCACACCCTATTCAGGCAGTGTAACAAGTTAGGAAGAGGCTAACCAGGGCCTTAAGGAACTTTTGTTCTCTCCCATGAAGATTGGGTGGTTCAGCATGAACACTTGCAGTCAGGCTATGGTGGTCTGTATAGGGGTGATGGAGTACATCTTTCAGACATGGGATTGTATCTATTTAACAACTGTCTATAGGAGATAATAGTAAGGTGGTTGGCCTAGTTGGTGGCGTCAAGAGTGGCTAATGGGAGTCCCTTCTTGATGGCGGTAATGCGGCACTCACTACTTCTGGGGATAGCAAAAACCCCCTGCAGGTTGAGATGGGCGTGATTTGGGTATTGATGCTGTGGTTGGGACCATGCGATGGAAACGTAGCCAGCCGGTTGGTTGTGGAAACAAAGGCAGGAACCGGGGCACGGTTTTGGCTACTGCAGAAATGCAAAAACATGTTGTGCTGTGCCCTGTGGAGTGACGTACCCAAGCAGCGCATGGGGGCATGTGAGTTGGGGGGCTCAAGGGCCTCCAGAAAAGCGGGGGGTTCAAGGCCAGCAGATGTTCCTGGCCGCCCCGGGATACCCCAGTATCAGTAGAAGGCCAGGTGAAGGCTGAACCGGCTGTCACGTGCGTTGCAGGCGGGGCTCAGCGCAGCTCCAAGTAGTAGCGGGGTACCACATTTGGTTGGGGACTCCTCCATTTTTTCCTTTGTTATAAATAAATGACTTCAGTTGCCACTATATGCAAATGTCCTGGGAAACCGTTAAGGTGTTGGAGCTCAATAGACATTCAGTCATACATTACTTGCTTTCCTTGTGCTTGGAGAAAATAATTATTCTTATATAAAGTATGGTGAAATAAGTTAAACTTGTGAGATTAATCATCCATACATTCACACAGAGCAACATTTTCCTTTATTTACTTTATGAATACTTACTTTGTCTAGGACACCTTCAAGGAGGTCAACAACTCTGCCACTGAGTACAATTAGTCCACTTTGAGAACTAACGAGTCTCTTTTTTCTAACGAGTAAACCAGAGTCCTTCTGCAAAATGAAAAGACATCCAAAAGATAATGTGTATTCCATATGCAAAGGAAGTCTGTATTGATAATGACATTATGTGGAGAGGTTTTCCAGATAACACATATGCATAGCTTGACCTACTTATAAAATGGGAAATATTAGGGGAAAATTGTTAAGGATACTGCCATTTTAGAAAAAAATCATTAGATGCCATTTGTGTGAGTTTATATGTGTCCTTGTATGTGTATCTGTGTGTGTGTATATATATATATATGTGTGTGTGTCTGTCTGTGTGTGTGTGTGTGTGTGATTATATGTGTGTGTGATTATATGTGTGTGTGAGTTTATATGTTGTGTGAGTATATATGTGTGTGACTATATGCATGTGTTTTACATCAGTAGTGGGGAAAATAATGGAGGAAACCATGTTAAAGAATAGGATTGTTGAACATCTAAAATCGAATGGATTTCAAGGTCAGAGACAACAGGAAGATCAAACTAATCTTATAGATTTTTTCAATTGGGTGACTAAAAGAATAGATCAACTAGCAAAATGGTCAGAGCTGTGGCAACAAGCATTTAATGTGGATAAGTGCAAGATTATGCACCTTGGCCGTTAAAAACCAAAAGCAGAATATAGAATATTTGGTACAGTCCTAACCTCAACATCTGAGGAAAGGGATTTAGGTGTAATAATTTCAGAGGACTTAATAGTAGGTAGACAATGCAATAGAGCAGCAGGAAATGCTAGCAGAATGCTTGGTTGCATAGGGAGAGGTATTGGCAGAATGCTTGGTTGTATAAGGAGAGGTATTAGCAGAATGCTTGGTTGTATAAGGAGAGGTATTAGCAGAATGCTTGGTTACATAAGGAGTTGTATTAGCAGAATGCTTGTTTGTATAAGGAGAGGTATTAGCAGAATGCTTGGTTGTATAAGGAGAGGTATTAGCAGAATGCTTGGTTATATAGGGAGTTGTATTAGCAGACTGCTTGGTTGCATAGGGAGAGGTATTAGAAGAATGCTTGGTTGTATAAGGAGAGGTATTAGCAGAATGCTTGGTTATATAGGGAGTTGTATTAGCAGAATGCTTGGTTGTATAAGTAGAGGTATAAGCAGAATGCTTGGTTATATAGGGAGAGGTATTAGCAGGAATGCTTGGTTATATAGGGAGAGGTATTAGCAGAATGCTTGGTTATATAGGGAGAGGTATTAGCAGGAATGCTTGGTTATATAGGGAGTTGTATTAGCAGAATGCTTGGTTGTATAAAGAGAGGTATTAGCAGAATGCTTGGATGCATAGGGAGAGGTATTAGCAGAATGCTTGGTTGCATAGGGAGAGGTATGTAGCAGTAGATAGAGAGAAGTGCTCATGCCATTGTACAGAGCACTGGTAAGACCTAACTTGGCGTATTGTACACAGTACTAGAGACCAGATCTCCAGAAGGAGAGTTCAGAGAAGGGCTACTAAACTGGTTCATGGGTTTAAGGATAAAACTAACCAGGAAAGGTTACAGCATCTTAACATGTATAGCTTGGAGGAAAGATGTAACAGGAGGGATATGATAGAAACATAACTGACCCTAATTAAGATCCCCTCCCTTAGACCCTTAATTGAATTACTGCTAATCCCCAACTTGCCAGGATGTCTCAGTCTATTAAAGGATTTAAAGTGTACTGTGGCGAAACCGGCCTCGCCACGTGTCCTTGGAGGGGGCTGCTTGCCCGCCTCTTGCCTTTGGACTATGGACCAGACTTTATGTGAATGTGTTATACCCCAGATAGGAATCCCATGGAGCCCATTCGTATGAAACTGACTGTAAAGACTTTGGCTCCATGGCGATTAAACTGTATTTGTGTGGTCCGAGCGCCCATCACTTAATAATGTGCGCTCAGACCTGAGCTATCTGGGGATATGTGAAATGTCTGTGTGTTATGTGTAAAATGTGACTTTATGTATTTTAAAGTGTGTCCTCAATTACCCGTTGCAACATTGTTGCGAACGGGTAATTGAACAGTAAGTAGCCGTCCTTTGTTCTCGGGGGTGGCCGCTGTCACGAAGTGAATTCTGACAGTCTGACTGACTGGGGTTCTTGGAGGGGCCTGAGGGCCAAACACCTCCCTATAGATTATGGACCCTGTCTGTAATGTGTTTAAGCCTTCCATTGTTTAGTTATGTCAGCCACCCAGTCTGACTACCTTGCTTCTGGCTCCAGATTAAAGTGGCTAGATACTGCTTTACTGGTGATGTGTTTAAGTTTTCTATTGTTTAATCAAGTGTTATCTGATTGCAGTTTGGTGTATATAAGTCTGTGTTGTTTGTCAAATAAAGTAGTTCAATCTTGCTGTAAGAGTTCCTGTTTTAACCCTCAAAGTGAAGTGTCGTCTCATTATTGGGGGAAGGATTTATTGTATGCTGTTCCAGTTTGACTGCTAGGAGAGTAAACCTATTCGTATGGTTCCTATTCAACTGCCTACAGCATTCATATGCTTGGGAGGATTCATATGCTTCTCCGGTTTGGTGGTTGTGGTGTCTGCTGCAGTGCTTGGAGTCCTCAGGAAGCGCTAGGAGCATCCTTTAACGGAGGTACCCAGTCGGGGTGCCAGGCGATCCGTTACATGTACTCATTCCAATTACAGGGCCTCAAAAGAGTCCTGTATTGTTATTTTTGGTCACTACCTCCCTGAGTCGAGAGTGGGTAATTTTCGCGCCTGCTGCCTTCCTTGGATGTGGTAGCCGTTTCTCAGGCTCCCTCTCCGGAATCGAACCCTGATTCCCCGTTACCCGTGGTCACCATGGTAGGCACAGAAAGTACCATCGAAAGTTGATATGGCAGACATCCGAATGTATCGTCGCCGTCACTGATACGATACAGTGATTGATACTGGAGGTGTAGAAAGGGAGACCGAGAGATACCCGAAAAGACCTGGGGAGACTGATTTTGGGAGAGCTGCCACTAGTGGGGTGAGAGCTGCCACTAGTGGGGTGAGAGCTGCCACTAGTGGGGTGAGAGATGGGAATGTTTTAGAAAAGGGCTGAGTTCTCTCCTTCTGGGGAGAACTCAGGAATATGAGGCTTTTAACCCCTTGCCGACAAAGGACGTGCCAGGCACGTCCTGGGAGAATCTCCCTTAATGACAAAGGACGTGCCTGGCACGTCCTGCAGTGAATGAAGCGGTTTTCGCGATCAACGCTTTAACAGTGCTGGTCTATTGCCTCGACATCGAAGCAATAGCCAGCACCGATATTTCTATTTTGGGACCCCCACGATCGCCCCACGGAGCGATCGTGGGGAGCCATATTGACGGAGCATGCTGCTCCGTCAATATGGCTAAGTCCTCTGCCGGTCTGAGCTTCGGAAGTGAAAGTAACTTCACTTCCGTCGCTCTGAATATGCTACTTGACTACCCCTAGTGGTAGTTTAGTAGCATTGCAATGGAAAATAATTAAAATACATATTTAATTAAATAAAAACAGGTTATTTAGCTATATTAGCCTATAGGGTTAAAATTAAATATTTTTTAGCATAAGGGATAGGGTTAAAATTAAATTAAAGTTAAAAAATCTTAAGGGATATAATAAGGATTAGAGTTGGGGTTAAATTTAGTGTTAGGGTTAAATTTTGGGTTCGGGTTGGGGTCAAAAGATCAATATAGGAAAAAAACAAAAAACACTATTTTTGGATTTTGCCCCATAACTCGCAAAAAAATACCGAAAAATATGGAAACATGCATATTTTTGAACTCGGGACAACATTTAGAAACTATTTAGACGGGGTCTTTTTTAATGATTTTATTTGTGTAAATTATATTTTAGGTCAAAGTTAGAAAAAGTGGGTTTTTTTAAATTTTTCATCATCTTTTATGATTTTTTTTGTAGTAAATTATAAGATATGATGAACATAATGGTATCTAATGAAAGCCCTTCTTATGACGATAAAAACAACATATAATTTGTGTGGGTACTGTATGTGAGAAAGAAAAAAATGACAGCTAAACACAAACACCCTAGAAATGTCAAAACAGCCATTGTCACCAAGGGAAAGTCAAGGTGAAAATGTCTTGTCACTAAGGGGTTAATAGCACATGTTCACTATAACAATAGACATCTCCATACACATAATATTGAGCTAAGTCCCAGGAGTAACTCCCATCAATCAATTCTTCAATGGAAGGAGTCTCAACTGCAAACCAACCTCTGCTGGTAATGTATAAATGTGGTAATTTGTTTCCAGCATAATCTCCATTTTTATGGATGTCATTAGCATATATATTTGGGTAAATGTAACTTAAATCCAACAATTTCTGTGATCTATATGTGTCAGGAACTGACCGTGCCTGGACTTGAACACTGACTTCAATGTTCCTAGCTCTCTTCTTTACCGGTTCGCTAGCCTGTCTTTTACATTTTAGCCTATGTTCTAGTTACAATGAATATACCAAGCCTTGTTATTATCATCAACTCTCCTCACCTGTGTCAAGTCTTGTGCTCACTCTCAGCCTATAAAAGCCCCTTCCTGTGAATCTACCTTTGCCAGATTATTGTGGTTCCTGCCTGCAGTATATCAAGCTTTCTATTGATTGTTATTTACCTGTTACCGATTTTGGACCGTCTCACTACTCTGCCTTCTCCTACCCACTGACCTTGGCTTGCCTGACTATGTTTATACTCTTTGTTCCAGCCTCACAGCTCTGCTAAAAGACCAGATTGTCACTCAAAGCTCAGGGGCTCAACCACCTGGGTAACGAGTGGCTACTTCTGACAGAAGACCTTGCTGATCTGGCTGCTGGACTCCAAACCTGCTAACATCAGTATCATTACAATATGTTTTAGCCTGGTGTTAATCTGTCATCCTTTCTGCAGAAGGAAGCCAGAGGAATATCCTATAGATATTACCAAGAACCATAAATTCTTATAGTCTAGCTATTTACCCAAATATGTCATATCTAATCTCCAGAGATTATCTAAGATTCTCATTCTTAAAATCTAAGATAGAATACATACATTATCACTTACCGAGCAGATTAAGAAATAGCCACCTTGAGTATGATTTAGTAATATTACCTTTCCTATGCAGAGTATATGTTAGTAATTTGTAGGTAATTATGGTGTTCTATCATTAACAATTGTAACAACTAATCATTATCAAGGTAGGTGGGGTTGTGTCTAAATAAAATGCATGGCCATCTAGTGGTCAGAAATGTAACTGCATATTAAACTATACTCCATGAATGTTGATACAGCTACAGAGCTGTATAATTCATGTTCTATTTTATTCACCTCTGTTATAAGTCATTTGTGTGAATTATGATTAATATCTATTGATATTGTATTTTGTTGTTATACTTTGTTGCTTATCGTTTGCTCTTTATTTTATATTCAGTAAATTAATTATTTTATTAATAATTGTTGCATTGTATTTACTTTTGTAAAAACGGCATCCAAACTCTCTATATACATAACAAATTCTTTATATGGGTATTTTTGGTCGGACCCATAGATATAAATATTCAATTTTCATCTTTTTTAATGATTCATAATTTATAACTCGTATTTATATTTTTATGGTTATTAATATCCGACAGCCCCCTGCTCTATAGTCTGTGCGTGCATCCACTAGTATATCACTGACGTAGCTTTACACTGATTGCACTATTACTGTTGTTTTATTTGCTCTTTAAGTGTTTCCTCTAATCCTGCACCATCCCTGTTGTTGTACTTTGAGATTTGTGGACACCTGGGACAGGGTTTTGGGGGTTTTGTATTTCGTGTTATTAATAAAATGCCTCAGCGACAGAACTTTCCTTTTGTCATCATTTTCCAGAGAGTTTTATTTCTCTTTATCACACAATGGCAGAGAATCATTACATCCTCAGACACACTCATAGTTACAGCTCTGAGATGAATTCCCTAAATAGAATGTAAGTGTGTCCATGAAAGATGTCTCCACTGATATTACTGCTCTTTGGTGCTGTTGGGCTCATTACAATACATTTTAAGATCTGCTAAAAATAAAAAGAAGGAGAGAATGGCACAGAATTAATATGGGAATTTCAAACTCTAGACCAAAGGAGCCAAGCTGGAAAAATTCAACTATTCAGCTGCATTGGAGAATAGGCTACGTTGGCCTAAATAATGAAATTCCCTTGTCAATTCCCTGCAGTTCCCTGCTATTCTCTTTTTATTGAGTAGAGCCTCACATACAATGTAACGTTTTGCATGGTAACAGTTATTCCTGTTGACAAACACTATCTGTCTCTAGACATTAACTAAGAAGATAAATTGGCAAAGTTCCTCACAGTTGGTTTGCCATTAATGAATGATGTACGTACCTTATTGTTAATACATTTGGCTGCTTCTTCAGGACTGGGCTATAAAAGAAATGTGTAACAATATAAATCCCACCATTATAGAACAATGCTTATCTAAAACATGTGTGTACAATGTCGTATGGTAATAATGACTTACCAATTTAAATCCAGCTTGTTCAAGTAATTTTAGAAGACTTTGTACTCTCTATAAAACATGAAAATAAGTAGTTTGTAATGCATAGGAATTTTAATAAAGAAACAGAAACCTACAAATGGTCACAAAGTATTTTCATTTCTGCAGAAACAGGAGCAGGTTACATTACAATACATGGGGGCATCATCAGTACATTCTGTGCTTTCCTGCTCCTCATGTTTGGAGAAAGGACGAACATATAAGTATAAACAGGGTCGGCCTTAGGGGTGTGCGGCTTGGGTGAAACGCCACTACTGCTTCCTGCAACGCCGTGTGTGAGTTGGTGGGGAGATCTCAAAGGCACTGGGGGGAGAGCTGGTGGGGAGATCTCAGAGCTGCTGGTGGGGAGATCTTAGAGCTGCTGGGGAGAGCTGGTGGAGAGATCTCAGAGCTGCTGGTGGGGAGATCTCAGAGCTGCTGGGGGAGAGCTGGTGGGGAGATCTCAGAGGAGCTGGTGGGGAGATCTGGTAGGGAGATCTCAGAGGCGCTGGGGGGAGAGCTGGTGGGGAGATCTCAAAGGCACTGGGGAGAGGTAAGAGCAGAAGAGGGGAGGAGAGAACAGAGGAGGGGAAGGAGGGTGGAAGAGAACAGAGGAGAGGGGAGGAGAGAACAGAGGAGGGGAGGAGAGAACAGAGGAGAGTGGTGGAGAGGGGAAGAGAACAGAGGAGAGGGGAGGTAAGGTCAGAAGCAGGGAGGAGGGGGAGGAGGGCGGAAGAGAACAGAGGAGAGGGGAGGAGAGAACAGAGGAGGGGAGAGGAGGGCGGAAGAGAACAGAGGAGAGGGGAGGAGAGAACAGAGGAGAGTAGAGGAGAGATCAGAGGAGGGGGAGGAGAAAGGAGGAGGAGAGGAGAGAACAGATATGGGGAGGAGTGGGAGGAGGGGGAGAGAATAGATATGGAGGAGGAGGGGGAGAGAGAACAGATATGGAGGAGGAGGGGGAGAGAGAACAGATATGGGGAGGAGGGGTGAAGAGAACAGAGGAAAGGGGAGGAGAGAACAGAGGAGGGGGAGGAGAATGGAGGAGGAGAGAAGAGAACAGATATGGGGAGGAGAGAACAAATATAGGGAGGACTGGGAGGAGGGGGAGAGAACAGATATGGAGGAGGAGGGGAGAGCAATAACAGATATGGGGAGGAGGGGAGAGAGAGAACAGATATGGGGGAGGAGGGGGAGAGAGAACAGAGGAGGGGAAGGAGGGCAGAGGAGAGGGGAGGAGAGAACAGAGGAGAGTGGTGGAGAAGGGAAGAGAACAAAGGAGAGGGGAGGAGAGAACAGAGGAGGGGGAGGAGAAGGGAAGAGAACAGAGAAGAGGGGAGGTAAGAGCAGAAGAGGGGAGGAGAAAACAGAGGCGGGGGAGGAGGGCGGAAGAGAACAGAGGAGAGTGGAAGAGAGAACAGAGGAGGGGGAGGAGAAGGGAAGAGAACAGAGAAGAGGGGAGGTAAGAGCAGAAGCGGGGAGGAGAGAACAGAGGAGGGGAAGGAGGGCGGAAGAGAACAGAGGAGAGGGGAGGAGAGAACAAAGGAGAGGGGAGGAGAGAACAGAGAAGGGGGTGAGAGAACAGAGGAGGGGAGAGGAGGGCGGAAGAGAACAGAGGAGAGGGGAGGAGAGAACAGAGGAGGGGGAGGAGAAAGGAGGAGGAGAGGAGAGAACAGATATGGGGAGGAGAGAACAGATATGGGGAGGAGTGGGAGGAGAGGGAGAGAATAGATATGGAGGAGGAGGGGTGAAGAGAACAGAGGAGGGAGAGGAGAAAGGAGGAGGAGAGGAGAGGAGAGAACAGATATGGGGAGGAGTGGGAGGAGGGGGAGAGAATAGATATGGAGGAGGAGGGGTGAAGAGAACAGAGGAGGGAGTGGAGGGGGAGGAGAAAGGAGGAGGAGAGGAGAGAACAGATATGGGGAGGAGAGAACAGATATGGGGAGGAGTGGGAGCAGGGGGAGAGAACATATATGGAGGAGGAGGGGAGAGCGATAACAGATATGGGGAGGAGGGGAGAGAACAGATATGGGGGAGGAGGGGAGAGAACAGATATGGGGAGGAGGGGAGAGAGAACAGATATGGGGGAGGAGGGGAGAGAGAACAGATATGGGGGAGGAGGGGAGAGAACAGATATGGGAAGGAGGGGAGAGAGAGAACAGATATGAGAAGAAGGGGAGAGAGAGAACAGATATGGGGAGGAGGGGAGAGAGAACAGATATGGGGGAGGAGGGGAGAGAGAGAACAGATATGAGGGAGGAGGGGAGAGAGAGAACAGATATGGGGGAGGAGGGGAGAGAGAGAACAGATATGGGGGAGGAGGGGAGAGAGAGAACAGATATGGGGGAGGAGGGGAGAGAGAGAACAGATATGGGGGAGGAGGGGTAGAGAGATTTTGAATGAACACACAGACTCTTACCTTATGTAGTTGCAAAGCATTTAAGGCACTATCAGTTATCTGCGGAAGAATTGATTCATTAAATTTTGCATTCAAACATTTCAAAGTGGTTTATTTACATTATTTATGTAATCTTTTGCTCAATATGTCACATTTCAAATTCAAATCAATTATATATACGTACATGTATATGTACATTGAATTTTACTGACCCATGAGTCAACATATTAGTACCTTTTAGAGCGGAAAATTATGTTTCAACAGCCACATACCAAACATCGCTCTGGTCATTGGCCCAGAAAATCCCTGGTCCTTAAGGGTTAAAATTGTAAAACTTTTTACATGTGAATATTTACAAGTAAAAAAAAAATCCCTTTATAATAGTCTTAGATCCAGACCTTTTCTTTTTTTATCTTATATCCCACCAAATACAGTATATTTATCTTTGTGAAACTCGTTACACTCCAAGAGTTATTGACAGAAAACAACAATGGGTGAAAGTTTCTAAAAGTGGAGCAAGCAATAATATAGTGGTCGGTGCTCTTTCTTCTCCATCATCTATTGGAAGAGGATTCTGCTGTGCTGTGGATGAGAGAAGAGGATTTGCATGGCTCTTCCTCATCTCCTCAGCGCATCTTGTAACTGGTATGTAGGGGAGAGGATGAGAGAGTGCAACACTGGGCAAGCTCTGTGTGTGCATTGTGACACTGGGGCAATGCTATGAGAGTATTCTAAAACATGGTTAATCTGTGTAGGGGCAATGTGACACAAGGACAGTTCTATGAGGGTAGTGTGATGAAAGGACAGCTCTGTGAGTGTATTGTGACACTGGGGCAGTTATGTGGGACACTAGTGGAAAGCTCTGTGGGTGGATTGTGACACTGGGGCAGTTATGTGGGACACTAGTGGAAAGCTCTGTGGGTGTATTGTGACACTGGGGCAGTTATGTGGGACACTAGTGGAAAGATATGTGGGTGGATTGTGACACTGGGGCAGTTATGTGGGTGGATTGTGACACTGGGGCAGTTATGTGGGACACTAGTGGAAAGCTCTGTGGGTGGATTGTGAAACTGGGGCAGTTATGTGGGTGGATTGTGACACTGGGGCAGTTATGTGGGACACTAGTGGAAAGATATGTGGGTGGATTGTGACACTGGGGCAGTTATGTGGGACACTAGTGGAAAGCTCTGTGGGTGGATTGTGACACTGGGGCAGTTATGTGGGACACTAGTGGAAAGCTCTGTGGGTGGATTGTGACACTGGGGCAGTTATGTGGGACTCTGGGGAAGTTACGTGGGTGGATGTTGAGGTTAGGACAGTATCAAATATTCTATATTCTGCTTTGGGGTTTTTACGCCCAAGGTTTATAATCCTGCACTTATCCACAATAAATGTTAGTTGCCACAGCTCTGACCATTTTCAGCAACAGATTGCAATTTATTGAAATCTAGGTAAGCAATGTCTACTGCGCAACCCTGATCTATTATTTTAGTCACCCAATCAAAAACATCTATAAGATTAGTTTGGATTGATCTCCCAGAAGTAAACCCATGTTGTCTCTGATCTTGAAATCCATGTGATTTTAGATGTTCAACAATCCTATTCTTTGACATGCTTTCCATTATTTCCCCCACTACTGAAGTAAGACTTACTGGTCTATAGTTGCCCGCCTCCTCCCTACTACCTTTCTTGTAGTGGGCACAACATTTGCTAATTTCCAGTCTTCTGGGACTACTCTTGTTAACAATGATTGTTTAAATGAATCTATTGGCAGTTTTGCTAGTTCTCCACTCAGTACTTTTCATAACTTTGGGTGTATCCTATCAGGGCCCATCAACTTATTTGTCTTTACGTTAGACAGCTGAAGTCAAACCTCTTCCTTTGTAAACTCACTTATAGTAAAAAAAAAAAAAATCTCTAGCATCTCGGGCCCCTCTCCCAATACCCCCCACCCTGCACCCAGTGAAAATCTGCCCGGCTCCTCTTCCTGGGGAGAATTACATTTCTTGTAAATGTGATACCACATGTCTAGCCTAAATTTTATTTGAGTACTATGATTTCATGCAATTTTGTTTTGACTCAATAAAACTAAATAGGACTGTATAACTTAGATGTTGCTTTTACCAGGAAGGCAGAAAAAAAATATTGAAACTGATCAAATAAAAAAAAGTGAAATTTTAACTTTTTCATGAGCAGAGGGTGCCAATACAGATAATTGTCATGGGTCCTAGAGATCCTAGTACACAGGGCCAGCCCTGTAATGGGGCACATTGGGGCAGCTGCCCCAGGCGGCACCCTGGCAGAGGCGGTACTTTGCTGCTCCATGCAGCGGTCTTTTTCTTTTTTTCCCTGTGTTCCTTGATTGAAGGAGGTCTCAGCCAATCAGGTGAGACTTATCAACTCTCCTGATTGGCTGAGAAACCTCCCATGATTGGCTTGCAGCAGGTAAGTTAAAAACTGACAGTGCGTGAATGAGTGTATGTCAGTGTGAGTGAGTGTGTGGGTATGTCAGTGTGAGTGAGTGTGTGGGTATGTCAGTGTGAGTGAGTGTGTGGGTATGTCAGTGTGAGTGAGTGTGTGGGTATGTCAGTATGTGTGAGTGTGTGGGTATGTCAGTGTGAGTGAGTGTGTGGGTATATCAGTGTGAGTGAGTGTGTGTGTATGTCAGTGTGAGTGAGTGTGTGGGTATGTCAGTGTGAGTGAGTGTGTGGGTATGTCAGTGTGAGTGAGTGTGTGGGTATGTCAGTATGTGTGAGTGTGTGGGTATGTCAGTGTGAGTGAGTGTGTGGGTATATCAGTGTGAGTGAGTGTGTGTGTATGTCAGTGTGAGTGAGAGTGTGTGTATGTCAGTGTGAGGGAGAGTGTGTGTATGTCAGTGTGAGGGAGAGTGTGTGTATGTCAGTGTGAGGGAGAGTGTGTATATGTCAGTGTGAGGGAGAGTGTGTGTATGTCAGTGTGAGGGAGAGTGTGTGTATGTCAGTGTGAGGGAGAGTGTGTGTATGTCAGTGTGAGGGAGAGTGTGTATATGTCAGTGTGAGGGAGAGTGTGTGTATGTCAGTGTGAAGGAGTGTGACACTGCCTATAACTGTCTAGTCACCAAGGGGTTAACTCCTCTGACACTGCCTTTATCTGTCTAGCCACCAAGGGGTTAACTCATCTGACATTGCCTTTATCTGTCTGGCCACCAAGGGGTTAACTCATCTGACACTGCCTATATCTGTCTGGCCACCAAGGGATTAACTCATCTGACACTGCCTACATATGTTAAGCAATCCAGGAGTTAACTTGTCTGACACTGACTCTACCGTATTTGCTCGATTATAAGACGACCCTGATTATAAGACGACCCCCCAAACTTTGGATATTCCATTAGGAAAAAAACTAAAAGCCTGAATATAAGACTACCCTATAGGAAAAAAGTTAAACTTGTATATATTCATATGTAAATTGCTTTTTTAATAAAAAATTATGATATCAAAAAATGTATTTCTAGTTTTTATTTCTTTTTATGTGCCAATGCTGCCTTTCTCTTTCCCTTGCCCCCATTTTTCTCTCTCTCCCCCCTCCCCTTGTCTGTCTCTTAACCCCCTCACTCCCCTTGTCTCTGTCTCTTAACCCCTTCCCTCCCCTTGTCTCTGTCTCTTAACCCCTTCCCTCCCCTTGTCTCTGTCTCTTAACCCCCTCACTCCCCTTGTCTCTGTCTCTTAACCCCTTCCCTCCCCTTGTCTCTGTCTCTTAACCCCTTTCCTCCCCTTGTCTCTGTCTCTTAATCCCTTCCCTCCCCTTGTCTCTGTCTCTTAACCCCCTCACTCCCCTTGTCTGTCTCTTAACCCCTTCCCTCCCCTTGTCTCTGTCTCTTAACCCCCTCACTCCCCTTGTCTCTGTCTCTTAACCCCCTCACTCCCCTTGTCTCTGTCTCTTAACCCCTTCCCTTCCCTTGTCTCTTAACCCCCTCCCTCCCCTTGACTCTGTCTCTGCCCCCCTCCCTCCCCCTGTCTCTCTGTCCCCCTCCCTCCCTCCCCCTGTCTCTCTGCCCCCCCCTCCCTCCCCCTGTCTCTCTGCCCCCCCTCCCTCCCTTCCCCTTACCTTGATCCCTGGTGGCTAGTGGGGGCAGCCGGGGATGTCTGCACGATACGTGCAGAAATCCTCCATGCTGCCCGACACGGCAGTCTATTATGACGGACAGCTGTCCGTCATAATAGTCTGCCATGTCGGGCAGCATGGAGGATATCTGCACGTATAGTGCAGACATCCCCCAGCTGCCCGATTGTCCCTGGTGCCTAGTGGGGCCGCAGAGGAAGTCTGCGCGATGAGCGCAGACCTCCCCTGCTGCCGCCCGGCACGCTCGCCGGGACTTCTGTGACGAAAGCGGAAGTACCCGGCTTCTTCACAGAAGCCCCGGCGGCCGTGCCGGGCGGAAGCAGGGGAGTCTGCGCTCGTTGCGCAGATATCCCCTGCTGCTAGAGAGGGGGATCCAGGTCCCTTGCAGCTCTGCTGGGGACCTGGATCCATGTCTTATAAACTGACCTCAATTTGAGATCAGATTATAAGAAGACCTCGATTATAAGACGAGGGGTAGTTTTCAGATTTTTTTTTCTGAAAAAAACCTCGTCTTATAATCGAGCAAATACGGTATTTATGTGGATTTTGTTATAGGTCACTGGTCACATTATGTTTTAGGGAATTGCACAGTCTATTATCATAATAATGTTTTACTATTACTCTCTTTTCCCTAAACATTGTATGTGACCCCTGACCTATAACATGACTCAAACATTGTACATTAAGTGTAAATGCTCAAATCTTTAGGGCACACATTTTAATCATGGCGTGCCAATACTCACACCATATCATTTTGCATATAGAGGTGTTCTTGCATTTTATCCCATTCAATATGTGTAATAGTGATTAATCACATTTTATCCCATTCAATATGTGTAATAGTGATTAATCACATTTTATCCCATTCAATATGTGTAATAGTGATTAATCACATTTTATCCCTGTAATTACACAGAGGAGGAGTTAGTAATATAAGCAGCGCACTCATGGGGTACCACGAAACAATCCTGTACCCAGGGGTCTGTGGCCCTAGGATTGGCCCTGATTCTGTACCTTAAAGTGGAACTAATTAATGCTGTTTAAATTGTTCTTCTTCATACCATACTTCCAAACATTCCAAATGGCCACAGAGGGATTCTCACACTTTGTTTGTGGGAGTGACTGAAGGTTTGCCAATTGGACTCAATGTATGTCATTTGATGGCATGCAGAATAAGGCAATAGTCTTTTAATTACTCTAATTAATATAGAAACACATTTACTGCAGTTTAGCCCCTTTGTGACAACGGAACTGGTCAGGCACGTCCAGCCGGCAACTCCTGGCAACAGCCCGGCATGTCCTGCAGTGGGATGAGCGGTTTACGCAATCAGCGTTCGCAAAAACTGCTCTGGCGGTACTGCTCTATTGGGCACCCAGGATCGCTTCAAGGGGCGATTGTGGGCGCGATATTAGAGAGCAGCTTGCACCTTCATTATGGCTGCTGCCCTCTTGTGGCGTAGAGGAGCCGAAAGTGAAAAAAATTAACTTCTGTTGCTTGGCTGCCCCCCATTGCTATGAAAAAAGGATTTAGTAATTAGATAAAATCTAGGGTTAGGGTTAGAATAATTGTTAGAGTTACAAATAAATTAGTTTAATCATAAAGGAATAGGGTTACAATTAAATTAAAAATAGAATAAATTAAGGGTTAGCATAAGGGTTAGAGTTAGGGTTAAATTTAGGGTTCGGGTTGGGCTCAAATGGTCACTAAAGAAAAAAAAAAACACAATAATATAACTCACAAAAAACTGTAGAAAAACATGGAAACAAGACCATTTCTAAACTTGGGAAAAATATAGATCTGGTCTTTCTTAATGATTGTATTTGTGTAAATTATTTTTTAGGTCAAAGTTAGAAAAAGGTTTTTTTTTATTTTTCATCATTTTATGATTCTTTTTGTGTAGTAAATTACAAGATACAATGAACATAAAGGTATCTAATGGAAGGTATCTTATGATGATAAAAACAACATATAATTTGTGTGTATAATACTGTGGTACAGTATGCGAGAAAGAAAAAAATTACAGCTAAACACAAACACCCCAGAAATTTCAAAACAGCCCTTGTCACCAAAGGAAAGACAAGGTCAAAAGATCATGTAACTAAGGGGTTAAACTCACTTAATTGTGAGTTTCATTCCTCTGGAGCTCTGTGATACATTTATACAACCCAAAACTTCTAAGCTGCTAGAGATGAGGGACAATAGAGGACAAAAGAGGGGCAGAGCTATTTGGGCAATAGACAGGCAATATTTGTTACACAAAAACAAGGGTCTGTAACTGTATTAGCCGGAATGATAATCCGCAGCTGGATAAGCCTACATGTCTTAGAATGAATCGTGGAGACTTCCAGTTAGAACATGAAATAAAATGTATTTTAAAAAGCACAGACTGAGATAAAGAAACCTGTATACTACACATACATACAGTACACGAAGAGGTGAAACCAAAAGATCTCAGGAGCAGTATAGCCATCGAGGGCAGTTATGTGTACAGAGCATTGGTTTATATATTTGGTAAATAATAAAATATAAGACATTACCTCATCTTTGGATACAATTTTATCAGGGCAACCAGCTTTAACCTGTATGTTGGATGTAAGACACATGTTTAGGGCAGTACAAGATAATATGTGATATTTAAAACCAAACAAAATAAAAATGTAAAGATATAATATGTCTTTATATACAATATGTATTTGCAAAATAGCAACAAACATCACATTTTTTGTAGCATTATCTGTGATTTTGTGTTCCCGTGATCACTTTGCAATGTATCAGTAAATGCAATCCATGTAATCAAGCCCATCATGTAATTAGCAAATTCTAAGGACAAATAAACTTTTTTTGAGTCAATAATTAACTTAAGTGAAATGATTTCTTTTGGATGGAGAGGTTTATGTTATACTTTATTACATTCATAGAGTATCAAGCCGCTGATAGGGTTTCTATGAATGCTTTCCGGCTATCTAGAGGACATAGTCTTAAATTAGAGGGGCAACGATTTAAAAGTAATATCAGGAAGTATTACTTTACTGAGAGGGTATTGGATGTATGGAATAGCCTGCCAGCAGAAGTGGTAGAGGTAAACACAGTCAAGGATTTTAAGCATGCGTGGGATAGACACAAGGCTATCCTAGCTATAAGACCGGGAACGGGGGACTAATAAAAGTACTCAAAAAAAAATTGGGCAGACTAGATGGACCGAATGGTTCTTATCTGCCGACACATTCTATGTTTCTATGTTTCTATGTTTCCTAACACAGGCTGTGTCAGAATTCAGATGCCACATTGGGTCCCTTGGTTCATTTGTGTCGGACAAGAGTCCAGGAACGAAAGTAGGAGACGCTGAGGACTCTATGATTTAAATAAAGTATAAATTAAGTCTCCCCCCTACAAAAATGAGCTTCAATTAAACTAATTATTGACAAAAACAAGTTAATTTTATTAAACTTTAATAATCTGATTCAGCAATGTATATAAATGAGATCTTTAAATTACTAACATTGTAAATTTACAGAGAAAGCTGTTTTCTTACCGCTATCCTTCCCAAGCATGTCTTCACGTCTTTGTCCTGTAGAATCACAATAATGATTAAGAATAAGTAAAAACAAAAACATTGCTTGTATTAATAATGGTTTTGGACTCCATAACATTTTGCACAGGTTGATAGCATTAAAGAACAGTTATTACACTTTGTAGTAGGGAGCATTTTGTTTCCACTTATTCTTTTGTGAAGGACATAAAAGAATGTTGTTTTTGGTAAATTTCTTTAGGGTCCAAGAGTGAACTGTGGTGAGTAAAGATAAGCAAGTTATAAATGTTCCTTCTACTCTGCTGCTAATGTCTGTTATTTGCAATTCCCTTGTTAGTTAACCATCATTCACTGTTTTGTGATCTAACTGCTGTCAGAGGTATTGAAAAGTAATCTCGAGACTGGTACATATGAATAAAGCAGAAGAAAACGATAACAAGATGGATGCCAGCAGCCTCCATGTTGTGTCAGTTTTGGGACATCTTTCTGTGTGTTCAAATCTTATTCCCTGAGGATAAAAGGAAAGTCTTCTACATTCCTAACTCTGTTATCTGTAACCAAATATGTTACTGATAAGTTCATAGTATCACCAGAACAGATAAGGTGGTCATTGTTGTGCAAGGTTTATTACTCTAAAGCCACATCTCATTGTACTGATGCAGACACAGCTGTGTACATACTAGAGGAGAAGGGGGGCTTCTCTGCAACTTGCTACCCCACCCAAACTGGCAGAAACTGACAGACACAGACACACTGAGATTATTGGGATTTTTGATTTGTAGAATCTAATAAGGGTTATTATAAATACACCTAGTTTATTCAAATCACCCAATAAAATATAAAATTATATCAAACCTTCACTAATAAAAATGTAAAGTATAATTAATCCTTCATATTAATTAGAACATTGTTTTTATTGTTTTATTAGTGTGGTATACATTTTATTATACATTTTATTTAATGTGCAATGATAAGAATAAGAATATGATACATATTTACTCTAATTTCAAATTGTATTAACACTTTTAGACATTTAAACATATATATTGTCTTATATTATACTCACAATCCAGGTGTAGCTATAAACCATGACATCATCTCATTTAAATTACATACACCCATCCATTCAATTGGCTAGAAGTTACATAAACAGGATGTGAGTCTGAGATATGGTTTGGTTGATAAGTGGATACTGGAGGTGTAGAGAGGGAGACCTGAGATACCTGAAAAGACCAGGTTAGACTGATTTTGAGAGAGCTGCCACAAATGGGGTGAGAGATGGGAATGTTTTAGTTCTTCTGGGGAGAACTCAGGAATATGAGGCTTTTAATAGCACATGTTCACTATAACAATAGAAATCTCCATACCCATAGTGTGGAGCTAAGTCCCAGGAGTAACTCCCATCACTCAATTCTTCAATGGAAGGAGTCTAAACTGCAAACCAACCTCTGCCGGTAATGTATAAATCTGGTAATTTGTTTCTAGCATAATCTCTCATAATTTTTTATGGATGTCATTAGCATATATATTTGGGTAAATTTAACTTAAATCCCACAATTTCTGGGATCTATATGTTTTAGCCTGGTGTTTATCTGTCATCCTTTCTGCAGAAGGAAGCCAGAGGAATATCCTATAGATATTACCAAGAACCATAAGTTCTTATAGTCTAGCTATTTACCCAAATATGTCATATCTAATCTCCAGAGATTATCTTAGATTCTCATTCTTAAAGTCTAAGCTAGAATACATACATTATCATTTACAGAGTAGATTAAGTAATAGCCACCTTGAGTATTTATATGATTTAGTAATATTACCGTACCTAAGCAGAGTATATGTTGGTAATTTGTAGGTAATTATGGTGTACTATCATTAACCATTTTAAATACTAATCATAATCAATGTAGATTGTATCTAAATAAAATGCATGGCCATCTTATGGTCAGAAACGTACTACATAGTAAATTATTCTACATGCATGTTAATATAGGCACAGAGCTGCATAATTCATGTTTTGTCCTACTTACTTATGTTATAAGTCCTACATGTGAATTATGATTAACAGCTATTGATATTGTATTTTGTTGTTATGCTATTTTGCTTACCGTTTGATCTTTATTCTATATTCAATAAATTCATTATTATTTTATTAATAATTGTGGCATTGTATTTACTTTTGTAAAAACGTCCTCCAAACTCTCACATACATAACGAATTCTTGATATGGGTATTTTTAGTCGGACCCAGATATATGAATCATCAATTTTCATATTTTTTATGATTCATAATTAATAATTCATATTTTTATGGTTATTAATAATACGACACTGCCCACATGTATTCTCAACTGAGAAAGTACTAAACAGAGGTCTGCTACACTGCTGGAATTATAGTCACTCATCAGTGATGGAAAACACACTGTTTGTTGATAGGCTGTAGAGGTGTGTGTTAATATAACAGTGTACAGATATCACAAACACCCACTTTGCTAAACTGTCTCTAGAGGTCTTGGCTGCTGTGACTGGCTTCTCTGAGGGAGAGGCAGCTCCTTTACACCACCTGATTTGGCTCTCTACCAATATGAATAGTAGCACCAAAGGAATTAGATGCAAAAATGTTTTGGTCCATTGCATCTGTAGCAAGTTTAAAGGGACTGTCTGGTGCCCAAATTGCATCTTCCAAATGTCAATGCATATTAAAGTACATTCAGCGTAATTTACAATGAATATTTTACATCTTACATTGCTTACAATATGAAACTCTTACAGTAAGATGAATTTGTTAAATTACAGCAGTTTGTAAGAACAACAACTGTCCACACTAGCTGGGTAAAAGTCAATTTCATCAATTTATTTATTTATTTTTTGCTGCCAGAAACAATGAGACTAATGCCATTCAAACCAATAGCATATCCTGTCTGTTTAGTGATGTTATCAGACAAGAGATCCTACGTATACAAGAGCAAGGTCACGTATGTGCCACACAATGCATTATATTCCACCAACAGAGCAGCTGATGGAATATCATGAGTAATTATAACAAAACCAATTGAAACAAAACTGATACATGCTCAGTGCCTACACACAATCAGTGTGCCAGTACCTGTAGGATATCATGCAGGGCTTAAGTAGAATATGAAACATTTACATAGCATGTGTATTATACAGGCAGTAGTCTTTCACTTGCACCAAAGTGAGTTTTGGGGTAAGGCTGTCCCTTTAACCTGTGTGCAGAAGCTGCTATGAGGTTTTGATGCAAATGCAGAATAGACTGCAAATAAACAGCATTTCCTCTATACCCTAATTCTACAGAGGCATGCACAGTGTTCAGATATGACAGCACTTTGCCAGGTGGGGTATATTTATACAGTCACTACATCTGCAGTGATTAATGGGTGGATAAGGGACAGTGGTACAGTCTGATGGTGGAGTGTCTATCTTGTCAGGGAGGCACTTTAGTAACAGCAGGTGGACATGTGGAGAGAAGAAAAGTAAAGCTTTACTGCAAACTCTCAATCACTGATCAGAGTCTAAACCATGTTACATCTTGTTCCACAAAGTAATCAGTCAGGAGCCATGTGGCAACTAGTACTGGTGTCAGGACTCCAACGTGTCAGGCCACCAGTGAGGCTGTACCCAAGATTAGAGAGCTGCAAATTGAGCCCACAAGACTTTTTAGGTGGAACTGTGAGTGTCAGTGCGATCATATCTTATCACTGTATAGAAATATGTTCTCAAAGGTAAAAAAAACTGTTTTACCTTTTTTTTGTCACCTAGATATGTAGTAATTGTGCTGATACAGGGTCCGAGTTTCTGAAAAGAAAATGATATATCTACTGTGTCACAATGCTTATGCTGTTTAATGCTTTGTTGATTAATACATGCCATGCAAATGACAAAACAATTCAATGGTGCATTATAATCACATGGTTAAATTAATTCACAAATGACTGAAACAGAGCAGGGATCTGGGTTGAGTAGAGTTTACATCTTATTTTCCCAACACATGAAAATTAATCTATATTTGATCCTAAGTTTAACTGATGAACAAATTAGGATTTTACAAGGTGTTTTTAGAGAGTAAGGGATATAAATAGGGGTAATAAGTATTTTACAATGTAAGGTTCAGGTAATCCAATGGTGGATTATTGAACTACTGGTTAGAATGGATGACAATAAGGTGGTGTTTAAGGGTTTGTACATAATAGGTTAATAAAATATATGGTTGTTAGTTAACCCCTTAAGGACCGGCATTTTTGTCATTCTGGACAATGGCTATTTTAACATTTCTGCGCTGTTTGTGTTTAGCCCTTCATTTTCTTACAGCTAAGAACCAACATAAATATATATATAGTTATTATCAAGACAAGAAGGGTTTTCTCCAGATACCATCATTTTGATCATATTGTATAATATACTATAAAATAACAAAACATTGGCCATGAACACTGTCTGTCAACCCATTGTCCAGCTTCCCTTCCAACCCACGTTTCTTTCTATTGACCTCTTTCCTATTCAGTCTGTCTTCCTTTGCCTTGGATTTAATGGCTCCTGTGTATTACCTACACTTCTCAAGCTGCACTCACCAGCATGCAATCAGTAATTATGTGTAACCCTATCAATTAAGGGCAAAATAGCAGAACAATCTACATGAATGGGACAATGTCTCTACCTCGGCTGTATTGTCCTTAAGTTTGAAATTCCCTGCAATTCCCTCTTCTATGAAAAATAATATTTCTTTTTTTGTGACAAAATGTTTACAGGAAATAGAAAAACTTACATTAATTGGTTTTGTCAGACAGGACACATCAGGCTGATCAGGCTTGATCTCTGCAATTAAAAACAAAAAGAAGAAACATGCACACAATGGTTGTAAATAGTGTACAAGACTAATAACTTTAACAACTTATATAGCACATTATAGTAAGCTTGTTACTTACGGGCGTCAACCGATGCATAGCAGAAGACAAACCCAAACACAAAGACAGGCAACATCATTGTGCTGATGGTTTGGTAGGACTGTAATTGTAATATTCAGTTGTAGATCTGCATGAGAACCTGTCTTTTTATATTGTCAAGAGATAATTGCATCATGACATGTTAAACATGGGACTTAGAAAATCTACTGGCAGTTACTAACCAATGTACACCTGCCAACATTTTACCATTACGCAACATTAATAAATAAAACCAAATCATGCTACAGACGGATGTTTGTTAAGAGAAACTTTCCTAATTAAAGGTTTTGTAATAAGAACATCTCATAATATATCCAGTCAGTGGGTCCTATTCAATAACCTGAGTTTATTTATCTCATATCATAATACACATATATACTAATGCCAGATACCACCTTATGAACCTATAACAATAAAGATTCAAGGTCTTGCAGTATCTAAATAAAAACAAAATAGAGCCCACCAGGTCCACAGAGACCGTCATTTGAAAGAAGAAGAAAAACCGGCATAATGTGTTAGATATTCAAATGAAAAGGTTTAATCCATTAATGTGTATGTCAGACACCAAGGCATGATGGGAATGTTATTCTCCTTAAGAAAGAAGACTCTTTCTCTGTATAAAAGGATATTACTACTGAAGCCGGAGAAGAGGGATCTGACAGCTGATACTTTTATGTTACAAACCAATTAACATTGATATAACTTCTATTTTACATAAAACTTGCAGCACGTCAGTGGTATGTATACCCACACTCTTAAAGGAACTTCCTTAAGGGAAGCAAGGGTTAAAAAAACATGTCCCAGACTTTGAGGTATAAACCCAACGTGTATATTAATAGAAACCTGCGGGGTTACTATCTGCTATTTACTCTGACTGCTGAATGCGAGGGTCTCTCGTTGCTAGCGCAGAGATAGGCCTTAGTTTTTGCATGGGGTCAGCGGGGGGGGGGGGGGGATTTCTTGTTAAGGCTGCCTGCTTCCTTCCAGACTATCCTGGCAGCTGTCAGTCAGAGGATAAACTGGCGTGTACTATCAAAAGTACTATCAAATGTACCTGTCAGTTCATCCTCACAACAGGAACAGCTAACATTACACTTCTGCCTCTATATTAGAAGTGTAAATGAAATATAAAGTGTATTGCTCCTTTGAGATGTTATACAGACATTATACAGAGTTGTTTTATCATTTTCACTGAGTATACTGTTAATCGGGTGATATCTGGCGCTAGGTTATATGTGTATCGGGCTTTATATGTCTTATTGATCTCTTATTGTATAGCATTTCAGCACTTACTGAGTGTTAATAAAAGTGGGTTTTGGGCTCATTATAAGTGATATTTCTGACAGCAATGTGAGTGTGTGATCCCGATGCTTGCGGCTGGAACTGGCATCTGTACACGGGAGCAAAGACTGAATAAGTCACTTTGCTGCAGATGCTACTTAAATATACTTACATGCAGGGCCGGAGTGGGAGAAAAATTCGGCCCGGGCATTTTTTGATCACAGCGGCCCACTAAGAAGGGGGCGGGGCAGAGGAGGTGTGTTTTGTCATCACCAATGACAAACACGCTCCCTCTCAAAGTGAGCATATTGGTTCAATGCTCTTCCAGGGCAGACCATGCGCAGAGCTCTGCTGAAGAGCTCTAGCATGAGAAAAAAGCCCTGTATTTGTTCTACACAGTGCAAGCAAATTTAATAACATGCTTGCACTGTGTTTCCTTGCAACTTGTCTCTGGTGTCTCTATAAATGGATACCAGGAGACAAAAATGCCAGGAAAGAGTATTGAGCATGTGTTTGGAGCCTGCTTGTGGGATTGCGTGTGTGTAGAGTAAGCTGATTGTGGTGTGGTATTGTGTAATAAGGTTCGGTTTTAGTTGTGTTGTGTTTGTGGTGTAATGTGATGCATATGTGGCTAGGGGCTGTAGAGAATGTGTGTATAGGGGATATAGCAAGTGTGTGAATACAGGCTATAGTGTGTGTGTGTGTGTGTATATATATATATATGTAGTGTGTGTTTAGAGGTGTAGTATGTGTTTGCTTACAAGGAATCTAGTGTGTGTATATATACATATATATATATGAGTCTAGTGTGTGTTTGAAGGACCCAGAATGTGTATAGGAGATCTAGTGAGTGCGTGTTTATAACGGTTTCAGAGTGTGTATATAGGGATCTAGTGCGTGTATGTGTGTAGATGATCCAGAGTTGGGTAAGGGATCTAGTGTGTGTCTGGAATGTAATGTGTTTAGGGGTGCAGTATGTGTGTGAGGGGTGCTGTGTGTATATATATATATATATATATATATATACATATATATATATATATGGAAGTATTGTGTATGTCTGTTGTGCAGTGTGTTGGGGGGTTCTGTGTGTATGTGAGGGGTGCAGTATGTGTGTGTGAGGGGGGGCGGTGTGATGAGGGGGGGCGGTGTGTGAGGGGGGGCGGTGTGTGAGGGGGGGGGGCGGTGTGTGAGGGGGGGCGGTGTATGATGTGTGTGAGAGTGCTGTGTGTGAGAGTGCTGTGTATGATGTGTGTGAGAGTGCTGTGTATGATGTGTGTGAGAGTGCTGTGTGTGAGAGTGCAAGAGTGCTGTCTATGATGTGTGTGAGAATGCTGTGTGTGAGAATGCTGTGTGTGAGAGTGCTGTGTGTGATGGGTGTGAGAATGCTGTGTGTGATGGGTGTGAGAGTGCTGTGTGTGATGGGTGTGAGAGTGCTGTGTGTGATGGGTGTGAGAATGCTGTGTGTGATGGGTGTGAGAGTGCTGTGTGTGAGAATGCTGTGTTTGAGAGTGCTGTGTGTGTGAGAGTGCTGAGTTTGTGAGAGTGCTGTGTGTGATGGGTGTGAGAGTGCTGTGTGTGATGGGTGTGAGAGTGCTGTATAAATGTTAGAATGGATTGTGTGTGTGTGTGTGTAGGAGGGGGGGGGGGGAATAAACAAATAAAATAAAAGGCATTATGTCGGGGGGGGGGAAGACATGATGCCTGTTATTTTATTTGTTTATTCCCCCCCCCCTACACACACACACACACACACACTCCATTCTAACATTTATACAGCACTCTCACACCCATCACTCTAACACACACAGCACTCTCAAACACAGCATTCTCACACACAGCACTCTCACACCCATCACTCTCACACACACAGCATTCTCACACACAGCACTCTCAAACACAGCATTCTCACACACAGCATTCTCACACACAGCACTCTCACACCCATCACACACTGGTACCTGGGACTGGCGGTGCGGTGTTCCTCGTGGTGAGTGAACGCAGGAGTTCACTCTCGCGAGATCCGGTCGTTGCCATGGCAATGCTCCGGATCTCGCGAGAGGAACCCGGTGGAGCTGCAAGTTAGAGCTCCGCCGGGTCCTCTCTCCAGACTGCCTCCCTCCCTCTCTCCCCGCCGACAGCATGTGGGCCGGTGAGGGAGATCTTTGATGTCCTCACCGGCCCTTCATGGAAAACAGCGGGGCCGGCGCTCGGATAGTGCCGGCCCTGCATAGACCGGCAGGGGATCCCGGGACATCCCCTGCCGGCCTCGGGCCATGGCCACCGCGGCCCACCGGGCATTTGCCCGGTATGCCCGATGGCCAGTCCGGGCCTGCTTACATGTGTTGGCAACATAAGATTTAGCTAAGATGAGGTGATGGGATCCATGTGGTTTATAGAATCAGTAGTAACAATACAGATCCTCTTGTCCAATAATCACTGCTCCCTCCCTCACAGGAGTCACTCTACCAACATAACTGTCAGATGCAACAGCAACACTGTCTATATATAAGATTAAATTGTTACAAGTATTAAACCTGCAGTCAGCAACATTTTTCTCTCTCACAGCAGGCGGGGTGGTCCTTGCCAATACAGTAGTTAAGGACGGAGGTGATGGAGTCAAAAAGGGATGGACAGGGTGTCCCCTCTCCTAACCTCTCAGATATTAGAAGAAAGGATAATGGCCGTGCCCACCGAGCTAACTGTCGGCTGGTGGTTAGCATCAGGTTTGAAACAAATGCAGAATTAGTACGGACGAGGGGAGAGGGGTTTCACTCTAGGGACTCTAGTTTAAAGGTTATGGTGATTTAAGATTTACAGATTGGCAAGGACCAGTTGGAGCTGTATGTTAACAGTATGTTTAAATAAAGTATTTATATTTCTATTTACAGAGTTTTATTAAGTTATAAGAAATATAAGAATAAATGGAGAAAGTTTTTGGCATACAGTTCTTCTTGGTTTTGTTAAATAAAAAGCTGTGGCCTATTTAACTCCATACATGTCTCGTGTCTTTATTGGGTAGGGTATGGGGATTTTGTAGGTAATTAAGGAACATTCCCCTTTACATCATACAAGCAATATCTCAGCTAATTCAACTCAGAGAGGTTATTTGCAGCTATTCTCCTGATGGATTACGAGGCAGTTTTGTGAGAAACCCTATAATTTAAGACACATCCGACCTCAGGAAGACACTAACCTTTTATTATCTCACAAATAAGGACACTAGTAATCTGACTGATTTTATTATTCATTCTAAACACAAACATTTCTTTCACTGTCTCTTTATATATGTGCTATAAGTCTGGGGGCAGAGGGCTGAGTGTGTTTGGGGATGGCTAACTACTGAGGGCAGAGGGCTAAGTGTGTGTGGGAATGGCTAACTACTGGGGGGCAGAGGGCTAAGTGTGTTTGGGGATGGCTAGGTCGGCTAGGTCTGGGGGCAGAGAGCTAAGTGTGTGTGGGAATGGCTAGGTCTGGGGGCAGAGAGCTAAGTGTGTGTGGGAATGGCTAACTACTGAGGGCAGAGGGCTAAGTGTGTGTGGGAATGGCTAGGTCTGGGGGCAGAGGGCTAAGTTTAAGTAGGATGGCTTAGTCTGGTGGGGGGCAGATTGGCAAATAAAAGGAAATAATAATAACAAATAATCATCATTTTCATTAAATATTAAAAAATAGTTTACATTTGAATTAATATTTCCATGCATATGTGATTGTGTGTCATGGTATTTATTAATATAAGATATGTTAGTGCAGATGTATGTCGGTAATTTTGTAATTATGCAATAAGAAGCGAGCACTAAGACATTTTAAATGTCTGTCTTTCTCATTTTTGGGATTTTTAAAGATATAAAATAAATAATAATATGTGGTATATGTGCACCATTCAATATAATATCAAAAACAGGATTAAAAGTAAAAAAAGATATAAGGTATATAAACCCTTACTGATCTCCCTTTATAATAAAATATAAAACTTGATAATAATGCACAGGCTATATTGAATAAGAACTACTTGTTATACATGAAGGTGTATAAAGTGTTCAGTTCATTTATCTTGCACATCTATCTCTTGACAAATGATTTTATATCTCCAGTATATGATGTTTCAACCAATTACCACAATTATTTATATATCACTCACAATGTGTAGCATTTGGTACAGAATTAAAAGTGGTGTAACAAACACAGTTAGTCAAACTGTGACAAACTGATACACAAGGGAGAGAGCAGAGGCTGACTAATGTGGGGGACGGGTGCGGTGTTGGAACTGCCCGAGGGCCCGGGCCACTGGGGTAGCCCGCTGCAGAACTGCGCGATAGCGGGAATCATGTGACCTTGCACTGGAATGTGTGTGCTACCACTCACATCAGCCTGCATCTCCAAGCGTTGCCACACCCCTCTGCTGGGACACCTGTTACAGGGCTCGGTAATACAGAATGATGAGAGACCGGAGACCATCACGTGACATCGCACAATGATGTCTCCAGTCATAGATAGCTCCTGTACGTGATCAGTTCCACATAATCACTTCTCTGGCAAGTGGCATATAGTCACTTGTATCCCGCCACTCAAACCCCCAACAATGCACACGAGACCAGTCGTGTTGAGTAATATGGGAGTAACATTAATAATGTAGACACATTTTATTTTGTAATTTGTAATAAATTTATTTTCTATACAGTATGTTTCTGTTTCCGGAGTTTATTCTAAGTGCTGTCTCCTTACTTTTATATTAAATATATGTGTTTTATACACATCTGTTATTTTTCTTTTATTCACCAGTGCTCTTCCAACATATGTCTGTTACCTGTAGAAAGTATTGAGCTCAAACGGATGGGGTCACGTTGCATTGCTTCATGGACCTTTACAAGTAAAGAAAAAGAATAATAAAACATGTTTAAGACAACAGATGTCGTTTAATGCCTACTATAGTCAGCATGCTTCTTCATGTCCAATCCTCCATTGGCTTTCACTCACAGACAGTTGTTTCCAAATTCATGTGTCCTTCGGTTGAGTGTTGTAATTAGCATATTTATAATGATTCTAATAATACTTTTTACCAGAAATCACCAACGCGTTTTAGTCTGATTCTAATGTTTTTAACGTAACTGAACTAAGGAAACAAACACATAGAATTACAAGAGAACCTCGCATGTCTGGCTCTAAGCAGGATTAATATTATATAATTCTTAACATAAATTAAACCATTTTTGGCTCCAAACATTGTGCTTTTAATTATTCCAGGTCTCCTCTTAGTACATTTAATTCCTTATATAAATATACAATTTAAATCCGGAACCTGTGAGACCAAAAGGTAACATTTAACGCCGTGGTGCTCTTTTTTCACTTTGTATCCGAAGCCAATTTTTTGATAAATGGAAGTTGACTGCATTTAATATATTTTATGTATAAAATGTCAACATTATCTTCAGAACAGTCTGCAGGGCATGTACCTCTGTTAATTAAAACTGTTTACTTTATTAAAGGTTATAACATGACGTGTATTTGTTCTGATGAACCAGTATTTGCCTTAAACCATTAGTGTTTACATTTCCTATGATGTTCGGCTTTTTGTTGCACCCACCGCACTTTATCTAAGTTCAGTGAGGATTATATAACTAACAGCATACTGGTTTTGAAACTGTGCCATTCATATACGAAAAAGCACATAGCTATGCATTAAAAGACAATTTAGGCAAAACTGTTATGACCATTAAAGCTGACACAAAATATAAGCATTAATTTGCGTCAGGAACCAATGTACCTGTGATGACTCTTGTTGCTACATCTTCAACCCATACTATGCTTTGTATCATTAGTTCATAATCCAGTCCTCAACTCACCCTGGGCAAATTGGCTATGCCATATTTATGGGAAAACACTGGCATATTAATGGGAAAACTGGTTTATTTTAATTAGCAAAGTGATGCTGTGGCATGGTCTGGGGGCAAAATATTATGTACTATGGGGAAATAGACACTGTGGTATGTCCTGTGTTGCAAAGTGACACTGGAGTGCAAGCCAAGTGCTGTGGGCCGGGCCGCCACCAGGAATTTCAGGGACCCTTACTGAAAAAATGTTCTACCCCCCCATCCCCGATAATATCTCCCACTCGCCCCACTACCCTTACAACTATGTTACCCCGGTCTAGTGTAATATGGAGAATGGTTGGGAGCAGTTGGTCAATATGCCAGTATTTTGCCACTCAATATGCCATTATTTTGCCATTCAGTATGCCAGTATTTTGCCCCTCAATATGCCAGTGTTATGCTTGTTATTTTCACCCTCCTCCCCCCTTCCCCAGTACTTACCTCCTTGTTGCTCTGTCTCCCAGTGCTCTGCGACCGGCGTATCCCTCCTCTGTGCAGGAGGGAAGATTGCGCGGAGGGGGGGAACTCCGGTCGCATTAAAAAAAAAAAAAACTTTATGGAAGCCATGGCAACCGGAGCAGGGTCCTGGAGATGTGATATGCACCCGTGGCCGCGGTCTGGAGGGTAACGTGACTGCCGTGTCCTGGTCTCAGGCTCCGAGCCAAACACTTAGTTACAAGCATTGGATGCACAGTTCAGGACTGCTACAAACAATAGTCACTCTACTTTATTATTCCTTGCTGTTCATGGAGAAAATTTGAAGAGAAATAAAGAAGGCGGGTTGAGATGGGCTGAGGGGGGTGGGTTGAGGGGGGTTGGGGGATGAGTTGAAGAGAGGATTGGGAACTAATGATACAAATCATAGTGTGGATTGAAGATGGAGCAACAAGAGTCCTCACAGGTACATTGGTTCCTACATAAGCAAATTAATGCTTATATTTTTCAGTGTCAGCTTTAATGGTCATAACAGTTTTCCCTAAATTGTCTTTTAATGCATAGCTAAGTCCTTTTTCTTACCAGTATGCTGTTAGTTATATAATCCTCATTGAACTCATATTAAGTGCGGTGGGTGCAACAAAGAGCCGAACATCATAGGAAATGTAAACACTAATGGTTTAAGGCAAATACTGGTTCATCAGAACAAATACACGTCATGTTATAACCTTTAATAAAGTAAACAGTTTTAATTAACAGAGGTACATGCCCTGCAGACTGTTCTGAAGATAATGTTGACATTTTATACATAAAATATATTAAATGCAGTCAACTTCCATTTATCAAAAAATTGGCTTTGGATACAAAGTGAAAAAAGAGCACAACGGCATTAAATGTTTCCTTTTGGTCTCACAGGTTCCGGATTTAAATTGTATATTTATATAAGGAATTAAATGTACTAAGAGGAGACCTGGAATAATTTAAAGCAACATGTTTAGAGACAAAATGGTTTAATTTATGTTAATAATTATATAATATTAATCCTGCTTAGAACCAGACATGCCAGGTTCTCTTGTGATTCTATGTTTTTGTTTCCTTAGTTCAGTTACGTTAAAAACATTAGAATCAGACTAAAACGCGTTGGTGATTTCTGGTAAAAAGTATTATTAGAATCATTATAAATATGCTAATTACAACACTCAACCGAAGGACACATGAATTTGGAAACAACTGTCTGTGAGTGAAAGCCAATGGAGGATTGGACATGAAGAAGCATGCTGACTATAGTAGGCATTAAACGACATCTGTTGTCTTAAACATGTTTTATTATTCTTTTTCTTTACTTGTAAAGGTCCATGAAGCAATGCAGCGTGACCCCATCCGTTTGAGCTCCATCCTTCCTACAGGTAACAGACATGTGTTGGAAGAGCACTGGTGTATTGTGTGAAGAGCACAAGGAATTAAATGTACTAAGAGGAGACCTGGAATAATTAAAAGCAAAATGTTTGGAGCCAAAAATGATTCCAGTTATGTTAAGAATTATATAACATTAATCCTGCTTAGTGCCAAACATACGAGGTTCTCTTGTGATTCTATGTGTTTGTGTCGATCACTCGCTCCCCACTAACCTCCTTACCTGCTCAGAACTCTCCGGACGTCTCACCGCCCTCCAGGTCTTCTGCGGGGATGTCCAGCCAGGCACACGTGCTCCATTAGCAGGTCGTGAAAGCCAATGGAGGATTGGACATGAAGAAACATGCTGACTATAGTAGGCATTAAACGACATCTGTTGTCTTAAACATGTTTTTTTGTAATTATTTTTGAAGCAATGCAGCGTGACCCCACCCGTTTGAGCTCCATCCTTCCTACAGGTAACAGACATACGTTGGAAGTGTATTGAAGTGAGCGCTTGTGAATTAAAAAAAAAAAAAACAATAGATGTGTATAAAACACATATATTTAATACATCAATATAAATAGAAAAGACCAGTCTTTAAGTCCAGCCCTCTACAACCACCTATGATTTACAATTGTCAGTCACCTTGGCTTTCTGTGGATTGTACATCCCATGCAGGGAGCTGTCTTCACATCGGCAGCTTCCTAGGTCTTCCTTTGGCCAGCTCACGATACTGGCATGGTATCTTATGACTGGCAGGATTTATCTGTTAATGGCATGGTTCCTGTTTCTCCCATCTAGCTGGCTTTTCAGGGACTGTATTATCATCTGGTGGTGCTTGGATGTTGCAGTCGTCCTGGCCAGTAACCATTGGGCCACCAGCAGCAAAACTAGACAGTACAGGAAGAACATTTAGGAGAAAGAAACGACACATAATGCCAATGCAAAGTAGATGCAGGACCTGATCGCAGACCACAGCAATCTCCCAGAACAGGAACCAGTAACCATAACACTAACAGACATCTAACAGTGAGTCAAGAACATCTGGCCAGACATGATTCACACCTACTGGTTAATAAAATGAACCTCTATACATGAACGCATGGCAGTACAGATGGACCCTCTCCTAGTAGCAGGCACCCAGCCAGACTGGATAACATGAGGAAGGACAGTGCTTATCATGAAAGACACCCACAAGGGCAGAGCACCATCCAACTGCCTCCCTACAACATGCAAAGTACTATCAGTCATCTTAGTTGCCAAGCTATAAGACCATACGGTCAGTACATGAGCAAAGCTCAAAGGGGCATTGGGAACAACACCAGAGGCTCCAAACACCAGTTACTCATGGTTAGAGCTGGGGCAGGCAAGAGATAGATGTGCGAGATAAATGAACTGAACACTTTATACACCTTCATGTATAACAAGTAGTTCTTATTCAATATAGCCTGTGCATTACTCTAAAGTTTAATATACTATTAGAAAGGGAGATCAGTAAGGCTTTATATACCTTATATCTTTTTTTACTTTTAATCCTGTTTTTGATATTGTATTGTATGATGCACATATACCACATATTATTATTTATTTTATAGCTTTAAAAACCAAAACAATTAGAAAGACAGACATTTAAAATGTCTTAGTGCTCGCTTCATATTGCACAATTACAAAATTACTGACATACATCTGCACTAACATATCTTATATTAAAAAATACCATGACAACACACAATCACATATGCTTGGAAATATTAATTCACCTGTACCTGTAAAATATTTTTTAATAATAATAAATAACCATCATTTTTATTAAATATTATTTCCTTTTATTTGCCAATCTGTTCCCCCTCCCCCCCAGACTTAGCCATCCTGCTTAAAGGAACAGTAAACGTTGTTTAACCCTTGGGTTTAAACAACACATGTCCCGGTAGAATTAAGTCATCCCGACATGTATCTTAATAGATCCACACAGGGTTTACAATCTGCTGTGTCTCACAGCAGTTTCTGGTTGTTGACTGCTGACAAACGTCAGCACGCGCACAGCCAATCAGAGAGGGGGCTCGTCCCGCTCTAACAGCTGAATGCGAAGGTCTCTCTCTGCTAGCACAGCGAGAGACCCTCATTTTTGCATGGGATCAGCAGGGGAGACCTAGTTAAGGTATCCCCTGCTGATCTCATGCAAAAAGCCAGTCGCTGAGCAGACGGCTGCCTTCTTCCTATGGAAACATGGCAGCTGTAGGTCAGAGGATAAACTGGTGTGTACTATCAAAAGTACTATCAAAAGTATACGCCAGTTCATCCTTATACTAGGGACAACTAACTTTTCCCATGTGCTTCTATAATAGAAGCACAAGTGAAAAAAAAAGACATTTATTATCCCTTTAAACTTAGCCATTTGCCCCCAGATTTAGCTATTCCCACACACACTTAGCCCTCTGCCCCCAGACTTAGGTATTTCCACACACACTTAGCTCTCTGCCCCCAGACTTAGGTATTTCCACACACACTTAGCTCTCTGCCCCCAGACTTAGCCATTACCGCACACACTTAGCTCTCTGCCCCGAGACTTAGACATTCCCACACACACTTAGCTCTCTGCCCCCAGACTTAGCCATTACCGCACACACTTAGCTCTCTGCCCCGAGACTTAGACATTCCAACACACACTTAGCTCTCTGCCCTCAGTAGTTAGCCATCCCCAAACACACTTAGCTCTCTGCCCCCAGACTTAGCTATTCCCACACACACTTAGCCCTCTGCCCTCAGTAGTTAGCCATTCCCACACACACTTAGCCCTCTGCCCTCAGTAGTTAGCAATTCCCACACACACTTAGCCCTCTGCCCTCAGTAGTTAGTTATCCACACACACACTTTCCCACCAGACAAATGTATCACCCCACACACAGGCAGCTCCTCATACTTAGCCAATGTATCCTCCACACAGCCATCCAGGTGTAATATCCAATTTATAAGTCAAATTGATGATGTCGTAGAATGGGAAGCTTGGGAATACTTTATGTAGATAGTCATTTAAAATAATGCTTTATTCATGAATTAAATTAAAAACATATCAAGCACATATATAAAGAGATAGTGAAAGAAATGTTGGTGTTTAGAATGAATAATAAAATCAGTCAGATTACTAGTGTCCTTATTTGTGAGATAATAAAAGGTTAGTGTCTTCCTGAGGTCGGATGTGTTTTAAATTATAGGGTTTCTCACAAAACTGCCTCGTAATCCATCAGGAGAATAGCTGCAAATAACCTCTCTGAGTTGAATTAGCTGTGAGATATCACTGATCCATCAATTCATATACACTGCAAGGGGTTAATATTAGCCAACCTGTAAATCAGTATGCATACATGGCAGTATTATGCTGACTGCAGGTTTAATACTTGTAACAATTTAATCTTATATATAGACAGTGTTGCTGTTGCATCTGACAGTTATGTTGGTAGAGAGACTCCTGTGAGGGAGGGAGCAGTGATTATTGGACAAGAGGATCTGCATTGTTACTACTGATTCTATAAACCACATGGATCCCATCACCTCATCTTAGCTAAATCTTATGTTGCCAACACATGTAAGTATATTTAAGTAGCGACTGCAGCAAAGTTACTTATTCAGTCTTTGCTCCCGTGTACAGATGCCAGTTCCAGCCGCAAGCATCGGGATCACACACTCACATTGCTGTCAGAAATATCACTTATAATGAGCCCAAAACCTACTTTTATTAACACTCAGTAAGTGCTGAAATGCTATACAATAAGAGATCAATAAGACATATAAAGCCCGATACACATATATCCTAGCGCCAGATATCACCCGATTAACAGTATAGTCAGTGAACATGATAAAACAACTCTGTATAATGTCTGTATAACATCTCAAAGGAGCAATACACTTTATATTTCATTTACACTTCTAATATAGAGGCAGAAGTGTAATGTTAGCTGTTCCTGTTGTGAGGATGAACTGACAGGTACATTTGATAGTACTTATGATGGTACACGCCAGTTTATCCTCTGACCTACAGCAGCCAAGATAGACTGGAAGGAAGCAGGCAGCCTTAACAAGCCCCCCCCCCACCCTCTGACACCATGCATAAACTAAGGTCTCTCTCTGCGCTAGCAACAAGAGACCCTCGCATTCAGCAGTCAGAGTAAATAGCAGATAGTAACCCCGCAGGTTTCTATTAATATACACGTTGGGTTTATACCTCAAAGTCTGGGACATGTTGTTTTTAATCCTTGCTTCCCTTAAGGAAGTTCCTTTAAGAGTGTGGGTATACATACCACTGACGTGCTGCAAGTTTTATGTAAAATAGAAGTTATATCAATGTTAATTGGTTTGTAACATAAAAGTATCAGCTGTCAGATCCCTCTTCTCCGGCTCCAGTAGTAATATCCTTTTATACAGAGAAAGAGTCTTCTTTCATAAGGAGAATAACATTCCCATCATGCCTTGGTGTCTGACATACACATTAATGTATTAAACCTTTTCATTTGAATATCTAACACATTATGCCGGTTTTTCTTCTTCTTTCAAATGACGGTCTCTGTGGACCTGGTGGGCTCTATTTTGTTTTTCTTTAGATACTGCAAGACCTTGAATCTTTATTTTTATAGGTACATAAGGTGGTATCTGGCATTAGTATATATGTGTATTATGATATGAGATAAATAAACTCAGGTTATTGAATAGGACCCACTGACTGGATATATTATGAGATGTTCTTATTACAAAACCTTTAATTAGGAAAGTTTCTCTTAACAAACATCCGTATGTAGCATGATTTGGTTTTATTTATTAATGTTGCGTAATGGAAAAATGTTGGCAGGTGTACATTGGTTAGTAACTGCCAGTAGATTTTATATGAATATTTGTATATGTTATAAGAGCAGGGGGTTGGGGCAGGAGCCCGTCTCTGCTGTCCCCTGTTTAACATGTCATGATGCAATTATCTCTTGACAATATAAACAGACAGGTTCTCATGCAGATCTACAACTGAATATTACAATTACAGTCCTACCAAACCATCAGCACAATGATGTTGCCTGTCTTTGTGTTTGGGTTTGTCTTCTGCTATGCATCGGTTGACGCCCGTAAGTAACAAGCTTACTATAATGTGCTATATAAGTTGTTAAAGTTATTAGTCTTGTACAGTATTTACAACCATTGTGTGCATGTTTCTTCTTTTTGTTTTTAATTGCAGAGATCAAGCCTGATCAGCCTGATGTGTCCTGTCTGACAAAACCAATTAATGTAAGTTTTTATATTTCCTGTAAACATTTTGTCACAAAAAAAGAAATATTATTTTTCATAGAAGAGGGAATTGCAGGGAATTTCAAACTTAAGGACAATACAGCCGAGGTAGAGACATTGTCCCATTCATGTAGACTGTTCTGCTATTTTGCCCTTAATTGATAGGGTTACACATAATTACTGATTGCTTTCTGGTGAGTGCAGCATGAGAAGTGTAGGTAATACAGAGGAGCCATTAAATCCAAGGCAAAGGAAGTCAGACTGAATGGGAAAGAGGTCAATAGAAAGAAACGTGGGTTGGAAGGGAAGCTGGACAATGGGTTGACAGACAGTGTTCATGGCCAATGTTTTGTTATTTTATAGTATATTATACAATATGATCAAAATGATGGTATCTAGAGAAAACCCTTCTTGTCTTGATAATAACTATATATATATTTATGTTGGTTCTTAGCTGTAAGAAAATGACGGCTAAACACAAACAGTGCAGAAATGTTAAAATAGCCATTGTTTAGAATGACCAAAATGCCGGTCCTTAAGGGGTTAACTAACAACCATATATTTTATTAACCTATTATGTACAAACCCTTAAACACCACCTTATTGTCATCCATTCTAACCAGTAGTTCAATAATCCACCATTGGTTTACATGAACCTTACATTGTAAAATACTTATTACCCCTATTTATATCACTTACTCTCTAAAAACACCTTGTAAAATCCTAATTTGTTCATCAGTTAAACTTAGGATCAAATATAGATTAATTTTCATGTGTTGGGAAAATAAGATGTAAACTCTACTCAACCCAGATCCCTGCTCTGTTTCAGTCATTTGTGAATTAATTTAACCATGTGATTATAATGCACCATTGAATTGTTTTGTCATTTGCATGGCATGTATTAATCAACAAAGCATTAAACAGCATAAGCATCGTGACACAGTAGATATATAATTTTCTTTTCAGAAACTCGGACCCTGTATCAGCTCAATTACTAAATATCTAGGTGACAAAAAAAAGGTAACAGTTTTTTTTATCTTTGAGAACATATTTCTATACAGTGATAAGATATGATCGCACTGACACTCACAGTTCCCCCTAAAAAGTCTTGTGGGCTCAATTTGCAGCTCTCTAATCTTGGGTACAGCCTCACTGGTGGCCTGACACGTTGGAGTCCTGACACCAGTACTAGTTGCCACATGGCTCCTGACTGATTACTTTGTGGAACAAGATGTAACATGGTTTAGACTCTGATCAGTGATTGAGAGTTTGCAGTAAAGCTTTACTTTTCTTCTCTCCACATGTCCACCGGCTGTTACTAAAGTGCCTCCCTGACGAGATAGACACTCCACCATCAGCCTGTACCACTGTCCCTTATCCACCCATTAATCACTGCAGATGTAGTGACTGTATAAATATACCCCACCTGGCAAAGTGCTGTCATATCTGTACACTGTGCATGCCTCTGTAGAATTAGGGTATAGAGGAAATGCTGTTTATTTGCAGTCTATTCTGCATTTGCATCAAAACCTCATAGAAGCTTCTGCACACAGATTAAAGGGACAGCCTTACCCCCAAACTCACTTTGGTGCAAGTGAAAGACTACTGCCTGTATAATACACATGCTATGTAAATGTTTATTATTCTACTTAAGCCCTGCATGATATCCTACAGGTACTGGCACACTGATTGTGTGTAGGCACTGAGCATGTATCAGTTTTGTTTCAATTAGTCCCTTCCTCTGCTGCTCTGCTGATGGAATATAATGCAATGTGTGGCACCTAAGTGACCTTGCTCTTGTAGACGTAAGATCTCTTGCCTGATGACATCACTAAACAGACAGGATATGCTATTGGTTTGAATGGCATTAGTCTCATTGGTTCTGGCAGCAAAAAATAAATAAATAAATTAAGGGAAATTGACTTTTACCCAGCTAGTGTGGACAGTCTTGCAAACTGCTGTAATTTCACAAATTCATCTTACTGTAAGAGTTTCATATTGCAAGCAATGCAAAATGTAAAATATTCATTGTAAAGTACGCTGAATGTACTTTAATATGCATTGACATTTGGAAGATTCAATTTGGGCACCAGACAGTCCCTTTAAACTTGCTACAGATGCAATGGACCAAAACATTTTTTGCAACTAACTAATTCCTTTGGTGCTACTATTCATATTGGTAGAGAGCCAAATCAGGTGGTGTAAAGGAGCTGCCTCTCCCTCAGAGAAGCCAGTCACAGCAGCCAAGACCTCTAGAGACAGTTTAGCAAAGTCGGTGTTTGTGATATCTGTACACTGTTATATTAACACACACCTCTACAGCCTATCAACAAACAGTGTGTTTTCCATCACTGATGAGTGACTATAATTCCAGCAGTGTAGCAGACCTCTGTTTAGTACTTTCTCAGTTGAGAATACATGTGGGCAGTTAGATCACAAAACAGAGACTGATGGTTCACTAACAAGGGAATTGCAAATAACAGACATTAGCAGCAGAGTAGAAAGAACATCTATAACTTGCTTATCTTTACTCACCACAGTTCACTCTTGGACCCTAAAGAAATTTACCAAAAACAATATTCTTTTATGTCCTTCACAAAAGAATAAGTGGAAACAAAATGCTCCCTACTACAAAGTGTAATAACTGTTCTTTAATGCTATCAACCTGTGCAGAATGTTATGGAGTCCAAAACCATTATTAATACAAGGAATGTTTGTTTTTACTTATTCTTAATCATTATTGTGATTCTACAGGACAAAGACGTGAAGACATGCTTGGGAAGGATAGCGGTAAGAAAACATCTTTCTCTATATTAGTAATTTAAAGATCTCATTTATATACATTACTGAATCAGATTATTAAAGGAAAACTAAACTTGTTTTTGTCAATAATAAGCTAAATTGAAGCTCATTTTTGTAGGGGGGAGACTTAATTTATACTTTATTTAAATCATAGAGTCCTCAGCGTCTCCTACTTTCGTTCCTGGACGCTTGTCCGACACAAATGAACCAAGGGACCCAATGTGGCATCTGAATTCTGACACAGCCTGTGTTAGGAAAGCCGTTCTGTAAGATGCCTGATGGTGAACTGTGCGCTTGTGGCTTTTAAAATAAAGCACAATCAGTGGTAACTCCATTTCTCAAGACTCTGTGGTGGCAGAAGCCACATATACACAAGCATACGATGCACACGTACACACAGCTCACCAGTCAGACACAATTGTCAGCAATGCAATTCAGATGTAACATTCATAGAAACCCTATCAGCGGCTTGATACTCTATGAATGTAATAAAGTATAACATAAACCTCCCCATCCAAAAGAAATCATTTCACTTAAGTTAATTATTGACTCAAAAAGAGTTTATTTGTCCTTAGAATTTGCTAATTACATGATAGGCTTGATTACATGGATTGCATTTACTGATACATTGCAAAGTGATCACGGGGACACAAAATCACAGATAATGCTACAAAAAATGTGATGTTTGTTGCTTTTTTGCAAATACATATTGTATATAAAGACATATTATATCGTTACATTTTTATTTTGTTTGGTTTTAAATATCACATATTATCTTGTACTGCCCTAAACATGTGTCTTACATCCAACATACAGGTTAAAGCTGGTTGCCCTGGTGATATTGTATCCAAAGATGAGGTAAGGTCTTATATTTTATTATTTACCAAATATATAAACCAATGCTCTGTACACATAACTGCCCTCGATGGCTATACTGCTCCTGAGATCTTTTGGTTTCACCTCTTCGTGTACTGTATGTATGTGTAGTACATAGGTTTCTTTATCTCAGTCTGTGCTTTTTAAGATACATTTTATTTCATGTTCTAACTGGAAGTCTCTACGATTCACTCTAAGACATTTTGTCTTATCCAGCTGCTGATTATCATTCATGGCTAATACAGTTACAGACCCTTGTTTTTGTGTAACAAATATTGCCTGTCCCTATTTTTAACCCAAATAGATCTGCCCCTCTTTTGTCCTCTATTGTCCCTCATCTCTAGCAGCTTAGAAGTTTTGGGTTGTATAACTGTATCACAGAGCTCCAGAGGAATGAAACTCACAATTAAGTGAGTTTAACCACTTAGTGACATGATCTTTTGACCTTGTCTTTCCTTTGGTGACAAGGGCTGTTTTGAAATTTCTGGGGTGTTTGTGTTTAGCTGTCATTTTGTTTCTTTCTCGCATACTGTACCACAGTATTATACACACAAATTATATGTTGTTTTTATCATCTTGAGATACCTTTCATTAGATACCTTTATGTTCATTGTATCTTGTAATTTACTACAAAAAAAGAATCATAAAATGATGAAAAATAAAAAAAAACCTTTTTCTAACTTTGACCTAAAAAATAATTTACACAAATACAATCATTAAGAAAGACCCCGTCTACATTTTTTTCCTAAGTTTAGAAATGGTCTTGTTTTCATGTTTTTCCACAGTTTTTTGCGAGTTATATTATTGTGTTTTTTTTCCTTTAGTGACCATTTGATCCAAACCCGAACCCTAAATTTAACCCTAACTCTAACCCTTATGCTAACCCTTAATTTATTATAATTTTAATTTAATTGTAACCCTATTCCTTTATGATTAAACTAATTTATTTGTAACTCTAACAATTATTCTAACCCTAACCCTAGATTTCATCTAATTACTAAATCCTTTTTTTATAGCAATGGGGGGCAGTCAAGCAACAGCATCAGAGCAACAGAAGTTAATTTTTTTCACTTTCGGCTCCTCTACGCCACAAGAGGGCAGCAGCCATAATGAAGGTGCAAGCTGCTCTCTAATATCGCGCCCACAATCGCCCCTTGAAGCGATCCTGGGTGCCCAATAGAGCAGTACCGCCAGAGCAGTTTTTGCGAATGCTGATTGCGAAAACCGCTCATCCCACTGCAGGACGTGCCTGACCAGTTCCGTTGTCAGGAAGGGGTTAAACTGCAGTAAATGTGTTTCTATATTAATTAGAGTAATTAAAAGACTATTGCCTTATTCTGCATGCCATCAAATTACATACATTGAGTCCAATTGGCAAACCTTCAGTCACTCCCACAAACAAAGTGTGAGAATCCCTCTGTGGCCATTTGGAATGTTTGGAAGTATGGTATGAAGAAGAACAATTTAAACAGCATTAATTAGTTCCACTTTAAGGTACAGAATCAGGGCCAATCCTAGGGCCACAGACCCCTGGGTACAGGATTGTTTCGTGGTACCCCATGAGTGCGCTGCTTATATTACTAACTCCTCCACTGTGTAATTACAGGGATAAAATGTGATTAATCACTATTACACATATTGAATGGGATAAAATGTGATTAATCACTATAACACATATTGAATGGGATAAAATGTGATTAATCACTATAACACATATTGAATGGGATAAAATGTGATTAATCACTATTACACATATTGAATGGGATAAAATGTGATTAATCACTATTACACATATTGAATGGGTTAAAATGTGATTAATCAATATTACACATATTGAATGGGATAAAATGTGATTAATCAATATTACACATATTGAATGGGATAAAATGTGATTAATCACTATTACACATATTGAATGGGATAAAATGTGATTAATCACTATTACACATATTGAATGGGATAAAATGTGATTAATCACTATTACACATATTGAATGGGATAAAATGTGATTAATCACTATTACACATATTGAATGGGATAAAATGTGATTAATCACTATTACACATATTGAATGGGATAAAATGTGATTAATCACCATTACAGATATTGAATGGGATAAAATATGATTAATCACCATAACACATATTGAATGGGATAAAATGCAAGAACACCTCTATATGCAAAATAATATGGTGTGAGTATTGGCACGCCATGATTAAAATGTGTACCCTAAAGATTTGAGCATTTACACTTAATGTACAATGTTTGAGTCATGTTATAGGTCAGGGGTCACAAACAATGTTTAAGGAAAAGAGAGTAATAGTAAAACATTATTAAGATAATAGACTGTGCAATTCCCTAAAACATAATGTGACCAGTGACCTAAAACAAAATCCACATAGATAGAGTCAGTGTCAGACAAGTTAACTCCTGGATTGCTTAACATATGTAGGCAGTGTCAGATGAGTTAACCCCTTGGTAGCTTGACAGATATAGGCAGTGTCAGATGAGTTAATCCCTTGGTAGCTAGACAGATATAGGCAGTGTCAGATGAGTTAACCTGTTGGTAGCTAGACAGATATAGGCAGTGTCAGATGAGTTAACCCCTTGGTGGCTAGACCGATAAAGGCAGTGTCAGATGAGTTAACCCCTTGGTGGCTAGACAGATAAAGGCAGTGTCAGATGAGTTAACCCCTTGGTGGCTAGACAGATAAAGGCAGTGTCAGATGAGTTAACCCCTTGGTGGCTAGACAGTTATAGGCAGTGTCACACTCCCTCACACTGACATACACACTAGACATGTGCAAAACTAAAATTTTCGTTCATTAGTGCATTCGTTTCAGACGAAATTCGTTCATTATTTTCGTTTCGTTTTGTTTTATTCGTTCGTTTTATAGAATACAATGTAATACTATTGGCTTTCTATAAACCGAACGAGAGCCCCATTCATAAGAAATTCTTATGAATGGGGCTCTCGTTCGGTTCATAGAAAGGCAATAGTATTACTTGTATTCTATAAGCCGAAAGTCTATAAACCGAACGACTTTCGGTTTATAGACTTTCGGCTTATGGAATACATGTAATCCTATTGCTATTCTATAAACCGAACGACTTTCGGTTTATAGAATAGCCATAGGTTTACATGTATTACATAAGGCGAAAGTCTATAAACCGAAAGTCGTTCGGTTTATAGGCTGTCGGCATTTAACTAATAAGAGACAGAGTCTCCATTCATAAAATTATGAATGGAGACTTTGTCTCCGTGTAGTAAAATGCCGACAGCCTATAAACTGAACGTTCGGTTTATAGGCTGTGGGCATTTTACTACACGGAGACAAAGTCTCCATTCATAATTTTATGAATGGAGACTCTGTCTCTGTATAGTTAAATGCCGACAGCCTATAAACCGAACGACTTTCGGTTTATAGACTTTCGGCTTATGTAATACATGTAATCCTATGGCTATTCTATAAACCGAACGTTCGGTTTATAGAATAGCAATAGGAATACATGTATTCCATAAGCCGACAGCCTATAAACCGAACGTTCTGTTTATAGGCTGTGGGCATTTTACTACACGGAGACAAAGTCTCCATTCATAATTTTATGAATGGAGACTCTGTCTCCGTATAGTTAAATGCCGGTGTTCTGACAAATTTCTGGAGCAAATTCTCCTGCGCAATCGCAGGAGAATTTGCTCACTGCGCATGCGCATAAAGTTACAGCTGATAACTCAGCTGTAACTTTGTGACCACCGCGCATGCGCCAGCTGCGCAACCCACCTCCCGCCCCCCGCACACCCCCCGCACACCCCTTCTTAACAGATCATCGACCACAGCGATACACAGCGCATGCGCACGCCTATCCAGCCGTTTGGGAATGCGCGCGTCCGTTGTTGTGTTCTTAAGGTGGTAAGTAAAACGGGGCGTCGGGACATAAGGGGGCAAGCATCCTGGTGAGGGCTGCCTCATCTTGATGGGATTTGTGATCCTCCTGCTGTATTATTGATGCAGCAGGAGGATCACAAATCCCATCAAGATGAGGCAGCCCTCACCAGGATGCTTGCCCCCTTATGTCCCGACGCCCCGTGTTACTTACCACCTTAAGAACACAACAACGGACGCGCGCATTCCCAAACGGCTGGATAGGCTTGCGCATGCGCTGTGTATCACTGTGGTCGATGATCTGGTAAAAAGGGGTGTGCGGGGGGCTTGAGGGGGGCGGGAGGTGGGTTGCGCAGCTGGCGCATGCGCGGTGGTCACAAAGTTACAGCTGAGTTATCAGCTGTAACTTTATGCGCATGCGCAGTGAGCAAATTCTCCTGCGATTGCGCAGGAGAATTTGCTCCAGAAATTTGTCAGAACACCGGCTTTTAACTATACGGAGACAAAGTCTCCATTTATAATTTTATGAATGGAGACTCTGTCTCCATATAGTTAAATGCCCACAGCCTATAAACAGAACGTTCGGTTTATAGGCTGTCGGCTTTTAACTATACGTTTGTCTCCATTCATAAATTTATGAATGGAGACTCTGTCTCCGTATAGTTAAATGCTATTGTATTCTATAAACCGACTCTATTTCGGCTTATAGAATGCAATAGTACTACGAATGGACGAATGAACTAAGGATTTTCCTTTATTAACCATTCGTTCATTCGGCTTTAGTTAGCTTAGCATTTTCGTTCTTCGTTTTTCGGGCGAATGGACGAAAATGCAATTTTCGGACGAAAATGCATTCGTCCGAAAACGAATGCACATGTCTAGTATATATTCACATGTAAATTGCTTTTTTAATAAAAAATTATGATATAAAAAAAATCTTATTTTTATTTCCTTTTATGTGACAATGCTGCCTCTCTCTTTCCCTTGCCCCCAGATTTGTCGCTCTCCCCCGGAAGTACCCAGCTTCATCATAGAAGTCCCGGCGGTCATGCCGGGCGGCAGCAGGAGAGGTCTCGCTCATCGCGCAGACATCCTCCGCTGCCCCGCTAGCCACCAGGGAGAATCCGGCAGCTGGGGGATGTCTGCACGAATCGTGCAGACAACCTCCATGCTGCCCAACACTTCCGTCTATTATGTATAGTGCATACATCCCCCGGCTGCCCCCACTAGCCACCAGGGAGCAAGAAACAGGTGAGGGGGGGACAGAATAACAAGGGGGGGGGGGGCAGAGAGAAACAAGGGGGGGGAAGAGACAGACACAAGGGGAGCGAGGGGGGAGCCAAAGGGAGGGTGAGAGAGAGACAACACTAAGGGGGGGAGAGCGACAAATCTGGGGGCAAGGGAAAGAGAGAGGCAGCATTGTCACATAAAAGGAAATAAAAACAAGATTTTTTTTATATCATCATTTTTTATTAAAAAAGCAATTTACATGTGAATATATACTAGACATGTGCATTCGTTTTCGGACGAATGCATTTTCGTCCGAAAATTGCATTTTCGTCCATTTGCCCGAAAAACGAAGAACGAAAATGATAAGCTAACTAAAGCCGAATGAACGAATGGTTAATAAAGGAAAATCCTTCGTTCATTCGTAGTACTATTGCATTCTATAAGCCGAAATAGAGTCGGTTTATAGAATACAATAGCATTTAACTATACGGAGACAGAGTCTCCATTCATAAGAAATTCTTATGAATGAGGAGGGACTCTAGTTAGGTTTATAGAATGCCAATAGTATTCTATAAGCCGAAAGTCTTTAAAACGAACGACGTTCGGTTTATAGAATACATGTAATGCTATTGCTATTCTATAAACCGAACGTCGTTTGTTTTAAAGACTTTCGGCTTATAGAATACATGCTGCTATTGGCTTTCTATAAACCGAAAGAGTCCCCATTCATACGAATAGGTCAATTGACCTATTCGTATGAATGGGAACTCAATTTCGGTTTATAGGAAGCTAATAGCATTACATGCATTCCATAAACCGAAAGTCATTCATGTCGGTTTATGGAATGTAGTACAATGCTATTGGCATTGTATAAACCGACTCTATTTCGGTTTAGAATGCCAATAGCACGAATGGACGAATGGACGAATGAACGATTGATTTTCGTTTATTAACCATTCGTTCATTCGGATTTTGTTAGTTAAAATTTTCGTTATTCGTTTTTCGTACGAATGGACGAAAATGCTATTTTCGTCCGAAAATGCATTCGTCCGAAAACGAATGCACATGTCTAATACACACACTCTCCCTCACACTGACATACACACACTCTCCCTCACACTGACATACACACACTCTCCCTCACACTGACATACACACACTCTCCCTCACACTGACATACACACACTCTCCCTCACACTGACATACACACACTCTCCCTCACACTGACATACACACACTCTCCCTCACACTGACATACACACTCTCCCTCACACTGACATACAAACACACTCTCCCTCACACTGATATACACACTCTCCCTCACACTGACATACACACTCTCCCTCACACTGATATACACACTCTCCCTCACCCTGACATACACACTCTCCCTCACACTGACATACACACTCTCCCTCACACTGACATACACACACTCTCCCTCACACTGACATACACACACTCTCCCTCACACTGACATACACACACTCTCCCTCACACTGACATACACACACTCTCCCTCACACTGACATACACACACTCTCCCTCACACTGACATACACACACTCTCCCTCACACTGACATACACACACTCTCCCTCACACTGACATACACACTCTCCCTCACACTGACATACAAACACACTCTCCCTCACACTGATATACACACTCTCCCTCACACTGACATACACACTCTCCCTCACACTGATATACACACTCTCCCTCACCCTGACATACACACTCTCCCTCACACTGACATACACACTCTCCCTCACACTGACATACACACTCTCCCTCACACTGACATATACACACACTCACTCACAATGACATACACACACTCACTCACACTGACATACACACTCACACTGTCATACCCAAACACTCACTCACACAAACATACACACACACACTGACATACCCACACACTCACTCACACTGACATACACACTCACACTGACATACCCACACACTCACTGACACTGATATACACACTCACACTGACATACCCACACACTCACTGACACTGATATACACACTCACACTGACATACCCACACACTCACTCACACTGACATACCCACACACTCACTCACACTGACATACACTCATTCACGCACTGTCAGTTTTTAACTTACCTGCTGCAAGCCAATCATGGGAGGTTTCTCAGCCAATCAGGAGAGTTGACCTCCTTACAATCAAGGAACACAGGGAAAAAAAGAAAAAGACTGCTGCATGGAGCAGCAAAGTGCCGCCTCTGCCAGGGTGCCGCCTGGGGCAGCTGCCCCACTGTGCCCCATTACAGGGCTGGCCCTGTGTACTAGGATCTCTAGGACCCATGACAATTATCTGTATTGGCACCCTCTGCTCATGAAAAAGTTTAAATTTCACTTTTTTTTAATATGATCAGTTTCAATATATTTTTTCTGCCTTCCTGGTAAATACAACATCTAAGTTATACAGTCCTATTTAGTTTTATTGAGTCAAAACAAAATTGCATGAAATCATAGTACTCAAATACAATTTAGGCTAGACATGTGGTATCACATTTACAAGAAATGTAATTCTCCCCAGGAAGAGGAGCCGGGCAGATTTTCACTGGGTGCAGGGTGGGGGGTATTGAGAGAGGGGCCCGAGATGCTAGAGATTTATTTTTTTACTATAAGTGAGTTTACAAAGGAAGAGGTTTGACTTCAGCTGTCTAACGTAAAGACAAATAAGTTGATGGGCCCTGATGGGATACACCCAAAGTTATGAAAAGTACTGAGTGGAGAGCTAGCAAAACTGCCAATAGATTCATTTAAACAATCATTGTTAACAAGAGTAGCCCCAGAAGACTGGAAATTAGCAAATGTTGTGCCCACTACAAGAAAGGTAGTAGGGAGGAGGCAGGCAACTACAGGCCAGTAAGTCTTACTTCAGTAGTGGGGGAAATAATGGAAAGCATGTCAAAGAATAGGATTGTTGAACATCTAAAATCACATGGATTTCAACATCAGAGACAACATGGGTTTACTTCAGGGAGATCAATCCAAACTAATCTTATAGATGTTTTTGATTGGGTGACTAAAATAATAGATCAGGGTTGCGCAGTAGACATTGCTTACCTAGATTTCAATAAATTGCAATCTGTTGCTGGAGGGATGAGCCAAATGGCAAATGATTTAGCTAAACTAGAAAAATGGTCAGAGCTGTGGCAACTAACATTTAATGTGGATAAGTGCAGGATTATACACCTTGGACGTAAAAACCCCAAAGCAGAATATAGAATATTTGATACTGTCCTAACCTCAACATCCACCCACGTAACTTCCCCAGTCCCACATAGCTGCCCCAGTGTCATAATCCACCCACAGAGCTTTCCACTAGTGTCCCACATAACTGCCCCAGTGTCACAATCCACCCACAGAGCTTTCCACTAGTGTCCCACATAACTGCCCCAGTGTCATAATCCACCCACAGAGCTTTCCACTAGTGTCCCACATAACTGCCCCAGTGTTACAATCCACCCACAGAGCTTTCCACTAGTGTCGCACATAACTGCCCCAGTGTCACAATCCACCCACAGAGCTTTCCACTAGTGTCCCACATAACTGCCCCAGTGTCACAATCCACCCACAGAGCTTTCCACTAGTGTCCCACATAACTGCCCCAGTGTCACAATACACTCACAGAGCTGTCCTTGCATCACACTACCCTCATAGAACTGTCCTTGTGTCACATTGCCCCTACACAGATTAACCATGTTTTAGAATACTCTCATAGCATTGCCCCGGTGTCACAATGCACACACAGAGCTTGCCCAGTGTTGCTCTCTCTCATCCTCTCCGCTACATCCCAGTTACAAGATGCGCTGAGGAGATGAGGAAGAGCCATGCAAATCCTCTTCTCTCATCCACAGCACAGCAGAATCCTCTTCCAATAGATGATGGAGAAGAAAGAGCACCGACCACTATATTATTGCTTGCTCCACTTTTAGAACTTTCACCCATTGTTGTTTTCTGTCAATAACTCTTGGAGTGTAACGAATTTCACAAAGATAAATATACTGTATTTGGTGGGATATAAGATGAAAAAAGAAAAGGTCTGGATCTAAGACTACTCTAAAGGGATTTTTTTTACTTGTAAATATTCACATGTAAACTGTTTTACAAATTTAACCCTTAAGGACCAGGGATTTTCTGGGACAATGACTAGAGCTATTTTTGATATGTGGCTGTTGAAACATTATTTTCCGCTCTAAAAGGTACTAATATGTTGACTCATGGGTTAGTAAAATTCAATGTACATATACATGTACGTATATATAATTGATTTGAAATGTGACATATTGAGCAAAAGATTACATAAATAATGTAAATAAACCACTTTGAAATGTTTGAATGCAAAATTTAATGAATCAATTCTTCCGCAGATAACTGATAGTGCCTTAAATGCTTTGCAACTAGATAAGGTAAGAGTCTGTGTTCATTCAAAATCTCTCTACCCCTCCTCCCCCATATCTGTTCTCTCTCTCCCCTCCTCCCCCATATCTGTTCTCTCTCTCCCCTCCTCCCCATATCTGTTCTCTCTCTCCCCTCCTCCCCATATCTGTTCTCTCTCTCCCCTCCTCCCCATATCTGTTCTCTCTCTCCCCCTTCCTTCCCATATCTGTTCTCTCTCTCCCCTCCTTCCCATATCTGTTCTCTCTCCCCCTCCCCCCATATCTGTTCTCTCTCCCCCTCCCCCCATATCTGTTCTCTCTCTCCCCTTCTTCTCATATCTGTTCTCTCTCCCCCTCCTCCCCATATCTGTTCTCTCTCTCCCCTCCTTCCCATATCTGTTCTCTCTCCCCTCCTTCCCATATCTGTTCTCTCTCCCCTCCTCCCCATATCTGTTCTCTCTCCCCTCCTCGCCATATCTGTTATCGCTCTCCCCTCCTCCTCCATATCTGTTCTCTCCCCCTGCTCCCACTCCTCCCCATATCTGTTCTCTCCTCCCCATATCTGTTCTCTCCTCTCCTCCTCCTTTCTCCTACCCCTCCTCTGTTCTCTTCACCCCTCCTCCTCCATATCTATTCTCTCCCCCTCCTCCCCATATCTGTTCTCTTCTCCCCATATCTGTTCTCTCCTCCCCTCCTCCTTTCTCCTCCTCCTCTTCTGTTCTCTCACCCCCTTCTCTGTTCTCTCCTCCCCTCTCCTTTGTTCTCTCCTCCCCTCTCCTCTGTTCTCTTCTGCCCTCCTCCCCTCTCGTCTGTTCTCTCCTCCCCTCTCCTCTGTTCTCTCCTCCCCTCTCGTCTGTTCTCTCCTCCCCTCTCCTCTGTTCTCTTCTGCCCTCCTCCCCCTCCTCTGTTCTCTCCTCCCCGCTTCTGCCCTTACCTCCCCTCTCCTCTGTTCTCTTCCCTTCTCCTCTGTTCTCTTCCCCTCTCCACCACTCTCCTCTGTTCTCTCCTCCCCTCTCCTCTTTTCTTTTCTGCCCTCCTTCCCCTCCTCTGTTCTCTCTCCCCCTCCTCCCCCATATCTGTTCTCTCTCTTCCCTCCTCCCCATATCTGTTATTGCTCTCCCCTCCTCCTCCATATCTGTTTTCTCCCCTTCCTCCCACTCCTCCCTATATTTGTTCTCTCCTCCCCATATCTGTTCTCTTCTCTCCTTCTCCATTCTCCTCCCCCTCCTCTGTTCTCTCCTCCCCTTTCCTCTGTTCTCTCCTCCCCTCTCCTCTGTTCTCTTCACCCCTCCTCTCCCCTCCTCCCCATATCTGTTCTTTCTCTCCCCCCTCCTCCATATCTATTCTCTCCCCCTCCTCCCACTCCTCCCCATAGCTGTTCTCTCCTCCTCCTTTCTAATCCCCCTCCTCTGTTCTCTCCTCCCCTCTCCTCTGTTCTCCTCTCCCCTCCTCTGTTCTCTTCCCCTCTCCACCACTCTCCTCTGTTCTCTCCTCCCCTCCTATGTTCTCTCCTTCCCTCTCCTCTCTTCTCTTCCACCCTCCTTCCCCTCCTCTGTTCTCTCCTCCCCTCTTCTGCTCTTACCTCTCCCCAGTGCCTTTGAGATCTCCCCACCAGCTCTCCCACCAGCTCTCCCCCCAGCGCCTCTGAGATCTCCCTACCAGATCTCCCCACCAGCTCTCCCCCAGCAGCTCTGAGATCTCCCCACCAGCAGCTCTGAGATCTCCCCACCAGCCCCTCTGAGATCTCCCCACCAGCCCCTCTGAGATCTCCCCACCAGTGCCTTTGAGATCTCCCCACCAGCTCACACGCGGCGTTGCAGGATGCGGCAGTGGTGGCGCACTCTGGGGTATTTCACCCAAGCCGCACACCCCTAAGGCCGGCCCTGTTTATACTTATATGTTCTTCCTTTTTCCAAACATAAGGAGCAGGAAAGCACAGAATGTACTGATGATGCCCCCATGTATTGTAATGTAACCTGCTCCTGTTTCTGCAGAAATGAAAATACTTTGTGACCATTTGTAGGTTTCTGTTTCTTTATTAAAATTCCTATGCATTACAAACTACTTATTTTCATGTTTTATAGAGAGTACAAAGTCTTCTAAAATTACTTGACCAAGCTGGATTTAAATTGGTAAGTCATTATTACCATACAACATTGTACACACGTGTTTTAGATAAGCATTGTTCTATAATGGTGGGATTTATATTGTTACACATATTTCTTTTATAGTCCAGTCCTGAAGAAGCAGCCGAATGTATTAACAATAAGGTACGTACATCATTCATTAATGGCAAACTAACTGTGAGGAACTTTGCCAATTTAGCTTCTTAGTTAATGTCTAGACAGAGAGTGTTTGTCAACAGGAATAACTGTTACCATGCAAAACGTTACATTGTATGTGAGGCTCTACTCAATAAAAAGAGAATAGCAGGGAACTGCAGGGAACTGACAAGGGAATTTCATTATTTAGGCCAACGTAGCCTATTCTCCAATGCCGCTGAATAGTTGAATTTTTCCAGCTTGGCTCCTTTGGTCTAGAGTTTGAAATTCCCATATTAATTCTGTGCCATTCTCTCCTTCTTTTTATTTTTAGCAGATCTTAAAATGTATTGTAATGAGCCCAACAGCACCAAAGAGCAGTAATATCAGTGGAGACATCTTTCATGGACAGACTTACATTCTATTTAGGGAATTCATCTCAGAGCTGTAACTATGAGTGTGTCTGAGGATGTAATGATTCTCTGCCATTGTGTGATAAAGAGAAATAAAACTCTCTGGAAAATGATGACAAAAGGAAAGTTCTGTCGCTGAGGCATTTTATTAATAACACGAAATACAAAACCCCCAAAACCCTGTCCCAGGTGTCCACAAATCTCAAAGTACAACAACAGGGATGGTGCAGGATTAGAGGAAACACTTAAAGAGCAAATAAAACAACAGTAATAGTGCAATCAGTGTAAAGCTACGTCAGTGATATACTAGTGGATGCACGCACAGACTATAGAGCAGGGGGCTGTCGGATATTAATAACCATAAAAATATGAATACGAGTTATTAATTATGAATCATTAAAAAATATGAAAATTGATGATTTATATCTATGGGTCCGACCAAAAATACCCATATAAAGAATTTGTTATGTATATAGAGAGTTTGAATGACGTTTTTACAAAAGTAAATACAATGCAACAATTATTAATAAAATAATAATTAATTTACTGAATATAAAATAAAGAGCAAACGATAAGTAACAAAGTATAACAACAAAATACAATATCAATAGATATTAATCATAATCCACACAAATGACTTATAACAGAGGTGAATAAAATAGAACATGAATTATACAGCTCTGTAGCTGTATCAACATGCATGGAGTATAATTTAATATGCAGTTACATTTCTGACCACTAGAAGCCATGCATTTTATTTAGACACAACCCCACCTACATTGATAATGATTAGTAGTTACAATTGTTAATGATAGAACACCATAATTACCTACAAATTACTAACATATACTCTGCTTAGGTAAGGTAATATAACTAAATCATATAACTACTCAAGGTGGCTATTTCTTAATCTCCTCGGTAAATTATAATGTATGTATTCTAGCTTAGATTTTAAGAATGAGAATCTTAGATAATCTCTGGAGATTAGATATGACATATTTGGGTAAATAGCTAGACTATAAGAATTTATGGTTCTTGGTAATATCTATAGGATATTCCTCTGCCTTCCTTCTGCAGAAAGGATGACAGATAAACACCAGGCTAAAACATATAGATCCCAGAAATTGTGGGATTTAAGTTACATTTACCCAAATATATATGCTAATGACATCCACAAAAATGGAGATTATGCTGGAAACAAATTACCACATTTATACATTACCAGCAGAGGTTGGTTTGCAGTTGAGACTCCTTCCATTGAAGAATTGAGTGATGGGAGTTACTCCTGGGACTTAGCTCAATATTATGTGTATGGAGATGTCTATTGTTATAGTGAGCATGTGCTATTAAAAGCCTGATATTCCTGAGTTCTCCCCAGAAGGAGAGAACTCAGCCCTTTTCTAAAACATTCCCATCTCTCACCCCACTAGTGGCAGCTCTCACCCCACTAGTGGCAGCTCTCCCAAAATCAGTCTCCCCAGGTCTTTTCGGGTATCTCTCGGTCTCCCTTTCTACACCTCCAGTATCAATCACTGTATCGTATCAGTGACGGCGACAATACATTCGGATGTCTGCCATATCAACTTTCGATGGTACTTTCTGTGCCTACCATGGTGACCACGGGTAACGGGGAATCAGGGTTCGATTCCGGAGAGGGAGCCTGAGAAACGGCTACCACATCCAAGGAAGGCAGCAGGCGCGAAAATTACCCACTCCCGACTCAGGGAGGTAGTGACGAAAAATAACAATATAGGACTCTTTTGAGGCCCTGTAATTGGAATGAGTACACTTTAAATCCTTTAATAGACTGAGACATCCTGGCAAGTTGGGTATTAGCAGTAATTCAATTAAGGGTCTAAGGGAGGGGATCTTAATTAGGGACAGGAAAGGTTATCAGTAGGAGGAGAACAGTGGGGGGAGTTAGGGTAATCAGGCAGGGCTATTTCAGCTGTAATTTGTGCAGTTGAATCAGTCTAATCTATTGGAGGGCAAGTCTGTTGCCAACAGCCGAGGTAATTACAGCTCCAATAGCTAATATTAAAGTTGCTGCAGTTAAAAAGCTTGTGGTTGGATCTTGGTATCGAGCTGGAATTCCGCTGCGAGGCAAGCTACCATCTGTCCCAGCCCCTGCCTCTCAGCACCTCCCTGATGCTCTTGACTGAGTGTCCCGGGGGTCTGAAGCGTTTACTTTGAAAAAATCAGAGTGTTCAAAGCAGGCCGGTCTCCTGAATATTTCAGCTAGGAATAATGGAATAGGACTCCTGTTCTATTTTGTTGGTTTTCAGAACTGGGGCCATGATTAAGAGGGACGGCCGGCATTTGTATTTTTGCTGCTAGAGGTGAAATTCTTGGACTGACACAAGACGAACCAAAACGAAAGCATTTGCCAAGAATGTTTTCATTAATCAAGAACGAAAGTCAGAGGTTCAAAGACAATCAGATACTGTCGTAGTTACAACCATAAACGATGCTGACTAGCGATCCGGTGGTGTTATTCCCATGACCCGCCAAGCAGCGCCAAAGTCTTTGGGTTCTGGGGGGAGTATGGTTGCAAAGCTGAAACTTAAAGGAATTGATGGAAGGGCACAACCAGGAGTGGAGCCTGCGGCTTAATTTGACTCAACAGTCAACACGGGAAACTTCACCCGGCCTGGACACGGAAAGGATTGACAGATTGATAGCTCTTTCTCGATTCTGTGGGTGGTGGTGCATGGCTGTTCTTAGTTGGTGGAGCAATTTGTCTGGTTAATTCCGATAACGAACAAGACTCCTCCATGCTAACTAGTTATACAACCCCCAGCGGTTGGCGTCCAACTTCTTAGAGGGACAAGTGGCGTTCAGCCACACGAGATTGAGCAATAACAGGTATGTGATGCCCTTAGCTGTCTGGGGCTACACGAGTGCTACACTGAACGGATTGGCGTGTGTCTACCCTTCGCCGACAGGTGCGGGTAACCCACTGAACCCCATTCGTGATAGGGATTGGGGATTGCAATTATTTCCCATGAAAAAGGAATTCCCAGTAAGTGCGGGTCATAAGCTCGCGTTGATTAAGTCCCTGCCCTTTTTACACACCGCCCGTCGCTTCTACCGATTGGATGGTTAAGTGAGGTCCTCTGATCGGCCCCGCTGGGGTCTGCAACGTCCCTGACTATCTACTAAAAGTTGTAACAAGGTTTCCGTAGGTGAACCTGCGGAAGGATCATTAAAAATATTACATTGTGTAAATTAACAGATTATAGAACTTATTAGAATTTTTTACAAAGTACATGATATCATTGAAACATTGAATGTGTCAGCAGATAAAAACCATTCTGTCCATCTAGTCTGCCTAATTTTCTAAATTATTTTATTAGTTCCCTATCTTATATCTAGGCTAGCCTTATACCTATCCCACGCATGCTTAAACTCCTTTACTGTATTAACCTCTACCACTTCTACTGGAAGACTATTCCATGTATCCACTACCCTCTCAGTACAGTAATACTTCCATTAGTCCCTGGCCTTATCTTATATCTAGGATAGCCTTATACCTATCCCACGCATGCTTAAACTCCTTTACTGTATTAACCTCTACCCCTTCTACTGGAAGACTATTCCATACATCCACTACCCTCTCAGTAAAGTAATAATTTCATTAGTCCCTGACCGTATCTTATATCTAGGATAGCCTTATACCTATCCCACGCATGCTTGAACTCCTTCACTGTATTAACCTCTACCACTTCTACTGGAAGACTATTCCATGCACCCACTACCCTCTCAGTAAAGTAATACTTTCATTAGTCCCTGGCCTTATCTTATATTTAGGATAGCCTTATACCTATCCCATGCATGCTTAAACTCCTTCACTGTATTAACCTCTACCACTTCTACTGGAAGACTATTCCATACTTCCACTACCCTCTCAGTAACGTAATACATTCATTAGTCCCTGGGCTTATCTTATATCTAGGATAGCCTTATACCTATCCCACGCATACTTAAACTCCTTCACTGTATTAACCTCTACCACTTCTACTGGAAGACTATTCCAAACATCCACTACCCTCTCAGTAAAGTAATACTTTCATTAGTCCCTGGCCTTATCTTATATCTAGGATAGTCTTGTGCCTATCCCACTCATGCTTAAAATCATTGACTGTGTTTCTCTCTACCACTTCCGCTGGGAGGCTATTCCATACATCCAATCCCCTCTCAGTAAATTAATACTTCCTGATATGTTTAAATCATTGCTCCTCTAATTTCAGACTATGTCCTCTAGATGTGGTAGTTTTTCTTCTTTTAAATATACTCTCTTTCTTTACTGTGTTGATTCTCTTTATGTATATAAATGTTTCCATCATATCCCCCCCGTTACGTTTTTCCTCCAAGATATACATTTTAAGATGCTTTAACCTTTCCTGGTTAGTTTTATCCTTAAACCCATGAACCAGTTTAGTAGCCCTTCTCTAAACTCTCTCCAAAGTATCAATATCCTTCTGGAGATCTGGTCTCCAGTACTGTGTACAATACTCCAAGTGAGGTCTCACCAGCGCTCTGTACAATACTCCAAGTGAGGTCTCACCAGTGCTCTGTACAATGGCATGAGTACTTCCCTCTATCTACTGCTATATACCTCTCACTATGCAACCAAACATTCTGCTAATACCTCTCCCTATGCAACCAAGCATTCTGCTAATACCTCTCCCTATACATCCAAGCATTCTGCTAATACATCTCCTTATACAACCAAGCATTCTGCTAATACAACTCCCTATATAACCAAGCATTCTGCTAATACATCTCCCTATATAACCAAGCATTCTGCTAATACCTCTCCCTATGCAACCAAGCATTCTGCTAGCATTTCCGGCTGCTCTAATGCATTGTCTACCTACTATTAAGTCATCTGAAATTATTACACCTAAATCCCTTTCCTCAGATGTTGAGGTTAGGACTGTACCAAATATTCTATATTGTGCTTTTGGTTTTTAACGGCCAAGGTGCATAATCTTGCACTTATCCACATTAAATGCTTGTTGCCACAGCTCTGACCATTTTGCTAGTTGATCTATTCTTTTAGTCACCCAATTGAAAAAATCTGTAAGATTAGTTTGGCATGATCTTCCTGAAGTAAACCCATGTTGTCTCTGATCTTGGAATCCATGCGATTTTAGATGTTCAACAATCCTATTCTTTAACATGGTTTCCCCCATTATTTTCCCCACTACTGATGTAAAACACATGCATATAGTCACACACACATATACTCACACACATATAGTCACACACACACACACATATACTCACACACATATAGTCACACACACACACACATATACTCACACAAACACACATATACTCACACACACAGATACATACACACAAGCACACATACACATATATATATACTCACACACACACATATATATACTCACACGCACATATATACTCACACACATATATACTCACACACACACATATAAACTCACACACACAGATACATACACACAAGCTCACACACACACATAAACTCACACAAACATTGGCATCTAATGATTTTTTTCTAAAATGGCAGTATCCTTACCAATTTTCCCCTAATATTTCCCCTTTTATATGTAGGTCAAGCTATGCATATGTGTTATCTGGAAAACCTCTCCACATAATGTCATTATCAATACAGACTTCCTTTGCATATGGAATACACATTATCTTTTGGATGTCTTTTTATTTTGCAGAATGACTCCGGTTTACTCGATAGAGAAAATAGACTTGTTAGTTCTCATGATGGACAAGGTTTACTCGGTGGCCTCCTTGACAGTGTTCTAGACAAAGTAAGTAAATAAAGGAAAATGTTGCTCTGTGTGAATGTATGGATGCTTAATCTCACAAGTTTAACTTATTTCACCATACTTTATATAAGAATAATTATTTTCTCCAAGCACAAGGAAAGCAAGTAATGTATGACTGAATGTCTATTGAGCTCCAACACCTTAACGGTTTCCCAGGACATTTGCATATTGTGGCAAATTGAAGTCATTTATTTATAACAAAGGAAAAAATGGAGGAGTCCCCCAAACCAAATGTGGTACCCCGCTACCACTTGGAGCTGCGCTGAGCCCCGCCTGCAACGCACGTGACAGCCGGTTCAGCCTTCACCAGGCCTTCTACTGATACTGGGGTATCCCGGGGCGGCCAGGAACATCTGCTGGCCTTTAACCCCCGCTTTTCTGGAGGCCCGTGAGCCCCCCAACTCACATGCCCCCATGTGGCTGCTTGGGTACGTCACTCCACAGGGCACAGCCCAACATGTTTTTGCGTTTCTGCAGTAGCCAAAACCTTGCCCCGGTTCCTGCCTTTGTTTCCACAACCAACCGGCTGGCTACGTTTCCATCGCATGGTCCCAACCACACCATCAATACCCAAATCGCGAACATCTCAACCTGCAGGAGATTTTGCTATCCCCAGAAGTAATGAGTGCCGCCATCAAGAAGGGACTCCCACTAGCCACTCTTGACGCCACCAACCAGGCCAACCACCTTACAATTACCTCCTATAGACTGTTGTTAAATAGATACAATCCCATGTCTGAAAGATGTACTCCATCATCCCTATATAGACCACCATAGCCTGGCTGCTAGTGTTCATGCTGAACCACCCAATCCTCATTACATATTGAGAGGGTACTGACTAATAGAGGTAGAGCAGAGGTGGAGTGTAATATAGTGAGGATCAGACAGTATTACTATACTGAGAGGGTACTGACTAATAGAGAGAGAGCAGAGGTGGAGAGTAATACAGTGAGGATCAGACAGTATTACATACTGAGAGGGTACTGACTAATAGAGGTAGAGCAGAGGTGGAGTGTGATACTGTGAGGATCAGACAGTATTACATACTGAGAGGATACTGACTAATAGAGGTAGAGCAGAGGTGGAGTGTAATACTGTGAAGATCAGGCAGTATTACATACTGAGAGGGTACTGACTAATAGAGGTAGAGCAGAGGTTGAGTGTAATACTGTGAGGATCAGACAGTATTACATACTGAGAGGGTACTGACTAATAGAGGTAGAGCAGAGGTGGAGTATAATATAGTGAAGATCAGACAGTATTACATACTGAGAGGGTACTGACTAATACAGGTACAGCAGAGGTGGAGTGTAATACTGTGTAGATCAGACAGTATTACATACTGAGAGGGTACTAACTAATAGAGGTAGAGCAGAGGTGGAGTGTAATACTGTGAAGATCAGACAGTATTACATACTGAGAGGGTACTGACTAATAGAGGTAGAGCAGAGGTGGAGTGTAATACCGTGAGGATCAGACAGTATTACATACTGAGAGGGTACTGACTAATAGAGGTAGAGCAGAGGTGGAGTGTAATACTGTGAGGATCAGACAGTATTACATACTGAGAGGGTACTGACTAATAGAGGTAGGGCAGAGGTGGAGTGTAATACAGTGAAGATCAGACAGTATTACATACTGAGAGGGTACTGACTAATAGAGGTAGAGCAGAGGTGGAGTATAATACAGTGAAGATCAGATAGTATTACATACTGAGAGGGTACTGACTAATAGAGGTAGAGCAGAGGTGGAGTGTAATACAGTGAAGATCAGACAGTATTACATACTGAGAGGGTACTGACTAATAGAGGGAGAGCAGAGGTGGAGTGTAATACAGTGACGATCAGACAGTATTACATACTGAGAGGGTACTGACTAATAGAGGTAGAGCAGAGGTGGAGTGTAATAGAGTGAAGATCAGACAGTATTACATACTGAGAGGGTACTGACTGATATAGGTAGAGCAGAGGTGGAGTGTAATACTGTGAAGATCAGACAGTATTACATACTGAGAGGGTACTGACTAATAGAGGTAGAGCAGAGGTGGAGTGTAATAGAGTGAAGATCAGACAGTATTACATACTGAGAGTGTACTGACTAATAGAGGTAGAGCAGAGGTGGAGTGTAATATAGTGAGGATCAGACAGTATTACATAGTGAGAGGGTACTGACTAATAGAGGTAGAGCAGAGGTGGAGTGTAATACTGTGAAGATCAGACAGTATTACATACTGAGAGGGTACTGACTAATAGAGGTAGAGCAGAGGTGGAGTGTAATACAGTGAGGATCAGACAGTATTACATACTGAGAGGGTACTGACTAATAGAGGGAGAGCAGAGGTGGAGTGTAATACTGTGAAGATCAGACAGTATTACATACTGAGAGGGTACTGACTAATAGAGGGAGAGCAGAGGTGGAGTGTAATACAGTGAGGATCAGACAGTATTACATACTGAGAGGGTACTGACTAATAGAGGTAGAGCAGAGGTGGAGTGTAATACAGTGACGATCAGACAGTATTACATACTGAGAGGGTACTGACTAATAGAGGTAGAGCAGAGGTGGAGTGTAATACTGTGAGGATCAGACAGTATTACATACTGAGAGGGTACTGACTAATAGAGGTAGAGCAGAGGTGGAGTGTAATACAGTGACGATCAGACAGTATTACATACTGAGAGGGTACTGACTAATAGAGGTAGAGCAGAGGTGGAGTGTAATACAGTGACGATCAGACAGTATTACTATACTGAGAGGGTACTGACTAATAGAGGTAGAGCAGAGGTGGAGTGTAATACAGTGAGGATCAGACAGTATTACATACTGAGAGGGTACTGACTAATAGAGGTAGAGCAGAGGTGGAGTGTAATACTGTGAAGATCAGACAGTATTACATACTGAGAGGGTACTGACTAATAGAGGTAGAGCAGAGGTGGAGTGTAATACTGTGAGGATCAGACAGTATTACATACTGAGAGGGTACTGACTAATAGAGGTAGAGCAGAGGTGGAGTGTAATACTGTGAGGATCAGACATATTACATACTGAGAGGGTACAGACTAATAGAGGTAGAGCAGAGGTGGAGTGTATTAGAGTGAGGATCAGACAGTATTACATACTGAGAGGGTACTGACTGATATAGGTAGAGCAGAGGTGGAGTGTAATACTGTGAGGATCAGACAGTATTGCATACTGAGAGGGTACTGACTGATATAGGTAGAGCAGAGGTGGAGTGTAATACTGTGAAGATCAGACAGTATTACATACTGAGAGGGTACTGACTAATAGAGGTAGAGCAGAGGTGGAGTGTAATACAGTGAAGATCAGACAGTATTACATACTGAGAGGGTACTGACTAATAGAGGTAGAGCAGAGGTGGAGTGTAATACAGTGACGATCAGACAGTATTACTATACTGAGAGGGTACTGACTAATAGAGGTAGAGCAGAGGTGGAGTGTAATACAGTGAGGATCAGACAGTATTACATACTGAGAGGGTACTGACTAATAGAGGTAGAGCAGAGGTGGAGTGTAATACTGTGAAGATCAGACAGTATTACATACTGAGAGGGTACTGACTAATAGAGGTAGAGCAGAGGTGGAGTGTAATACTGTGAGGATCAGACAGTATTACATACTGAGAGGGTACTGACTAATAGAGGTAGAGCAGAGGTGGAGTGTAATACTGTGAGGATCAGACATATTACATACTGAGAGGGTACAGACTAATAGAGGTAGAGCAGAGGTGGAGTGTAATAGAGTGAGGATCAGACAGTATTACATACTGAGAGGGTACTGACTGATATAGGTAGAGCAGAGGTGGAGTGTAATACTGTGAGGATCAGACAGTATTACATACTGAGAGGGTACTGACTGATATAGGTAGAGCAGAGGTGGAGTGTAATACTGTGAAGATCAGACAGTATTACATACTGAGAGGGTACTGACTAATAGAGGTAGAGCAGAGGTGGAGTGTAATACAGTGAAGATCAGACAGTATTACATACTGAGAGGGTACTGACTAATAGAGGTAGAGCAGAGGTGGAGTGTAATATAGTGAGGATCAGACAGTATTACTATACTGAGAGGGTACTGACTAATAGAGGGAGAGCAGAGGTGGAGTGTAATACTGTGAAGATCAGACAGTATTACTATACTGAGAGGGTACTGACTAATAGAGGTAGTGCAGAGGTGGAGTGTAATACAGTGACGATCAGACAGTATTACATACTGAGAGGGTACTGACTAATAGAGGTAGGGCAGAGGTGGAGTGTAATACTGTGAGGATCAGACAGTATAACATACTGAGAGGGTACTGACTAATAGAGGGAGAGCAGAGGTGGAGAGTAATATAGTGAGGATCAGACAGTATTACATACTGAGAGGGTACTGACTAATAGAGGGAGAGCAGAGGTGGAGAGTAATACAGTGAGGATCAGACAGTATTACATACTGAGAGGTTACTGACTAATAGAGGTAGAGCAGAGGTGGAGTGTGATACTGTGAGGATCAGACAGTATTACATACTGAGAGGATACTGACTAATAGAGGTAGAGCAGAGGTGGAGTGTAATACAGTGAGGACCAGACAGTATTACATACTGAGAGGGTACTGACTAATAGAGGGAGAGCAGAGGTGGAGTGTAATGCTGTGAAGATCATACAGTATTACATACTGAGAGGGTACTGACTAATAGAGGTAGAGCAGAGGTGGAGTGTAATACTGTGAAGATCAGACAGTATTACATACTGAGAGGGTACTGACTAATAGAGGTAGAGCAGAGGTTGAGTGTAATACTGTGAGGATCAGACAGTATTACATACTGAGAGGGTACTGACTAATTGAGGTAGAGCAGAGGTGGAGTATAATATAGTGAAGATCAGACAGTATTACATACTGAGAGGGTACTGACTAATACAGGTACAGCAGAGGTGGAGTGTAATACTGTGTAGATCAGACAGTATTACATACTGAGAGGGTACTAACTAATAGAGGTAGAGCAGAGGTGGAGTGTAATACTGTGAAGATCAGACAGTATTACATACTGAGAGGGTACTGACTAATAGAGGTAGAGCAGAGGTGGAGTGTAATACAGTGACGATCAGACAGTATTACATACTGAGAGGGTACTGACTAATAGAGTTAGAGCAGAGGTGGAGTGTAATACTGTGAAGATCAGACAGTATTGCATACTGAGAGGGTACTGACTAATAGAGGTAGAGCAGAGGTGGAGTGTAATACAGTGAAGATCAGACAGTATTACATACTGAGAGGGTACTGACTAATAGAGGTAGAGCAGAGGTGGAGTGTAATACTGTGAAGATCAGACAGTATTACATACTGAGAGGGTACTGACTAATAGAGGTAGAGCAGAGGTGGAGTGTAATACAGTGAAGATCAGACAGTATTACATACTGAGAGGGTACTGACTAATAGAGGGAGAGCAGAGGTGGAGTGTAATACAGTGAAGATCAGACAGTATTACATACTGAGAGGGTACTGACTAATAGAGGTAGAGCAGAGGTGGAGTGTAATACTGTGAAGATCAGACAGTATTACATACTGAGAGGGTACTGACTAATAGAGGTAGAGCAGAGGTGGAGTGTAATACTGTGAAGATCAGACAGTATTACATACTGAGAGGGTACTGACTAATAGAGGTAGAGCAGAGGTGGAGTGTAATACTGTGAGGATCAGACAGTATTACTATACTGAGAGGGTACTGACTAATAGAGGTAGAGCAGAGGTGGAGTGTAATACTGTGAGGATCAGACAGTATTACATACTGAGAGGGTACTGACTGATATAGGTAGAGCAGAGGTGGAGTGTAATACTGTGAAGATCAGACAGTATTACATACTGAGAGGGTACTGACTAATAGAGGTAGAGCAGAGGTGGAGTATAATACTGTGAAGATCAGACAGTATTACATACTGAGAGGGTACTGACTAATAGAGGTAGAGCAGAGGTGGAGTGTAATACTGTGAAGATCAGACAGTATTACATACTGAGAGGGTACTGACTAATAGAGGTAGAGCAGAGGTGGAGTGTAATACAGTGAAGATCAGACAGTATTACATACTGAGAGGGTACTGACTAATAGAGGTAGAGCAGAGGTGGAGTGTAATACAGTGAGGATCAGACAGTATTACATACTGAGAGGGTACTGACTAATAGAGGTAGAGCAGAGGTGGAGTGTAATACTGTGAGGATCAGACAGTATTACATACTGAGAGGGTACTGACTAATAGAGGTAGAGCAGAGATGGAGTGTAATACAGTGAAGATCAGACAGTATTACATACTGAGAGGGTACTGACTAATAGAGGTAGAGCAGAGGTGGAGTGTAATACGGTGAGGATCAGACAGTATTACATAGTGAGAGGGTACTGACTAATAGAGGGAGAGCAGAGGTGGAGTGTAATACTGTGAGGATCAGACAGTATTACTATACTGAGAGGGTACTGACTAATAGAGGTAGAGCAGAGGTGGAGTGTAATACAGTGAGGATCAGACAGTATTACATACTGAGAGGGTACTGACTAATAGAGGTAGAGCAGAGGTGGAGTGTAATACTGTAAGGATCAGACAGTATTACATACTGAGAGGGTACTGACTAATAGAGGTAGAGCAGAGGTGGAGTGTAATACTGTGAAGATCAGACAGTATTACATACTGAGAGGGTACTGACTAATAGAGGTAGAGCAGAGGTGGAGTGTAATACAGTGAGGATCAGACAGTATTACATACTGAGAGGGTACTGACTAATAGAGGTAGAGCAGAGGTGGAGTATAATACAGTGAGGATCAGACAGTATTACATACTGAGAGGGTACTGACTAATAGAGGGAGAGCAGAGGTGGAGTGTAATACAGTGAGGATCAGACAGTATTACTATACTGAGAGGGTACTGACTAATAGAGGTAGAGCAGAGGTGGAGTGTAATACAGTGAGGATCAGACAGTATTACTATACTGAGAGGGTACTGACTAATAGAGGTAGAGCAGAGGTGGAGTGTAATACTGTGAGGATCAGACAGTATTACATACTGAGAGGGTACTGACTAATAGAGGTAGAGCAGAGGTGGAGTGTAATACTGTGAGGATCAGACAGTATTACATACTGAGAGGGTACTGACTAATAGAGGTAGAGCAGAGGTGGAGTATAATACTGTGAGGATCAGACAGTATTACATACTGAGAGGGTACTGACTAATAGAGGTAGAGCAGAGGTGGAGTGTAATACAGAGAAGATCAGACAGTATTACATACTGAGAGGGTACTGACTAATAGAGGTAGAGCAGAGGTGGAGTGTAATACTGTGAGGATCAGACAGTATTACATACTGAGAGGGTACTGACTAATAGAGGTAGTGCAGAGGTGGAGTGTTATACCGTGAGGATCAGACAGTATTACATACTGAGAGGGTACTGACTAATAGAGGTAGAGCAGAGGTGGAGTGTAATACTGTGAGGATCAGACAGTATTACATACTGAGAGGGTACTGACTAATAGAGGTAGAGCAGAGGTGGAGTGTAATACTGTGAGGATCAGACAGTATTACATACTGAGAGGGTACTGACTAATAGAGGTAGAGCAGAGGTGGAGTGTAATACTGTGAGGATCAGACAGTATTACATACTGAGAGGGTACTGACTAATAGAGTTAGAGCAGAGGTGGAGTGTAATACTGTGAAGATCAGACAGTATTACATACTGAGAGGGTACTGAATTGAATTACTGCTAATCCCCAACTTGCCAGGATGTCTCAGTCTATAGCCCATTGCCCCATAGTCTCTGGGCTATATCCGGAGACACCCTGGACCCATCTCAAAACCTACAGGCAATGAGCTTAATGGTTCTTGCTCCTAGTCAATCATTTGCTATGTTTAAACACTTTTTCCATTACAGTGTGTTAATCCTGTATAGGGCAAAGCAATAGAAGGGAAGGAAGGTATATTAACTCTCCATATAGGAAGATAGATAATTGGGTGTTTATTTAAATAACTCTCCTTTTCTTTTGGAACATTTTTAAATGTAAATATTATTTATGTGCCTGATACCACTTGGTGACGCATGCTTTAAACATAAAGCTATAATATTGCTCATATTGTTGGGATCCAATTTTAAGAGTCATTAGTACTCAAGAATTTGATTACCTTAACATTAATTGCCCAGTGGTGGCCACATACTACCATGTTCCAAAAATACACAAATCCATTAATAACCCACCAGGTTGCCCTATTATTTCGGGCATAGTGTCCTTGGGTGAAGGTCTCTCAAAATGCATAGATGATCATCTGCAACCCCTTGTTAAATTAAAAGGTCATATAAAAGACACTAAACACCTTTTGTCCCACATGAGTAATATCAAGTGGAAATCTAACTACTCTTGGGGGACTATAGATGTCTCCTCTTTATATTCCAGCATCCCCCATAAAGAAGGTGTTGAGGCTATTAGATTTTTCTTGCAAAATTACTCAGATTACTCAGATGATTTACAGATCTTTATGTTGGATTTTATTGAATTTCTCCTATATGATAACTTTTTTTACTTTTGATGGGCAATACTACCTCCAAAGGCGTGGCACTGCCATGGGTGCGAAATCTGCTCCCTCCTACGCTAACCTATTTATGGGCAGGTGGGAATGGAGCCACGTCTTTGGAGATAGCAACCCTTATAGGGGATTCATACAGTGGTATGGGAGATTTATCGATGACCTCCTACTTATTTGGTCTGGAACAGCAGAACAGTTTACAGATTTTGTGGAATATATTAACCACAATGACTTAAATCTAACATTTACCTTAGAATTTCAACAGAATAAAATCTGCGTTTTGGATGTTACCCTCAATTGCAGCAACTGTAATGGCCAGATCATAACAGAAACACATAGGAAACCTACGGCTGGTAACACCTTACTCTTTGGGGGTAGCTGCCATCCAGACCATACTTTTCAGGGTATCCCCATTGGTGAATTTATCTGCTCGGCAGATCAAGATTTCGAGCGTCAATCCTTGCAACTCAGGGCAAGACTTGGCACAAGAAATTATCCCCATAAATATATTGAGAAGGGATCCCAGGTTGCTAAAAACAAAGATCATAAAGAATTACTTAGGGATCATAACCAACATACAATAAAAGTGAGAGATCATAGGTTTAAACAATGCCCCACTTTTAGTACCAAATACAGCAAACAGTACAAACAAATAACGCAAGTGATTAAAAGACATTTACCGATTTTGAAACGTGATCCCCATTACAGTAACCTATTTAAGGAAGGGGTTCATTTCACAGCTCGAAAGACCAAGTCACTCATATCCTGGTTGTCCCCTAGCCGCTATCAAGGCACGCAAGGGAGAGATCCAGGATCTGGTGCCAGTTGGCTCACATGCACAGGCATGTATATATGTGGAGGCAGATGTCTCTGCTGTCACTATGTACATCAAGGAAATCAATATACTTCAACTGTTACGGGACAAACATTTACACTGAAACAAGACATAAACTGTAATACAACATTTGTAGTTTATCTTGTAACCTGTTTAAAATGCAAAAAACAATATGTGGAACGAACAATCAGACCAGTGAAGGAGAGAATGAGAGAGAAACCTTAACAGCATCACAATAAAATGATCCTAAATCTACAATTAACAAACATTTCCAAATCTGTAATGGAGGCAATAAAAACTGCTTTTCCTTCCAAGGTATTGAAAGAATTATCAGCCCCAAAAGGGAGGAAACAAACAAAATATCCTTAACAAGAGGGAAATGTTTTGTGTCCTTCAATTACATACCAGGCAACCGCAAGGTATTAACCTTGAATGGGATTTAAATCACATTTTTAGGCATTGATGGTCCGGTGGGTTGTCTGATTCTCCCCTTCAGACCTGGACATACTCAACAAAGTGGTTCCCTGAATTTAACAAACAGCTTTAAATGAATATATGCTGCGTCCTACTTCCTCTTAATTCTTTAATTCTACTTATTCATAGTGGAGATCCAAATGTTGCTTTCCATTAAGGATCAAGTAAATGACTGTAACCAATGTTTGCAAAAGAAAAAAGCACTTTAATCTCTGCTAGAATATGTTGCATGTTTACCTGGCATGTTTGTGTCACTTTAAATCTTAATTAACTGCACTTTACTTTTCACTTTATAAGGGTGGGTAAAATGTATGGTGATTAGCCTTGACAAAGCGCCCGGAGGGGGGCGTGAAACGCGTAGGCGTCAGTTTGTTTCACCGGGAGGGTGAGCACCATGGCTATTTTTTATTTGGCTGCACCTTACCTTGAGGATTTGTTTCAGCCATAACGTGGTCCGGTACCTGCTTATTTGATGTTGCTTTTTCTCATCTGATGTTTCTCTTTCACTCATTTTTTGATTATAAGCCCAACGGAAGCGCTGGGCAGACTAAACAGCTACCGGGAGAAGTGGGAGACGTTTAAACATTTCAAATGAGATCATCGACGGAAGCTTACTTTACCCTACAATCCTCTGCCAGCACAACATAATACACAGTTGGGGCTTTCCTAAATCCCTAAGAGTTTATTGGGAAGGACAGTTTGAAATTGTTTCCAAGGTAACTGGATGGGCAGGAATGGCATCAAGTAACCCATTGACATAGTCTAATCGGGGGTGGGTTTTTTTTGTTGTTGAATGTGTATTAGCACCAATGTTTGGAGAAACCAATCCTTTGATTGGTCAAAACACTAATGTCACAAAACCTTAGTAGCCTTATGTTTTGAGTGTTCACACTTAGTAACTACATTCTACCTGGTACTGAAGTAATTTTCTTTTTGGGGGGTTAATAAGGTATCACGGTTCATTCAAATTTCAGAATTTGGATTCTCAGGTATTTATATAGTTCAGTAACTCATATGGGTCTAAGACTCATATTTTATAGGTGGTTAAGAAGATATTAGAATAGCTTGGAGCATGGTTATTTTCATTCACAATTAGAGTTGAGCGGACGCCTGGATGTTCGGGTTCAGCAGGTTCAGCCGAACTTCGAAAAAATGTCCGGGTCCGTGCTCGAACTTGACCCCGAACCCCATATGGGGACACAAACTTTTAGCCACTAAAATGCCTCTAAAAAAGTCCTTTAAAGGGCTAGAGGGCTGCAAAAGGAAGTAAAATGTGGGTAAGAGTAGAACAAGTGCCCTGCTAGCAAATATGGATGGGGAAATAACTTCAAATAACATAAAATACATACAAATTACAAATACAGCTGAGCCATAAAATAGCACTAGATAGAATCTTTGATTTTAGCTTTGGAAGAACATAAATCTAAATCTAAAGCATGGCTGCCAGGAGGATCAACAGAATTATCCATTTGAGAGAGGGTTGGAGTGCAGGGTATTCTCTTTCAGTTTATACTAAGTGACCTATAGGTTGAGGAGGCGGTGACCGTGGCGGTGTAGGTGGAAGCGGCACTGGAGGAGGAGGAGGAAGAGGTAGCCAACACTGTTTTGTTTTTGTTTATTGGACTGCAAAAAATGCACCGCAAGACGTAAATGTACTATTTACCACCCAAAACTATTAGAATTTTTCAAAGTGCGCTGTAAGCACAGTATTTGACGGTTCTATTTGACTCTCAGATATGAAGTGCAGGACGCAAATGTAATATTTAACACCAACAAATTGCAGTATTTAAAAATGCCTAGATGTTGCCCACTGAGCTAACAGAACAGGATTAAAGTCATGTGCCTGGCACACATGCAGTTGCAAGTGCACTGCACTCTCTGGCCTCAGGGCAGGGTACAAATATGTAGTATAGCACCCACTAAAATAATCGCTGTAATTTGAATAATCTCTGTAGTTTGAATAATCGCTGTAGTTTGCAGATTCAACACCAGAATTTTTGTTAATCTGTCCCTCACAGCTGCAGCATCCTCTCCCTACACTAAGAAGAGCTCATGTGATGTGCGTGTATGTGACTCCAGCTTATATATAGAGCCTGGGTCACATGCTGCACTGGCCAATCACAGCCATGATATTAGTAGGCATGGCTGTGATGGCTTCTAAGGGCAAACGAATCAAACGCTTGTTGATTGGCTGCCCTGCATCCTTTCAAAACGCGCCATTAAATCGCCAAACCCCGAACTCCAACCCGAACATACAGTGTAATGTCCGTGTTCGGGTCCGGGGTCTAAAAACCATAATGTTCGGTACGAACCCGAACAGTGCGGTTCTGGTTCGCTTAACACTATTCACAATTAGTATATGGCAATAGTTTTCTAATATCTAGGCTATTTAATTGTTTTTGTTTTTTCTCTCTCCCCTCCCTCCCAACCCAGTTGAAGTCCCTTCCCATCTAGAATATCTCTCTCTGTTTTCCCACCACCTTCTATATCTGGGAGAGTGATAATGCTCTGATGAATGATGGGAAAACAGAGAAGAGGAGACGGGGACCTAGCTAAGTTATTAATGGGACATGTTGAAACTAGGGGATTTATCAGTTTGAATTATGGGCCCTCCACCCCCTCCCCGCCAGGCAACAGTTTTTAAATCTCCTGCTAAGTGTTCTTTTGAACTCAGGTTCAAACCAAGTATTTATATGGTTTGTGGTGTCAGGAGTAGGATTATTTCCTTCTCCTGGTGTCAGAAGAGGAATGGTACTAGGGGTCCTTCCCTTTCATGGTCCCTTTGCAAGTTGTGTTCATGTTTGTTTAATGTTTAATGTTTGTTATGTTCTGCCAGATGCCTTGCCTCCGGGTCTGATGAACAAACCGCTCATGGTATCCTTATAATAGACAATGGTTAAATGTGTCACAATTAATACCCAGGGTTTGAACACTCCTTGTAAAAGAAATAGAGTTTATGGTTTCCTAAAACAGGAGAAGGTGGAGATCGCATTCTTACGGGAAACACACTGGAAATCGCAAGACGGAGGTAGATGGGCACAGGATAGGTATTTTACATTCCATGCATCAATGGATGAACAAAATACAAGTGGGGTGGCCATAATGATTTCTTCTTGACTTCAGCCTTTTGTGTTATACTAGTAAGGCCCCTATGGCCTCTCTAGTTAGAATTTTAGATAAAGTGGATAGGATCAGAAGCGGTAGAGTGATTAGCGCGGGAGATTTTAATTGCATTACTGATGGTGTCAGCTGCCTTTCTTTTATGATGCATAAGATCGATCCTAGAAGCTTCATATATGCACCAGAGGGGTCTTTTACATGCTGCCTGATGATTCCTCATAGATATTTGATGTCCTGCGTCACAAAAGGGGTAAAGTATTTACACCCCAAAAGCCACTTCACGCAATGGGTAATGTAGACATTTGTCCAGGGCACACCACAGCCAAGCTCAGTTTCTTCCAATAGAATAGCTAAACACATGGTTGGAGAAGTAAGTCAGTGGAACAAATAGGCTTCAGGAGAGGTAATGAGCACAAATACTTCCTAATTAGTGTCCCTTTGTTTCACCAAGTCATAGCACTGGGTGGGGTGAAGAGAGCAACTGCTCAAAGATCCATTCAGAAAAAATGGGGGTATTATGTATATGAGTAATAGTAATATATGTTTGTAAATAGTTTGTTAAGTGTAGAAGTTGATGGAAATATCTAATGATAACCATTATTATGAACATATGTATTTTGCTGTTTAGCTTCCTGGAGTTCTGGATGGGAAGGCTGAGCTTACTGAATCAGAGGTAAGTTACATGTTTTAAATATATTTTTTTTTTACATTTTCCGTATGAATACACCTTTAGTTTTATAACATAGAGTCATTTACTATGCACCATATGATTTGGTCCAATGCTGTATTACTAGATTGAAAAACCTAGACATGTGCATTCGTTTTCCATTCGTCCGAAAAACGAAAATGCTAAACTAACGAAAGCCGAATGAACGAATGGTTAATAAACTAAAATCATTCGTCCATTCGGGCTATTGGCTTTCTATAAACCGAAATAGAGTCGGTTTATAGAATACCAATAGCATTACATACATTCCATAAACCGACATAATGAACGACTTTCGGTTTATGGAATGTATGCATGTAATGCTATTGCTATTCTATAAACCGACTCTATATCGATTTATTGAAAGCCCATAGCATTACATAAATTCTATAAACCGAAAGTCTATAAACCGAAAGAGAGGTTAAAATAGGTCAATTCGTACGAATGAATAAAACTAAACGAATACAGTAATGAACCAAATTCATTTTGGACGAAATAAATAACATTTTCGTCCAAATGGACGAAAACTAAACGAAAATTTGAGTTTTGCACATGTCTAGAAAAAACACAAACCTGACCCAGCTCAACCTTTCCAACCACCCACGTGCTTATATTAATCCCTCTCTTCAGGCTGGTGCCCTGCACTGCCTCCATACCCCAACAACAAGGAGACATGGCTGATACAATGATACAGCCTGGCACCGGGGACACTGGAGGAAGAGTGTTGCTGGTTACTTGACTGGCACCACATAATGAAAACCCCCAAAACATACCATATTTGCTAAAACAATAAGGTGATCCTGATTATAAGGCAACTCCCAGAAGCTCTTAATATTTTAAAACAGAAAAGAATGTTTTGCTATAAATATATTTACTAGCAAAATGTCTTTACCTACAGTACTGCCATAAGATATATTGTCATACGTAAGGATGTCTGTGGGCTGCACAAGACATTCTCCAGCTGCTGGCCCCCCAAGACAGCTGGGCCGCTTACTGGTGTACTGGGTGTAACTCCCTATTAGCTGACAACGGGCAACTTAGTTTTATCATATCTCAGAAACTACTGATCATAGAGTAAACATGTAATCAGTATGTTTATAGCTCAATGTGACCTATATATACTTTATATTTGCCTTTTTCTCCCTTTTTAAATGAATATGACATGTGGGTCTTACTGGCTGGCTGTCTCCCCCAGATAATCTCCCAATTATAAATAACATGTTTGCAGCGAGTTGTACTTAATATGTAAGTGAGTTTGTGTTTAATGAATGATGGCTTTGCACTAGTTATATAAAGTGTTTGCTCGCTAATCTATAGATAAAGGAATCTTACAAGTATTTTTCCAATCACTAATATTTCTCTCTCCCAGGAATTTTTGGTTCTAGTTTTGCTTATCATATCCAAGTCCCATTTTTTTCCAATTCCAATTGTTTTACTATCTTGTGGAGTCTCACCATTTACACCTAATGATCAGTGGGTCCCTGAGCTGCCATCTTCCCAAGCTCAATGGGCTGGGACTGCATTACTTTCCACTTCTAAATGGCCCTAGTACCTAGGGGTCCAACAGCAGCCCTCCATCTGCTGCAGGACCACAAACCCCATCATTCCCCAGTTGGATGTCTGCAGGGGAGGGCTGGCAGCCTTAGGCCTGGGAATCAAATCGAGTCAAGTGGCCCATTGCACCATCGAATCGCCTCCCCATCCATGGCCATCTTTTCCTTGTTTTATAACGAATATTGCCAGGATTTTCCCCCACAATATGCCAGGATTTGCCATTTAATATGCTAGAATTTTCCCTTACAAAATGCCAGGATTATGCCCCTCAGTATGCCAGGATTATGCCCCTCAATATGCCAGGATTTAGACACCCAATATGCCAGGATTTTCTCCTCAATATGCCAAGATGATGCCCCCTCAATATGCCAAGATGATGCCCCCTCAATATGCCAGGATTTTCCCCTAAATATGCCAGGATTATGCCCCTCAATATGCCAGGATTATGCCCCTCAATATGCAAGGATTTAGACACCCAATATGCCAGGATTTCCCCTCAATATGCCAAGATGATGCCCCCTCAATATGCCAGGATTTTCCCCTCAACATGCCAGGATTTAGACACCCAATATCCCAAAATTTGAGCACCCCCCCCCCTACCCACATTGCACACCTATGACATGACCCATAACCCACGTTGCACACCAGGACATGCCCCATCACCACATTTACATGCATCCATCACCCCATTACATTCACATTTCCAATATTATTTGCCATTAATATTCCCCAGCCAATTTGTCCCATAATATGCCAGTGTTATTCTGCAATTTAATATGACTCAGTAAATTTGCCCAATAATATTCCAAGGTTATCTGCAATTTAATATGCCCCTGCTAATTTGCCCAATATGCCAGAGTTAATTGCCATTTAATATTCCCCAGCCATTTTGCCCAATAATATGCCAGTGTTATTTGCCATGTAATATTCCCCAGCCAATTTGCCAATAATATGCCAGTGTTATTTGCCATGTAATATTCCCCAGCCATTTTGCCCAATAATATGCCAGTCTTATTTGCCATGTAATATGCCCCAGCCAATTTGCCCAATAATATGCCAGTCTTATTTGCCATGTAATATTCCCCAGCCAATTTGCCCAATAATATGCCAGTCTTATTTGCCATGTTATATTCCCCAGCCAATTTGCCCAATAATATGCCAGTCTTATTTGCCATGTTATATTCCCCAGCCAATTTTCCCAATAATATGCCAGTCTTATTTGCCATATAATATGCCCCAGCCAATTTGCCCAATAATATGCCAGTCTTATTTGCCATGTAATATGCCCCAGCCAATTTGCCCAATAATATGCCAGTCTTATTTGCCATGTTATATTCCCCAGCCAATTTGCCCAATAATATGCCAGTCTTATTTGCCATGTTATATTCCCCAGCCAATTTGCCCAATAATATGCCAGTCTTATTTGCTATGTAATATGCCCCAGCCAATTTGCCCAATAATATGCCCCCCCCCCTTACCTTTTTCCCTGGTGGCTAGTGGCAGGACTTCCCTGGTGGCTAGTGGCAGGAGGACTTCCCTGGTGGCAGGCAGCATGGTCCCTCCACGCTGCCTATTCGGCCTCCCGGCGGTTGTGCCGACAGGTCACGTGATCGGCGCGCGTCTGACGTCAGAGCGCCGATCACGTGACTGTCGGCACTTCCGTGTCGGCACACTGCACGGGGAGCCGAACAGGCAGCACGGAGGTTTCTCTGTGCTGCCTGTTCGGCTCCCCGTGCAGCTTTGCAGGCAGAGCGGAGGTGAGAGGGGATCTTCCGATCCCTTCTCACCTCCGTCTCTGCCTGCAGGCGCGTTTTTTTTTTGTTTGTTTGTTTTTTTTTAATAACACTGGCCCAGCGGCAGTGTTTTGAAAACCTTAGGGCGGCCTGGGGGGCAATTGCCACCCTGCCCCCCGGCCCAGCCCGCCCCTGGATGTCTGGTCCCTAGTGTGTAACATTCTCTAAATGTCTATCAAGGGCTATACCTTATCTGTCAATATATCTGCCCTGTCTGTCTATTTGTGTCTGATGATAACAGGTCAGCTGAAGAAATTACAAAATGGGCCCAAAGTATCCAGCCCTGCCCTGCAGACAGGGCACTTGGCCACAATACCCTGAAAACAGGAGTGAAAGATCTGAATGGTAGAAAGTAGCAGTGCTCAGCTAGTGGTGCATTAGCTCTGACCATTACCTTATCCCCTGTCTGCTGTCAATATCATAGGCCAGTTGTGTATATTGTGATATGATAAAGGGAACAAAATCAAATGATATGTTATATGTAATAATGTAATATATATATATATAGCGGGAGCACAAGATGCTCTCAGAACCATTTATATGATACTTTGCAGTGCAGGAGGGTTTTTATACATGTTCCCCAGTGTAATTATAAAATAACACATTTCTAATTCCACCGCTGTATTTCCTTTCCATAAATGTCCTGTTTTCTCTTTGTTAGAAGGAAGTATTACAATGTGCTGGTGTTACTGACTGGTCTGGATGGGTAAGAACTATAGTAGTCATATCATAGTATGTATTAACTGTATAGCACTGTGTGTCTGCAGCCAATTATCCTGGGAGTATACTGGGAATTTCCTTGGGAATCTTACTACATTTACACTGTATTTGTTTTATTTTGAAGCATTGTATGTGCATTTAAATCATGTAGATATAGAAATTAGAAGAAATAACATTATAAAATAAATATACATTTATTAAAAGGACTGTAACACCAACAGTTCATACAGGCCTGCTAAATGTATTGCAGGGTTTGACAGACTGGGTATTACTAATTAATTAATTAGAGATGGCTAATTAATTAGGGAATAAACCAAGTCCTGGTGTGTATGGCTGAGCTGCAGGTCTGTCAGACTGCACAAGCAGATAATACAGGACCTGTATCTTCTCTAGTTAATCAGAGATATCTTTAGAACAAAGCATGATAGAAATATCATGTAAAATGATAGAAATACAGACGTTTAGTATTGAAATTCTGCCATTACACTCTCTTTAACCCCTTCACAACAATGTCCATACAATGTAAAGAATCCCAGTGCAATGCATTAGTGACAATGCCAATAAAGGGGGCTTTACATTTAAATGAATCATTCATTTCCTTTTTTCTGCAAAATAACAGCTATGCTGAAAGTGCTCCGGCTCTGTGTATGAGATTCTTACTGTAGTCAGAAGCTATGACTACATTTACTGTCTGTCAAGAAGCAGAAAACATCACAAAACTGGAATAAAATTACAATGATAGGAATACAGAAAACAGATGTAAATGATGACCACTTAATTAATTAATTATATTTTACTGTTTACTTTCTTAGACTAAACTATCATCTCTCGAACAAGACCTCCTCTGTGGTGTTATATCAGGTTTGATGGGGGAAGTTGAGGTAAGGACTTTATTTTAGCAGATTGAGATCATTATGTTAGCAATATGTTTGTCTATTAAGTGGAGATTATAATATTAATATTACTGGATCCAAACTTGTTTAGCTTATTGGCATTACGCACATTAGTGACAGTGATGATAATGTATCTAAATAATATATATACTGTAAAATAAGAGCCAATTAGGCTTCAATGTCCTACTGTAAATGTGACTTAATATCAGAGATTTTGAATCTTTCAGATCACGGCTGATGTTTTTAATAAACATGATTTAGGGTTACTAGATATGAAGTATTTGATACTAAGTATCCAGCGTAGTAAATTCAAAGCTAAATGACATTCCATGTTATTTTAGTTAGATGATTATTAATCGCTAGTTTAAAAGTCTTATTTTAACTTTCTAGAAAAACATAGCTATTAATAATCATCATGTGACTTAGGGTTAGTAGTAGAGTTGAGCGGACACCTGGATGTTCGGGATCGGCGGGTTCGGCCGAACTTCGGAAAAAAGTACGGGTTCGGGCCCGAACTTGACCCAGAACCCGAACCCCATTGAAGTCAATGGGGACACACACTTTTGGCCACTAAAATGCCTCTAAAAAGTCATGGAAAGGGCTAGAGGGCTGCAAAAGGAATTAAAATGTGGGTAAGAGTAGGACAAGTGCCCTGCAAGCAAATGTGGATAGGGAAATAACTTAAAATAACATAAAATACATACAAATTACAAATACAGCTGAGCAGTGGCATACTAGGGGGGGGGGGGGGGCGTGTGAATGACTGGCCCGATAACCAAGGAATTGACACCTCTTCTTCCTCCTCCTCTTCCTCCTGTGCCACATCCTCTTCCATCATCGCCAGAAGTGTTTTTTCAAGGAGACATACAAGCGGGATAGTAAGGCTGAGAACGGCGTCATTGGCACTAGCCATGTTGGAGGAGTACTCGAAACAGTGCAAAATGGCACACAGGTCTCGCATGGAGGCCCACTCATTGTTGGTGAAGTGGTGCTGTCCTGTAGAACGACTGAAGTGCGCACATACAGCCCGCATTTTCTGCAGCAGCTCTGATATATCTGGGTAGTTTTTCAGGAATTTCTGCACCACCAAATTCAGCACATGCGCCAGGCAAGGTATGTGCTTCAAACCTGATAGGCCCAGAGCAGCTACGAGATTACGCTGATTACTGCACACCACCAGGCTCAGTGGCAACAACCACATCGATCTGTTGTTCCATGCCCGTCCAAAGCTCCTGCGCACTGTGGGGTTTTCCCCCCAAACATATGAGTTTTAAAACAGCCTGCTGTCGTTTCCCCCTGGCTGTGCTGAAGTTGGCGATGAAGGTGTTACTCTCACCAGATGAGGAGGTGGTAGAGGAGGAGGAAGCGGAGGAGGAAGCAGAGTAGATGGAGGAGGTAACAGGAGGCAAAGAGAAATGCCCTGCAATCCTCGGTGGCGGAAGGACAAATTTCTATCCGCCTCAGGTCCAGCCGCCACTACATTTGCCCAGTGTGCAGTTAGGGAGATATAGCGTCCCTGCCCGTGTTTACTGGTCCACGTATCTGTGGTTATGTGGACCTTGACACAGATGGTGTTGCGCTGTGCACACCTGATCTTGTCCTCCAATTGGTTGTGCGGGGAAGGGATGGCTCGCCTGGAAAAGTAGTGTACGGCTGGGAACCACGTACTGTGGGACAGCCACCACCATCAGGTTTTTAAAACTGTCCGTCTCCAAAAGACGGAATGACAGCATTTCAAAGGCCAGGAATTTGGAAATACTGGCATTCAGGGCCAGGGATAGCGGGTGGGTAGGGCCATACTTCCTCTTTCTCTCCAGTGTTTGCGAGATGGACAGCTGAACGCTTCCATGGGACAGTGTGGAGATGCTTGGGGACGGAGGTAGATGTGGTGGCGTTGCTGCCACATCCTCTGTTTGCGGGGGGGGGGGGGGGGCAGGTGCCACTGTGACTCCAGAGTTGGAGGAAGAGGCCGAGACAGCAGCAGAAGAGGAAGCAGGAGGAGCCTGAGACCTTTCTTGGTTTTTGAGGTGCTTACATGTAGATGTCTGATCATGCAGGTTTTGCTCAGGTTTAGCACATTTATGCCTCGCTCCAGGTTCTGATTGCACAGCTTGCAAACCACTCGTGTCTTGTCGTCAGCACATTGTCTGAAGGACTGCCACACCAGGGAACTCCTTGGAGCTGGCTTTGGTGTGCTCGGTCCCTGGGTGCGGTGGGAAGTAGCAGGCGTACTGTCTAGAGGATGGCCGCTCAGATTTTGCACCCTGCTCCCTCTCATGCTGTGCTGGTGCCTCTGTGCGACCACCGCCTATTCCTCCAATATGGACACGTCACTCGCATGACCTTGATTCCATGTGGGGTCTAGGACCTCATCATCCTCCACATCATCTTCCACCCACTCCTCAACCCTGCCCTTCTTGCCGGTCTGCACACTGCTGAAAGCCACAGCAGTTGGCACCTGAGTTTCGTCATCATCAGAGACGTGCTGCGGTGGTCCTCGCATGTCCACATCCTGACACATAAGTGGTTGTGCATCAGTGCACTCAATCTATTCCACTTCTGGGGCAAGGCTAGGTGGATGGCCCATGGAAACCCAGCCAGCAGAGTCATCAAAAAGCATAAGAGACTGCTGCATGACTTGTGGTTCAGACTGCTTGGCTGATTTGCAAGGGGGTGAGGTGAAAGACAGATGGCCGTGGGCTGCAGGTGCCAACTCTGAGCTTTCAGCATGGGACCGGGTGGGAGACAATGTGAAGGAACTGGAGGCACTGTCAGCCACCCAATCTACTATCGCCTGTACTTGTTCTGGCCTCACTATTCTAAGAGCGGCATTCGGCCCTACCAAATAACGCTGAAGGTTATGTCGTGTACTAGCACTTGTGGAAGGTGTTTCACTTGTGTGTGTGTGTAGCTGGCACAGATCGACCACACCCCCTACTTGCAACAGGAGCTCCGCCAACACCAGCAGCACCACGACCACGGCCACGTCCCTTATTTGTCGCTCTCCTCACTTTTTGCGGTCACCAACCGAACTAACAGATGGTTTATGTCAGTCAACAATTTTTATTTGTATTTTTTTTTTTGTTTATTGGACTGCAAGTTCTCCGCAAGACGCAAATGTACTATTTAACACCCAAAACAATTAGAATTTTTCAAAGTGCGCTGTAAGCACAGTATTTGACGGTTCTATTTGACTCTCAGATATGAAGTGCAGGACGTAAATGTACTATTTAACACCCAAAACTATTAGAATTTTTCAAAGTTCGCTGTAAGCATAGTATTTGACGGTTCCATTTGACTCTCAGATATGAAGTGCACCGCAAGATGCAAATGTACTATTTAACACCCAAAACAATGGGGGCATAGAGAGGCAAGGGGGGGCAGAGAGAGACAAGGGGAGGGAAGGGGGCAGAGAGAGACAAAGGGAGGGAGGGTTGGCAGAGAAAGACAAGGTGGGAGGGGGGGGGGGCAGAGAGAGAAAAGGAGGGAGGTGGCGAGAGAAATAAAAGTTTGGGAGGAGGGAGAGACAACGCTGAGGGGAGGGGAGAGAGAGGCAGCATAGGCACATAAAAGGAAATAATGACAAGAAATGCATTTTTTAATATCATAATTTTTATTAAATATTAAAAAGCAATTTACATGTGAGTATAGACAAGTTAAACTTCTTTCCTATAGGGTAGTCTTATATTCAGGCTTTTTGTTTTTTTTTACTAAAGGAATATCCAAAGTTTGGAGGGTCGTCTTATAATTAGGGTTGTCTTATATTCGAGCAAATACGGTACTATTTAGCACCCAAAACAATTAGAATCTTTCAAAGTGCGCTGTAAGCACAGTATTTGACGGTTCTATTTGACTCTCAGATATGAAGTGCAGGACGCAAATGTACTATATAGCACCCAAAAAATTGGAGTATTTAAAAATGCCTAGATGTTGCCCACTGAGCTAACAGAACAGGATTAAAGTCATGTGCCTGGCACACATGCAGTTGCAAGTGCACTGCACTCTCTGTGGCACTGGGCTCAGGGCAGGGTACAAAAATGTAGTATAGCACCCACTAAAATAATCGCTGTAGTTTGAATAATCTCTGTAGTTTGAATAATCTCTGTAGTTTGAATAATCACTGTATTTTGAATAATCGCTGTAGTTTGCAGATTCAACACCAGAATTCTTTCCTAATCTGTCCCTCACAGCTGCAGAATCCTCTCCCTACACTAAGAAGAGCTAATGTGATGTTTGGTGACTCCAGCTTATATATAGAGACTGGGTCACTTGCTGCACTGGCCAATCACAGCCATGCCATTAGTAGGCATGGCTGTGATGGCTTCTAAGGGCAAACGAGTCAAACGCTTGTTGATTGGCTGTCCTGCATCCTTTCAAAACGCGCCATTAAATCGCCGAACCCCGAACTCCAACCCGAACATACAGTAAAAAATGTCCGTGTTCGGGTCCGGGGTCCAAAAACCGTAATGTTCGGTACAAAACCGAACTGTGCGGTTCGGGTTCGCTCAACTCTAGTTACTAGATATGAAGTATTTGATACTAAGTATCCAGCGTGGTAAATTCAAAGCTATATGACATTCCATGTTATTTTAGTTAGATGATTATTAATCACTAGTTTAATAGAGTCTCATTTTAACTTTCTAGAAAAACATAGCTATTAATAATTATTATGTGTCTTAATATTGTTGTTTGATTTAAAAGGACTACAGTGAAGAGAATAATATATACATCAAATATCTATACATCATAATGGATTTGTATCGCATTGGATCAAAGACAACATGGGTTTACTTCAGGGAGATCATGCCAAACTAATCTTATAGATTTTTTTGATTGGGTAAATAAAATAATAGATCAGGGTGGTGCAGTAGACATTGCTTACCTAGATTTCAGTAAGGCTTTTGACACTGTCGCACATAGAAGGCTTATCAATAAACTGCAATCTTTGAGTTTGGATTATAATATTGTTGAATGGATTAGACAATGGCTGAGTGACAGGCAACAGAGGGTTGTAGTCAATGGAGTATATTGGATGCAAGGTCTTGTTACTAGTGGGGTACCTCATGGATCTATACTTGGACCCATTCTCTATAATATTTTTATTAGTGTTATTGCAGAAGGTCTTGTTGGTAAATTATGTATTTTTGCTGATGATAAAAAGATTTGCAGCAGGGTTGATGTTCCTGGAGAGATAAGCCAAATGGCAACTGACATTTAATGTAGATAAGTGCAAGAGAGAGGTATTAGCAGAATGCTTGGTTGTATAGGGAGCAGTATTAGCAGAATGCTTGCTTGCCTAGTGAGAGGTATTAGCAGTAGAAGGAGGGAAGTGCTCATGCCATTGTACAGAGCACTGGTGAGACCTCACTCGGAGTATTGTACAGAGGGAGTATTGTACAGAGCGCTGGTGAGACCTCACTTGGAGTATTGTACAGAGCGCTGGTGAGACCTCACTTGGAGTATTGTACAAAGCACTGGTGAGACCTCACTTGGAGTATTGTACAGAGCGCTGGTGAGATCTCACTTGGAGTATTGTACAGAGCGCTGGTGAGACCTCACTTGGAGTATTGTACAGAGCGCTGGTGAGACCTCACTTGGAGTATTGTACAGAGCGCTGGTGAGACCTCACTTGGAGTATTGTACGCAGTACTGGAGACCGTATCTCCAGAAGGATATTGATACTTTGGAGAGAGTTCAGAGAAGGGCTACTAAACTGGTTCATGGGTTGAAGGATAAAACTTACCAGGAAAGGTTAAAGCATCTTAACATGTAAAGCTTGGAGGAAAGACGTAACAGGGGGGATATGATAGAAACATTTATATACATAAAGAGAATCAACACAGTAACGGAGGAGAGTATATTTAAAAGAAGAAAAAATATCACAACTAGAGGACATAATCTTAAATTAGAGGGGCAAAGATATAAAAGTGATATCAGGAATTAATTTACTGAGAGGGTAGTGGATGCATGGAATCGCCTCCCAGCAGAAGTGGTAGTGGTTAATACAGTGAAGGAGTTTAAGCATGCATGGAATAAGTATAAGGCTATTCTAGATATAAGATAGGGAATGGGGGACTTAAAAACAGTATTTAGAAAATTGAGCAGATTAGATGGACCGGATGATTCTTATCTGCCGACACATTCTATGTTTCTATTGTGTTAGCAGATTTGCGTTCAGATGCATACAATAGCAGAAATGTATGTTTTATGTCTGTGGTGCCTGCTGTTTCTGACATCACATGCAGCTTCTTATGCACATTAATTAATTTGTTGTAAATGTGAAATTTGCATTTCAAGCCACAAGGTGATGTCATAAGTAGGATAGATCATGGACCGGGGCTGATCCTAGGGTCATGGACACAAACCAATCTCTCTCACACTCCCATCCTGACACTCACTCAGACACATGTGTAAACCCATCTCTCTCACACTCCCATCCTGACACTAACTCAGACACACGTGCCAACCCCTTTCTCTCACACTCCCATCCTGACACTCACTCAGACACATGTGCCAACCCCTTTCTCTCACACTCCCATCCTGACACTCACTCAGACACATGTGTAAACCCATCTCTCTCACACTCCCATCCTTAATCTCACTCAGACACATGTGCCAACCCCTTTCTCTCACACTCCCATCCTGACACTCTCTCAGACACACAGGTGCAATTATTTAGGGCTTCAGTCATAAAAGAGAGAATAGCAGGGAAATGAGATTGGAATTTAAAACTTCCAACTCTGCAACTGTGGCCTTAAGTTTGAAAAAAAGCAGTTACAAAGAGTGAAACTTAGTGTAATTACTAGGAGAAAATATGTTTAATATAATATAATATTAACATTTGATTATAATATTCAATTTAAATAATAGTATTTACTAAGATGTTTTCCTAGTAATCACAGTAGGATTCACTGTTTCTAGCTACTCTTTTTGTTAATATAATTTATTATAAAGAATAGAATAAAAACAATGCTATCATCTCATATTTTATTTAGTTTTATTTTCAAATTTGATTATCACATTTAATATGAAGATGATATAAATGTTGCTGTTGGAGGAAATGCTATAATGTGCATAATTTAGCTCAGTCTAGGTCAGGGTCTCAGTCTCCTTCTGGAAGAGCTTTGTTTCCTCTTGTTTGTCAGCAGGAGGAGGATTTGCTCCTCCCCGCAACTCCTCCTCTAATACACTTCAAGTAGAAAGGCGAAGGCGCTGTGTAGAGCAGATCTACCTCCACTTCCATTACTCCACCCACCACCATTTATTTTGCAGTGTGAATGCATGCTACATGTTATCCGCACTCCTGCATTGATGGTGGTGAAGACTTCTGTCCTCCATTTAGAATTAACATATTTTTCCTCATGGCGCCTGGTGACCTGTGCGAGCAAGGGCGGCACTTGTTCCCACTGGTTGTGCGTTGGTGCTCATCTGTCTCTGCAGGGCACCCCCCATCCCGAGCACCCACCCAGGATCGGTCCTGCCATGGACACATGTATAACATATCATTCTCTTATTATATACATTGGAATGTAATGTTGTTAACACAATGTATTGTTTTGTATTGTCTGCATTGAAAGTATAATCAATGTTGAGGTTGGGACCAGTTTACGCTTCATGTTCTAAGCTGAGGTTTAAACTCTATAAACCTAGACATTTGTTGATAGGGAGCTTAAGAGTCAATGGCAATAGGTGGCCATAGTAACATAGTAACATAGTAATTTAGGTTGAAAAAAGACACAAGTCCATCAAGTTCAACCCTTCTACCTATCATTACAGCTTTTGATCCAAAAGAAGGCAAAAAACCCCTAAGGAAGCTATTTCGAATTTTGCCTCCTGGGGGAAAAAATTCCTTCTTGACTCCAAGAGGCAATCAGATTTCTCCTTGGATCAATAAGCTCTTTTATTAATGCTTATTCTATTATTAATAGCCCTGTATGTTCTGCTTTCCTAAAAAAACATCCAAACCATTTTTAAATGCATCTATTGTGGTTGCTAGCACTACCTCTCTTGGCAGTGAGTTCCATAACTTTATTGTCCTAACCGTAAAGAATCCCTTCCTTTGCTGTCTATGAAATCTTTGCTCTTCCAGTCTGAGGGGGTGACCTCTTGTTCTTTGTACATTTCTGTTAATGAACAGGTCACTGGAGAGCTCTTTATATTGGCCCTGCAAATATTTATATAATGTTATCATATCCCCTCTGAGACGCCTTTTTTCTAACGTATATAAATTCAATTTTTTAAGTCTCTCTTCATAACTAAGATCCTCCAAACCCCTTATTAATTTTGTAGCTCTCCTTTGCACTTTTTCTAGTTCCTTAATATCCTTTTTAAGGACTGGTGCCCAGAACTGTACTGCATATTCAAGGTGAGGTCTTACCATTGATTTGTAAAGAAGCAAGATGATGTCCTCCTCCCGTGAATCTATACCTCGTTTTATACATGCCAATATCTTATTGGCCCTTGCAGCTGCTGACTGGCATTGGGCACTGTTGCCAAGTTTGTTGTCTATAATTATTCCTAAATCCTTTTCATTAGTAGTTTTTCCCAGGGAAAAACCATTTAACGTATATGTTGCTTTGTTATTATTTTTCCCATAATGCATAACTTTACATTTGTCTATGTTGAACCTCATTTGCCACCTTACTGCCCAGTCCCCCACTCTGTCCAAATCTTCCTGTAAAGAAAAAACATCAAGATTAGTCTTTATTGCCTTACCTAATTTAGTGTCGTCCGCAAACACGGAGACATGGCTCCCAGCACAATGTGGCAGATCATTAATAAACAAATTAAAAAGAAGAGGGCCCAAAACAGACCCCTGAGGTACTCCGCTTAATACCCTTGTCCAATTTGAGAATTTTCCATTTACAACAACCCTTTGTGTTCTATCTTTTAGCCAATTTTCAATCCACATACACACATTTGCCCCCAAACCTATTTCTCTCAATTTGTAGAGTAACCTTTTGTGTGGAACTGTATCAAATGCTTTCGCAAAATCCAAATAGATCACATCAACTGCCACGCCTAGATCTATATTTTTACTGACTTCTTCATAGAATGTTATTAAGTTTGTTTGACAAGACCTGTCTTTCACAAAACCATGTTGACTTTTACTAATTATATTCTGGTTCAAGATGTATTCTTGAGTGTATACCTTTAGCAATCCTTCAAATAGTTTCCCCACTACAGATGTCAAGCTCACTGGCCTATAATTACATGGCAGAGATTTTGATCCCTTTTTAAATATTGGAATGACATCCGCCTTTCGCCAGTCTGTTGGCACTATACCTGAACTGAATGAATCCCTAAAGATCATGAATAGTGGCCTGGCCAGAATTATGCTTAACTCTCTAAGTACCCTTGGGTGTATACCATCTGGTCCTGGGGCCTTGTCTATCTTAACAGAGTGTAATTGCTTAAGCACTTTTTCCTGTGTCAGCCAATCCCATGTTTGCGGCGAATGTCCCATAACTTCCTGTAGCAGGGGCTCGTCCATCTGCTCTTCCTTAGTATAAACAGAAGAAAAAAAAGTATTTAAAATGTCTGCTTTCTCTCTGTCCTCACTTACCAAATTTCCCATTTGGGATAACAAGGGCCCAACATTTTCCCTCTTTAGCTTTTTTCCATTTATATATTTATAAAACATTTTGGGGGGGGGGGAGCAGATGAGCCATGATCATATGTATAGTAGGCACTGGCAGGAACAGTCACACTCACGGATTGTACATTGTCCCCCAAAGTACTGTAGAATTTCAGCATGCAATATTATGCCATGTGAGTGTCTATCTCCAAAATGTGCTTTATGGTCCAGAGAAAGCTAAAGACAGCATCATAGAGTTAAATAGAGTTATTATTTATCAATACACTTCAGGTGGCCAGATTCATTCTCTAGAGAATCTTGTTATGAAGCAGAGAAGATAGCAGTATCTTAATGATCATCATTAAATCCTGATAGATATTTCTCTGGAACTGTAATGCAAACATCCTGGCAACAGCTCTGGGACAAGACATCACTGAATGATTGACGTGTAGATCAAACTTCCAACTAGGAGAAAATGCTCATCTGCTCCCAAGTGATTGGTTGTGTAGATCTCACTTGATATGCTCACCCAATAATGACCGTGTCTCTCTGTGCGGCCGTGGAGCACCTCGCCATCACATGCCAGCCACATACACTTTGCTTTAATCTGTCTATTCTTTTACATTGTGTTTGAAGTCTGTTTTTTGCTCTTAAATCTAGGGTATACTTGCTTGTGCAGTTTAGTAAAGAACAACACACGTGAATGTAAGTGACATTCATACATACAGTGTAAGTTACACTAACCTCCCAGTTCATACACACACTGCCTTACACTAACCTCCCAGTTCATACAGACACTGCCTTACACTGACCTCCCAGTTCACACACACACTGCCTTACACTAACCTCCCAGTTCATACACACACTGCCTTACACTAACCTCCCAGTTCATACACACACTGCCTTACACTAACCTCCCAGTTCATACACACACTGCCTTACACTAACCTGCCAGTTCATACACACACTGCCTTACACTAACCTGCCAGTTCATACACACACTGCCTTACACTAACCTGCCAGTTCATACACACACTGCCTTACACTAACCTCCCAGTTCATACACACACTGCCTTACACTAACTTCCCAGTTCATACACACACTGCCTTACACTAACCTCCCAGTTCATACACACACTGCCTTACACTAACCTCCCAGTTCATACACACACTGCCTTACACTGACCTCCCAGTTCATACACACACTGCCTTACACTAACCTCCCAATTCATACACACACTGCCTTACACTAACCTCCCAGTTCATACACACACTGCCTTACACTCACCTCCCAGTTCATACACACACTGCCTTACACTAACCTCCCAGTTCATACACACACTGCCTTACACTAACCTCCCAGTTCATACACACACTGCCTTACACTAACCTCCCAGTTCATACACACACTGCCTTACACTAACCTCCCAGTTCATACACACACTGCCTTACACTGACCTCCCAGTTCATACACACACTGCCTTACACTGACCTCCCAGTTCATACACACACTGCCTTACACTAACCTCCCAGTTCATACACACACTGCCTTACACTAACCTCCCAGTTCATACACACACTGCCTTACACTAACCTCCCAGTTCATACACACACTGCCTTACACTCACCTCCCAGTTCATACACACACTGCCTTACACTAACCTCCCAATTCATACACACACTGCCTTACACTAACCTCCCAGTTCATACACACACTGCCTTACACTCACCTCCCAGTTCATACACACACTGCCTTACACTAACCTCCCAGTTCATACACACACTGCCTTACACTAACCTCCCAGTTCATACACACACTGCCTTACACTAACCTCCCAGTTCATACACACACTGCCTTACACTAACCTCCCAGTTCATACACACACTGCCTTACACTGACCTCCCAGTTCATACACACACTGCCTTACACTGACCTCCCAGTTCATACACACACTGCCTTACACTAACCTCCCAGTTCATACACACACTGCCTTACACTGACTTCCCAGTTCATACAGACACTGCCTTACACTAACCTCCCAGTTCATACACACACTGCCTTACACTAACCTCCCAGTTCATACACACACTGCCTTACACTAACCTCCCAGTTCATACACACACTGCCTTACACTAACCTCCCAGTTCATACACACACTGCCTTACACTGACCTCCCAGTTCATACACACACTGCCTTACACTAACCTCCCAGTTCATACACACACTGCCTTACACTAACCTCCCAGTTCATACAGACACTGCCTTACACTGACCTCCCAGTTCACACACACACTGCCTTACACTAACCTCCCAGTTCATACACACACTGCCTTACTCTAACCTCCCAGTTCATACACACACTGCCTTACACTAACCTCCCAGTTCATACACACACTGCCTTACACTAACCTGCCAGTTCATACACACACTGCCTTACACTAACCTGCCAGTTCATACACACACTGCCTTACACTAACCTGCCAGTTCATACACACACTGCCTTACACTAACCTCCCAGTTCATACACACACTGCCTTACACTAACTTCCCAGTTCATACACACACTGCCTTACACTAACCTCCCAGTTCATACACACACTGCCTTACACTAACCTCCCAGTTCATACACACACTGCCTTACACTGACCTCCCAGTTCATACACACACTGCCTTACACTAACCTCCCAATTCATACACACACTGCCTTACACTAACCTCCCAGTTCATACACACACTGCCTTACACTCACCTCCCAGTTCATACACACACTGCCTTACACTAACCTCCCAGTTCATACACACACTGCCTTACACTAACCTCCCAGTTCATACACACACTGCCTTACACTAACCTCCCAGTTCATACACACACTGCCTTACACTAACCTCCCAGTTCATACACACACTGCCTTACACTGACCTCCCAGTTCATACACACACTGCCTTACACTGACCTCCCAGTTCATACACACACTGCCTTACACTAACCTCCCAGTTCATACACACACTGCCTTACACTAACCTCCCAGTTCATACACACACTGCCTTACACTAACCTCCCAGTTCATACACACACTGCCTTACACTCACCTCCCAGTTCATACACACACTGCCTTACACTAACCTCCCAATTCATACACACACTGCCTTACACTAACCTCCCAGTTCATACACACACTGCCTTACACTCACCTCCCAGTTCATACACACACTGCCTTACACTAACCTCCCAGTTCATACACACACTGCCTTACACTAACCTCCCAGTTCATACACACACTGCCTTACACTAACCTCCCAGTTCATACACACACTGCCTTACACTAACCTCCCAGTTCATACACACACTGCCTTACACTGACCTCCCAGTTCATACACACACTGCCTTACACTGACCTCCCAGTTCATACACACACTGCCTTACACTAACCTCCCAGTTCATACACACACTGCCTTACACTGACTTCCCAGTTCATACAGACACTGCCTTACACTAACCTCCCAGTTCATACACACACTGCCTTACACTAACCTCCCAGTTCATACACACACTGCCTTACACTAACCTCCCAGTTCATACACACACTGCCTTACACTAACCTCCCAGTTCATACACACACTGCCTTACACTGACCTCCCAGTTCATACACACACTGCCTTACACTAACCTCCCAGTTCATACACACACTGCCTTACACTAACCTCCCAGTTCATACAGACACTGCCTTACACTGACCTCCCAGTTCATACACACACTGCCTTACACTAACCTCCCAGTTCATACACACACTGCCTTACATTACACTCACCTCCCAGTTCATACACACACTGCCTTACACTGACCTTCCAGTTCATACACACACTGCATTACACTAACCTCCCAGTTCATACACACACTGCCTTACACTAACCTCCCAGTTCATACACACACTGCCTTACACTAACCTCCCAGTTCATACACACACTGCCTTACACTGACCTCCCAGTTCATACACACACTGCCTTACACTGACCTCCCAGTTCATACACACACTGCCTTACACTAACCTCCCAGTTCATACACACACTGCCTTACACTGACCTCCCAGTTCATACACACACTGCCTTACACTGACCTCTCAGTTCATACACACACTGCCTTACACTAACCTCTCAGTTCATACACACACTGCCTTACACTAACCTCCCAGTTCATACACACACTGCCTTACACTGACCTCCCAGTTCATACAGACACTGCCTTACACTAACCTCCCAGTTCATACACACACTGCCTTACACTAACCTCCCAGTTCATACACACACTGCCTTACACTCACCTCCCAGTTCATACACACACTGCCTTACACATTACAGTGTTATTAGTATAATTTTTCGCATACACTTATGATGTCTTTTTATTATAGGGGTACCTTGGCTTCAGCGGCACCATGAAGGACGTTCTATAAGCCCACCTGTGCTAAATACTGATTGCTAGCTTCTGGCTGCTTGATTAACATACTTACTTTATTGAATCACAAACCCAATTGAATTGTCTTCTTAAAAACTGATTAATATTTCTGTTCTTTAAATAGAATTAATAAAACTATTGCAGCAAATTGAAGTACAGTGTTCTGTTGTTATTTAAACAATGTATGGTTTATCAGTAGAAATGGAAACAAAATACTCTTTTTTTATTATAATCCTTATTTTACTGGTTTATCTTGTGTTATCATTAAGTTATCACAAAACATCTGTCCTTACAAAAACTAAATGCTTGATATAAATATATAATTTGCGTCATTATTTTAAATAAGAAGACAGAAATTACAATAAAACAAACTCCAAAACATTTGTTCTAGATCTTGTCCCAAAGGTACAAATTAGGGAAAATAGGTCTCTCAAGGGGTTAAGAGATCCCACATCATTGTGCCAGAAGGCAAGTAGGAAAGGAATATAAGAAAATGCAATATGATAATATAAATGTAAAAATCAGTTATTTATATTCACAGATATATCGAAAGGTGAGTTGAGATGAACAAGAGTATTCTGTAACAAGAGTATTAACTGCTGAAATCTTCAAAGATGTAACAATGTATTATGTTATAGCTGGAGAAACTCGCCATGTTTGTCCCTGCACAATGCATAGTTAAGAGGGTGGGCAGACAACAAGTCTTGGTTGCCATCAGTCCAGACTACGTTTTCTTCCCAGAGGAGAGGGAGGGCTAACTATATGGGAGAGGACACGGGTGGCTCTAAAGTTCTTGAGTTCCTAGAAGGAAACAAAAATCCTCGGAAATATTATATAAATTCAGGCTGTTAATCCAGTGAGATTAAATGTTCAGTTTATCTCATCTCTCCTATAATTCAGTTCAGCAAAAATCCCCCAGTGTGTTAGGCCACAAGATTTAATCTGATCACCTCCAACGCTAAACATCCAGCTTGTCATTACCAGCATGCTCTTCCAATATGGCGCTGTCTTGTATACAGCCAGAGTTACGGAAGTGATAACAAATCAATCCCGTTGTTCTGTTACTGTAGCTTGTCTGCTACTAAAGGCAAATCCTAGAATCTAGGGTTAGGGGTACAATTAGGGTTAGTGTTACAGATGGGTTACAGTTAGAATTAAGGTTAGTACATGGTTTAGATTTACGGTTGGGGTCAAAAGGTCACTGTAGGAGAAAATGGTCAGGAAACCAAAGAACACTTATTTCAGTTATCGCCATATAACTTTCACAAAACAGAAATGCATTGAAACATTGATATTTCAAAACTTAGGACAAATGTTTAAAACTTTATAGATGGGACCTTTTTTTGTTTTGTTATTTTAATGGTTTCATTTATTTTTATTGAGTTAAGAGTAAACATACAGAAAAGAGAAGACGTTAAGGAGATCTGTACAATACACTGTACAAATGTTTGAGGTCTCCATAAGGAATATCAAATACATTAGCAGCAAATATTAGGCAGTAGAATGGTCAGGCACACTGATTTCTTTAGTGGTGCGCACGTATACCATATATAGTATTCTGGAGGGACAATTATATGTCCTGTTTACCAACCTCAAAGAAAAGTGTTATTTAAACCTTCCAGGTGAGCAGTAAAAAGAAGATGAAGAAATTAGGGGTGTGTGTGTGTGAGGGGGGGGGGGGGGGGGAGACGCGCCTCCGTGGTAAAATGAAGGTGAGAGTTATCGATTTGTCTAATTGTGTTTACCACCGCCTCCCAAAATGGGATGATCTATGGGCGCGTCCACCATATGGGAATAAAATCTCCCTTATGAACCAGACACCTCCAACAGCGTTCTGAGGTTTTAGGATACAGAAAGTGCAGAACTGAATGCAATTTATACCATCTAGTAAATATTTTGTACCATTATTTTTATCATATGATGTAAAAAAAAAAATCAACAAATATGATGAAAAAATGCTCAGAACAAAACACTTTTTATAACTTTGACCTGAATTTTTTTTGTACAATTACAAATGGTCAAAAAAGATCCCAACTCAACATTTCCCTGTCCAAAGACCAATGGCAAAAAATAGCTACTCTCACTCACAAAGGGTCGGCCTTAATAAACATACAGGGACATTAATGAACATTTATAAAAATCTAGCAAAAATCAAATTAGATGAAATGAACACACACTCCCTCTTTGACCTATCCCACCTAATGCCTCCCATCCACTCTACTGTTACTACAACTTCAATCCCTCTGACCTCTTCAATCCCTTAATTGTCTCATGGACCCCATTCCCTCTAGATTGTAAGCTTACAAGCAGGGTTCTCTACCTCATGTACCAGTCTGTACTAGTTTGTAGACATGTGCATTCGTTTTCAGACGAATGCATTTTCGGACGAAAATAGCATTTTCGGACGAAAATAGCATTTTCGGACGAAAATAGCATTTTCGTCCATTCGTCCGAAAAACGAATAACGAAAATGTTAACTAACAAAATCCGAATGAACGAATGGTTAATAAACGAAAATCATTTGTTCATTCGTCCATTCGTGCTATTGGCATTCTAAATCGAAATAGAGTCGGTTCATAGAATACCAATAGCATTACATTACATTCCATAAACCGACATGAATGACTTTCGGTTTATGGAATGCATGTAATGCTTTTGGCTTCCTATAAACCGAAATTGAGTTCCCATTCATACGAATTGACCTATTCGTATGAATGGGGACTCTTTCGGTTTATAGAAAGCCAATAGCATTGCATGTATTCTATAAGCCGAAAGTCTTTAAACCGAACGACGTTCAGTTTATAGAATACACATGTAATGCTATTGCTGTTCTAAAAGCCGAAAGTCTATAAACCGAACGTCGTTCGGTTTATAGACTTTCGGCTTATAGAACAGCAATAGCATTACATGTATTCTGTAAACCGAACGTCGTTCGTTTTAAAGACTTTCGGCTCATAGAATACTATTGGCTTTCTATAAACCTAACTAGAGTCCCTCCTCATTCATAAGAATTTCTTATGAATGGGGACTCGACTCTAGTTCGGTTTATAGAAAGCCAATAGTTTATAGACTTTCGGTTTATAGACTTTCGGTTTATGGAATGTATAATGTAATGCTATTTGCAATGGCATTACTATAAACCGAAATAGAGTCGGTTTATAGAATGCCATTGCCAATAGCATTACATTCCATAAACCGAAATCCGTTCATTATGTCGGTTTATGTAATGTATGTGTAATGGCTATTTTGCTATTGGTATTCCATAAACCGACTCTATTTCGGTTTATAGAATGCATTGCCAATAGCATGAAATGATTTGAATTTAGTATTAAAAAATACATTGAAAAAAGTGGAGAGGTTTAACCCCTTTGTGACGCATGGTGCTTGCGTCCCAAATGACGTAAGCACCAAAACGTCACGATTTGTTCCTGGCCACTGATCACAAGGGGATCGTTAGCCAGGAACACTATGGCAGAGACCCAATCAGGGTCTTAATAGACCCTGTGGGTCCCTGCCCAAAAATTGCAAGCCCTTCGGACGTCACGCACGATTTAGAGAAATGTAGCTGGTGCTCGTTTTGAGCACCAGCTAAATTTCCCCTGTCAGACTGAGGCCACTTAAAGTGGCCTCATCTGACAGGTGGGATCCCGCTGCAAGTGCCTGCAGCATGATCCGAGCAGCGATATGAGCTGTTTAACACAGGACGTACTATGCCGTCCTAACGACTTTAAGGGACTTAAAATCAGGACGGCATAGAACGTCCCAACGTCACGAATGGGTTAACGTTTGCTCTGGTCATAATCACAGCACAGGCTTGTAGGAGTTAACTGTAATTACATTAATACATGAAAAGAATATAAGTAATATAGTAAAAATGTACAAAATAAAATTTATTTTGAAAAAACTAAATGAGGTCCATAAACTTGGAAGGAAACGGATCACAGTAAAAAGAAACTGTGATCAGCAAGGGAAGTGTTAATACCCCTTTTATAATCGAGGTCGTCTTATAATCTGACCTCAAATTGAGGTCAGACTATAAAACTGGGTTCCAGGTCCCCAGCAGAGCTGCAGGGGACCTGGATCCCCCTCTCTAACAGCAGGGGATGTCTGCGCGATGAGCACAGACCTCTCCTGCTGCCGCCCGGCATGACCGCCGGGACTTCTATGATGAAGCTGGTTACTTCCGGCTTCCTCATAAAAGTCCCGGCGGTCGTTCCGGGCAGCAGCAGTCTGCTCATCGCGCAGACATCCTCCGCTGCCCCGCTAGCCACCAGGGAGAATCGGGCAGCTGGGGGATGTCTGCACGAATCGTGCAGACATCCTCCATGCTGCCCGACACTTCCGTCTATTATGTATCGTGCATACATCCCCCGGCTGCCCCCACTAGCCACCAGGCAGCAAGAAACAGGTGAGGGGGGGACAGAATAACAAGGGGGGGGGGGGCAGAGTAACGAGGGGGGGGGGAGAGAAACAAGGGGAGGGAGGGGGGAAGAGACAGAAACAAGGGGAGGGGGCAGAGAGAAACAAGGGGAGGGAAGGGGGGAAGAGACAGACACAAGGGGAGCGAGGGGGGAGACAAAGGGAGGGTGAGAGAGGGACAACACTAAGGGGGGGAGAGCGACAAATCTGGGGGCAAGGGAAAGAGAGAGGCAGCATTGTCACATACAAGGAAATAAAAACAAGAAATTATTTTTTTTATATCATAATTTTTTATTAAAGCAATTTACATGTGAATATATACTAGACATGTGCATTCGTTTTCGGACGAATGCATTTTCGTCCGAAAATAGCATTTTCGTCCATTCGCCCGAAAAACGAAGAACGAAAATGCTAAGCTAACGAAAGCCGAATGAACGAATGGTTAATAAACGAAAATCATTCGTTCATTCGTCCATTCGTAGTACTATTGCATTCTATAAGCCGAAATAGAGTCGGTTTATAGAATACAATAGCATTTAACTATACAGAGACAGAGTCTCCATTCATAAAATTATGAATGGAGACTTTGTCTCCGAATAGTTAAAAGCCGACAGCCTATAAACCGAACGTTCTGACGCAGACTCCCCCTGCTGCGTCTCGGCGGTCGTGCTGGGCGGCAGCAGGGGAGGTCTGCGCTCATCGCGTAGACCTCCTCTGCTGCCCCACTAGCCACCAGAGAGAATTGGGCAGCCGGGGGATGTCTGCACGATACGTGCAGACATCCTCCATGCTGCCCGACACTTCTGTCTATTATGACGGACCAGCTGTCCGTCATAATAGACTGCGGTGTCGGGCAGCATAGAGGATGTCTGCACATATCGATAAAGGGGGGGGGGGGGAGAGCAACAAGGGGAGGGTGGGGGAAGAGACAGAGACAAGGGGAGGGGGTGGGGGAAGAGACAGAGACAAGGGGAGGGGGTGGGGGAAGAGACAGAGACAAGGGGAGGGAGGGGGGGGGAAGAGACAGAGACAAGGGGAGGGAGGGGGTTGGTAGAGACAGAGACAAGGGGAGGGAGGGGGTATGAAGAGACAGAGACAAGGGGTTTATTAAAAAAGCAATTTACATGTGAATATATACAAGTTGAACTTTTTTCCTATAGGGTAGTCTTATATTCAGGCTTTTAGTTTTTTTCCTAATGGAATATCCAAAGTTTGGGGGGTCATCTTATAATCAGGGTCGTCTTATAATCGAGCAAATACGGTATTTTTTACAGCTCAGTTGCATTTCCTATTTTGTCTTGTTTGTTCCCTAAAGGTGGACAGGGAAGCACTGTAAAAAAAAATAATGTTTTATCTTGAAGTTAGCACTATTATAGTACTATATACTCAATACTATATTGAGTATAAATAATATGTTTTGATATAGAAGAGCAAAACATTTTTCAAATGTACTAAAAACGTATATACATTTCTTTTTATATATTTTAATTTTTTTGTTGGCTCTCTCTGTATATAAAAGAGGTAGCCAAGACAAGAAATCTAAGAGAAAGAAAGACTACTCATCAAAGGAGGTCATGTACTAAAGTACAGTGGGGGAAAAAATTAGGTAAAACATGAGTAAGAAGCAATATGCAAAAATTTTAAGCACTAGACTGAGCAAAGGGCTACCCAAGCTGATCCACAGGGACCAAGTTGGATTTGTACCACATAGAAAAGCAAGAGACAACACAACAAGAAGGATTGATCTTATTCACCACGCTAATACTTACAAAATCCAAACCATTTTACTGTCAACAGACACAGAGAAAGCATTTGACAGGGTGAGCTGGCGTTTCCATAGAGCAACTCTACGACACATAGGTCTGAGGGAAAATATGAATAATTGGATTAATGCCCTATACCATGCACCCACACAGTGCTGTATTTACCGCGAGGCATCCTAGGCGGATGCTTAGGGTGGCAAATTTTGGGGGGCGGCAGCGCCCCCCAGCACTGAAAAAAATTAAAAAATAAATAATGCTGGCAGAGACGGAGGTGAGAGGGGATCGGAAGACCTGTTGGCACAACCGCCTGGGAGCCGAACAGGCAGCATGGAGGAGACCATGCTGCCTGCCACTAGCCACCAGGTAAAAAGGTAAGTGCTGGGGAAATGGGGGGATTTGGGGAAATTGGCTGGGGCTTAATAAATGACAAATAACACTGGCATATTATCTGGGCAAATTAGCAGGGGCATATTAAATGGTAAATAACACTGGCATATTGGGCAAATTGGCTGGGGCATATTAATTGACAAATAACACTGGAATATTATTGGGCAAATTGGCTGGGGAATATTAAATGGCAAATAACAATGGCATATTATTGGGCAAATTGGCAGGTGCATATTAAATGGCAAATAACACTGGCGTATTATTGGGAAAATTGGCAGGGGCATATTAAATTACAAATATCACTGGCATATTATTGGGAAAATTAGCAGGGGCATATTAAATGGCAAATAACACTTGCATATTATTGGGCAAATTGGCAGGAGCATATTAAATGGCAAATAACACTGGCATATTATTGGGCAAATTGGCAGGGGCATATTAAATGGCAAATAACACTGGCATATTATTGGGCAAATTGGCAGGGGCATATTAAATGGCAAATAACACTGGCATATTATTGGGCAAATTGGCTGGGGCTTATTAATGGCAAATAACACTAACATATTATTGGGCAAATTGGCAGGGGCATATTAAATGGCAAATAATACTGGCTTAATATTAGGCAAATTGGCTGGGGCATATTACCGTTAAATGGCAGAATAACACTGGCATATTATTGGGCAAATTGGCTGTGAATCCCAATTTAAAATAAACATGTCCAAATCCAAGGCATTAAACATTACCCTCGCACCAGATGCACTTATGGCCACACAAGTAAACTTCCCTTTCAGGTGGACTATGGGTCAGACTAAAATACCTGGGTATATACCTTCGCCCTATCCCGAACTCCCTGTATGCCCATGACTACCTGCCATTAACACATGAGATAGACCAAGACATTTCAAGATAGGACAAAAATTTCCATTCTTGATTTGGAAGAGCTGCTTCGGTTAAAATTAATATTTTACCTAGGATCTTATATGTGATCCAGACTCTCCCGATCCATGTTCCCAAATCATTTTTCAAAACCGTTAAACGATTAATATCCAGCTTCATTTGGAAGCACAAACCACCTAGACTCGGCTATTCCTACCATATGAGACGTAAGGAATGGGAGGGCTGGGCCTACCGGACATAGAACAATACTATAATGCTAGCACACTAGCTAGAGTAGTTGAATGGACGCAGCCAGCCCATAAACTATGGGTTTCCATAGAACAAGAAACTATCAAACGTCCTATCCCAGTGATGGCTTGGGTATCCCCACATCAGCATATCATTACTGATCACTCGCATCCCACAATCCGGGCATGGAGGAAAATGAGCTCCATCCCAGGACTCATTTACCATCCCTTGGCACTTATGTCGCTAATATCAAACAATGATTTCCTGCCAGGTTACTCAGAGCAGATATTTTGTAACCTCTTCCCTGAACACATTCGATACCCCAGATTGGGACATATTCTGACAGATGAGGGTAACCTGAAATCCATACGCACAATCTCGGGTCAGTCCTGCCCAAGACCCTCAACCCACTTTACATATTAATAACTCCAACATCTTTGGTCAACCATATCCGAACCCTCTCAACAGACCCATACCCCAACCTTTTTTTAAATGTTTTGTCTCGCTAAGGAGAGCCCCACAAAGCTTATTTCGACAATATGTCTTGAATAGAGTTGAGCAGACACCTGGATGTTCGGGTTCGGCCGAACTTCGGAAAAAAGTCCGGGTTCATGGTCGAACTTGACCCAGAACTTGACCTTGAACCCGAACCCCATTGAAGTCAATGGGGACCCGAACTTTTGGCCACTAAAATGCCTCTAAAAAAGTCCTGGAAAGGGCTAGAAGGCTGCAAAATGAAGTAAAATGTGGGTGAGTGTCCCCATTCATAGGAATAGGTCAATTGACCTATTCGTATGAATGGGGACTCTAGTTCGGTTTATAGAAAGCCAATAGTATTACATGTATTCTATAAGCCGAAAGTCTATAAAGCCAAGAATTTCTTATGAATGGGGACTCTATTTCGGTTTATAGAAAGCCAATAGCATTACATGTATTCCATAAGCCGAAAGTCATTCATTATGTCGGTTTATGGAATGTATATGTAATGCTACTGGTATTCTATAAACCGACTCTATTTCGGTTTATAGAATGCCAATAGCACGAATGGACGAATGATTTTCGTTTATTAACCATTCGTTCATTCGGCTTTCGTTAGTTTAGCATTTTCGTTATTCGTTTTTCAGACGAATGGACGAAAATGCTTTTTTCGGACGAAAATGCATTCGTCCGAAAACTAATGCACATGTCTATTAGATATATCTTTGAATATAAATAACTGATTTTTACTTTTATATTATCATATTGCATTTTCTTATATTCCTTTCCTACTTGCCTTCTGGCACAATGATGTGGGATCTCTCAACCCCTTGAGAGACCTATTTTCCTTAATTTGTACCTTTGGGAAAAGATCTAGAACAAATATTTTGGAGTTTGTTTTATTGTAATTTCTGTCTTCTTATTTAATATAATGACGCAAATTATATATTTATATCAAGCATTTAGTTTTTGTAAGGACAAATGTTTTGTGATAACTTAATGATAACACAAGATAAACCGGTAAAATAAGGATTATAATAAAAAAGTGTATTTTGTTTCCATTTCTACTGATAAACCATCCATTAATTAAATAACAACAGAACACTGTACTTCAATTTGCTGCAATAGTTTTATTAATTCTATTTAAAGAACAGAAATATTAATCAGTTTTTAAGAAGACAATTCAATTGGGTTTGTGATTCAATAAAGTAAGTATGTTAATCAAGCAGCCAGAAGCTAGCAATCAGTATTTAGCACAGGTGGGCTTATAGAACGTCCTTCATGGTGCCGCTGAAGCCAAGGTACCCCTATAATAAAAAGATATCATAAGTGTATGCTAAAAATTATACTAATAACACTGTAATGTGTAAGGCAGTGTGTGTATGAACTAGGAGGTTAGTGTAAGGCAGTGTGTGTATGAACTGGGAGGTTAGTGTAATGCAGTGTGTGTATGAACTGGGAGGTTAGTGTAAGGCAGTGTGTGTATGAACTGGGAGGTGAGTGTAAGGCAGGGTGTGTATGAACTGGGAGGTTAGTGTAAGGCAGTGTCTGTATTAAATGGGAGGTTAGTGTAAGGCAGTGTGTGTATGAACTGGGAGGTCAGTGTAAGGCAGTGTGTGTATGAACTGGGCGGTTAGTGTAAGGCAGTGTCTGTATGAACTGGGCGGTTAGTGTAAGGCAGTGTGTGTATGAACTGGGCGGTTAGTGTAAGGCAGTGTCTGTATGAACTGGGAGGTCAGTGTAAGGCAGTGTCTGTATGAACTGGGCGGTTAGTGTAAGGCAGTGTGTGTATGAACTGGGAGGTCAGTGTAAGGCAGTGTGTGTATGAACTGGGAGGTTAGTGTAAGGCAGTGTGTGTATGAACTGGGAGGTGAGTGTAAGGCAGTGTCTGTATGAACTGGGAGGTTAGTGTAAGGCAGTGTGTGTATGAACTGGGAGGTCAGTGTAAGGCAGTGTGTGTATGAACTGGGAGGTCAGTGTAAGGCAGTGTGTGTATGAACTGGGAGGTTAGTGTAAGGCAGTGTGTGTATGAACTGGGAGGTTAGTGTAAGGCAGTGTCTGTATGAACTGGGCGGTTAGTGTAAGGCAGTGTGTGTATGAACTGGGAGGTTAGTGTAAGGCAGTGTGTGTATGAACTGGGAGGTCAGTGTAAGGCAGTGTGTGTATGAACTGGGAGGTTAGTGTAAGGCAGTGTGTGTATGAACTGGGAGGTTAGTGTAAGGCAGTGTGTGTATGAACTGGGAGGTTAGTGTAAGGCAGTGTGTGTATGAACTGGGAGGTTAGTGTAAGGCAGTGTGTGTATGAACTGGGAGGTTAGTGTAAGGCAGTGTCTGTATGAACTGGGCGGTTAGTGTAAGGCAGTGTGTGTATGAACTGGGAGGTTAGTGTAAGGCAGTGTGTGTATGAACTGGGAGGTTAGTGTAAGGCAGTGTGTGTATGAACTGGGAGGTTAGTGTAAGGCAGTGTCTGTATGAACTGGGCGGTTAGTGTAAGGCAGTGTGTGTATGAACTGGGAGGTTAGTGTAAGGCAGTGTCTGTATGAACTGGGAGGTGAGTAAGGCAGTGTGTGTATGAACTGGGAGGTTAGTGTAAGGCAGTGTGTGTATGAACTGGGAGGATAGTGTAAGGCAGTGTCTGTATGAACTGGGAGGTTAGTGTAAGGCAGTGTGTGTATGAACTGAGAGGTTAGTGTAAGTCAGTGTGTGTATGAACTGGGAGGATAGTGTAAGGCAGTGTCTGTATGAACTGGGAGGTTAGTGTAAGGCAGTGTGTGTATGAACTGGGAGGATAGTGTAAGGCAGTGTCTGTATGAACTGGGAGGTTAATGTAAGGCAGTGTGTGTATGAACTCGAAGGTTTCATTTTAACATAACTCTGATACTATTTAATTACAAGACAAAAAAGCTAGCAAATATATATCTGACTTTAGGAGTATATTAAGATGGGTTTGTCATATTCTACAGGACAAAGTGACTTTTAGTATTTTAAATAACAGTGATGTGGGTTTTACACTCTGATTTCTTTCGATCTCTTCTAGTAGTAGGGCCTGTTAGCTGATTAGTGTTTGTTATCATAACCTAGAGCATTATTATTATTATACAGTGCAAATTATGTATTTATTAATATAACAGAATTACATATATTAATAGAAAGTGTTGCAAATATAAAAAAATACGTAGAATTGCATTTTAGAGATAATAGTGCCCTACAATAGGACTTGTAATGTGTAAGTTGTTTGTACTTAACAAAGACACAATCATAAAACCATATCAAACTGAAAGAATACACAATGCCAAAACTACACAAACAAATTAGTATCTTCGCTTGATTTGTAGAATCGAGATTCATCGTTTGTTAAACTAACATAAACAAGAGCTGTGATCAAAGTGCTTAAGGTAATGAATTAGTAATTGTGAATATGTATGAATGTCACTTACATTCACGTGTGTTGTTCTTTACCAAACTGCACCTTTACCAGCCAGTATATCCTAGATTCAAGAGCAAAAAAACAGACTTCAAACACAATGCAAAAGAATAGACAGATTAAAGCAAAGTGTATGTGGCTGGCATGTGATGGCGAGGTGCTCCACGGCCGCACAGAGAGACACGGTCATTATTGGGTGAGCATATCAAGTGAGATCTACACAACCAATCACTTGGGAGCAGATGAGCATTTTCTCCTAGTTGGAAGTTTGAGCTCCACGTCAGGGTCTAGGACTCTTCTTCGCCACATCTTCATAGCTGACAGTTCAGCGCGGCAGTTAGGTCGCTGAACTGTCAGCAATGAAGAAAAGCGGCCGTTTGATCGCGGACGCGGCTATGTAAGAGCTGACAGTTCAGTGCTGAACTGTAAGCTCTTACAAATGTACAAGTAAACAAATAAAATAACCACCCCTAATAAATGATTCCCCCCCCCAAAGTACCCCCCCCCAAACCCCAATACTAAAATTAACCCCAATACTAAAATTAACCCATAAAACCCCAATACTAGAATTAACCACCGAACCCTAATACTAACCCCCGACCATTAATACTAACCCCCGACCCCTAATACTAAAATTAACCCCTAAACCCGAATACTAAAATTAACCCCCGAAGCCTAAAAACTAATACTAACCCCCTAAACCCTAATTCTAACCACCCTTACTAAAATATACTAAAATAGCTAAAATACTGAAATAAACGTACCTTTAGCGATGACATGTCCCACGATGAAATCTCCAGCGACAAGCTGTCTTGTGGTGCAGAGTCAGCGGTGAAGCGGCTGCGCGGAAGCAGCGGCGATGAAGTGTCCCATCACCCCACGTCAATCATTCAGTGATGTCTTGTCCCAGAGCTGTAGCCTGGATGTTTGCATTACAGTTTCAGAGAAATATCTATCAGGATTTAATGATGTTCATTAAGATACTGACAACTTCTCTGCTTCATAACAAGATTCTCTAGAGAATGAATCTGGCCACCTGAAGTGTATTAATAAATAATAACGCTATTTAACTCTATGATGCTGTCTTTAGACATATCAAAATAACGGTGCTGTCTAGGGCTGTGATAAATCATGTTAAAGTGCATTATTCAATGAGCAATTGTGTTCTAAAAATAATATTAAACCTCAGCTTAGAACATGAAGCGTAAACTGGTCCCAACCTCAACACAGATTATACTTTCAATGCAGACAATACAAAACAATACATTGTGTTAACAACATTACATTCCAATGTATCTAATAAGAGAAATAACAGCTGGATCCACTTCTCTCAACGCGTTTCGCCGGCTCTGCTGTCGGCTTCCTCAGGAGATTGGTGCTTTGTGCAAATTTTTATTTCTTCAAGAGAAGTACCTGAGTTTCCCATCCTGGTGGCAGCAGGAAAGAAGTTTTACCTCTCAGGACTATTTCACGCAAGTTGCACTTTCAGTGCTATATACTTTGTCCGTGTATTCATTGTTTTTTATTGCCTGTCTTGTGTTAGCCACTGCGCAATGGTTTTTTAATGTTTTTTAGATGGAATGATTAAATCGACTGACTACAATATTCTGATGAGCCTGATTTCATTATTCGTTTGTGAGTGTACCCCTGCAGAAATGTATAATACATCCAATTGCATTTAGCTGTGTTGCACTATCGTTTTTTCTGTTTCTCTTCCCGGTACATGCGCCCCAATTCGGTTTTGTCTTTCTATTGCCAAGTGCCCGAGGAGCACTTTAACGGGTGCTGCAGTGCCAGAGGAGGAGTATATTTTAATTATTTTTTCACTTTATTCACTGATTTTTACATTCGTTCACTGCTTATATTGCACTGTATGTAATTTGGGTTAGTGTCACATCTTCTTCTTTTTTATTGTGTCCATGACCCTAGGATCAGCCCCTGTCCATGATCTATCCTGCTTATGACATCACCTTGTGGCTTGAAATGCAAATTTCTCATTTACAGCAAATTAATGAATGTGCATAAGAAGCTGCATGTGATGTCAGAAACAGCAGACACCACAGACATAAAACATACATTTCTGCTATTGTATGCATCTGAACGTAAATCTGCTAACACAATAGAAACATAGAATGTGTCGGCAGATAAGAACCATCCGGTCCATCTAGTCTGCTCAATTTTCTAAATACTTTTTTTAAGTCCCCCATTCCCTATCTTATATCTAGGATAGCCTTATACCTATCTCATGCATGCTTAAACACCTTCACTGTATTAACCTCTACCACTTCTACTGGAAGACTATTCCATGCATCCACTACCCTCTCAGTAATGTAATACTTTCATTAGCCCCTGACCTTATCTTATATCTAGGATAGCCTTATACCTATCCCATGCATGCTTAAACTCCCTCACTGTATTAACCTCTACCACTTCTACTGGAAGACTATTCCATGCATCCACTACCCTCTCAGTAATGTAATACTATCATTAGTCCCTGACCTTATCTTATATCTAGGATAGCCTTATACCTATCCCATGCATGCTTAAACACCTTCACTGTATTAACCTCTACCACTTCTACTGGAAGACTATTCCATACATCCACTACCCTCTCAGTAAAGTAATACTTTCATTAGTCCCTGGCCTTATCTTATATCTAGGATAGCCTTATACCTATCCCATGCATGCTTAAACTCCTTCACTGTATTAACCTCTACCACTTCTACTGGAAGACTATTCCATACATCCACTCCCCTCTCAGTAATGTAATACTATCATTAGTCCCTGGCCTTATCTAATATCTAGGATAGCCTTATACATATCCCATGCATGCTTAAACTCCTTCACTGTATTAACCTCTACCACTTCTACTGGAAGACTATTCCATACATCCACTCCCCTCTCAGTAATGTAATACTTTCATTAGTCCCTGGCCTTATCTTATATCTAGGATAGCCTTATACCTATCCCATGCATGCTTAAACTCCTTCACTGTATTAACCTCTACCACTTCTACTGGAAGACTATTCCATACATCCACTACCCTCTCAGTAATGTAATACTTTCATTAGTCCCTGGCCTTATCTTATATCTAGGATAGCCTTATACCTATCCCATGCATGCTTAAACTCCTTCACTGTATTAACCTCTACCACTTCTACTGGAAGACTATTCCATACATCCACTCCCCTCTCAGTAATGTAATACTATCATTAGTCCCTGGCCTTATCTAATATCTAGGATAGCCTTATACCTATCCCATGCATGCTTAAACTCCTTCACTGTATTAACCTCTACCACTCCTACTGGAAGACTATTCCATGCATCCACTACCCTCTCAGTAAAGTAATACTTTCATTAGTCCCTGGCCTTATCTTATATCTAGGATAGCCTTATACCTATCCCACGCATGCTTATTGCGCAGGAGAATTTGCTCCAGTAATTTGTCAGAACACCGGAACACGGACATTACACTGTATGTTCGGGTTGGAGTTCGGGGTTCGGCGATTTAATGGCGCATTTTGAAAGGATGCAGGGCAGCCAATCAACAAGCGTTTGACTCGTTTGCCCTTAGAAGCCATCACAGCCATGCCTACTAATGGCATGGCTGTGATTGGCCAGTGCAGTGCAGGTGTGACAGTCAGAGCCCAGTAATAGTGTGCCACTCAGAGCCCAGTAATAGTGTGCCACTCACAGTCCAGGAATATTGTGCCAGTCAGAGCCCAGTAATATAGTGCCAGTCAGTGCCCAGTAATATAGTGCCAGTCAGTGCCCAGTAATATAGTGCCAGTCAGAGCCCAGTAATATTGTGCCAGTCAGAGCTCAGTAATATAGTGCCAGTCATAACCCAGTAATATAGTGCCAGTCAGAGCCCAGTAATATTGTGCCAGTCAGAGCCCAGTAATATAGTGCCAGTCATAACCCAGTAATATTGTGCCAGTCAGTGCCTAGTAATATAGTGCCAGTCAGAGCCCAGTAATATAGTGCCAGTCAGAGCCCAGTAATATTGTGCCAGTCAGATGCCTGTAATATTGTGCCAGTCAGAGCCCAGTAATATAGTGCCAGTCATAACCCAGTAATATTGTGCCAGTCAGTGCCTAGTAATATAGTGCCAGTCAGAGCCCAGTAATATAGTGCCAGTCATAACCCAGTAATATTGTGCCAGTCAGTGCCTAGTAATATAGTGCCAGTCAGAGCCCAGTAATATAGTGCCAGTCAGAGCCCAGTAATATTGTGCCAGTCAGATGCCTGTAATATTGTGCCAGTCAGAGCCCAGTAATATAGTACCACTCAGAGCCCATTAATAAAGTGCAATTAAAGTGCTCGTTTAAACAACCCTCCTCCCCACCTTCCCCATCACTTACCGAATGGCTGCTCAGTGTCTCTAGAGCCACGCCTCCTCCATGCAGTATTCCCTCCTGTGTTTTTTTTCCCGGCGAAAAATAAAAAATAAAGGTAAGCGGTGCGGGGGGGGGGGGGGGGTCGGGGTGCCAGCAGCACTGGTGTCACCCCCTCGGGACGCCACTGTATGGCACCCCCATAGTCATTGGCACCCGGGGCTGGCCGCCCCGCCCCCCTTAGTACGTCACTGCTAAGCTGTATTTGTAATTTGTATGTATTTGAAGTTATTTAAAGTTATTTCCCTATCCACATTTGCTTGCAGGGCACTTGTCCTACTCTTTCCCACATTTTAATTCCTTTTGCAGCCCTCTAACCATTTCCATGACTTTTTTACAGGCATTTTAGTGGCCAAAAGTCTGTGTCCCCATTGACTTCAATGGGGTTCGGGGTCAAGTTCGAGCACGGACCCGGACTTTTTTCCGAAGTTCGGGCGAACCCGCCGAACCCGAACATCCAGGTGTCCGCTCAACTCTACTAGTAACCCTAAATCACATAATGATTATTAATAGCTATGTTTTTCTAGAAACTTAAAATTAGACTATTAAACTAGCGATTAATAATCATCTAACTAAAATAACATGGAATGTCATATAGCTTTGAATGAACCACGCTGGATACTTAGTATCAAATACTTCATATCTAGTAACCCTAAATCATATTTATTAAGAACATCAGCCATGATCTGAAAGATTCAAAATCTCTGATATTAAGTCACATTTACTGTAGGTCATTGAAGCCTAATTGGCTCTTATTTTACAGTATATATATTATTTAGATACATTATCATCACTGTCACTAATGTGCGTAATGCCAATAAGCTAAACAAGTTTGGATCCAGTAATATTAATATTATAATCTCCACTTAATAGACAAACATATTGCTAACATAGTGATATCAATCTGCTAACATAAAGTCCTTACCCCAACTTCCCCCATAAAACCTGATATAACAGCACAGAGGAGGTCTTGTTCAAGAGATGATAGTTTAGTCTAAGAAAGTAAACAGTAAAATATAATTAATGAATTAAGTGGTCATCATTTACACCTGTTTTCTATATTCCTATCATTGTCATTTTATTCCAATTTTGTGATGTTTTCTGCTTCTTGACAGACAGTAAATGTAGTCATAGCTTCTGACTACAGTTAGAATCTCATACACAGAGCCGGAGCTCTTTCTGCATAGCTGTTATTTTGCAGAAAAAAGGAAATTAATGATTCATTTAAATGTAAAGCCCCCTTTATTGGCATTGTCACTAATGCATTGCACTGGGAGTCTTTACCTTGTATGGACATTGTTGTGAAGGGGTTAAAGAGAGTGTAATGGCAGAATTTCAATACTAAACGTCTGTATTTCTATCATTTTACATGATATTTCTATCATGCTTTGTTCTAAAGATATCTCTGATTAACTAGAGAAGATACAGGTCCTGTATTGTCTGCTTGTGCAGTCTGACAGACCTGCAGCTCAGCCATACACACCAGGACTTGGTTTCTTCCCTAATTAATTAGCCATCTCTAATTAATTAATTAGTAATACCCAGTCTGTCAAACCCTGCAATACATTTAGCAGGCCTGTATGAACTGTTGGTGTTACAGTCCTTTTAATAAATGTATATTTATTTTATAATGTTATTTCTTCTAATTTCTAAATCTACATGATTTAAATGCACATACAATGCTTCAAAATATAACAAATACAGTGTAAATGTAGTAAGATTCCCAAGGAAATTCCCAGTATACTCCCAGGATAATTGGCTGCAGACACACAGTGCTATACAGTTAATACATACTATGATATGACTACTATAGTTCTTACCCATCCAGACCAGTCAGTAACACCAGCACATTGTAATACTTCCTTCTAACAAAGAGAAAACAGGACATTTATGGAAAGGAAATACAGCGGTGGAATTAGAAATGTGTTATTTTATAATTACACTGGGGAACATGTATAAAAACCCTCCTGCACTGCAAAGTATCATATAAATGGTTCTGAGAGCATCTTGTGCTCCCGTTATATATATATATATTACATTTTTACATATAACATATCATTTGATTTTGTTCCCTTTATCATATCACAATATACACAACTGGCCTATGATATTGACAGCAGACAGGGGATAAGGTAATGGTCAGAGCTAATGCACCACTAGCTGAGCACTGCTACTTTCTACCATTCAGATCTTTCTCTCCTGTTTTCAGGGTATTGTGGCCAAGTGCCCTGTCTGCAGGGCCGGGCTGGATACTTTGGGCCCATTTTGCAATTTCTTCAGCTGACCTGTTATCATCAGACACAAATAGACAGACAGGGCAGATATATTGACAGATAAGGTATAGCCCTTGATAGACATTTAGAGAATGTTACACACTAGGGACCAGACATCCAACTGGGGAATGATGGGGTTTGTGGTCCTGCAGCAGATGGAGGGCTGCTGTTGGACCCCTAGGTACTAGGGCCATTTAGAAGTGGAAAGTAATGCCCAGCCCATTGAGCTTTGGAAGATGGCAGCTCAGGGACCCACTGATCATTAGGTGTAAATGGTGAGACTCCACAAGATAGTAAAACAATGGGATTTGGAAGAAACGGGACTTGGATATGATAATCAAAACTAGAACCAAAAATTCCTGGGAGAGTGAAATATTAGTGATTGGAAAAATACTTGTAAGATTCCTTTATCTATAGATTAGGGAGCACTTTATATAACTAGTGCAAAGCCATCATTCATTAAACACAAACTCACTTTACTAATAGAACCTGAAAATAATACTTTATTCACTAACATATAACATGAAAGTCAATAAGATAATGTCGGCAGTGCTGATGGATTCAGGGATAGAGTGTTAGGCACTGAGCAGCATTACTTTAAGTTATATTGTGCTAAACATATTAAGTACAACTCGCTGCAAACATGTTATTTATAACTGAGAGATTATCCGGGGGACATAGCCAGCCAGCAAATAATATATATATATATATAGGTCACATTGAGCTATAAACATGCTGATTACATGTTTACTCTATGATCAGTAGTTTCTGAGATATGATAAAAGTAAGTTGCCCGTTGTCAGCTAATAGGGAGTTACACCCAGTACCCCCGTAAGTGGCCCAGCTGTCTTGGGGGGCCAGCTGTTAGAGGTATTGAACAGTAATCTCGAGACTGGTACATATGAATAAAGCAGAAACCAAGGATATCATGATGGATGCCAGCAGCCTCCATTTTGTGTCAGTTTTGGGACATCCTTCTGTGTGCTCAAATCTTATTCTGTGTCCCTGAAGCTAAAAGAAAGTCTTACACATTCCTAACTCTGTTATCTAGTATCACCGGAACAGATAAGGTGCGCATTGTTAGGGGTTTATGACTCTCATTGTATTTCTGAAGACACCGCTGTGTCTATATACATACAAGAGGTGAAGGGGGGCTTCTCTTCAGCTTGCTAGCCCACCCAAACTGACAGACACAGACACACTGAGATTACTTGGATTTTAGATTTGAAGAATCTAATAAGGGTTATTATATACACACCCAGTTGATTCTAATCGCTCATTAAAATATAGAATTATATCACACCTTCACTAATAAAAATGTAAAGTATAATTAATCCTACATATTAATTAGAATATTGTCTGTATTGTTTTATTAGTGTGGTATATATTTTATTATACATTTTTATTTAATGTGCAATGATAAGAATATGATAAATATTTACTCTAATTTCAAATTGTATTAACACTTTTAGACATTTAAACATATATATTGTCTTATATTATACTCAGACTCCAGGTGCAGCTATAAATCATGACATCATCTCATTTAAATTACATACACCCATCCATTCAATTGGCTAGAAGTTACATAAACAGGGTGTGAGTCTGAGATAAGGTTTGGTTAATAAGTGGATACTGGAGGTGTAGAAAAAAAAAAAAAAGACCTAAGAAAGACCGGAGACACCTGAAAAGACCTGGGGAGACTGATTTTGGGAGAGCTGCCACTAGTGGGGTGAGAGCTGCCACTAGTGGGGTGAGAGCTAACACTAGTGGGGTGAGAGCTGCCACTAGTGGGGTGAGAGATGGGAATGTTTTAGAAAAGGGCTGAGTCTCTCTCCTTCTGGGGAGAACTCAGGAATATGAGGCTTTTAATAGCACATGTTCACTATAACAATAGAAATCTCTATACCCATAGTATTGAGCTAAGTCCCAGGAGTAACTCCCATCACTCAATTCTTCAATGGAAGGAGTCTCAACGGCAAACCAACCTCTGCCGGTAATGTATAAATCTGGTAATTTGTTTCTAGCATAATCTCATTTTTTATGGATTTCATTAGCATATATATTTGGGTAAATGTAACTTAAATCCCCCAATTTCTGGGATCTATATGTTTTAGCCTGGTGTTTATCTGTCATCCTTTCTGCAGAAGGAAGCCAGAGGAATATCCTATAGATATTAACAAAAGAACCATAAATTCTTATAGTCTAGCTATTTACCCAAATATGTCATATCTAATCTCCAGAGATTATCTAAGATTCTCATTCTTAAAGTCTAAGCTAGAATACATACATTATCATTTACAGAGCAGATTAAGTAATAGCCACCTTGAGTATTTATATGATTTAGTAATATTACCTTACCTAAGCAGAGTATATGTTGGTAATTTGTAGGTAATTATGGTGTACTATCATTAACCATTTTAAATACTAATCATTATCAATGTAAGTTATATCTAAATAAAATGCATGGCCATCTTATGGTCAGAAACGTACTACATAGTAAATTATACTACATGCTTGTTGATATAGTTACAGAACTGCATAATTCATGTTTTGTCCTGCTTACTTATGTTATAAGTCCTACATGTGAATTATGATTAACATCTATTGATATTGTATTTTGTTGTTATGCTATTTGCATACCATTTGATTTCTATTCTATATTCAATAAATTCATTATTATTTTATTAATAATTGTTGCATTGTATTTACTTTTGTAAAAACGTCATCCAAACTCTCACATACATAACGAATTCTTGATATGGGTATTTTTAGTCGGACCCATATATATGAATCATCAATTTTCATATTTTTTTATGATTCATAATTAATAACTCATATTCATATTTTTATAGTTATTAATAATCCGACACAGCAGCTGGAGAATGTCTTGTGCAGCCCACAGACATCCTTACGTATGACAAAATATCTTATGGCAGTACTGTAGGTAAAAACATTTTTCTAGTAAATATATTTATAGGAAAACATTTTTACCTACAGTACTGCCTTAACATTAGGTCTTTTCTGTTTTCAAATATTAAGAGCTTCCGGGAGTTGCCTTATAATCAGGATCACCTTATTGTTTTAGCAAATATGGTATGTTTTAGGGGTTTTCATTATGTGGTGCCAGTCAAGTAACCAGCAACACTCTTCCTTCAGTGTCCCCGGTGCCTGGCTGTGTCATTGTATCAGCCATGTATCCTTGTTGTTGTGGAATGGAGGCAGTGCAGGGCACCAGCCTGAAGAGAGGGGTTAATATAAGCACGTGGGAGGTTGGAAAGGTTGAGCTGGGTCAGGTTTGTGTTTTTTCTAGACTTGTGCAAAACTAAAATTTTTGTTTCGTTTTCGTCCATTCAGATGAAAATGTTATTTCTTTCGTCCAAAACGAATTTCGTTCATTACTGTTTAAGACGAAATTCGTTTAGTTTTATTCATTCGTACGAATTGACCTATTTTAACCTCTCTTTCGGTTTATAGACTTTCGGTTTATAGAATTTATGTAATGCTATGGGCTTTCAATAAATCGATATAGAGTCGGTTTATAGAATAGCAATAGCATTAGATGCATACATTCCATAAACCGAAAGTCGTTCATTATGTCGGTTTATGGAATGTATGTTATGCTATTGGTATTCTATAAACCGACTCTATTTTGGATTTATAGAAAGCCAATAGCCCGAATGGACGAATGATTTTAGTTTATTAACCATTCGTTCATTCAGCTTTCGTTAGTTTAGCATTTTCGTTTTTCGGACGAGAACGAAAGGTTTTTCAATCTAGTAATACAGCATTGGACCAAATCATATGGTGCATAGTAAATTACTCTATGTTATAAAACTAAAGGTGTATTCATACGGAAAATGTAAAAAAAAAATATATTTAAAACATGTAACTTACCTCTGATTCAGTAAGCTCAGCCTTCCCACCCAGAACTCCAGGAAGCTAAACAGCAAAATACAAATGTTCATAATAATGGTTATCATTAGATATTTCTATCAACTTCTACACTTAACAAACTATTTACAAACATATATTACTATTACTCATATTCATAATCCCCCCATTTTTTCTGAATGGATCTTTGAGCAGTTGCTTTCTTCACCCCACCCAGTGCCATGACTTGGTGAAACAAAGGGACACTAATTAGGAAGTATTTGTGCTCATTACCTCTCCTGAAGCCTATTTGTTCCACTGACTTACTTTTCCAACCATGTGTTTAGCTATTCTATTGGAAGAAACTGAGCTTGGCTGTGGTGTGCCCTGGACAAATGTCTACATTACCCATTGCGTGAAGTGGCTTTGGGGGTGTAAATCCTTTACCCCTTTTGTGACACAGGACAACAAATATCTATGAGGAATCATCAGGCAGCATGTAAAAGACCCCTCTGGTGCATATATGAAGCTTCTAGGATCGATCTTATGCATCATAAAAGAAAGGCAGCTGACACCATCAGTAATGCAATTAAAATCTCCCGCGCTAATCACTCTACCGCTTCTGATCCTATCCACTTTATCTAAAATTCTAACTAGAGAGGCCATAGGGGCATTAATGGTATGACACAACAGGCTGAAGTCAAGAAGAAATCATTATGGCCACCCCACTTGTATTTTGTTCATCCATTGATGCATGGAATGTAAAATACCTATCCTGTGCCCATCTACCTCCGTCTTGCGATTTCCAGTGTGTTTCCCATAAGAATACGATCTCCACCTTCTCCTGTTTTAGGAAACCATAAACTCTATTTCTTTTACAAGGAGTGTTCAAACCCTGGGTATTAATTGTGACACATTTAACCATTGTCTATTATAAGGATGCCATGAGCGGGTTGTTCATCAGACCCGGAGGCAAGGCATCTGGCAGAACATAACAAGCATTGAACATGAAACAAACATGAACACAACTTGCAAAGGGACCATGAAAGGGAAGGACCCCTACTACCATTCCCCTTCTGACACCAGGAGAAGGAAATAATCCTACTCCTGACACCACAAACCATATAAATACTTGGTTTGAACCTGAGTTCAAAAGAAGACTTAGCAGGAGATTTAAAAACTGTTGCCTGGCGGGGAGGGGGAGGAGGGCCCATAATTCAAACTGATAAATCCCCTAGTTTCAACATGTCCCATTAATAACTTAGCTAGGTCCCTGTCTCCTCTTCTCTGTTTTCCCATCATTCATCAGAGCCTTATCACTCTCCCAGATATAGAAGGTGGTGGGAAAAGAGAGAGAGATATTCTAGATGGGGAGGGACTTCAACTGGGTAGGGAGGGAGGGGAGAGAGAAAAAACAAAAACAATTAAATAGCCTAGATATTAGAAAACTATTGCCATATAATAATTGTGAATAGTGTTGAGCGAACCAGAACCGCACTGTTCGGGTTCGTACCGAACATTATGGTTTTTAGACCCCGGACCCGAACACGGACATTACACTGTATGTTCGGGATGGAGTTCGGGGTTTGCCGATTTAATGGCGCATTTTGAAAGTATGAAGGGCAGCCAATCAACAAGCGTTTGACTCGTTTGCCCTTAGAAGCCATCACAGCCATGCCTACTGATATCATGGCTGTGATTGGCCAGTGCAGCTTGTGACCCAGCCTCTATATATAAGCTGGAGTCACGTACACGCACATAACATGAGCTCTTCTTAGTGTAGGGAGAGGATGCTGCAGCTGTGAGGGACAGATTAAAAAAAATTCTGGTGTTGAATCTGCAAACTACAGCGATTATTCAAACTACAGCGATTATTCAAACTACAGCGATTATTCAAACTACAGCGATTATTCAAACTACAGCAATTATTCAAACTACAGCGATTATTCAAATTACAGTGATTATTTTAGTGGGTGCTATACTACATATTTGTACCCTGCCCTGAGCCCAGTGCCACAGAGAGTGCAGTGCACTTGCAACTGCATGTTCCAGGCACATGACTTTAATCCTGTTCTGTTAGCTCAGTGGGAAACATCTAGGCATTTTTAAATTCTGCAATTTGTTGGTGTTAAATATTACATTTGCGTCCTGCACTTCATATCTGAGAGTCAAATAGAACCGTCAAAAACTGTGCTTACAGCGCACTTTGAAAAATTCTAATTGTTGTGCTACAGAGTACATTTATGTCTTGCTGTGCATTTTTTGCAGTCCAATAAACAAAAAAAAAATAGTGTTGGCTACCTCTTCCTCCTCCTCCTCCAGCGCCGCTTCCACCTACACCGCCACGGTCACCGCCTCCTCAACCTATAGGTCACTTAGTATAAACTGAAAGAGATTACCCTGCACTCCAACCCTCTCTCAAATGGATAATTCTGTTGATCCTCCTGGCAACCATGCTTTAGATTTAGATTTATGTTCTTCCAAAGCTAAAATCAAAGATTCTATCTAGTGCTCTTTTATGGCTCAGCTGTATTTGTAATTTGTATGTATTTTATGTTATTTGAAGTTATTTCCCCATCCATATTTGCTTGCAGGGCACTTGTTCTACTCTTACCCACATTTTACTTCCTTTTGCAGCCCTCTAGCCCTTTCCAGGACTTTTTTAGAGGCATTTTAGTGGCTAAAAGTTTGTGTCCCCATTGACTTCAATGGGGTTCGGGGTCAAGTTCGGGCACGGACCCGGACATTTTTTCGAAGTTCGGCTTAACCTGCTGAACCCGAACATCCAGGCGTCCGCTCAACTCTAATTGTGAATGAAAATAACCATGCTCCAAGCTTTTCTAATATCTTCTTAACCACCTAAAAAATATGAGTCTTAGACCCATATGAGTTACTGAACTATATAAATACCTGAGAATCCAAATTCTGAAATTTGAATGAACCGTGATACCTTATTAACCCCCCAAAAAGAAAATTACTTCAGTACCAGGTAGAATGTAGTTACTAAGTGTGAACACTCAAAACATAAGGCTACTCAGGTTTTGTGACATTAGTGTTTTGACCAATCAAAGGATTGGTTTCTCCAAACATTGGTGCTAATACACATTCAACAACAAAAAAAACCCACCCCCGATTAGACTATCTCAATGGGTTACTTGATGCCATTCCTGACCATCCAGTTACCTTGGAAACAATTTCAAACTGTCCTTCCCAATATACTCTTAGGGATTTAGGAAAGCCCCAACTGTGTATTATGTTGTGCTGGCAGAGGATTGTAGGGTAAAGTAAGCTTCCGTCGATGATCTCATTTGAAATGTTTAAACGTCTCCCACTTCTCCCGGTAGCTGTTTAGTCTGCCCAGCGCTTCCGTTGGGCTTATAATCAAAAAATGAGTGAAAGAGAAATATCAGACGAGAAACAGCAACATCAAATAAGCAGGTACCGGACCACGTTATGGCTGAAACAAATCCTCAAGGTAAGGTGCAGCCAGATAAAAAATAGCCATGGTGCTCACCCTCCCGGTGAAACAAACTGACGCCTACGCGTTTCACGCCCCCCTCCGGGAGCTTTGTCAAGGCTAATCACCATACATTTTACCCACCCTTATAAAGTGAAAAGTAAAGTGCAGTTAATTAAGATTTAAAGTGACACAAACATGCCAGGTAAACATGCAACATATTCTAGCAGAGATTAAAGTGCTTTTTTCTTTTGCAAACATTGGTTACAGTCATTACCTGATCCTTAATGGAAAGCAACATTTGGATCTCCACTACGAATAAGTAGATTTAAAGAATTAAGAGGAAGTAGGACGCAGCATATATTCATTTAAAGCTGTTTGTTAAATTCAGGGAACCACTTTGTTGAGTATGTCCAGGTCTGAAGGGGAGAATCAGACAACCCACCGGACCATCAATGCCTAAAAATGTGATTTAAATCCCATTCAAGGTTAATACCTTGCGGTTGCCTGGTATGTAATTGAAGGACACAAAACATTTCCCTCTTGTTAAGGATATTTTGTTTGTTTCCTCCCTTTTGGGGCTGATAATTCTTTCAATACCTTGGAAGGAAAAGCAGTTTTTATTGCCTCCATTACAGATTTGGAAATGTTTGTTAATTGTAGATTTAGGATCATTTTATTGTGATGCTGTTAAGGTTTCTCTCTCATTCTCTCCTTCACTGGTCTGATTGTTCGTTCCACATATTGTTTTTTGCATTTTAAACAGGTTACAAGATAAACTACAAATGTTGTATTACAGTTTATGTCTTGTTTCAGTGTAAATGTTTGTCCCGTAACAGTTGAAGTATATTGATTTCCTTGATGTACATAGTGACAGCAGAGACATCTGCCTCCACATATATACAGGGCCGGTGCAAGGATTTTCGTCTACACAGGCGAAGGTGCATTTTGGTGCCCCCCTGCTCTGATCCGCCACGCCTCCCACACCATTAAGCCGCCTTACATTATATATATAATGTATAGTGTAGAAAATAAATACATCTAAATATTCAACTCGCATGCTCTAAATGTGTCACACATTGAAACCCTTAAACACAAAGACACCCTTGCAGTCACACACACAGACACCCTTACCACTTACACACACACAGTTACACCAATTCACACATAACCTGAGACACACGATTTTGCCACTCAATATGCCAGTATTTAGCCCAGGGGTCCTCAAACTTTTTAAACAGGGGGCCAGTTCACTGTCCCTCAGACCGTTGGAGGGCCGGACTATAGTAAAAACAAAAACTATGAACAAATTCCTATGCACACTGCATATATCTTATTTTGAAGTGAAGAAACAAAATGGGAACAAATACAATATTTAAAATGAAGTAAAGTTAAATCAACAAACTTACCAGTATTTCAATGGGAATATTATGCCAGTCAGAGCCCAGTAATATTATGCCAGTCAGATGCCCAGGAACATTATGCCATTCAGATGCCCAGAAATATTATGCCATTCAGATGCCCAGGAACATTATGCCAATCAGAGCCCAGTAATATTATGTCATTCAGATGCCCAGGAATATGCCATTCAGATGCCCAGGAATATTATGCCAGTCAGATGCCCAGGAATATTATGCCATTCAGATGCCAAGGAACATTATGCCAGTCAGAGCCCAGTAATATTATGCCAGTCAGAGCCCAGGAATAGTGTGCCAGTCAGATGCCCAGGAATATTATGCCATTCAGATGCCCAGGAATATTATGCCAGTCAGATGCCCAGGAATATTATGCCAGTCAGATGCCCAGGAATATTGTGCCAGTCAGATGCCCAGGAATATTATGCCAGTCAGATGCCCAGGAATATTGGGCCATTCAGATGCCCAGGAATATTATGCCAGTCAGAGCCCAGTAATATTATGCCAGTCAGATGCCCAGGAATATTATGCCAGTCAGAGCCCAGTAATATTATGCCAGTCAGATGCCCAGGAATATTGTGCCAGTCAGAGCCCAGGAATATTATACCAGTCAGATGCTGGTTATACCTCCCTCCTCCCCCCTTTCCCAGACCCCAGTACTTACCTCCATGCTGCTGTTCAGGTCCGTGGCTGAGAGGGAAGCGCTGTGCGCTCCCCTCAGGCCGTGCGCATTCAATAAAGTGTGTTGAAAAAAAAAGTTTCAACACACTTTATTGAATGCGCACGGCCTGAGGGGAGCGCACAGCGCTTCCCTCTCAGCCACGGACCTGAACAGCAGCATTGAGGTAAGTACTGGGGTCTGGGGGAGCGGGCAATTTTCCCGCCCCCCCATTGGTGCGCCCTAAGGCAGCCGCCTGTGCTGCCTTACGGTAGCGCCGGCCCTGCATATATACATGCCTGTGCATGTGAGCCAACTGGCACCAGATCCTGGATCTCTCCCTTGCGTGCCTTGATAGCGGCTAGGGGACAACCAGGATATGAGTGACTTGGTCTTTCGAGCTGTGAAATGAACCCCTTCCTTAAATAGGTTACTGTAATGGGGATCAAGTTTCAAAATCGCTAAATGTCTTTTAATCACTTGCGTTATTTGTTTGTACTGTTTGCTGTATTTGGTACTAAAAGTGGGGCATTGTTTAAACCTATGATCTCTCGCTTTTATTGTATGTTGGTTATGATCCCTAAGTAATTCTTTATGATCTTTGTTTTTAGCAACCTGGGATCCCTTCTCAATATATTTATGGGGATAATTTCTTGGGCCAAGTCTTGCCCTGAGTTGCAAGGATTGACGCTCGAAATCTTGATCTGCCGAGCAGATAAATTCACCAATGGGGATACCCTGAAAAGTATGGTCTGGATGGCAGCTACCCCCAAAGAGTAAGGTGTTACCAGCCGTAGGTTTCCTATGTGTTTCTGTTATGATCTGGCCATTACAGTTCCTGCAATTGAGGGTAACATCCAAAATGCAGATTTTATTCTGTTGAAATTCTGAGGTGAATGTTAGATTTAAGTCATTGTGGTTAATATATTCCACAAAATCTGTAAACTGTTCTGCTGTTCCAGACCAAATAAGTAGGAGGTCATCGATAAATCTCCCATACAACTGTATGAATCCCCTATAAGGGTTGCTATCTCCAAAGACGTGGCCCCATTCCCACCTGCCCATAAATAGGTTAGTGTAGGAGGGAGCAGATTTCGCACCCATGGCAGTGCCACGCCTTTGGAGGTAGTATTGCCCATCAAAAGTAAAAAAAGTTATTGTATAGGAGAAATTCAATAAAATCCAACATAAAGTTCTGTAAATCATCTGAGTAATCTGAGTAACTTTGCAAGAAAAATCTAATAGCCTCAACACCTTCTTTATGGGGGATGCTGGAATATAAAGAGGAGACATCTATAGTCCCCCAAGAGTAGTTAGATTTCCACGTGATATTACTCATGTGGGACAAAAGGTGTTTAGTGTCTTTTATATGACCTTTTAATTTAACAAGGGGTTGCAGATGATCATCTATGCATTTTGAGAGACCTTCACCCAAGGACCCTATGCCCGAAATAATAGGGCAACCTGATGGGTTATTAATGGCTTTGTGTATTTTTGGAACATGGTAGTATGTGGCCACCACTGGGCACTTAATGTTAAGGTAATCAAATTCTTGAGTACTAATGACTCCTAAAATTGGAGCCCAACAATATGAGCAATATTATAGCTTTATTTATAAAGCATGCGTTACCAAGTGCTATCAGGCACATAAATAATATTTACATTTAAAAATGTTCCAAAAGAAAAGGAGAGTTATTTAAATAAACACTCAATTATCTATCTTCCTATATTGAGAGTTAATATACCTTCCTTCCCTTCTATTGCTTTGCCCTATACAGGATTAACACACTGTAATGAAAAAAGTGTTAGTGACGAAGTGCCCTTCGCCACTTGGTCCTGGAGAGGCCTGTTGGCCAGCCTCCTCCCCTGTGACTATGGCCCTGGGGTGTATGGCCCTTTAAAAATGCTATTTGGGCCTATGGACTGTGTATGGCACATTAAGAACATATTTGGGACATGGTGAAAATGCCCCAAAAAGCTAACTTTTGAACTTCTGGGTGGAATTTTTGATTTTTAGTTATGTTCATATTTAAAGTATGCTGATTCTGAAAATGTTTGTTTTAAGTGAATGTGATGCATATTTTGAAAGTTATTAATATTGTATAAAACCTGTATATTTTAGCTTGGAGATAATTGAGCTGATACAAAGGTTAACTCAATTATCCCCCAAGCAGAGGAATGTACTGTAATTACTAGGATCCAAGTCTTTGTCCTATTCACTGTGCTTTCCCCAAGTTAAGATTGGATCCTATCTTTTAATCCCTGTAATTATTGTCACCTTTCCCATTGTCTAATGTAAGTCATTTAGTTTCCCGTGTGTATCTGAACTTGACACCTTTGTATCCTGAAAGGTGTGATGCAGGATTTCCCTTTGTATGTCCTTAGGTTAAACTTTAATCCTGTTATAGTTCCTTTGTCCAATTTGGTTTTTCAAGATGTTCAACTGTAAATATTCTGTGTTTCTGAATCATTAAACAGTTCTGGTCAGTTCTTGTTTGACCTTCAAATCGCAGCCTTGACTCGTTTTGTGGGGAAAGAGTATCCTAGCTGTAAAATAGCTAGTGGGATTGATCTACACTGACAAGATCCGTCTGGATATCGAAACAAAGTGGCTTCTCTCTCTCTCTAAACTGGGATCCAGACTTTCTAGCGGTCCAGCTTCCAGCTAGCCTGGGAGTAACCGTAACATTTGGTGGCAGCTGTGGGATTGTCCTGGAATTCCTAGGAGAGATACTGAACGAATGGAGAGCGCTTACGACAAATTGAAATGTATGACCCTAAAGGATTTACTCGAAACCAGAGGGGGGGCACGCCAGCAACCGTCCGAGAAGGGAGCTGATCGCAGAATTAACCGAACTGGATCAGAGCTTTACGATGGCAGGAACCCCGACCACGAGTAGTGACGAAAAAAACAGGATTGTTCGGGAGAGGCTCTCGCTATACGGGCCGAACCCACCGATGGAACTGGTACAGCAGCTGATGGCAGAAGCGGACGAGGATATACAGAAAGCTAGAGCCCACGAACTCAGCTTAGTGACCGCACACCGCAATGCCGAAGCACCGCAGGATGAGATGTTACAGCGAGCATGCAGCCGCCTGAATCTGTGGATGAACGCTCTCATACGGGACCAGGAGTACTGAGGAAAGGTCCTCCCCAGCTCCCAGGAATGGTATGTGAGCCTGCTGAGTGATAGAATGCCATACCTGGGTGAGCAGCCCCAAAAAGACTGGGTGGCTGAGTTAGGGGAACTTGTCCATGCTGAGATGGTCCTGGATTGTGGATACCGAGCTTTACGGTGGCATGCCACACAGCTATACCCTGAGCTGGAGGATGACACTCCCACAGAGGGCTATGATTTTGGTGGCCCTGGATTGTTATTGGAAAATCTCCAGCTTGATTCGGGCTTCGGGAGTGATACAGAGTACCGGTGGGAAGAACTCCGGGAGTTAAGGGAGGCAAATATTCCCACTGTGCCCAAACTGGAGGCTGATCTGGACTATTTGGTGACCAAAGAAGAGGAGCTGGAGAAGGCATACATACAGCTACTCCACCACATACAGCCCCCTGCCTATGAGATTCGGCAGTGTACCCTACAGGGAGTGGAGGCAATCGGCCTCACTCCCCAGGGGCAGGGTGAGTTTCAGGGAGAGGAGACAACCGGTCTCTCTCCCCAGCAGCAGTGTAAACTGCAGGGAGAAGAGGCAGTCGGCCTCTCTCCCCTGCAGCAGTGTACCCTACAGGGAGTGGAGGCAATCGGCCTCACTCCCCAGCGGCAGGGTGAGTTTCAGGGAGAGGAGACAACCGGTCTCTCTCCCCAGCGGCAGAGTATTGTATTGGGAGTGGAGGCAATCGGCCTCACTCCCCAGCGGCAGGGTGAGTTTCAGGGCGAGGAGACAACCGGTCTCTCTCCCCAGCGGCAGTGTAAGCTGAAGGGAGAAGATGCAGCCGGCCTCTCTCCCCAGCAGCAGTGTACCCTACAGGGAGTGGAGGCAATCGGCCTCACTCCCCGGCGCAGGGTGAGTTTCAGGGAGAGGAGACAACCGGTCTCTCTCCCCAGCGGCAGAGTATTGTATTGGGAGTGAAGACAGGCGACCGCCTTCCCCAACAGCAAGATGCACCCTAGGGGGAAGAAAGTGTCATCCTTCCCCCCCAGCAACAGTGTGTCCTACAGGGAGCAGACACAGTCAGTCTCTCTCCCCAGCAGTGGGACAATATTATGGGAGTGGAGACAGTCGGTCTCCCTCTCCAGGGGCAGCCTGTGTTCCAGGGAGAGGAGCACGGCACCCTCTCTCCCCAGCGGCAGCTTAACTTACTAAGGGGAGACACCGGTCCAAATCCCCAGCTACAATCGCAGGAGTGCAATGGCCTCTGCCCCCCAAGCCCCCACAGCGTGTTGCTCAGTTATCCCAGAGGAATACCTATGTGCAGTAATTGTTTGTTGTGGGTGGGCTACTCTGGCACTTGTTTATTGTGGGTGGGTGAATCGACTAACTTAGGTACTGACCGACAGAAGGTCAGGTACCTGGTTAGTCTCCCCCCCAAAGGGGAGATGTGTGATGAAGTGCCCTTCGCCACTTGGTCCTGGAGAGGCCTGTTTGCCAGCCTCCTCCCCTGTGACTATGGCCCTGGGTGTATGGCCCTTTAAAAATGCTATTTGGGCCTATGGACTGTGTATGGCACATTAAGAACATATTTGGGGCATGGTGAAAATGCCCCAAAAAGCTAACTTTTGAACTTCCGGGTGGAATTGTTTGATTTTTAGTTATGTTCATATTTAAAGTATGCTGATTCTGAAAATGTATGTTTTATGTGAATGTGATGCATATTTTGAAAGTTATAAATATTGCATAAAACCTGTATATTTTAGCTTGGAGATAATTGAGCTGATACAAAGGTTAACTCAATTAGCTCCCAAGCAGAGGAATGTACTGTAATTACTAGGATCCAAGTCTTTGTCCTATTCACTGTGCTTTCCCCAAGTTAAGATTGGATCCTATCTTTTAATCCCTGTAATTATTGTCACCTTTCCCATTGTCTTATGTAAGTCATTTAGTTTCCTGTGTGTATCTGAACTTGACACCTTTGTATCCTGAAAGGTGTGAGGCAGGATTTCCCTTTGTATGTCCTTAGGTTAAACTTTAATCCTGTTATAGTTCCTTTGTCCAATTTGGTTTGTCAAGATGTTCAACTGTATATATTCAGTTGTGTTTCTGAATCATTAAACAGTTCTGGTCAGTTCTTGTTTGACCTTCAAATCGCAGCCTTGACTCGTTTTGTGGGGAAAGAGTATCCTAGCTGTAAAATAGCTAGTGGGATTGATCTACACTGACAAGATCCGTCTGGATATCGAAACAAAGTGGCTTCTCTCTCTCTCTAAACTGGGATCCAGACTTTCTAGCGGTCCAGCTTCCAGCTAGCCTGGGAGTAACCGTAACAGTGTTTAAACATAACAAAAGATTGACTAGGAGCAAGCGTCATTAAGCTCATTGCCTGTAGGTTTTGAGATGGGTCCAGGGTGTCTCTGGATATAGCCCAGAGACAATAGGGCAATGGGTTATAGACTGAGACATCCTGGCAAGTTTCCAGGCTATTTCAGCTGTAATTTGTGGAGTGAATCAGTCTAATACATGTTCTCTTTTGTTTCACAGGTTCTATCACAGGAGCTTCGGTCAGAATCCATAAAACATCAGTATATGAAGTCTGGGCTGTGCCGGCCATGCAAGAGAACCAAGCGACACCAAGGAAGGCTGAGAAGCAACACTACACTGCCAAGATCCCTTGGCGGAGGGTAACGCCGTTCTGGCTCCCAGACTGCTCAGGGCAACTTTCTATTCCCTTGTCTAATGTTACTGTATGTCCTCTTGTGTTGATAGATTTCAGTTTATCTATTTTATGGCCAAATCTTTCTCCGTAGAAAGTTCATTCTCCCTGTCACAAAGTGAATTCTGACAGCCTGCCTGACTGGGGTTCTTGGAGGGGCCTGAGGGCCAAACACCTCCCTGTAGATTATGGACCCTGTCTGTAATGTGTTTAAGCCTTCCATTGTTTAATTATGTCAGACACCCAGTCTGACTACCTTGCTTCTGGCTCCAGATTAAAGTGGCTAGATACTGCTCTACTGGTGATGTGTTTACGTTTTCTATTGTTTAATCAAGTGTTATCTGATTGCAGTTTGGTGTATATGTGCTGTGTAAATCACAAATAAAGAGTTCTTCAATCTTGCTGTACCTAACTGCTAGATGTCCTGTCTATTTGGGTACTAAGAGCAAGGGTCCAGGAAAGACTTGCTGGGTGAATGCTGAGCTGTAATTGGGGGCTAAGGAGGTGATTTCCCACAACGGACAGAGGGTATACTTCATCCGGTAGACGGTCCGTTACATTGGTGGCAAGCGGTGGGATCCTCCTTGCAAGAGCCCAGTGGATAAGCAGCAGAGCACCAGCAAGGGATAGCAGTCGGCATGATGGCCGTGGATTATAAATATTGCAAAACTGGCTTGTTGACCAGGGAGTACCAGGATGGCACTGCAGCCCTCTTGGCTGTTAACTACAAAATGATGACCGGTCCGGTCCCGCAGGAAGAGATGTTACAGCGAGCTTGCAGCCGCCTGAATCTGTGGATGAACGCTCTCATACGGGACCAGGAGTACCGGGGAAAGGTCCTCCCCAGCTCCCAGGAATGGTATGTGAGCCTGCTGAGTGATAGAATGCCATACCTGGGAGAGCAGCCCCCAAAACACTGGGTGGCTGAGTTAGGGGAACTTGTCCATGCTAAGATGGTCCTGGATCGTGGATACCGGGCTTTACGGTGGTATGCCACACAGCTATACCCTGAGCTGGAGGATGACACTCCCACAGAGGGCTATGATTTTGGTGGCCCTGGATTGTTACTGGAAAATCTCCAGCTGGATCCGGGCTTCGGGAGTGATACAGAGTACCGGTGGGAAGAACTCCGGGAGTTAAGGGAGGCAAATATTCCCACTGTACCAAAACTGGAGGCTGATCTGGACTATTTGGTGACCCAAGAAGAGGAGCTGGAGAAGGCATACATACAGCTACTCCACCACATACAGCCCCCTGCCTATGAGACTGTGAGTATCAGTGCTGCTCCTCCCCCAGCAGATGCACTGACACAAGAACTGTGCCCCTTTACCCCCGTGGATGACCTAGTGGAAAAGCTGGCATCCGGGCAGATTGCCGCTGGCTCCTGCCTGCCCCTACCCCAGACCCCAGACCTGTTTCCCATTTCCCCTGTGGAGGCCCCGGCTGACATCACGTCCCCAGACCCGTTACCCCAGCCACCCCTTGAATGGCCAGTTGAACTGCTGGCACCGTTCCCCAAAACCAAACAGGACCTGCCCTCCTTGTGCCCACCTCCACCTGGGTACAAGGAGCCCTATTGGAACGCAATCCCTGGTTTTTACCAGCCCTGTGTCCCAGCAGAAGAGCTGGCAATGGGGCAGAGTGCCGCTGGCCTCTGTCCACCCCTGCCGCTTGGAGAGTTTTTGTACCTGGTAGATTTGCCAGCATCTGAGCAGATTGCAATTGGCCTCTGCCCACTGCATCCCATGGATTTAACCCCTTTACTTTTTGAAAATGACCCAGGAGGGGTGGATGGGACATTGGTCTCCACACCTGGGTCTCCTGAATGTTTGGCAGTTAGCACTGTTCCCCAACTCCTTTGCATGGGTACCACAGCCACCTTGTCCTGTTCCCTGCAGTATACCCCTGAAACTGTGCCTTGCCGGGATGTTATTTCCCCAGCAGAAGTGCTGGCATCAGTGTCCCCAGGGACTAAATGGGATACCCCCATAGTATCAAGCCCAGCTAACCCTGCCACCCTATCTGCTCCCCAGCGGCTGAAAGGATTTCTTGGAGAAGGAACATTTGGCCTTTCTCCCCAGCGGCAGATGCATGTTTCGGGAGAGGTGGAGGTTGGCTGGGTAAGTTCTATTTTTGAACAAAAAAAGTGTGGGGACTGCAAACTAGTGAATGGCCATGGGGAGAACACTATTCAGACTGACTTAGGAGTCACCCCGTCTGGGGGCTCCTCCGGTGTCACTCTCCCCCCGAAAAAGGAGATATGTCACAAAGTGAATTCTGACAGTATGCCTGACTGGGGTTCTTGGAGGGGCCTGAGGGCCAAACACCTCCCTGTAGATTATGGACCCTGTCTGTAATGTGTTTAAGCCTTCCATTGTTTAATTATGTCAGCCACCCAGTCTGACTACCTTGCTTCTGGCTCCAGATTAAAGTGGCTAGATACTGCTCTACTGGTGATGTGTTTAAGTTTTCTATTGTTTAATCAAGTGTTATCTGATTGCAGTTTGGTGTATATGTGCTGTGTAAATCACAAATAAAGAGTTCTTCAATCTTGCTGTACCTAACTGCTAGATGTCCTGTCTATTTGGGTACTAAGAGCAAGGGTCCAGGAAAGACTTGCTGGGTGAATGCTGAGCTGTAATTGGGGGCTAAGGAGGTGATTTCCCACAACGGACAGAGGGTCTACTTCGTCCGGTAGACGGTCCGTTACACTCCCACTCTCACTAATTAGTTATTTTTATAGCTTTTCTATCGCTACCATTTCTGCTGGTAGATTCTTCCTTCATCTTCCACCCTTTCGGTATGCAATACAATCTTCACAGTATTACACTCCACCTCTGCTCTACCTCTATTAGTCAGTACCCTCTCAGTATGTAATACTTTCTGATATTCAAAGTATTAACACTCCACTTCTGCTCTACCTCTATTCGTCATTACCATCTCAGTATGTAATACTGTCTGATCTTCACAGTATTAACACTCCACCTCTGCTCTACCTCTATTAGTCAGTACCCTCTCAGTATGTAATACTGTCTGATCCTCACTGTATTACACTCCACCTCTGCTCTACCTCTATTAGTCCGTACCCTCTCAGTATGTAATACTGTCTGATCTTCACTGTATTACACTCCACCTCTGCTCTACCTCTATTAGTCAGTACCCTCTCAGTATGTAATACTGTCTGATCCTCACTGTATTACACTCCACCTCTGCTCTACCTCTATTAGTCAGTACCCTCTCAGTATGTAATACTGTCTGATCCTCACTGTATTACACTCCACCTTTGCTCTACCTCTATTAGTCAGTACCCTCTCAGTATGTTATACTGTCTGATCCTCACAGTATTACACTCCACCTCTGCTCTACCTCTATTAGTCAGTACCCTCTCAGTATAGTAATACTGTCTGATCCTCACAGTATTACACTCCACCTCTGCTCTACCTCTATTAGTCAGTACCCTCTCAGTATAGTAATACTGTCTGATCGTCACTGTATTACACTCCACCTCTGCTCTACCTCTATTAGTCAGTACCCTCTCAGTATGTAATACTGTCTGATCCTCACAGTATTACACTCCACCTCTGCTCTACCTCTATTAGTCAGTACCCTCTCAGTATAGTAATACTGTCTGATCTTCACTGTATTACACTCCACCTCTGCTCTACCTCTATTAGTCAGTACCCTCTCAGTATGTAATACTGTCTGATCTTCACTGTATTACACTCCACCTCTGCTCTACCTCTATTAGTCAGTACCCTCTCAGTATGTAATACTGTCTGATCTTCACTGTATTACACTCCACCTCTGCTCTACCTCTATTAGTCAGTACACTCTCAGTATGTAATACTGTCTGATCCTCACTGTATTACACTCCACCTCTGCTGTACCTGTATTAGTCAGTACCCTCTCAGTATGTAATACTGTCTGATCCTCACAGTATTACACTCCACCTCTGCTCTACCTCTATTAGTCAGTACCCTCTCAGTATGTAATACTGTCTGATCCTCACTGTATTATACTCCACCTCTGCTCTACCTCTATTAGTCAGTACCCTCTCAGTATGTAATACTGTCTGATCTTCACTGTATTACACTCCACCTCTGCTCTACCTCTATTAGTCAGTACCCTCTCAGTATGTAATACTGTCTGATCCTCACTGTACTATACTGCACCTCTGCTCTACCTCTATTAGTCAGTACCCTCTCAGTATGTAATACTGTCTGATCTTCACAGTATTACACTCCACCTCTGCTCTCCCTCTATTAGTCAGTACCCTCTCAGTATGTAATACTGTCTGATCTTCACTGTATTATACTCCACCTCTGCTCTACCTCTATTAGTCCGTACCCTCTCAATATGTAATAGTGTCTGAGCTTCACAGTATTACACTCCACCTCTGCTCTACCTCTATTAGTCAGTACCCTCTCAGTATAGTAATACTGTCTGATCGTCACTGTATTACACTCCACCTCTGCTCTACCTCTATTAGTCAGTACCCTCTCAGTATGTAATACTGTCTGATCCTCACAGTATTACACTCCACCTCTGCTCTACCTCTATTAGTCAGTACCCTCTCAGTATAGTAATACTGTCTGATCTTCACTGTATTACACTCCACCTCTGCTCTACCTCTATTAGTCAGTACCCTCTCAGTATGTAATACTGTCTGATCTTCACTGTATTACACTCCACCTCTGCTCTACCTCTATTAGTCAGTACCCTCTCAGTATGTAATACTGTCTGATCTTCACTGTATTACACTCCACCTCTGCTCTACCTCTATTAGTCAGTACACTCTCAGTATGTAATACTGTCTGATCCTCACTGTATTACACTCCACCTCTGCTGTACCTGTATTAGTCAGTACCCTCTCAGTATGTAATACTGTCTGATCCTCACAGTATTACACTCCACCTCTGCTCTACCTCTATTAGTCAGTACCCTCTCAGTATGTAATACTGTCTGATCCTCACTGTATTATACTCCACCTCTGCTCTACCTCTATTAGTCAGTACCCTCTCAGTATGTAATACTGTCTGATCTTCACTGTATTACACTCCACCTCTGCTCTACCTCTATTAGTCAGTACCCTCTCAGTATGTAATACTGTCTGATCCTCACTGTACTATACTGCACCTCTGCTCTACCTCTATTAGTCAGTACCCTCTCAGTATGTAATACTGTCTGATCTTCACAGTATTACACTCCACCTCTGCTCTCCCTCTATTAGTCAGTACCCTCTCAGTATGTAATACTGTCTGATCCTCACTGTATTACACTCCACCTCTGCTCTACCTCTATTAGTCAGTACCCTCTCAATATGTAATAGTGTCTGAGCTTCACAGTATTACACTCCACCTCTGCTCTACCTCTATTAGTCAGTACCCTCTCAGTATGTAATACTGTCTGATCCTCACTGTATTACACTCCACCTCTTCTCTACCTCTATTAGTCAGTACCCTCTCAGTATGTAATACTGTCTGATCCTCACTGTATTACACTCCACCTCTGCTCTACCTCTATTAGTCAGTACCCTCTCAGTATGTAATACTGTCTGATCGTCACTGTATTACACTCCACCTCTGCTGTACCTCTATTAGTCAGTACCCTCTCAGTATGTAATACTGTCTGATCCTCACAGTATTACACTCCACCTCTGCTCTACCTCTATTAGTCAGTACCCTCTCAGTATGTAATACTGTCTGATCTTCACGGTATTACACTCCACCTCTGCTCTACCTCTATTAGTCAGTACCCTCTCAGTATGTAATACTGTCTGATCGTCACTGTATTACACTCCCACCCTGCATTACCTCTATTAGTCAGTACCCTCTCAGTATAGTAATACTTTCTGATCTTCACATTATTAACACTTCACCTCTGCTCTACCTCTATTAGTCAGTACCCTCTCAGTATGTAATACTGTCTGATCTTCACAGTATTACACTCCACCTCTGCTCTACCTCTATTAGTCAGTACCCTCTCATTATGTAATACTGTCTGATCTTCACTGTATTACACTCCACCTCTGCTCTACCTCTATTAGTCAGTAACCTCTCAGTATGTAATACTGTCTGATCTTCACAGTATTACACTCCACCTCTGCTCTACCTCTATTAGTCAGTACCCTCTCAGTATGTAATACTGTCTGATCTTCACTGTATTACACTCCACCTCTGCTCTACCTCTATTAGTCAGTACCCTCTCAGTATGTAATACTGTCTGATCCTCACTGTATTACACTCCACCTCTGCTCTACCTCTATTAGTCAGTACCCTCTCAGTATGTAATACTGTCTGATCTTCACAGTATTACACTCCACCTCTGCTCTACCTCTATTAGTCAGTACCCTCTCAGTATGTAATACTGTCTGATCCTCACAGTATTACACTCCACCTCTGCTCTCCCTCTATTAGTCAGTACCCTCTCAGTATGTAATACTGTCTGATCTTCACAGTATTACACTCCACCTCTGCTCTACCTCTATTAGTCAGTACCCTCTCAGTATGTAATACTGTCTGATCCTCACAGTATTACACTCCACCTCTGCTCTCCCTCTATTAGTCAGTACCCTCTAAGTATGTAATACTGTCTGATCCTCACTGTATTACACTCCCCCCCTGCTCTACCTCTATTAGTCAGTACCCTCTCAGTATGTAATACTGTCTGATCCTCACTGTATTACACTCCACCTCTGCTCTACCTCTATTAGTCAGTACCCTCTCAGTATGTAATACTGTCTGATCTTCACTGTATTATACTCCACCTCTGCTCTACCTCTATTAGTCAGTACCCTCTCAGTATGTAATACTGTCTGATCCTCACTGTATTATACTCCACCTCTGCTCTACCTCTATTAGTCAGTACCCTCTCAGTATGTAATACTGTCTGATCCTCACTGTATTACACTCCACCTCTGCTCTACCTCTATTAGTCAGTACCCTCTCAGTATGTAATACTGTCTGATCTTCACGGTATTACACTCCACCTCTGCTCTACCTCTATTAGTCAGTACCCTCTCAGTATGTAATACTGTCTGATCTTCACTGTATTACACTCCACCTCTGCTCTACCTCTATTAGTCTGTACCCTCTCAGTATGAAATACTGTCTGATCTTCACTGTATTACACTCCACCTCTGCACTACCTCTATTAGTCAGTACCCTTCCAGTATAGTAATATTGTCTGATCCTCACAGTATTACACTCCACCTCTGCTCTACCTCTATTAGTCAGTACCCTCTCAGTATGTAATACTGTCTGATCTTCACTGTATTACACTCCACCTCTGCTCTACCTCTATTAGTCAGTACCCTCTCAGTATGTAATACTGTCTGATCTTCACTGTATTACACTCCACCTCTGCTCTACCTCTATTAGTCTGTACCCTCTCAGTATGAAATACTGTCTGATCCTCACTGTACTATACTGCACCTCTGCTCTACCTCTATTAGTCAGTACCCTCTCAGTATGTAATACTGTCTGATCTTCAATGTATTATACTCCACCTCTGCTCTACCTCTATTAGTCAGTACCCTCTCAGTATGTAATACTGTCTGATCTTCACAGTATTACACTCCACCTCTGCTCTACCTCTATTAGTCAGTACCCTCTCAGTATGTAATACTGTCTGATCCTCACTGTATTACACTCCACCTCTGCTCTACCTCTATCAGTCAGTACCCTCTCAGTATGTAATACTGTCTGATCCTCACTGTATTACACTCCACCTCTGCTCTACCTCTATTAGTCAGTACCCTCTCAGTATGTAATACTGTCTGATCCTCACAGTATTACACTCCACCTCTGCTCTACCTCTATTAGTCAGTACCCTCTCAGTATGTAATACTGTCTGATCCCCACAGTATTACACTCCACCTCTGCTCTACCTCTATTAGTCAGTACCCTCTCAGTATGTAATACTGTCTGATCCTCACAGTATTACACTCCACCTCTGCTCACCCTCTATTAGTCAGTACCCTCTCAGTATGTTATACTGTCTGATCTTCACTGTATTACACTCCACCTCTGCACTACCTTTATTAGTTAGTACCCTCTCATTATGTAATACTGTCTGATCTTCACAGTATTACACTCCACCTCTGCTCTACCTCTATTAGTCAGTACCCTCTCAGTATGTAATACTGTCTGATCGTCACAGTATTACACTCCACCTCTGCTCTACCTCTATTAGTCAGTACCCTCTCAGTATGTAATACTGTCTGATCGTCACAGTATTACTCTCCACCTCTGCTCTACCTCTATTAGTCAGTACCCTCTCAGTATGTAATACTGTCTGATCCTCACAGTATTACACTCCACCTCTGCTCTACCTCTATTAGTCAGTACCCTCTCAGTATGTAATACTGTCTGATCGTCACTGTATTACACTCCACCTCTGCTCTACCTCTATTAGTCAGTACCCTCTCAGTATGTAATACTGTCTGATCTTCACAGTATTACACTCCACCTCTGCTCTACCTGTATTAGTCAGTACCCTCTCAGTATGTAATACTGTCTGATCTTCACTGTATTACACTCCACCTCTGCTCTACCTATATCAGTCAGTACCCTCTCAGTATGTAATACTGTCTGATCCTCACTGTATTACACTCCACCTCTGCTCTACCTCTATTAGTCAGTACCCTCTCAGTATGTAATACTGTCTGATCTTCACAGTATTACACTCCACCTCTGCTCTACCTCTATTAGTCAGTACCCTCTCAGTATGTAATACTGTCTGATCCTCACAGTATTACACTCCACCTCTGCTCTACCTCTATTAGTCAGTACCCTCTCAGTATAGTAATACTGTCTGATCCTCACTGTGTTATACTCCACCTCTGCTCTACCTCTATTAGTCAGTACCCTCTCAGTATGTAATACTGTCAGATCCTCTCTGTATTACACTCCACCTCTGCTCTACCTCTATTAGTCAGTACCCTCTCAGTATGTAATACTGTCTGATCCTCACTGTATTACACTCCACCTCTGCTCTACCTCTATTAGTCAGTACCCTCTCAGTATGTAATACTGTCTGATCCTCACAGTATTACACTCCACCTCTGCTCTACCTCTATTAGTCAGTAATCTCTCAGTATAGTAATACTTTGGGTTGTTTCTTCTACCCACTTATATTTGTTATTAGGGGCTCTTGTGCCTAGAAGTCTGTAGCGGATGGCACCAGGCAACCCTATAAAAATACTGTATAAAGCTGCATCCGTGTATCTGCTGTATTTTCTGTGTATTAAAGCCTTCCATTGTTTAGTTATGTCAGCCACCCAGTCTGACTACCTTGCTTCTGGCTCCAGATTAAAGTGGCTAGATACTGCTTTACTGGTGATGTGTTTAAGTTTTCTATTGTTTAATCAAGTGTTATCTGATTGCAGTTTGGTGTATATAAGTCTGTGTTGTTTGTCAAATAAAGGAGTTCAATCTTGCTGTAAAAGGCTTGGCAGTTATGCTCCTGAAACTGTGTGTCGTCCAGTTATTGGGATTGCTGTTGGGATATTGCTGTATTTGACCTGCTGGAAACCCTGCCTTTGGATTTACTATTTACTTGTTCCTGAGTCTCACTTGGATTATAAGCGGAGATAACCTGGGTAATATTGCATCTCTGCTACATTGGTTGGCAGCGCTGGGATCCAGACTCACAGAGGAACAAGCCTAAATGGAGTACGGATGGAGATTGATTTTGCCACACTAAAACGCTCCACGCTAAAAGACCTTCTGGAGGCAAAGGGTATACAAGCCAGCAATAAGACAAAAGCGGCACTTATCACTGAACTGATGGCGGAGTACCAAATGGAAGGCGATTCGGTTCCCGAACAGGGGAATTCGGGAGAAACACCGGAACAAAGGGAGTTCCAGAGGCAGGTACAATTTCGGCTGTCTTTCTATGGGGAACACCCTCCAACAGAGATTGTTTCCAAAACAATAACGGAGGTCCAGGAATTTATACTGAGGAGTCAAACAGCGGCCCCAGAACGCAGCTCTGCAGTAAATATGCCACATGAAGGTAAGCCGAAAATACCGTACCAGGCTTTTAAAACATATGTGGAGGCAGAGGAAGATATAGACGCTTTCCTGCAAGATTTCGAGAGACTGTGTGCACTGCATAGAATCAGCACAGAGGACTGGGTACCTATTTTGGCAGGGAGGTTAACTGGGAGGGCAGCTGAGGCATATCGGACTGTACCGAATGATGAAATACGGAATTACCACAAAGTGAAAGAAATTATATTGGCCAGGTATGCTATAACACCAGAAGCATACCGGCGGAGATTCAGGGATTTAAAGAAGGTGGAGAAAGACTCACATGCTGAGTGGGCATGCAGACTGCAACGAGCAGTCTTGGGGTGGGTGCAAGCGAGCAAGGCACGGTCTATGGAGGATGTATTGCAAATGGTACTGCTGGAGCAATTTTATGAAGGAGTAACCAGCGAGGTACAGGAGTGGGTAAGAGACAGAAACCCTACCTCCCTTACCGAAGCAGCCAGGAAGGCGGACGAGTACCTGGATGCACGCAGGCAGCAAAAACCTGCAGCTCCAAAAGTACCTTTTAAAACCTTTGGGGGAAATAACTACACGCCAGCTCTACCAAGGTCACTGCCACCAACACCACCACCCGCTGCACAGCCACGTTTCCGCCAGCCCACGTCGGGCCCTTGCCACCACTGCCAGAAGTGGGGACATTATAAAAAGGAATGACCCCAGCTGCGGGACTGTTCCACCTGGATTCGACCCGGTCCGCCACCACCACCGAGAGCCGCCGCAGCCCATCACTACCAGGACATCGTGGCCACACCGTATGGTTCAGCAGTTCCCATCACAACAGTAGAGCAGTGGGAGGTACTGCACGAGGCAGATCCCGTCCAGGCTAACGCAGACAACCGCCAGCATCACAGGCAGACCGTGTATCTGGAGGGTAAAGCGGTTCAGGGGCTACGTGACTCAGGAGCCACCATCACCCTGGTAAAAAGTCACCTGGTCTCAGACCAAGCTAAACTTAATAAGACTGTGGCCGTCAGGGTAGCCGGGGGAGCAGTATACCAGCTACCCACAGCAAGGGTACATTTGCATTGGGGAGCGGGGGCAGGGCATGTGGAGGTGGGGTTGATGCCGCAGTTACCGGCGGAGGTTTTATTGGGGAACGATCTGGGGAGGCTCACATCTGCTTTTGAGCCCCAGACACCCACCACAGGAGAAGCTCACCCTGTGGTCACTCGACAACAGGCCCGCACCCAGGACTACAACACACTCCCGGAGGTTCAGGTAAGAGATCCTTCCCCTTCCCCTGACTGTGTCCCCTGGGCCCCTCCTAACGAATTTGCAGCTGAGGTAGTGACTGACCCCACCTTGCAGGTGTATAGGGACAAGGTGACAGCAGACACGCCTGGGGGGGAGGGCGAAAGGTTTATTTGGGACAACCAGCTGTTATATCGGGAGACGGATAAGCAGGTATCCGGGTCAGACCCGATTGTGATGAGGCAGTTAGTGGTACCTCAGCGGTACCGGGCGGAGTTACTACGGATAGCCCATGACATTCCGCTATCTGGACATTTAGGGGTCAGCAGGACCCGATACAGGTTAACCCAAAGTTTCTTTTGGCCGGGAATTAGCCAGGAGGTGCGCAGGTATTGCAACACGTGCGATACCTGTCAAAGGGTGGGGAAAAGGGGGGACCGGCGCAAGGCCAAATTACATCCCCTCCCCATAATCGAGGAACCCTTTAGCAGGGTAGCAGTTGACCTAATAGGACCCCTCAACAAAGCAAGCCCGTCAGGTAAAAGATTTATCCTGACAGTAGTAGATTATGCCACCAGATATCCAGAGGCGGTGGCCCTGACGAATATACAGGCTGAGACAGTAGCCAAAGCCCTGATGAAGATATTCTCCCGGGTGGGACTCCCCAGGGAGATTGTCTCCGATCAGGGCACCCAGTTCACCGCCGAAGTCACGCAGCGCCTCTGGAAGTTTTGTGACATTAAGCCGGTTATTAGTTCCCCTTACCACCCCCAGACGAATGGGCTCTACGAACGTTTCAACGGTACATTGAAACAAATGCTCCGAACCTTCGCAGAGACCCACAAGGACTGGGAGAAGTTCCTGCCACACCTCCTCTTTGCTTACCGGGAGGTGCCGCAGGAATCCACTGGGTTCTCCCCATTTGAACTATTGTTTGGCCGCAGGGTACGAGGGCCTTTAGATTTGATCAGAGAGCATTGGGAGGGAGAACGGAGCACTGACGGCACCCCCATCATACCCTATGTGTTGGCATTCCGAGACCGCCTTGAGGCCTTAACTCAGACGGTACGCGAGAATTTGCAGGCGGCTCAGACACGCCAACGCACATGGTATGATCGGGGCGCCAGGGACCGTAGCTTTCAGGTCGGGCAGAAGGTGTTAATCTTAAAACCTGTCCGACACGATAAGCTGCAGGCCGCCTGGCAGGGCCCTTATAAGGTGGTGGAACAACGGTGTGACACCACTTATATAATCGGCTCGTGCGTTGGTACTGGGGGGCGACGCATGCTCCATGTGAACATGATGAAGCCCTACCAGGAGCGCTCGGAGGAAGTGACCGCTATATGTGCGCCTAACTCCAAGGAGTTTGACAGTTTACCTCTCCCTGATCTGCTGGGAGAGGGTCAGTTATCCGGGGACTTAGGGGAGGTCACCCTGGGGGATCGGTTGAGCCCACAGGAGCGGAGCGAGGTACAACAGCTGTTGAGGGAGAAGCAGGATATCTTCTCTAATGTACCTGGTTACACTCCTCTGGCCACTCACCGAGTAGACACCCCAGGGCAACTTCCCATGCGTCAGACCCCGTACCGCATCCCAGAAGCGGTACGGACGAACATGCGCAAGGAGATAGATGAGATGCTCCAGCTGGGGGTGATTGAGCCCTCTGACAGCCCCTGGGCATCTCCGGTAGTGCTAGTGCCAAAGCGGGACGGCACGACCCGGTTCTGTGTAGACTACCGGAGATTAAATGAGAAGACGGTATCGGATGCCTATCCTATGCCCAGGATAGACGAACTCCTGGATCGGATGGTGAGGGGGCACTATCTCACCACAATTGACTTGTGTAAAGGGTATTGGCAAATACCTTTGGCACAAGACGCCATCCCTAAGTCGGCCTTTGTCACCCCATTCGGCTTGTACCAATTTAAGGTCATGCCGTTTGGGATGAAAAACGCCCCGGCTACTTTTCAGCGGATGGTGGACCGCCTCCTAGATGGGTTCCAGGATTATACCTGCGCATACCTCGACGATATTGCCATTTTCAGCAATACCTGGCAGGAACACCTGACCCATATAGGAGCGGTCCTAGACAGGATTAGGGCCGCTGGTTTAACGCTGAAACCAGCCAAATGCAGCATAGGAATGGCTGAAGTACAGTACCTAGGTCATCGGGTAGGATGTGGCAAGCAAAAGCCGGAACCAGCCAAAGTAGAGGCTGTAGGTCAATGGCCCACCCCTAGGACTAAGACCCAGGTGTTAGCGTTCTTAGGAACGGCCGGATACTACCGGAAATTTGTCCCGAATTACAGTGCCCTGGCCAAACCTCTCACCGACTTGACACGTAAAAACCTACCCCGCCAAGTAACCTGGACCCCGGAGTGTGAACAGGCATTTCAGTTGTTAAAAGATGCATTGACAAATGCCCCTGTCTTGGCAGCTCCCAATCCAACTAAACGTTTTCTTGTACACACAGACGCTTCTATGTTTGGATTGGGAGCAGTATTAAGCCAAGTCGGGGCCGATGGCGGAGAACATCCCGTGGCTTACATCAGCCGGAAACTGTTACCTCGAGAAGTAAGCTACGCCGCCATCGAGAAAGAATGCCTGGCTGTGGTGTGGGCCCTGAAGAAATTACAGCCATATTTGTATGGACAAGCTTTTTCCCTGCTCACGGATCACAACCCGTTAGTATGGCTAAACCGGGTGGCTGGGGACAATGCCCGGCTGCTGCGCTGGAGTCTGGCGCTGCAGCCCTTTGACTTTAATATCCAGTACCGCCCGGGTAAACAGAATGGAAATGCTGATGGGTTGTCTCGGCAAACGGACCTAGAGAAATGATCCGTGAGCCTCCCCGGACATCCCCAAGCCGATCCGTGTTGGATCAGACTGTGTATGCCGGCTTGTGGGCAAGGGGGAGCAGAGTAGCGGATGGCACCAGGCAACCCTACAAAAATACTGTATAAAGCTGCATCCGTGTATCTGCTGTATTTTCTGTGTATTAAAGCCTTCCATTGTTTAGTTATGTCAGCCACCCAGTCTGACTACCTTGCTTCTGGCTCCAGATTAAAGTGGCTAGATACTGCTTTACTGGTGATGTGTTTAAGTTTTCTATTGTTTAATCAAGTGTTATCTGATTGCAGTTTGGTGTATATAAGTCTGTGTTGTTTGTCAAATAAAGTAGTTCAATCTTGCTGTAAAAGGCTTGTCAGTTATGCTCCTGAAACTGTGTGTCGTCCAGTTATTGGGATTGCTGTTGGGATATTGCTGTATTTGACCTGCTGGAAACCCTGCCTTTGGATTTACTATTTACTTGTTCCTGAGTCTCACTTGGATTATAAGCGGAGATAACCTGGGTAATATTGCATCTCTGCTACAAAGTCATTGTTATATATCTAAATATTCTCATCATTCTGCCATATAGGTTGTGTGTTGAAGTGGATGAAAACCATGCAACAGAAACCAAAACTGCAGCATCACATGGACCATCACATGGACCAACACAGTATAATGGGATAAGCCAGACCTTGTTATAATTCCCCAAAATGCATACACCTCATATTTCATGTCAAAGAGGAGGCGGAGAAGATACTGCAGTGGTGACAGGGGGTTACACTGGGGTGGCACAACATTATCCCTAGAAAGGTCTGGCAGGGTGCACACCCTATTCAGGCAGTGTAACAAGTTAGGAAGAGGCTAACCAGGGCCTTAAGGAACTTTTGTTCTCTCCCATGAAGATTGGGTGGTTCAGCATGAACACTTGCAGTCAGGCTATGGTGGTCTGTATAGGGGTGATGGAGTACATCTTTCAGACATGGGATTGTATCTATTTAACAACTGTCTATAGGAGATAATAGTAAGGTGGTTGGCCTAGTTGGTGGCGTCAAGAGTGGCTAATGGGAGTCCCTTCTTGATGGCGGTAATGCGGCACTCACTACTTCTGGGGATAGCAAAAACCCCCTGCAGGTTGAGATGGGCGTGATTTGGGTATTGATGCTGTGGTTGGGACCATGCGATGGAAACGTAGCCAGCCGGTTGGTTGTGGAAACAAAGGCAGGAACCGGGGCACGGTTTTGGCTACTGCAGAAATGCAAAAACATGTTGTGCTGTGCCCTGTGGAGTGACGTACCCAAGCAGCGCATGGGGGCATGTGAGTTGGGGGGCTCAAGGGCCTCCAGAAAAGCGGGGGGTTCAAGGCCAGCAGATGTTCCTGGCCGCCCCGGGATACCCCAGTATCAGTAGAAGGCCAGGTGAAGGCTGAACCGGCTGTCACGTGCGTTGCAGGCGGGGCTCAGCGCAGCTCCAAGTAGTAGCGGGGTACCACATTTGGTTGGGGACTCCTCCATTTTTTCCTTTGTTATAAATAAATGACTTCAATTGCCACTATAAGCAAATGTCCTGGGAAACCGTTAAGGTGTTGGAGCTCAATAGACATTCAGTCATACATTACTTGCTTTCCTTGTGCTTGGAGAAAATAATTATTCTTATATAAAGTATGGTGAAATAAGTTAAACTTGTGAGATTAATCATCCATACATTCACACAGAGCAACATTTTCCTTTATTTACTTTATGAATACTTACTTTGTCTAGGACACCTTCAAGGAGGTCAACAACTCTGCCACTGAGTACAATTAGTCCACTTTGAGAACTAACGAGTCTCTTTTTTCTAACGAGTAAACCAGAGTCCTTCTGCAAAATGAAAAGACATCCAAAAGATAATGTGTATTCCATATGCAAAGGAAGTCTGTATTGATAATGACATTATGTGGAGAGGTTTTCCAGATAACACATATGCATAGCTTGACCTACTTATAAAATGGGAAATATTAGGGGAAAATTGTTAAGGATACTGCCATTTTAGAAAAAAATCATTAGATGCCAATGTTTGTGTGAGTTTATATGTGTCCTTGTATGTGTATCTGTGTGTGTGTATATATATATATATATGTGTGTGTGTCTGTCTGTGTGTGTGTGTGTGTGTGATTATATGTGTGTGTGATTATATGTGTGTGTGAGTTTATATGTTGTGTGAGTATATATGTGTGTGACTATATGCATGTGTTTTACATCAGTAGTGGGGAAAATAATGGAGGAAACCATGTTAAAGAATAGGATTGTTGAACATCTAAAATCGAATGGATTTCAAGGTCAGAGACAACAGGAAGATCAAACTAATCTTATAGATTTTTTCAATTGGGTGACTAAAAGAATAGATCAACTAGCAAAATGGTCAGAGCTGTGGCAACAAGCATTTAATGTGGATAAGTGCAAGATTATGCACCTTGGCCGTTAAAAACCAAAAGCAGAATATAGAATATTTGGTACAGTCCTAACCTCAACATCTGAGGAAAGGGATTTAGGTGTAATAATTTCAGAGGACTTAATAGTAGGTAGACAATGCAATAGAGCAGCAGGAAATGCTAGCAGAATGCTTGGTTGCATAGGGAGAGGTATTGGCAGAATGCTTGGTTGTATAAGGAGAGGTATTAGCAGAATGCTTGGTTGTATAAGGAGAGGTATTAGCAGAATGCTTGGTTACATAAGGAGTTGTATTAGCAGAATGCTTGTTTGTATAAGGAGAGGTATTAGCAGAATGCTTGGTTGTATAAGGAGAGGTATTAGCAGAATGCTTGGTTATATAGGGAGTTGTATTAGCAGACTGCTTGGTTGCATAGGGAGAGGTATTAGAAGAATGCTTGGTTGTATAAGGAGAGGTATTAGCAGAATGCTTGGTTATATAGGGAGTTGTATTAGCAGAATGCTTGGTTGTATAAGTAGAGGTATAAGCAGAATGCTTGGTTATATAGGGAGAGGTATTAGCAGGAATGCTTGGTTATATAGGGAGAGGTATTAGCAGAATGCTTGGTTATATAGGGAGAGGTATTAGCAGGAATGCTTGGTTATATAGGGAGTTGTATTAGCAGAATGCTTGGTTGTATAAAGAGAGGTATTAGCAGAATGCTTGGATGCATAGGGAGAGGTATTAGCAGAATGCTTGGTTGCATAGGGAGAGGTATGTAGCAGTAGATAGAGAGAAGTGCTCATGCCATTGTACAGAGCACTGGTAAGACCTAACTTGGCGTATTGTACACAGTACTAGAGACCAGATCTCCAGAAGGAGAGTTCAGAGAAGGGCTACTAAACTGGTTCATGGGTTTAAGGATAAAACTAACCAGGAAAGGTTACAGCATCTTAACATGTATAGCTTGGAGGAAAGATGTAACAGGAGGGATATGATAGAAACATAACTGACCCTAATTAAGATCCCCTCCCTTAGACCCTTAATTGAATTACTGCTAATCCCCAACTTGCCAGGATGTCTCAGTCTATTAAAGGATTTAAAGTGTACTGTGGCGAAACCGGCCTCGCCACGTGTCCTTGGAGGGGGCTGCTTGCCCGCCTCTTGCCTTTGGACTATGGACCAGACTTTATGTGAATGTGTTATACCCCAGATAGGAATCCCATGGAGCCCATTCGTATGAAACTGACTGTAAAGACTTTGGCTCCATGGCGATTAAACTGTATTTGTGTGGTCCGAGCGCCCATCACTTAATAATGTGCGCTCAGACCTGAGCTATCTGGGGATATGTGAAATGTCTGTGTGTTATGTGTAAAATGTGACTTTATGTATTTTAAAGTGTGTCCTCAATTACCCGTTGCAACATTGTTGCGAACGGGTAATTGAACAGTAAGTAGCCGTCCTTTGTTCTCGGGGGTGGCCGCTGTCACGAAGTGAATTCTGACAGTCTGACTGACTGGGGTTCTTGGAGGGGCCTGAGGGCCAAACACCTCCCTATAGATTATGGACCCTGTCTGTAATGTGTTTAAGCCTTCCATTGTTTAGTTATGTCAGCCACCCAGTCTGACTACCTTGCTTCTGGCTCCAGATTAAAGTGGCTAGATACTGCTTTACTGGTGATGTGTTTAAGTTTTCTATTGTTTAATCAAGTGTTATCTGATTGCAGTTTGGTGTATATAAGTCTGTGTTGTTTGTCAAATAAAGTAGTTCAATCTTGCTGTAAGAGTTCCTGTTTTAACCCTCAAAGTGAAGTGTCGTCTCATTATTGGGGGAAGGATTTATTGTATGCTGTTCCAGTTTGACTGCTAGGAGAGTAAACCTATTCGTATGGTTCCTATTCAACTGCCTACAGCATTCATATGCTTGGGAGGATTCATATGCTTCTCCGGTTTGGTGGTTGTGGTGTCTGCTGCAGTGCTTGGAGTCCTCAGGAAGCGCTAGGAGCATCCTTTAACGGAGGTACCCAGTCGGGGTGCCAGGCGATCCGTTACATTGGTGGCAAGCGGTGGGATGGCGTCCTAGTGCGAGGTAAAGCAGCTCAGAGACACAGTCGTTTGGATTTACAAATTGAAGGCGACGCTAGTGTTTATACAGCGTCCCTGTCTACATAAAGATTTGGGAAAATGGGGTTCGTGGATCCTTGGGCACCTCGCACACCTGAGGAAGAGGGTGAATTGGACTGGAGAGATATTGCCCGGCAAGAACTATGGTACAATGCCCTGGAGGAAGTCCAGTATCAACGGCAGCAGCGCCTTCCTGGTGTCGCATACCGGTTGGAGGAACAAATGGCCTGGCGGATGCCGCTTCTGGGAGACCAACCCGGAGGGCAGCAGGTCAGACAACTTGAGTACCTCGTGGATAGGGAACTGAGCCTTGACGCCTCATACCGGGCACTGTGGTGGTGCACTGTCCAGCCAGAGACATGGAGGGCAGAGGGCATCCAGCCGGAGGGGGAGAACTACACTAGCCCTGGCCTGTTGTGGAAGGCCTTAGCAGAAGACGTCGACTTTGGCAGTCCAGCAGAGTCACGGTACTGGGCTATTTTTTATTACCGGGGTGAGATGGTACAGGGCCCGAGATCTAGGGGACTGGGACAAGACCTCCACCGTTTGGCTGCCATGGAACGACAGCTAGAGATGGACTATGTGGAACTACTAAACTCATGTCAGCCACAGGGCATAGACACAGAACAGGAAAACTGGCTGTGAGACCCAGACCTGCCAACCTACAGCTGGGAAAACGCAGCCGAGGTACCCCCTGCTTCACTACCAGCGGCAGAAGTAGGGGACCTCATAGACTGGTCCTGGGAAGACCCACAGGTGGCAGGTGGAGATGGGATGGCGGTCTCTCTACCGGCCCTACAGGGATGCTGGGCGGTCGGCCCAGATCTCCAGCGGCAGTGTGTACCCCAGGGAGATGAAGGGGCCGTCCTTCCTCCCCAGCGGCAGTGTGTACCCCATGGAGCAGAAGGTGCAGTCCTTCCTCCCCAGCGGCAGCGTGTACCCCAGGGAGATGAAGGTGCCGTCCTTCCTCCCCAGCGGCAGTGTGTACCCCAGGAAGCAGAGACCATCTGTCTCGCACCCCAGCCGCAGGACAAAATATTGAAAGGGGAGACAGTTGGTCCCCCTCTCCACCAGCAAAGAGAGTGTCAGGGAGAGGAGCAGGTTACCCCCTCTCCCCAGCGGCAGTCTACAGTTCAGAGAGAGGAGCTTGTTACACCCTCTCTCCAGCGCCAGCCTAACCCACCAAGGGGAGATGTTAAGCCCCACAACTATGCAGATGGGACCGTAGTCTCTGCACTTGCAGCCCCAGGGGCAGGGACGGTCGGTCCTGTCCCCCAGCCACAGAGCAGTGTATCCAGAGGGGAGACAGTCGGTCTCCCCCTCCCCCAACCAGGCTCCAACCAGGCTACTTCAGTGGTAGCGCTGGCACCCGGGCAGAGTACCGCTGGTCTCTGCCCACTCAGCAACCCACCAAGGCAGTCTACCAGCCCCCCCGCACAGCTGTGGTGAGGCACCTGGACATGGACAAGTTGCTATTTTATCCAGGTGTAGTAACCAGTTATTGTGGGTGGGTTGTATTGCTGTTTGTGCTTCGTGGGTGGGTTGCTGGACTAACCAGGGCACTGACCGGCAGGAGGTCAGATACCCTGTTAGTTTGGATGGTAAAGGGGAGAAATGTGGCGAAACCGGCCTCGCCACGTGTCCTTGGAGGGGGCTGCTTGCCCGCCTCTTGCCTTTGGACTATGGACCAGACTTTATGTGAATGTGTTATACCCCAGATAGGAATCCCATGGAGCCCATTCGTATGAAACTGACTGTAAAGACTTTGGCTCCATGGCGATTAAACTGTATTTGTGTGGTCCGAGCGCCCATCACTTAATAATGTGCGCTCAGACCTGAGCTATCTGGGGATATGTGAAATGTCTGTGTGTTATGTGTAAAATGTGACTTTATGTATTTTAAAGTGTGTCCTCAATTACCCGTTGCAACATTGTTGCGAACGGGTAATTGAACAGTAAGTAGCCGTCCTTTGTTCTCGGGGGTGGCCGCTGTCACGAAGTGAATTCTGACAGTCTGACTGACTGGGGTTCTTGGAGGGGCCTGAGGGCCAAACACCTCCCTATAGATTATGGACCCTGTCTGTAATGTGTTTAAGCCTTCCATTGTTTAGTTATGTCAGCCACCCAGTCTGACTACCTTGCTTCTGGCTCCAGATTAAAGTGGCTAGATACTGCTTTACTGGTGATGTGTTTAAGTTTTCTATTGTTTAATCAAGTGTTATCTGATTGCAGTTTGGTGTATATAAGTCTGTGTTGTTTGTCAAATAAAGTAGTTCAATCTTGCTGTAAGAGTTCCTGTTTTAACCCTCAAAGTGAAGTGTCGTCTCATTATTGGGGGAAGGATTTATTGTATGCTGTTCCAGTTTGACTGCTAGGAGAGTAAACCTATTCGTATGGTTCCTATTCAACTGCCTACAGCATTCATATGCTTGGGAGGATTCATATGCTTCTCCGGTTTGGTGGTTGTGGTGTCTGCTGCAGTGCTTGGAGTCCTCAGGAAGCGCTAGGAGCATCCTTTAACGGAGGTACCCAGTCGGGGTGCCAGGCGATCCGTTACATGTACTCATTCCAATTACAGGGCCTCAAAAGAGTCCTGTATTGTTATTTTTCGTCACTACCTCCCTGAGTCGGGAGTGGGTAATTTTCGCGCCTGCTGCCTTCCTTGGATGTGGTAGCCGTTTCTCAGGCTCCCTCTCCGGAATCGAACCCTGATTCCCCGTTACCCGTGGTCACCATGGTAGGCACAGAAAGTACCATCAAAAGTTGATATGGCAGACATCCGAATGTATCGTCGCCGTTACTGATACGATACAGTGATTGATACTGGAGGGGTAGAAAAGGAGACCTAGAGATACCTGATTTTGGGAGAGCTGCCACTAGTGGGGTTAGAGCTGCCACTAGTGGGGTGAGAGATGGGAATGTTTTAGAAAAGGGCTGAGTCTCTCTCCTTCTGGGGAGAACTCAGGAATATGAGGCTTTTAACCCCTTGCCGACAAAGGACGTGCCAGGCACGTCCTGGGAGAATCTCCCTTAATGACAAAGGACGTGCCTGGCACGTCCTGCAGTGAATGAAGCGGTTTTCGCGATCAACGCTTTAACAGTGCTGGTCTATTGCCTCGACATCGAGGCAATAGCCAGCACCGATATTTCTATTTTGGGACCCCCACGATCGCCCCACGGAGCGATCGTGGGGAGCCATATTGACGGAGCATGCTGCTCCGTCAATATGGCTAAGTCCTCTGCCGGTCTGAGCTTCGGAAGTGAAAGTAACTTCACTTCCGTCGCTCTGAATATGCTACTTGACTACCCCTAGTGGTAGTTTAGTAGCATTGCAATGGAAAATAATTAAAATACATATTTAATTAAATAAAAACAGGTTATTTAGCTATATTAGCCTATAGGGTTAAAATTAAATATTTTTTAGCATAAGGGATAGGGTTAAAATTAAATTAAAGTTAAAAAATCTTAAGGGATATAATAAGGATTAGAGTTGGGGTTAAATTTAGTGTTAGGGTTAAATTTTGGGTTCGGGTTGGGGTCAAAAGATCAATATAGGAAAAAAACAAAAAACACTATTTTTGGATTTTGCCCCATAACTCGCAAAAAAATACCGAAAAATATGGAAACATGCATATTTTTGAACTCGGGACAACATTTAGAAACTATTTAGACGGGGTCTTTTTTAATGATTTTATTTGTGTAAATTATATTTTAGGTCAAAGTTAGAAAAAGTGGGTTTTTTTAAATTTTTCATCATCTTTTATGATTTTTTTTGTAGTAAATTATAAGATATGATGAACATAATGGTATCTAATGAAAGCCCTTCTTATGACGATAAAAACAACATATAATTTGTGTGGGTACTGTATGTGAGAAAGAAAAAAATGACAGCTAAACACAAACACCATAGAAATGTCAAAACAGCCATTGTCACCAAGGGAAAGTCAAGGTGAAAATGTCTTGTCACTAAGGGGTTAATAGCACATGTTCACTATAACAATAGACATCTCCATACACATAATATTGAGCTAAGTCCCAGGAGTAACTCCCATCAATCAATTCTTCAATGGAAGGAGTCTCAACTGCAAACCAACCTCTGCTGGTAATGTATAAATGTGGTAATTTGTTTCCAGCATAATCTCCATTTTTATGGATGTCATTAGCATATATATTTGGGTAAATGTAACTTAAATCCAACAATTTCTGTGATCTATATGTGTCAGGAACTGACCGTGCCTGGACTTGAACACTGACTTCAATGTTCCTAGCTCTCTTCTTTACCGGTTCGCTAGCCTGTCTTTTACATTTTAGCCTATGTTCTAGTTACAATGAATATACCAAGCCTTGTTATTATCATCAACTCTCCTCACCTGTGTCAAGTCATGTGCTCACTCTCAGCCTATAAAAGCCCCTTCCTGTGAATCTACCTTTGCCAGATTATTGTGGTTCCTGCCTGCAGTATATCAAGCTTTCTATTGATTGTTATTTACCTGTTACCGATTTTGGACCGTCTCACTACTCTGCCTTCTCCTACCCACTGACCTTGGCTTGCCTGACTATGTTTATACTCTTTGTTCCAGCCTCACAGCTCTGCTAAAAGACCAGATTGTCACTCAAAGCTCAGGGGCTCAACCACCTGGGTAACGAGTGGCTACTTCTGACAGAAGACCTTGCTGATCTGGCTGCTGGACTCCAAACCTGCTAACATCAGTATCATTACAATATGTTTTAGCCTGGTGTTAATCTGTCATCCTTTCTGCAGAAGGAAGCCAGAGGAATATCCTATAGATATTACCAAGAACCATAAATTCTTATAGTCTAGCTATTTACCCAAATATGTCATATCTAATCTCCAGAGATTATCTAAGATTCTCATTCTTAAAATCTAAGATAGAATACATACATTATCACTTACCGAGCAGATTAAGAAATAGCCACCTTGAGTATGATTTAGTAATATTACCTTTCCTATGCAGAGTATATGTTAGTAATTTGTAGGTAATTATGGTGTTCTATCATTAACAATTGTAACAACTAATCATTATCAAGGTAGGTGGGGTTGTGTCTAAATAAAATGCATGGCCATCTAGTGGTCAGAAATGTAACTGCATATTAAACTATACTCCATGAATGTTGATACAGCTACAGAGCTGTATAATTCATGTTCTATTTTATTCACCTCTGTTATAAGTCATTTGTGTGAATTATGATTAATATCTATTGATATTGTATTTTGTTGTTATACTTTGTTGCTTATCGTTTGCTCTTTATTTTATATTCAGTAAATTAATTATTTTATTAATAATTGTTGCATTGTATTTACTTTTGTAAAAACGGCATCCAAACTCTCTATATACATAACAAATTCTTTATATGGGTATTTTTGGTCGGACCCATAGATATAAATATTCAATTTTCATCTTTTTTAATGATTCATAATTTATAACTCGTATTTATATTTTTATGGTTATTAATATCCGACAGCCCCCTGCTCTATAGTCTGTGCGTGCATCCACTAGTATATCACTGACGTAGCTTTACACTGATTGCACTATTACTGTTGTTTTATTTGCTCTTTAAGTGTTTCCTCTAATCCTGCACCATCCCTGTTGTTGTACTTTGAGATTTGTGGACACCTGGGACAGGGTTTTGGGGGTTTTGTATTTCGTGTTATTAATAAAATGCCTCAGCGACAGAACTTTCCTTTTGTCATCATTTTCCAGAGAGTTTTATTTCTCTTTATCACACAATGGCAGAGAATCATTACATCCTCAGACACACTCATAGTTACAGCTCTGAGATGAATTCCCTAAATAGAATGTAAGTGTGTCCATGAAAGATGTCTCCACTGATATTACTGCTCTTTGGTGCTGTTGGGCTCATTACAATACATTTTAAGATCTGCTAAAAATAAAAATAAGGAGAGAATGGCACAGAATTAATATGGGAATTTCAAACTCTAGACCAAAGGAGCCAAGCTGGAAAAATTCAACTATTCAGCTGCATTGGAGAATAGGCTACGTTGGCCTAAATAATGAAATTCCCTTGTCAATTCCCTGCAGTTCCCTGCTATTCTCTTTTTATTGAGTAGAGCCTCACATACAATGTAACGTTTTGCATGGTAACAGTTATTCCTGTTGACAAACACTATCTGTCTCTAGACATTAACTAAGAAGATAAATTGGCAAAGTTCCTCACAGTTAGTTTGCCATTAATGAATGATGTACGTACCTTATTGTTAATACATTTGGCTGCTTCTTCAGGACTGGGCTATAAAAGAAATGTGTAACAATATAAATCCCACCATTATAGAACAATGCTTATCTAAAACATGTGTGTACAATGTCGTATGGTAATAATGACTTACCAATTTAAATCCAGCTTGTTCAAGTAATTTTAGAAGACTTTGTACTCTCTATAAAACATGAAAATAAGTAGTTTGTAATGCATAGGAATTTTAATAAAGAAACAGAAACCTACAAATGGTCACAAAGTATTTTCATTTCTGCAGAAACAGGAGCAGGTTACATTACAATACATGGGGGCATCATCAGTACATTCTGTGCTTTCCTGCTCCTCATGTTTGGAGAAAGGACGAACATATAAGTATAAACAGGGTCGGCCTTAGGGGTGTGCGGCTTGGGTGAAACGCCACTACTGCTTCCTGCAACGCCGTGTGTGAGTTGGTGGGGAGATCTCAAAGGCACTGGGGGGAGAGTTGGTGGGGAGATCTCAGAGCTGCTGGTGGGGAGATCTTAGAGCTGCTGGGGAGAGCTGGTGGAGAGATCTCAGAGCTGCTGGTGGGGAGATCTCAGAGCTGCTGGTGGAGAGATCTCAGAGCTGCTGGGGGAGAGCTGGTGGGGAGATCTCAGAGGAGCTGGTGGGGAGATCTGGTAGGGAGATCTCAGAGGCGCTGGGGGGAGAGCTGGTGGGGAGATCTCAAAGGCACTGGGGAGAGGTAAGAGCAGAAGAGGGGAGGAGAGAACAGAGGAGGGGAAGGAGGGTGGAAGAGAACAGAGGAGAGGGGAGGAGAGAACAGAGGAGGGGAGGAGAGAACAGAGGAGAGTGGTGGAGAGGGGAAGAGAACAGAGGAGAGGGGAGGTAAGGTCAGAAGCAGGGAGGAGGGGGAGGAGGGCGGAAGAGAACAGAGGAGAGGGGAGGAGAGAACAGAGGAGGGGAGAGGAGGGCGGAAGAGAACAGAGGAGAGGGGAGGAGAGAACAGAGGAGAGATCAGAGGAGGGGGAGGAGAAAGGAGGAGGAGAGGAGAGAACAGATATGGGGAGGAGTGGGAGGAGGGGGAGAGAATAGATATGGAGGAGGAGGGGGAGAGAGAACAGATATGGAGGAGGAGGGGGAGAGAGAACAGATATGGGGAGGAGGGGTGAAGAGAACAGAGGAAAGGGGAGGAGAGAACAGAGGAGGGGGAGGAGAATGGAGGAGGAGAGAAGAGAACAGATATGGGGAGGAGAGAACAAATATAGGGAGGACTGGGAGGAGGGGGAGAGAACAGATATGGAGGAGGAGGGGAGAGCAATAACAGATATGGGGAGGAGGGGAGAGAGAGAACAGATATGGGGGAGGAGGGGGAGAGAGAACAGAGGAGGGGAAGGAGGGCAGAGGAGAGGGGAGGAGAGAACAGAGGAGAGTGGTGGAGAAGGGAAGAGAACAAAGGAGAGGGGAGGAGAGAACAGAGGAGGGGGAGGAGAAGGGAAGAGAACAGAGAAGAGGGGAGGTAAGAGCAGAAGAGGGGAGGAGAAAACAGAGGCGGGGGAGGAGGGCGGAAGAGAACAGAGGAGAGTGGAAGAGAGAACAGAGGAGGGGGAGGAGAAGGGAAGAGAACAGAGAAGAGGGGAGGTAAGAGCAGAAGCGGGGAGGAGAGAACAGAGGAGGGGAAGGAGGGCGGAAGAGAACAGAGGAGAGGGGAGGAGAGAACAAAGGAGAGGGGAGGAGAGAACAGAGAAGGGGGTGAGAGAACAGAGGAGGGGAGAGGAGGGCGGAAGAGAACAGAGGAGAGGGGAGGAGAGAACAGAGGAGGGGGAGGAGAAAGGAGGAGGAGAGGAGAGAACAGATATGGGGAGGAGAGAACAGATATGGGGAGGAGTGGGAGGAGAGGGAGAGAATAGATATGGAGGAGGAGGGGTGAAGAGAACAGAGGAGGGAGAGGAGAAAGGAGGAGGAGAGGAGAGGAGAGAACAGATATGGGGAGGAGTGGGAGGAGGGGGAGAGAATAGATATGGAGGAGGAGGGGTGAAGAGAACAGAGGAGGGAGTGGAGGGGGAGGAGAAAGGAGGAGGAGAGGAGAGAACAGATATGGGGAGGAGAGAACAGATATGGGGAGGAGTGGGAGCAGGGGGAGAGAACATATATGGAGGAGGAGGGGAGAGCGATAACAGATATGGGGAGGAGGGGAGAGAACAGATATGGGGGAGGAGGGGAGAGAACAGATATGGGGAGGAGGGGAGAGAGAACAGATATGGGGGAGGAGGGGAGAGAGAACAGATATGGGGGAGGAGGGGAGAGAACAGATATGGGAAGGAGGGGAGAGAGAGAACAGATATGAGAAGAAGGGGAGAGAGAGAACAGATATGGGGAGGAGGGGAGAGAGAACAGATATGGGGGAGGAGGGGAGAGAGAGAACAGATATGAGGGAGGAGGGGAGAGAGAGAACAGATATGGGGGAGGAGGGGAGAGAGAGAACAGATATGGGGGAGGAGGGGAGAGAGTGAACAGATATGGGGGAGGAGGGGAGAGAGAGAACAGATATGGGGGAGGAGGGGTAGAGAGATTTTGAATGAACACACAGACTCTTACCTTATGTAGTTGCAAAGCATTTAAGGCACTATCAGTTATCTGCGGAAGAATTGATTCATTAAATTTTGCATTCAAACATTTCAAAGTGGTTTATTTACATTATTTATGTAATCTTTTGCTCAATATGTCACATTTCAAATTCAAATCAATTATATATACGTACATGTATATGTACATTGAATTTTACTGACCCATGAGTCAACATATTAGTACCTTTTAGAGCGGAAAATTATGTTTCAACAGCCACATACCAAACATCGCTCTGGTCATTGGCCCAGAAAATCCCTGGTCCTTAAGGGTTAAAATTGTAAAACTTTTTACATGTGAATATTTACAAGTAAAAAAAAAATCCCTTTATAATAGTCTTAGATCCAGACCTTTTCTTTTTTTATCTTATATCCCACCAAATACAGTATATTTATCTTTGTGAAACTCGTTACACTCCAAGAGTTATTGACAGAAAACAACAATGGGTGAAAGTTTCTAAAAGTGGAGCAAGCAATAATATAGTGGTCGGTGCTCTTTCTTCTCCATCATCTATTGGAAGAGGATTCTGCTGTGCTGTGGATGAGAGAAGAGGATTTGCATGGCTCTTCCTCATCTCCTCAGCGCATCTTGTAACTGGTATGTAGGGGAGAGGATGAGAGAGTGCAACACTGGGCAAGCTCTGTGTGTGCATTGTGACACTGGGGCAATGCTATGAGAGTATTCTAAAACATGGTTAATCTGTGTAGGGGCAATGTGACACAAGGACAGTTCTATGAGGGTAGTGTGATGAAAGGACAGCTCTGTGAGTGTATTGTGACACTGGGGCAGTTATGTGGGACACTAGTGGAAAGCTCTGTGGGTGGATTGTGACACTGGGGCAGTTATGTGGGACACTAGTGGAAAGCTCTGTGGGTGTATTGTGACACTGGGGCAGTTATGTGGGACACTAGTGGAAAGATATGTGGGTGGATTGTGACACTGGGGCAGTTATGTGGGTGGATTGTGACACTGGGGCAGTTATGTGGGACACTAGTGGAAAGCTCTGTGGGTGGATTGTGAAACTGGGGCAGTTATGTGGGTGGATTGTGACACTGGGGCAGTTATGTGGGACACTAGTGGAAAGATATGTGGGTGGATTGTGACACTGGGGCAGTTATGTGGGACACTAGTGGAAAGCTCTGTGGGTGGATTGTGACACTGGGGCAGTTATGTGGGACACTAGTGGAAAGCTCTGTGGGTGGATTGTGACACTGGGGCAGTTATGTGGGACTCTGGGGAAGTTACGTGGGTGGATGTTGAGGTTAGGACAGTATCAAATATTCTATATTCTGCTTTGGGGTTTTTACGCCCAAGGTTTATAATCCTGCACTTATCCACAATAAATGTTAGTTGCCACAGCTCTGACCATTTTCAGCAACAGATTGCAATTTATTGAAATCTAGGTAAGCAATGTCTACTGCGCAACCCTGATCTATTATTTTAGTCACCCAATCAAAAACATCTATAAGATTAGTTTGGATTGATCTCCCAGAAGTAAACCCATGTTGTCTCTGATCTTGAAATCCATGTGATTTTAGATGTTCAACAATCCTATTCTTTGACATGCTTTCCATTATTTCCCCCACTACTGAAGTAAGACTTACTGGTCTATAGTTGCCCGCCTCCTCCCTACTACCTTTCTTGTAGTGGGCACAACATTTGCTAATTTCCAGTCTTCTGGGACTACTCTTGTTAACAATGATTGTTTAAATGAATCTATTGGCAGTTTTGCTAGTTCTCCACTCAGTACTTTTCATAACTTTGGGTGTATCCTATCAGGGCCCATCAACTTATTTGTCTTTACGTTAGACAGCTGAAGTCAAACCTCTTCCTTTGTAAACTCACTTATAGTAAAAAAAAAAAAAATCTCTAGCATCTCGGGCCCCTCTCCCAATACCCCCCACCCTGCACCCAGTGAAAATCTGCCCGGCTCCTCTTCCTGGGGAGAATTACATTTCTTGTAAATGTGATACCACATGTCTAGCCTAAATTGTATTTGAGTACTATGATTTCATGCAATTTTGTTTTGACTCAATAAAACTAAATAGGACTGTATAACTTAGATGTTGCTTTTACCAGGAAGGCAGAAAAAAAATATTGAAACTGATCAAATAAAAAAAAGTGAAATTTTAACTTTTTCATGAGCAGAGGGTGCCAATACAGATAATTGTCATGGGTCCTAGAGATCCTAGTACACAGGGCCAGCCCTGTAATGGGGCACATTGGGGCAGCTGCCCCAGGCGGCACCCTGGCAGAGGCGGTACTTTGCTGCTCCATGCAGCGGTCTTTTTCTTTTTTTCCCTGTGTTCCTTGATTGAAGGAGGTCTCAGCCAATCAGGTGAGACTTATCAACTCTCCTGATTGGCTGAGAAACCTCCCATGATTGGCTTGCAGCAGGTAAGTTAAAAACTGACAGTGCGTGAATGAGTGTATGTCAGTGTGAGTGAGTGTGTGGGTATGTCAGTGTGAGTGAGTGTGTGGGTATGTCAGTGTGAGTGAGTGTGTGGGTATGTCAGTATGTGTGAGTGTGTGGGTATGTCAGTGTGAGTGAGTGTGTGGGTATATCAGTGTGAGTGAGTGTGTGTGTATGTCAGTGTGAGTGAGTGTGTGGGTATGTCAGTGTGAGTGAGTGTGTGGGTATGTCAGTGTGAGTGAGTGTGTGGGTATGTCAGTATGTGTGAGTGTGTGGGTATGTCAGTGTGAGTGAGTGTGTGGGTATATCAGTGTGAGTGAGTGTGTGTGTATGTCAGTGTGAGTGAGAGTGTGTGTATGTCAGTGTGAGGGAGAGTGTGTGTATGTCAGTGTGAGGGAGAGTGTGTGTATGTCAGTGTGAGGGAGAGTGTGTATATGTCAGTGTGAGGGAGAGTGTGTGTATGTCAGTGTGAGGGAGAGTGTGTGTATGTCAGTGTGAGGGAGAGTGTGTGTATGTCAGTGTGAGGGAGAGTGTGTATATGTCAGTGTGAGGGAGAGTGTGTGTATGTCAGTGTGAAGGAGTGTGACACTGCCTATAACTGTCTAGTCACCAAGGGGTTAACTCCTCTGACACTGCCTTTATCTGTCTAGCCACCAAGGGGTTAACTCATCTGACATTGCCTTTATCTGTCTGGCCACCAAGGGGTTAACTCATCTGACACTGCCTATATCTGTCTGGCCACCAAGGGATTAACTCATCTGACACTGCCTACATATGTTAAGCAATCCAGGAGTTAACTTGTCTGACACTGACTCTACCGTATTTGCTCGATTATAAGACGACCCTGATTATAAGACGACCCCCCAAACTTTGGATATTCCATTAGGAAAAAAACTAAAAGCCTGAATATAAGACTACCCTATAGGAAAAAAGTTAAACTTGTATATATTCATATGTAAATTGCTTTTTTAATAAAAAATTATGATATCAAAAAATGTATTTCTAGTTTTTATTTCTTTTTATGTGCCAATGCTGCCTTTCTCTTTCCCTTGCCCCCATTTTTCTCTCTCTCCCCCCTCCCCTTGTCTGTCTCTTAACCCCCTCACTCCCCTTGTCTCTGTCTCTTAACCCCTTCCCTCCCCTTGTCTCTGTCTCTTAACCCCTTCCCTCCCCTTGTCTCTGTCTCTTAACCCCCTCACTCCCCTTGTCTCTGTCTCTTAACCCCTTCCCTCCCCTTGTCTCTGTCTCTTAACCCCTTTCCTCCCCTTGTCTCTGTCTCTTAATCCCTTCCCTCCCCTTGTCTCTGTCTCTTAACCCCCTCACTCCCCTTGTCTGTCTCTTAACCCCTTCCCTCCCCTTGTCTCTGTCTCTTAACCCCCTCACTCCCCTTGTCTCTGTCTCTTAACCCCCTCACTCCCCTTGTCTCTGTCTCTTAACCCCTTCCCTTCCCTTGTCTCTTAACCCCCTCCCTCCCCTTGACTCTGTCTCTGCCCCCCTCCCTCCCCCTGTCTCTCTGTCCCCCTCCCTCCCTCCCCTTGTCTCTCTGCCCCCCCCTCCCTCCCCCTGTCTCTCTGCCCCCCCTCCCTCCCTTCCCCTTACCTTGATCCCTGGTGGCTAGTGGGGGCAGCCGGGGGATGTCTGCACGATACGTGCAGAAATCCTCCATGCTGCCCGACACGGCAGTCTATTATGACGGACAGCTGTCCGTCATAATAGTCTGCCATGTCGGGCAGCATGGAGGATATCTGCACGTATAGTGCAGACATCCCCCAGCTGCCCGATTGTCCCTGGTGCCTAGTGGGGCCGCAGAGGAAGTCTGCGCGATGAGCGCAGACCTCCCCTGCTGCCGCCCGGCACGCTCGCCGGGACTTCTGTGACGAAAGCGGAAGTACCCGGCTTCTTCACAGAAGCCCCGGCTGCCGTGCCGGGCGGAAGCAGGGGAGTCTGCGCTCGTTGCGCAGATATCCCCTGCTGCTAGAGAGGGGGATCCAGGTCCCTTGCAGCTCTGCTGGGGACCTGGATCCATGTCTTATAAACTGACCTCAATTTGAGATCAGATTATAAGAAGACCTCGATTATAAGACGAGGGGTAGTTTTCAGATTTTTTTTTCTGAAAAAAACCTTGTCTTATAATCGAGCAAATACGGTATTTATGTGGATTTTGTTATAGGTCACTGGTCACATTATGTTTTAGGGAATTGCACAGTCTATTATCATAATAATGTTTTACTATTACTCTCTTTTCCCTAAACATTGTATGTGACCCCTGACCTATAACATGACTCAAACATTGTACATTAAGTGTAAATGCTCAAATCTTTAGGGCACACATTTTAATCATGGCGTGCCAATACTCACACCATATCATTTTGCATATAGAGGTGTTCTTGCATTTTATCCCATTCAATATGTGTAATAGTGATTAATCACATTTTATCCCATTCAATATGTGTAATAGTGATTAATCACATTTTATCCCATTCAATATGTGTAATAGTGATTAATCACATTTTATCCCTGTAATTACACAGAGGAGGAGTTAGTAATATAAGCAGCGCACTCATGGGGTACCACGAAACAATCCTGTACCCAGGGGTCTGTGGCCCTAGGATTGGCCCTGATTCTGTACCTTAAAGTGGTACTAATTAATGCTGTTTAAATTGTTCTTCTTCATACCATACTTCCAAACATTCCAAATGGCCACAGAGGGATTCTCACACTTTGTTTGTGGGAGTGACTGAAGGTTTGCCAATTGGACTCAATGTATGTCATTTGATGGCATGCAGAATAAGGCAATAGTCTTTTAATTACTCTAATTAATATAGAAACACATTTACTGCAGTTTAGCCCCTTTGTGACAACGGAACTGGTTAGGCACGTCCAGCCGGCAACTCCTGGCAACAGCCCGGCATGTCCTGCAGTGGGATGAGCGGTTTACGCAATCAGCGTTCGCAAAAACTGCTCTGGCGGTACTGCTCTATTGGGCACCCAGGATCGCTTCAAGGGGCGATTGTGGGCGCGATATTAGAGAGCAGCTTGCACCTTCATTATGGCTGCTGCCCTCTTGTGGCGTAGAGGAGCCGAAAGTGAAAAAAATTAACTTCTGTTGCTTGGCTGCCCCCCATTGCTATGAAAAAAGGATTTAGTAATTAGATAAAATCTAGGGTTAGGGTTAGAATAATTGTTAGAGTTACAAATAAATTAGTTTAATCATAAAGGAATAGGGTTACAATTAAATTAAAAATAGAATAAATTAAGGGTTAGCATAAGGGTTAGAGTTAGGGTTAAATTTAGGGTTCGGGTTGGGCTCAAATGGTCACTAAAGAAAAAAAAAAACACAATAATATAACTCACAAAAAACTGTAGAAAAACATGGAAACAAGACCATTTCTAAACTTGGGAAAAATATAGATCTGGTCTTTCTTAATGATTGTATTTGTGTAAATTATTTTTTAGGTCAAAGTTAGAAAAAGGTTTTTTTTTATTTTTCATCATTTTATGATTCTTTTTGTGTAGTAAATTACAAGATACAATGAACATAAAGGTATCTAATGAAAGGTATCTTATGATGATAAAAACAACATATAATTTGTGTGTATAATACTGTGGTACAGTATGCGAGAAAGAAAAAAATTACAGCTAAACACAAACACCCCAGAAATTTCAAAACAGCCCTTGTCACCAAAGGAAAGACAAGGTCAAAAGATCATGTAACTAAGGGGTTAAACTCACTTAATTGTGAGTTTCATTCCTCTGGAGCTCTGTGATACATTTATACAACCCAAAACTTCTAAGCTGCTAGAGATGAGGGACAATAGAGGACAAAAGAGGGGCAGAGCTATTTGGGCAATAGACAGGCAATATTTGTTACACAAAAACAAGGGTCTGTAACTGTATTAGCCGTGAATGATAATCCGCAGCTGGATAAGCCTACATGTCTTAGAATGAATCGTGGAGACTTCCAGTTAGAACATGAAATAAAATGTATTTTAAAAAGCACAGACTGAGATAAAGAAACCTGTATACTACACATACATACAGTACACGAAGAGGTGAAACCAAAAGATCTCAGGAGCAGTATAGCCATCGAGGGCAGTTATGTGTACAGAGCATTGGTTTATATATTTGGTAAATAATAAAATATAAGACATTACCTCATCTTTGGATACAATTTTATCAGGGCAACCAGCTTTAACCTGTATGTTGGATGTAAGACACATGTTTAGGGCAGTACAAGATAATATGTGATATTTAAAACCAAACAAAATAAAAATGTAAAGATATAATATGTCTTTATATACAATATGTATTTGCAAAATAGCAACAAACATCACATTTTTTGTAGCATTATCTGTGATTTTGTGTTCCCGTGATCACTTTGCAATGTATCAGTAAATGCAATCCATGTAATCAAGCCCATCATGTAATTAGCAAATTCTAAGGACAAATAAACTTTTTTTGAGTCAATAATTAACTTAAGTGAAATGATTTCTTTTGGATGGAGAGGTTTATGTTATACTTTATTACATTCATAGAGTATCAAGCCGCTGTTAGGGTTTCTATGAATGCTTTCCGGCTATCTAGAGGACATAGTCTTAAATTAGAGGGGCAACGATTTAAAAGTAATATCAGGAAGTATTACTTTACTGAGAGGGTATTGGATGTATGGAATAGCCTGCCAGCAGAAGTGGTAGAGGTAAACACAGTCAAGGATTTTAAGCATGCGTGGGATAGACACAAGGCTATCCTAGCTATAAGACCGGGAACGGGGGACTAATAAAAGTACTCAAAAAAAAATTGGGCAGACTAGATGGACCGAATGGTTCTTATCTGCCGACACATTCTATGTTTCTATGTTTCTATGTTTCCTAACACAGGCTGTGTCAGAATTCAGATGCCACATTGGGTCCCTTGGTTCATTTGTGTCGGACAAGAGTCCAGGAACGAAAGTAGGAGACGCTGAGGACTCTATGATTTAAATAAAGTATAAATTAAGTCTCCCCCCTACAAAAATGAGCTTCAATTAAACTAATTATTGACAAAAACAAGTTAATTTTATTAAACTTTAATAATCTGATTCAGTAATGTATATAAATGAGATCTTTAAATTACTAACATTGTAAATTTACAGAGAAAGCTGTTTTCTTACCGCTATCCTTCCCAAGCATGTCTTCACGTCTTTGTCCTGTAGAATCACAATAATGGTTAAGAATAAGTAAAAACAAAAACATTGCTTGTATTAATAATGGTTTTGGACTCCATAACATTTTGCACAGGTTGATAGCATTAAAGAACAGTTATTACACTTTGTAGTAGGGAGCATTTTGTTTCCACTTATTCTTTTGTGAAGGACATAAAAGAATGTTGTTTTTGGTAAATTTCTTTAGGGTCCAAGAGTGAACTGTGGTGAGTAAAGATAAGCAAGTTATAAATGTTCCTTCTACTCTGCTGCTAATGTCTGTTATTTGCAATTCCCTTGTTAGTTAACCATCATTCACTGTTTTGTGATCTAACTGCTGTCAGAGGTATTGAAAAGTAATCTCGAGACTGGTACATATGAATAAAGCAGAAGAAAACGATAACAAGATGGATGCCAGCAGCCTCCATGTTGTGTCAGTTTTGGGACATCTTTCTGTGTGTTCAAATCTTATTCCCTGAGGATAAAAGGAAAGTCTTCTACATTCCTAACTCTGTTATCTGTAACCAAATATGTTACTGATAAGTTCATAGTATCACCAGAACAGATAAGGTGGTCATTGTTGTGCAAGGTTTATTACTCTAAAGCCACATCTCATTGTACTGATGCAGACACAGCTGTGTACATACTAGAGGAGAAGGGGGGCTTCTCTGCAACTTGCTACCCCACCCAAACTGGCAGAAACTGACAGACACAGACACACTGAGATTATTGGGATTTTTGATTTGTAGAATCTAATAAGGGTTATTATAAATACACCTAGTTTATTCAAATCACCCAATAAAATATAAAATTATATCAAACCTTCACTAATAAAAATGTAAAGTATAATTAATCCTTCATATTAATTAGAACATTGTTTTTATTGTTTTATTAGTGTGGTATACATTTTATTATACATTTTATTTAATGTGCAATGATAAGAATAAGAATATGATACATATTTACTCTAATTTCAAATTGTATTAACACTTTTAGACATTTAAACATATATATTGTCTTATATTATACTCACAATCCAGGTGTAGCTATAAACCATGACATCATCTCATTTAAATTACATACACCCATCCATTCAATTGGCTAGAAGTTACATAAACAGGATGTGAGTCTGAGATATGGTTTGGTTGATAAGTGGATACTGGAGGTGTAGAGAGGGAGACCTGAGATACCTGAAAAGACCAGGTTAGACTGATTTTGAGAGAGCTGCCACAAATGGGGTGAGAGATGGGAATGTTTTAGTTCTTCTGGGGAGAACTCAGGAATATGAGGCTTTTAATAGCACATGTTCACTATAACAATAGAAATCTCCATACCCATAGTGTGGAGCTAAGTCCCAGGAGTAACTCCCATCACTCAATTCTTCAATGGAAGGAGTCTAAACTGCAAACCAACCTCTGCCGGTAATGTATAAATCTGGTAATTTGTTTCTAGCATAATCTCTCATAATTTTTTATGGATGTCATTAGCATATATATTTGGGTAAATTTAACTTAAATCCCACAATTTCTGGGATCTATATGTTTTAGCCTGGTGTTTATCTGTCATCCTTTCTGCAGAAGGAAGCCAGAGGAATATCCTATAGATATTACCAAGAACCATAAGTTCTTATAGTCTAGCTATTTACCCAAATATGTCATATCTAATCTCCAGAGATTATCTTAGATTCTCATTCTTAAAGTCTAAGCTAGAATACATACATTATCATTTACAGAGTAGATTAAGTAATAGCCACCTTGAGTATTTATATGATTTAGTAATATTACCGTACCTAAGCAGAGTATATGTTGGTAATTTGTAGGTAATTATGGTGTACTATCATTAACCATTTTAAATACTAATCATAATCAATGTAGATTGTATCTAAATAAAATGCATGGCCATCTTATGGTCAGAAACGTACTACATAGTAAATTATTCTACATGCATGTTAATATAGGCACAGAGCTGCATAATTCATGTTTTGTCCTACTTACTTATGTTATAAGTCCTACATGTGAATTATGATTAACAGCTATTGATATTGTATTTTGTTGTTATGCTATTTTGCTTACCGTTTGATCTTTATTCTATATTCAATAAATTCATTATTATTTTATTAATAATTGTGGCATTGTATTTACTTTTGTAAAAACGTCCTCCAAACTCTCACATACATAACGAATTCTTGATATGGGTATTTTTAGTCGGACCCAGATATATGAATCATCAATTTTCATATTTTTTATGATTCATAATTAATAATTCATATTTTTATGGTTATTAATAATACGACACTGCCCACATGTATTCTCAACTGAGAAAGTACTAAACAGAGGTCTGCTACACTGCTGGAATTATAGTCACTCATCAGTGATGGAAAACACACTGTTTGTTGATAGGCTGTAGAGGTGTGTGTTAATATAACAGTGTACAGATATCACAAACACCCACTTTGCTAAACTGTCTCTAGAGGTCTTGGCTGCTGTGACTGGCTTCTCTGAGGGAGAGGCAGCTCCTTTACACCACCTGATTTGGCTCTCTACCAATATGAATAGTAGCACCAAAGGAATTAGATGCAAAAATGTTTTGGTCCATTGCATCTGTAGCAAGTTTAAAGGGACTGTCTGGTGCCCAAATTGCATCTTCCAAATGTCAATGCATATTAAAGTACATTCAGCGTAATTTACAATGAATATTTTACATCTTACATTGCTTACAATATGAAACTCTTACAGTAAGATGAATTTGTTAAATTACAGCAGTTTGTAAGAACAACAACTGTCCACACTAGCTGGGTAAAAGTCAATTTCATCAATTTATTTATTTATTTTTTGCTGCCAGAAACAATGAGACTAATGCCATTCAAACCAATAGCATATCCTGTCTGTTTAGTGATGTTATCAGACAAGAGATCCTACGTATACAAGAGCAAGGTCACGTATGTGCCACACAATGCATTATATTCCACCAACAGAGCAGCTGATGGAATATCATGAGTAATTATAACAAAACCAATTGAAACAAAACTGATACATGCTCAGTGCCTACACACAATCAGTGTGCCAGTACCTGTAGGATATCATGCAGGGCTTAAGTAGAATATGAAACATTTACATAGCATGTGTATTATACAGGCAGTAGTCTTTCACTTGCACCAAAGTGAGTTTTGGGGTAAGGCTGTCCCTTTAACCTGTGTGCAGAAGCTGCTATGAGGTTTTGATGCAAATGCAGAATAGACTGCAAATAAACAGCATTTCCTCTATACCCTAATTCTACAGAGGCATGCACAGTGTTCAGATATGACAGCACTTTGCCAGGTGGGGTATATTTATACAGTCACTACATCTGCAGTGATTAATGGGTGGATAAGGGACAGTGGTACAGTCTGATGGTGGAGTGTCTATCTTGTCAGGGAGGCACTTTAGTAACAGCAGGTGGACATGTGGAGAGAAGAAAAGTAAAGCTTTACTGCAAACTCTCAATCACTGATCAGAGTCTAAACCATGTTACATCTTGTTCCACAAAGTAATCAGTCAGGAGCCATGTGGCAACTAGTACTGGTGTCAGGACTCCAACGTGTCAGGCCACCAGTGAGGCTGTACCCAAGATTAGAGAGCTGCAAATTGAGCCCACAAGACTTTTTAGGTGGAACTGTGAGTGTCAGTGCGATCATATCTTATCACTGTATAGAAATATGTTCTCAAAGGTAAAAAAAACTGTTTTACCTTTTTTTTGTCACCTAGATATGTAGTAATTGTGCTGATACAGGGTCCGAGTTTCTGAAAAGAAAATGATATATCTACTGTGTCACAGTGCTTATGCTGTTTAATGCTTTGTTGATTAATACATGCCATGCAAATGACAAAACAATTCAATGGTGCATTATAATCACATGGTTAAATTAATTCACAAATGACTGAAACAGAGCAGGGATCTGGGTTGAGTAGAGTTTACATCTTATTTTCCCAACACATGAAAATTAATCTATATTTGATCCTAAGTTTAACTGATGAACAAATTAGGATTTTACAAGGTGTTTTTAGAGAGTAAGGGATATAAATAGGGGTAATAAGTATTTTACAATGTAAGGTTCAGGTAATCCAATGGTGGATTATTGAACTACTGGTTAGAATGGATGACAATAAGGTGGTGTTTAAGGGTTTGTACATAATAGGTTAATAAAATATATGGTTGTTAGTTAACCCCTTAAGGACCGGCATTTTTGTCATTCTGGACAATGGCTATTTTAACATTTCTGCGCTGTTTGTGTTTAGCCCTTCATTTTCTTACAGCTAAGAACCAACATAAATATATATATAGTTATTATCAAGACAAGAAGGGTTTTCTCCAGATACCATCATTTTGATCATATTGTATAATATACTATAAAATAACAAAACATTGGCCATGAACACTGTCTGTCAACCCATTGTCCAGCTTCCCTTCCAACCCACGTTTCTTTCTATTGACCTCTTTCCTATTCAGTCTGTCTTCCTTTGCCTTGGATTTAATGGCTCCTGTGTATTACCTACACTTCTCAAGCTGCACTCACCAGCATGCAATCAGTAATTATGTGTAACCCTATCAATTAAGGGCAAAATAGCAGAACAATCTACATGAATGGGACAATGTCTCTACCTCGGCTGTATTGTCCTTAAGTTTGAAATTCCCTGCAATTCCCTCTTCTATGAAAAATAATATTTCTTTTTTTGTGACAAAATGTTTACAGGAAATAGAAAAACTTACATTAATTGGTTTTGTCAGACAGGACACATCAGGCTGATCAGGCTTGATCTCTGCAATTAAAAACAAAAAGAAGAAACATGCACACAATGGTTGTAAATAGTGTACAAGACTAATAACTTTAACAACTTATATAGCACATTATAGTAAGCTTGTTACTTACGGGCGTCAACCGATGCATAGCAGAAGACAAACCCAAACACAAAGACAGGCAACATCATTGTGCTGATGGTTTGGTAGGACTGTAATTGTAATATTCAGTTGTAGATCTGCATGAGAACCTGTCTTTTTATATTGTCAAGAGATAATTGCATCATGACATGTTAAACATGGGACTTAGAAAATCTACTGGCAGTTACTAACCAATGTACACCTGCCAACATTTTACCATTACGCAACATTAATAAATAAAACCAAATCATGCTACAGACGGATGTTTGTTAAGAGAAACTTTCCTAATTAAAGGTTTTGTAATAAGAACATCTCATAATATATCCAGTCAGTGGGTCCTATTCAATAACCTGAGTTTATTTATCTCATATCATAATACACATATATACTAATGCCAGATACCACCTTATGAACCTATAACAATAAAGATTCAAGGTCTTGCAGTATCTAAATAAAAACAAAATAGAGCCCACCAGGTCCACAGAGACCGTCATTTGAAAGAAGAAGAAAAACCGGCATAATGTGTTAGATATTCAAATGAAAAGGTTTAATCCATTAATGTGTATGTCAGACACCAAGGCATGATGGGAATGTTATTCTCCTTAAGAAAGAAGACTCTTTCTCTGTATAAAAGGATATTACTACTGAAGCCGGAGAAGAGGGATCTGACAGCTGATACTTTTATGTTACAAACCAATTAACATTGATATAACTTCTATTTTACATAAAACTTGCAGCACGTCAGTGGTATGTATACCCACACTCTTAAAGGAACTTCCTTAAGGGAAGCAAGGGTTAAAAAAACATGTCCCAGACTTTGAGGTATAAACCCAACGTGTATATTAATAGAAACCTGCGGGGTTACTATCTGCTATTTACTCTGACTGCTGAATGCGAGGGTCTCTCGTTGCTAGCGCAGAGATAGGCCTTAGTTTTTGCATGGGGTCAGCGGGGGGGGGGGGGGGGGGGATTTCTTGTTAAGGCTGCCTGCTTCCTTCCAGACTATCCTGGCAGCTGTCAGTCAGAGGATAAAGTGGCGTGTACTATCAAAAGTACTATCAAATGTACCTGTCAGTTCATCCTCACAACAGGAACAGCTAACATTACACTTCTGCCTCTATATTAGAAGTGTAAATGAAATATAAAGTGTATTGCTCCTTTGAGATGTTATACAGACATTATACAGAGTTGTTTTATCATTTTCACTGAGTATACTGTTAATCGGGTGATATCTGGCGCTAGGTTATATGTGTATCGGGCTTTATATGTCTTATTGATCTCTTATTGTATAGCATTTCAGCACTTACTGAGAGTTAATAAAAGTGGGTTTTGGGCTCATTATAAGTGATATTTCTGACAGCAATGTGAGTGTGTGATCCCGATGCTTGCGGCTGGAACTGGCATCTGTACACGGGAGCAAAGACTGAATAAGTCACTTTGCTGCAGATGCTACTTAAATATACTTACATGCAGGGCCGGACTGGGAGAAAAATTCGGCCCGGGCATTTTTTGATCACAGCGGCCCACTAAGAAGGGGGCGGGGCAGAGGAGGTGTGTTTTGTCATCACCAATGACAAACACGCTCCCTCTCAAAGTGAGCATATTGGTTCAATGCTCTTCCAGGGCAGACCATGCGCAGAGCTCTGCTGAAGAGCTCTAGCATGAGAAAAAAGCTCTGTATTTGTTCTACACAGTGCAAGCAAATTTAATAACATGCTTGCACTGTGTTTCCTTGCAACTTGTCTCTGGTGTCTCTATAAATGGATACCAGGAGACAAAAATGCCAGGAAAGAGTATTGAGCATGTGTTTGGAGCCTGCTTGTGGGATTGCGTGTGTGTAGAGTAAGCTGATTGTGGTGTGGTATTGTGTAATAAGGTTCGGTTTTAGTTGTGTTGTGTTTGTGGTGTAATGTGATGCATATGTGGCTAGGGGCTGTAGAGAATGTGTGTATAGGGGATATAGCAAGTGTGTGAATACAGGCTATAGTGTGTGTGTGTGTGTGTATATATATATATATGTAGTGTGTGTTTAGAGGTGTAGTATGTGTTTGCTTACAAGGAATCTAGTGTGTGTATATATACATATATATATATGAGTCTAGTGTGTGTTTGAAGGACCCAGAATGTGTATAGGAGATCTAGTGAGTGCGTGTTTATAACGGTTTCAGAGTGTGTATATAGGGATCTAGTGCGTGTATGTGTGTAGATGATCCAGAGTTGGGTAAGGGATCTAGTGTGTGTCTGGAATGTAATGTGTTTAGGGGTGCAGTATGTGTGTGAGGGGTGCTGTGTGTATATATATATATATATATATATATATATACATATATATATATATATGGAAGTATTGTGTATGTCTGTTGTGCAGTGTGTTGGGGGGTTCTGTGTGTATGTGAGGGGTGCAGTATGTGTGTGTGAGGGGGGGCGGTGTGATGAGGGGGGGCGGTGTGTGAGGGGGGGCGGTGTGTGAGGGGGGGGGGCGGTGTGTGAGGGGGGGCGGTGTATGATGTGTGTGAGAGTGCTGTGTGTGAGAGTGCTGTGTATGATGTGTGTGAGAGTGCTGTGTATGATGTGTGTGAGAGTGCTGTGTGTGAGAGTGCAAGAGTGCTGTCTATGATGTGTGTGAGAATGCTGTGTGTGAGAATGCTGTGTGTGAGAGTGCTGTGTGTGATGGGTGTGAGAATGCTGTGTGTGATGGGTGTGAGAGTGCTGTGTGTGATGGGTGTGAGAGTGCTGTGTGTGATGGGTGTGAGAATGCTGTGTGTGATGGGTGTGAGAGTGCTGTGTGTGAGAATGCTGTGTTTGAGAGTGCTGTGTGTGTGAGAGTGCTGAGTTTGTGAGAGTGCTGTGTGTGATGGGTGTGAGAGTGCTGTGTGTGATGGGTGTGAGAGTGCTGTATAAATGTTAGAATGGATTGTGTGTGTGTGTGTGTAGGAGGGGGGGGGGGAATAAACAAATAAAATAAAAGGCATTATGTCGGGGGGGGGGAAGACATGATGCCTGTTATTTTATTTGTTTATTCCCCCCCCCCTACACACACACACACACACACACTCCATTCTAACATTTATACAGCACTCTCACACCCATCACTCTAACACACACAGCACTCTCAAACACAGCATTCTCACACACAGCACTCTCACACCCATCACTCTCACACACACAGCATTCTCACACACAGCACTCTCAAACACAGCATTCTCACACACAGCATTCTCACACACAGCACTCTCACACCCATCACACACTGGTACCTGGGACTGGCGGTGCGGTGTTCCTCGTGGTGAGTGAACGCAGGAGTTCACTCTCGCGAGATCCGGTCGTTGCCATGGCAATGCTCCGGATCTCGCGAGAGGAACCCGGTGGAGCTGCAAGTTAGAGCTCCGCCGGGTCCTCTCTCCAGACTGCCTCCCTCCCTCTCTCCCCGCCGACAGCATGTGGGCCGGTGAGGGAGATCTTTGATGTCCTCACCGGCCCTTCATGGAAAACAGCGGGGCCGGCGCTCGGATAGTGCCGGCCCTGCATAGACCGGCAGGGGATCCCGGGACATCCCCTGCCGGCCTCGGGCCATGGCCACCGCGGCCCACCGGGCATTTGCCCGGTATGCCCGATGGCCAGTCCGGGCCTGCTTACATGTGTTGGCAACATAAGATTTAGCTAAGATGAGGTGATGGGATCCATGTGGTTTATAGAATCAGTAGTAACAATACAGATCCTCTTGTCCAATAATCACTGCTCCCTCCCTCACAGGAGTCACTCTACCAACATAACTGTCAGATGCAACAGCAACACTGTCTATATATAAGATTAAATTGTTACAAGTATTAAACCTGCAGTCAGCAACATTTTTCTCTCTCACAGCAGGCGGGGTGGTCCTTGCCAATACAGTAGTTAAGGACGGAGGTGATGGAGTCAAAAAGGGATGGACAGGGTGTCCCCTCTCCTAACCTCTCAGATATTAGAAGAAAGGATAATGGCCGTGCCCACCGAGCTAACTGTCGGCTGGTGGTTAGCATCAGGTTTGAAACAAATGCAGAATTAGTACGGACGAGGGGAGAGGGGTTTCACTCTAGGGACTCTAGTTTAAAGGTTATGGTGATTTAAGATTTACAGATTGGCAAGGACCAGTTGGAGCTGTATGTTAACAGTATGTTTAAATAAAGTATTTATATTTCTATTTACAGAGTTTTATTAAGTTATAAGAAATATAAGAATAAATGGAGAAAGTTTTTGGCATACAGTTCTTCTTGGTTTTGTTAAATAAAAAGCTGTGGCCTATTTAACTCCATACATGTCTCGTGTCTTTATTGGGTAGGGTATGGGGATTTTGTAGGTAATTAAGGAACATTCCCCTTTACATCATACAAGCAATATCTCAGCTAATTCAACTCAGAGAGGTTATTTGCAGCTATTCTCCTGATGGATTACGAGGCAGTTTTGTGAGAAACCCTATAATTTAAGACACATCCGACCTCAGGAAGACACTAACCTTTTATTATCTCACAAATAAGGACACTAGTAATCTGACTGATTTTATTATTCATTCTAAACACAAACATTTCTTTCACTGTCTCTTTATATATGTGCTATAAGTCTGGGGGCAGAGGGCTGAGTGTGTTTGGGGATGGCTAACTACTGAGGGCAGAGGGCTAAGTGTGTGTGGGAATGGCTAACTACTGGGGGGCAGAGGGCTAAGTGTGTTTGGGGATGGCTAGGTCGGCTAGGTCTGGGGGCAGAGAGCTAAGTGTGTGTGGGAATGGCTAGGTCTGGGGGCAGAGAGCTAAGTGTGTGTGGGAATGGCTAACTACTGAGGGCAGAGGGCTAAGTGTGTGTGGGAATGGCTAGGTCTGGGGGCAGAGGGCTAAGTTTAAGTAGGATGGCTTAGTCTGGTGGGGGGCAGATTGGCAAATAAAAGGAAATAATAATAACAAATAATCATCATTTTCATTAAATATTAAAAAATAGTTTACATTTGAATTAATATTTCCATGCATATGTGATTGTGTGTCATGGTATTTATTAATATAAGATATGTTAGTGCAGATGTATGTCGGTAATTTTGTAATTATGCAATAAGAAGCGAGCACTAAGACATTTTAAATGTCTGTCTTTCTCATTTTTGGGATTTTTAAAGATATAAAATAAATAATAATATGTGGTATATGTGCACCATTCAATATAATATCAAAAACAGGATTAAAAGTAAAAAAAGATATAAGGTATATAAACCCTTACTGATCTCCCTTTATAATAAAATATAAAACTTGATAATAATGCACAGGCTATATTGAATAAGAACTACTTGTTATACATGAAGGTGTATAAAGTGTTCAGTTCATTTATCTTGCACATCTATCTCTTGACAAATGATTTTATATCTCCAGTATATGATGTTTCAACCAATTACCACAATTATTTATATATCACTCACAATGTGTAGCATTTGGTACAGAATTAAAAGTGGTGTAACAAACACAGTTAGTCAAACTGTGACAAACTGATACACAAGGGAGAGAGCAGAGGCTGACTAATGTGGGGGACGGGTGCGGTGTTGGAACTGCCCGAGGGCCCGGGGCACTGGGGTAGCCCGCTGCAGAACTGCGCGATAGCGGGAATCATGTGACCTTGCACTGGAATGTGTGTGCTACCACTCACATCAGCCTGCATCTCCAAGCGTTGCCACACCCCTCTGCTGGGACACCTGTTACAGGGCTCGGTAATACAGAATGATGAGAGACCGGAGACCATCACGTGACATCGCACAATGATGTCTCCAGTCATAGATAGCTCCTGTACGTGATCAGTTCCACATAATCACTTCTCTGGCAAGTGGCATATAGTCACTTGTATCCCGCCACTCAAACCCCCAACAATGCACACGAGACCAGTCGTGTTGAGTAATATGGGAGTAACATTAATAATGTAGACACATTTTATTTTGTAATTTGTAATAAATTTATTTTCTATACAGTATGTTTCTGTTTCCGGAGTTTATTCTAAGTGCTGTCTCCTTACTTTTATATTAAATATATGTGTTTTATACACATCTGTTATTTTTCTTTTATTCACCAGTGCTCTTCCAACATATGTCTGTTACCTGTAGAAAGTATTGAGCTCAAACGGATGGGGTCACGTTGCATTGCTTCATGGACCTTTACAAGTAAAGAAAAAGAATAATAAAACATGTTTAAGACAACAGATGTCGTTTAATGCCTACTATAGTCAGCATGCTTCTTCATGTCCAATCCTCCATTGGCTTTCACTCACAGACAGTTGTTTCCAAATTCATGTGTCCTTCGGTTGAGTGTTGTAATTAGCATATTTATAATGATTCTAATAATACTTTTTACCAGAAATCACCAACGCGTTTTAGTCTGATTCTAATGTTTTTAACGTAACTGAACTAAGGAAACAAACACATAGAATTACAAGAGAACCTTGCATGTCTGGCTCTAAGCAGGATTAATATTATATAATTCTTAACATAAATTAAACCATTTTTGGCTCCAAACATTGTGCTTTTAATTATTCCAGGTCTCCTCTTAGTACATTTAATTCCTTATATAAATATACAATTTAAATCCAGAACCTGTGAGACCAAAAGGAAACATTTAACGCCGTTGTGCTCTTCTTTCACTTTGTATCCGAAGCCAATTTTTTGATAAATGGAAGTTGACTGCATTTAATATATTTTATGTATAAAATGTCAACATTATCTTCAGAACAGTCTGCAGGGCATGTACCTCTGTTAATTAAAACTGTTTACTTTATTAAAGGTTATAACATGACGTGTATTTGTTCTGATGAACCAGTATTTGCCTTAAACCATTAGTGTTTACATTTCCTATGATGTTCGGCTTTTTGTTGCACCCACCGCACTTTATCTAAGTTCAGTGAGGATTATATAACTAACAGCATACTGGTTTTGAAACTGTGCCATTCATATACGAAAAAGCACATAGCTATGCATTAAAAGACAATTTAGGCAAAACTGTTATGACCATTAAAGCTGACACAAAATATAAGCATTAATTTGCGTCAGGAACCAATGTACCTGTGATGACTCTTGTTGCTACATCTTCAACCCATACTATGCTTTGTATCATTAGTTCATAATCCAGTCCTCAACTCACCCTGGGCAAATTGGCTATGCCATATTTATGGGAAAACACTGGCATATTAATGGGAAAACTGGTTTATTTTAATTAGCAAAGTGATGCTGTGGCATGGTCTGGGGGCAAAATATTATGTACTATGGGGAAATAGACACTGTGGTATGTCCTGTGTTGCAAAGTGACACTGGAGTGCAAGCCAAGTGCTGTGGGCCGGGCCGCCACCAGGAATTTCAGGGACCCTTACTGAAAAAATGTTCTACCCCCCCATCCCCGATAATATCTCCCACTCGCCCCACTACCCTTACAACTATGTTACCCCGGTCTAGTGTAATATGGAGAATGGTTGGGAGCAGTTGGTCAATATGCCAGTATTTTGCCACTCAATATGCCATTATTTTGCCATTCAGTATGCCAGTATTTTGCCCCTCAATATGCCAGTGTTATGCTTGTTATTTTCACCCTCCTCCCCCCTTCCCCAGTACTTACCTCCTTGTTGCTCTGTCTCCCAGTGCTCTGCGACCGGCGTATCCCTCCTCTGTGCAGGAGGGAAGATTGCGCGGAGGAGGGGAACTCCGGTCGCATTAAAAAAAAAAAAAAACTTTATGGAAGCCATGGCAACCGGAGCAGGGTCCTGGAGATGTGATATGCACCCGTGGCCGCGGTCTGGAGGGTAACGTGACTGCCGTGTCCTGGTCTCAGGCTCCGAGCCAAACACTTAGTTACAAGCATTGGATGCACAGTTCAGGACTGCTACAAACAATAGTCACTCTACTTTATTATTCCTTGCTGTTCATGGAGAAAATTTGAAGAGAAATAAAGAAGGCGGGTTGAGATGGGCTGAGGGGGGTGGGTTGAGGGGGGTTGGGGGATGAGTTGAAGAGAGGATTGGGAACTAATGATACAAATCATAGTGTGTATTGAAGATGGAGCAACAAGAGTCATCACAGGTACATTGGTTCCTATATAAGCAAATTAATGCTTATATTTTTCAGTGTCAGCTTTAATGGTCATAACAGTTTTCCCTAAATTGCCTTTTAATGCATAGCTAAGTCCTTTTTCTTACCAGTATGCTGTTAGTTATATAATCCTCATTGAACTCATATTAAGTGCGGTGGGTGCAACAAAGAGCCGAACATCATAGGAAATGTAAACACTAATGGTTTAAGACAAATACTGGTTCATCAGAACAAATACACGTCATGTTATAACCTTTAAGAAATAAACAGTTTTAATTAACAGAGGTACATGCCCTGCAGACTGTTCTGAAGATAATGTTGACATTTTATACATAAAATATATTAAATGCAGTCAACTTCCATTTATCAAAAAATTGGCTTTGGATACAAAGTGAAAGAAGAGCACAACGGCATTAAATGTTACCTTTTGGTCTCACAGGTTCTGGATTTAAATTGTATATTTATATAAGGAATTAAATGTACTAAGAGGAGACCTGGAATAATTAAAAGCAACATGTTTAGAGACAAAATGGTTTAATTTATGTTAATAATTATATAATATTAATCCTGCTTAGAGCCAGACATGCGAGGTTCTCTTGTGATTCTATGTGTTTTTTTTTTCCTTAGTTCAGTTACGTTAAAAACATTAGAATCAGACTAAAACGCGTTGGTGATTTCTGGTAAAAAGTATTATTAGAATCATTATAAATATGCTAATTACAACACTCAACCGAAGGACACATGAATTTGGAAACAACTGTCTGTGAGTGAAAGCCAATGGAGGATTGGACATGAAGAAGCATGCTGACTATAGTAGGCATTAAACGACATCTGTTGTCTTAAACATGTTTTATTATTCTTTTTCTTTACTTGTAAAGGTCCATGAAGCAATGCAGTGTGACCCCAGAGCTCCATCCTTCCTACAGGTAACAGACATGTGTTGGAAGAGCACTGGTGAATTGTGTGAAGAGCACAAGGAATTAAATGTACTAAGAGGAGACCTGGAATAATTAAAAGCAAAATGTTTGGAGCCAAAAATGATTCCAGTTATGTTAATAATTATATAATATTAATCCTGCTTAGAGCCAAACATGCGAGGTTCTCTTGTGATTCTATGTGTTTGTGTCGATCACTCGCTCCCCACTAACCTCCTTACCTGCTCAGAACTCTCCGGACGTCTCACCGCCCTCCAGGTCTTCTGCGGGGATGTCCAGCCAGGCACACGTGCTCCATTAGCAGGTCGTGTAAGCCAATGGAGGATTGGACATGAAGAAGCATGCTGACTATAGTAGGCATTAAACGACATCATTTGTCTTAAACATGTTTTTTTTTTAATTATTTTTGAAGCAATGCAGCGTGACCCCACCCGTTTGAGCTCCATCCTTCCTACAGGTAACAGACATACGTTGGAGGTGTATTGAAGTGAGCGCTTGTGAATTAAAAAAAAAAACCCAATAGCTGTGTATAAAACACATGTATTAAATACATCAATATAAATAGAAAAGCCCAGTCTTTAAGTCCAGCCCTCTACAACCACCTAGGATTTACAATTGTCAGCCACCTTGGCTTTCTGTGGATCGTACATCCCATGCAGGGAGCTGTCTTCACATCGGCAGCTTCCTAGGTCTTCCTTTGGCCAGCTCACGATACTGGCATGGTATCTTATGACTGGCAGGATTTATCTGTTAATGGCATGGTTCCTGTTTCTCCCATCTAGTTGGCTTTTCAGGGACTGTTTTATCATCTGGTGGTGCTCGGATGTTGCAGTCGTCCTGGCCAGTAACCATTGGGCCACCAGCAGCAAAACTAGACAGTACAGGAAGAACATTTAGGAGAAAGAAACGACACATAATGCCAATGCAAAGTAGATGCAGGACCTGATCGCAGACCACAGCAATCTCCCAGAACAGGAACCAGTAACCATAACACTAACAGACATCTAACAGTGAGTCAAGAACATCTGGCCAGACATGATTCACACCTACTGGTTAATAAAATGAACCTCTATACATGAACGCATGGCAGTACAGATGGACCATCTCCTAGTAGCAGGCACCCAGCCAGACTGGATAACATGAGGAAGGACAGTGCTTATCATGAAAGACACCCACAAGGGCAGAGCACCATCCAACTGCCTCCCTACAACATGCAAAGTCCTATCAGTCATCTTAGTCGCCAAGCTATAAGACCATATGCCATACATTTCAGACCTCTGCAGTTTATGGACTTTACCTGCATACCACTTGTAGCGGATGGCACCAGGCAACCCTACAAAAATACTGTATAAAGCTGCATCCGTGTATCTGCTGTATTTTCTGTGTATTAAAGCCTTCCATTGTTTAGTTATGTCAGCCACCCAGTCTGACTACCTTGCTTCTGGATCCAGATTAAAGTGGCTAGATACTGCCTTACTGGTGATGTGTTTAAGTTTTCTATTGTTTAATCAAGTGTTATCTGATTGCAGTTTGGTGTATATAAGTCTGTGTTGTTTGTCAAATAAAGTAGTTCAATCTTGCTGGAAAAGGCTTGTCAGTTATGCTCCTGAAACTGTGTGTCGTCCAGTTATTGGGATTGCTGTTGGGATATTGCTGTATTTGACCTGCTGGAAACCCTGCCTTTGGATTTACTATTTACTTGTTCCTGAGTCTCACTTGGATTATAAGCGGAGATAACCTGGGTAATATTGCATCTCCGCTACACCACTTTTTTCTACTAAAGACCCCAATGGACTTCCATTCACTCTATTCCTGAACTTCTGAACTCCTATGAGGATAACTCCATCTGGACTGGGTGAGGCAATTGCCTAGGTCTAGCCTTGTGCTCTGACCTATCATCTCCTTTTTTTTTCTATATTTTTTTTACCTTTTTTGAACATTTTTTTTCATTTATTTTTTCTCATACAATTACTGTTCCTTATTTTGATCTAGACAATTACTGTTCCTATTTTTGATTTACATACTCCGCTCCTTTTTTTCTATCACCTATATCTGTTTTTTACTTGTTGTTATTATTTTTTCATCATTATTATTTTTTTCCTTACACTGGATTTTGTCCCATCCTCCTCCATTTTTTTCTTTATCTGGAGACATACTATGTGATGCAGGTCCTTACATTACTCATATTGCAAGAGGCACCTATTGTGGATTAACCCTTGTTCTTCCACACTTTTCTCATATTTATTCCCCCCATTTTCTGGTATATGTGGTAAGCCAGCAATTCAGGCATTTTTTGCGGTCATCCCCTGTGCTTTCCACCATTATCCTTTTTTCCATATCCCCCTTTTTTTCTGTATTTACTATTTTTTATGCTTTTGCATATTTTTTTTCTCCACTTAACATTTTTTTCTCCGACTCTTATATATTAAAATTTTTGTCCCACAGCATTTTTTGCCACTTTTTGTTTCTCTCTATTACCCTGCGCCCAATTATCCCTTTCGATCTCCCATATATATTATATCTGATCGTCAGTATATTACCTTACTCACAATAAATTGATATTTATTATATACTCTCAGTGTGCATGTCTGCTTTTTTTTGTATATTTTGTTGTTTCTCATATACGCCCTTTAGGAGAGAGCGTATAAGCAGTACTTTGTTTGCACCTGTACCTTCTATATAGCCCTTCCAGTGACTAGTAGTTCCCTACCCCCTTTATTCTATAAGACCATACGGGTCAGTACATGAGCAAAGCTCAAAAGGGCATTGGGAACAACACCAGAGGCTCCAAACACCAGTTACTCATGGTTAGAGCTGGGGCAGGCAAGAGATAGATGTGCGAGATAAATGAACTGAACTCTTTATACACCTTCATGTATAACAAGTAGTTCTTATTCAATATAGCCTGTGCATTACTCTAAAGTTTAATATACTATTAGAAAGGGAGATCAGTAAGGCTTTATATACCTTATATCTTTTTTTACTTTTAATCCTGTTTTTGATATTGTATTGTATGATGCACATATACCATATATTATTATTTATTTTATAGCTTTAAAAACCAAAACAATTAGAAAGACAGACATTTAAAATGTCTTAGTGCTCGCTTCATATTGCACAATTACAAAATTACTGACATACATCTGCACTAACATATCTTATATTAAAAAATACCATGACAACACACAATCACATATGCTTGGAAATATTAATTCACCTGGAAAATATTTTTTAATAATAATAAATAACCATCATTTTTATTAAATATTATTTCCTTTTATTTGCCAATCTGTTCCCCCTCCCCCCCAGACTTAGCCATCCTGCTTAAAGGAACAGTAAACGTTGTTTAACCCTTGGGTTTAAACAACACATGTCCCGGTAGAATTAAGTCATCCCGACATGTATCTTAATAGATCCACACAGGGTTTGCAATCTGCTGTGTCTCACATGCGAGACACAGCAGTTCCTGGTTGTTGATTGCTGACAAACGTCAGCACGCGCACAGCCAATCAGAGAGGGGGCTCGTCCCGCTCTAACAGCTGAATGCGAAGGTCTCTCTGCTAGCACAGCGAGAGACCCTCATTTTTGCATGGGATCAGCAGGGGAGACCTAGTTAAGGTCTCCCCTGCTGATCTCATGCAAAAAGCCAGTCGCTGAGCAGACGGCTGCCTTCTTCCTATGGAAACATGGCAGCTGTAGGTCAGAGGATAAACTGGTGTGTACTATCAAAAGTACTATCAAAAGTACACGCCAGTTCATCCTTATACTAGGGACAACTAACTTTTCCCATGTGCTTCTATAATAGAAGCACAAGTGAAATAAAAACAACATTTATTATCCCTTTAAACTTAGCCATTTGCCCCCAGATTTAGCTATTCCCACACACACTTAGCTCTCTGCCCCCAGACTTAGGTATTTCCACACACACTTAGCTCTCTGCCCCCAGACTTAGGTATTTCCACACACACTTAGCTCTCTGCCCCGAGACTTAGACATTCCCACACACACTTAGCTCTCTGCCCCGAGACTTAGACATTCCAACACACACTTAGCTCTCTGCCCTCAGTAGTTAGCCATTCCCACACACACTTAGCCCTCTGCCCTCAGTAGTTAGCCATTCCCACACACACTTAGCTCTCTGCCCCCAGACTTAGCCATTCCCGCACACACTTAGCCCTCGTCCCTCAGTAGTTAGCCATTCCCACACACACTTAGCCCTCTGCCCTCAGTAGTTAGCCATTCCCACACACACTTAGCTCTCTGCCCCCAGACTTAGCCATTCCCACACACACTTAGCCGTCTGCCCTCAGTAGTTAGCCATTCCCGCACACACTTAGCCCTCTGCCCTCAGTAGTTAGTTATCCCCACACACACTTGCCCACCATGACTTAGCCAAATGTATCACCCGACACACAGGCAGCTGCACCTCAGACTTAGCCAATGTATCCTCCACACAGCCATCCAGGGTAATATCCAATTTATAAGTCAAACTGATTATGTTGTAGAATGGGAAGCTTGGGAATACTTTATGTAGATAGTTATTTAAAAGAATGCTTTATTCATGAATTACATTAAAAACATATCAAGCACATATATAAAGAGACAGTGAAAGAAATGTTGGTGTTTAGAATGAATAATAAAATCAGTCAGATTACTAGTGTCCTTATTTGTGAGATAATAAAAGGTTAGTGTCTTCCTGAGGTCGGATGTGTCTTAAATTATAGGGTTTCTCACAAAACTGCCTCGTAATCCATCAGGAGAATAGCTGCAAATAACCTCTCTGAGTTGAATTAGCTGAGATATTACTGATCCATCAATTCATATACACTGCAAGGGGTTAATATTAGCCAACCTGTAAATCAGTATGCATACATGGCAGTATTATGCTGACTGCAGGTTTAATACTTGTAACAATTTAATCTTATATATAGACAGTGTTGCTGTTGCATCTGACAGTTATGTTGGTAGAGTGACTCCTGTGAGGGAGGGAGCAGTGATTATTGGACAAGAGGATCTGTATTGTTACTACTGATTCTATAAACCACATGGATCCCATCACCTCATCTTAGCTAAATCTTATGTTGCCAACACATGTAAGTATATTTAAGTAGCGACTGCAGCAAAGTGACTTATTCAGTCTTTGCTCCCGTGTACAGATGCCAGTTCCAGCCGCAAGCATCGGGATCACACACTCACATTGCTGTCAGAAATATCACTTATAATGAGCCCAAAACCTACTTTTATTAACACTCAGTAAGTGCTGAAATGCTATACAATAAGAGATCAATAAGACATATAAAGCCCGATACACATATAACCTAGCGCCAGATATCACCCGATTAACAGTATACACAGTGAAAATGATAAAACAACTCTGTATAATGTCTGTATAACATCTCAAAGGAGCAATACACTTTATATTTCATTTACACTTCTAATATCGAGGCAGAAGTGTAATGTTAGCTGTTCCTGTTGTGAGGATGAACTGACAGGTACATTTGATAGTACTTTTGATGGTACACACCACTTTATCCTCTGACTGACAGCTGCCAGGATAGTCTGGAAGGAAGCAGGCAGCCTTAACAAGCCCCCCCTCCCCCCGCTGACCCCATGCAAAGACTAAGGTCTCTCTCTGCGCTAGCAACAAGAGACCCTCGCATTCCGCAGTCAGAGTAAACAGCAGATAGTAACCCCGCAGGTTTCTATTAATATACACGTTGGGTTTATACCTCAAAGTCTGAGACATGTTTTTTTTAACCCTTGCTACCCTTAAGGAAGTTGCTTTAAGAGTGTGGGTATACATACCACTGACGTGCTGCAAGTTTTATGTAAAATAGAAGTTATATCAATGTTAATTGGTTTGTAACATAAAAGTATCAGCTGTCAGATCCCTCTTCTCCGGCTCCAGTAGTAATATCCTTTTATATAGAGAAGGAATCTTCTTTCTTAAGGAGAATAACATTCCCATCATGCCTTGGTGTCTGACATACACATTAATGGATTAAACCTTTTCATTTGAATATCTAACACAGTATGCTGTTTTTCTTCTTCTTTCAAATGACGGTCTCTGTGGACCTGGTGGGCTCTATTTTGTGTTTCTTTAGATACTGCAAGACCTTGAATCTTTATTTTCATAGGTACATAAGGTGGTATCTGGCATTAGTATATATGTGTATTATGATATGAGATAAATAAACTCAGGTTATTGAATAGGGCCCACTGACTGGATATATTATGAGATGTTCTTATTACAAAACCTTTAATTAGGAAAGTTTCTCTTAACAAACATCCGTCTGTAGCATGATTTGGTTTTATTTATTAATGTTGCGTAATGGTAAAATGTTGGCAGGTGTACATTGGTTAGTAACTGCCAGTAGATTTTATATGAATATTTGTATATGTTATAAGATCAGGGGCTTGGGGCAGGAGCCCGTCTCTGCTGTCCCATGTTTAACATGTCATGATGCAATTATCTCTTGACAATATAAAAAGACAGGTTCTCATGCAGATCTACAACTGAATATTACAATTACAGTCCTACCAAACCATCAGCACAATGATGTTGCCTGTCTTTGTGTTTGGGTTTGTCTTCTGCTATACATCGGTTGACGCCCGTAAGTAACAAGCTTACTATAATGTGTTATATAAGTTGTTAAAGTTATTAGTCTTGTACAGTATTTACAACCATTGTGTGCATGTTTCTTCTTTTTGTTTTTAATTGCAGAGATCAAGCCTGATCAGCCTGATGTGTCCTGTCTGACAAAACCAATTAATGTAAGTTTTTCTATTTCCTGTAAACATTTTGTCACAAAATAAATATTATTTTTAATTTAAGAGGGAATTGCAGGGAATTTCAAACTTAAGGACAATACAGCCGAGGTAGAGACATTGTCCCATTCATGTAGACTGTTCTGCTATTTTGCCCTTAATTGATAGGGTTACACATAATTACTGATTGCTTGCTGGTGAGTGCAGCATGAGAAGTGGAGGTAATACACAGGAGCCATTAAATCCAAGGCAAAGGAAGTCAGACTGAATGGGAAAGAGGTCAATAGAAAGAAACGTGGGTTGGAAGGGAAGCTGGACAATGGGTTGACAGACAGTGTTCATGGCCAATGTTTTGTTATTTTATAGTATATTATACAATATGATCAAAATGATGGTATCTAGAGAAAACCCTTCTTGTCTTGATAATAACTATATATATATTTATGTTGGTTCTTAGCTGTAAGAAAATGACGGCTAAACACAAACAGTGCAGAGATGTTAAAATAGCCATTGTTTAGAATGACCAAAATGCCGGTCCTTAAGGGGTTAACTAACAACCATATATTTTATTAACCTATTATGTACAAACCCGTAAACACCACCTTATTGTCATCCATTCTAACCAGTAGTTCAATAATCCACCATTGGTTTACATGAACCTTACACTGTAAAATACTTATTACCCCTATTTATATCCCTTACTCTCTAAAAACACTTTGTAAAATCCTAATTTGTTCATAAGTTAAACTTAGGATCAAATATAGATTAATTTTCATGTGTTGGGAAAATAAGATGTAAACTCTACTCAACCCAGATCCCTGCTCTGTTTCAGTCATTTGTGAATTAATTTAACCATGTGATTATAATGCACCATTGAATTGTTTTGTCATTTGCATGGCATGTATTAATCAACAAAGCATTAAACAGCATAAGCATTGTGACACAGTAGATATATAATTTTCTTTTCAGAAACTCGGACCCTGTATCAGCTCAATTACTAAATATCTAGGTGACAAAAAAAAGGTAACAGTTTTTTTTATCTTTGAGAACATATTTCTATACAGTGATAAGATATGATCGCACTGACACTCACAGTTCCACCTAAAAAGTCTTGTGGGCTCAATTTGCAGCTCTCTAATCTTGGGTACAGCCTCACTGGTGGCCTGACACGTTGGAGTCCTGACACCAGTACTAGTTGCCACATGGCTCCTGACTGATTACTTTGTGGAACAAGATGTAACATGGTTTAGACTCTGATCAGTGATTGAGAGTTTGCAGTAAAGCTTTACTTTTCTTCTCTCCACATGTCCACCTGCTGTTACTAAAGTGCCTCCCTGACAAGATAGACACTCCACCATCAGCCTGTACCACTGTCCCTTATCCACCCATTAATCACTGCAGATGTAGTGACTGTATAAATATACCCCACCTGGCAAAGTGCTGTCATATCTGTACACTGTGCATGCCTCTGTAGAATTAGGGTATAGAGGAAATGCTGTTTATTTGCAGTCTATTCTGCATTTGCATCAAAACCTCATAGCAGCTTCTGCACACAGATTAAAGGGACAGCCTTACCCCCAAACTCACTTTGGTGCAAGTGAAAGACTACTGCCTGTATAATACACATGCTATGTAAATGTTTAATATTCTACTTAAGCCCTGCATGATATCCTACAGGTACTGGCACACTGATTGTGTGTAGGCACTGAGCATGTATCAGTTTTGTTTCAATTAGTCCCTTCCTCTGCTGCTCTGCTGAAGGAATATAATGCAATGTGTGGCACCTAAGTGACCTTGCTCTTGTATACGTAGGATCTCTTGCCTGATGACATCACTAAACAGACAGGATATGCTATTGGTTTGAATGGCATTAGTCTCATTGGTTCTGGCAGAAAAAATAAATAAATAAATTGAGAAAATTGACTTTTGCCCAGCTAGTGTGGACAGTTGTTGTTCTTACAAACTGCTGTAATTTAACAAATTCATCTTACTGTAAGAGTTTCATATTGTAAGCAATGCAAAATGTAAAATATTCATTGTAAAGTACGCTGAATGTACTTTAATATGCATTGACATTTGGAAGATGCAATTTGGGCACCAGACAGTCCCTTTAAACTTGCTACAGATGCAATGGACCAAAACATTTTAGCATTATATTGGTAGAGAGCCAAATCAGGTGGTGTAAAGGAGCTGCCTCTCCCTCAGAGAAGCCAGTCACAGCAGCCAAGACCTCTAGAGACAGTTTAGCAAAGTGGGTGTTTGTGATATCTGTACACTGTTATATTAACACACACCTCTACAGCCTATCAACAAACAGTGTGTTTTCCATCACTGATGAGTGACTATCATTCCAGCAGTGTAGCAGACCTCTGTTTAGTACTTTCTCAGTTGAGAATACATGTGGGCAGTGTCGTATTATTAATAACCATAAAAATATGAATTATTAATTATGAATCATAGAAAATATGAAAATTGATGATTCATATATATGGGTCCGACTAAAAATACCCATATCAAGAATTCGTTATGTATGTGAGAGTTTGGAGGACGTTTTTACAAAAGTAAATACAATGCCACAATTATTGATAAAATAATAATGAATTTATTGAATATAGAATAAAGATCAAACGGTAAGCAAAATAGCATAACAACAAAATACAATATCAATAGATGTTAATCATAATTCACATGTAGGACTTATAACATAAGTAAGCAGGACAAAACATGAATTATGCAGCTCTGTGCCTATATTAACAAGCATGTAGAATAATTTACTATGCAGTACGTTTCTGACCATAAGATGGCCATGCATTTTATTTAGATACAACCTACATTGATTATGATTAGTATTTAAAATGGTTAATGATAGTACGCCATAATTACCTACAAATTACCAACATATACTCTGCTTAGGTACGGTAATATTACTAAATCATATAAATACTCAAGGTGGCTATTTCTTAATCTGCTCTGTAAATGACAATGTATGTATTCTAGCTTAGACTTTAAGAATGAGAATCTTAGATAATCTCTGGAGATTAGTTATTACATATTTGGGTAAATAGCTAGACTATAAGAATTTATGGTTCTTGGTAATATCTATAGGATATTCCTCTGGCTTCCTTCTGCAGAAAGGATGACAGATAAACACCAGGCTAAAACATATAGATCCCAGAAATTGTGGGATTTAAGTTACATTTACCCAAATATATATGCTAATGACATCCATAAAAAATTATGAGAGATTATGCTAGAAACAAATTACCACATTTATACATTACCGGCAGAGGTTGGTTTGCAGTTTAGACTCCTTCCATTGAAGAATTGAGTGATGGGAGTTACTCCTGGGACTTAGCTCAATACTATGGGTATGGAGATTTCTATTGTTATAGTGAACATGTGCTATTAAAAGCCTCATATTCCTGAGTTCTACAAAGAAGGAGAGAACTTAGCCCTTTTCTAAAACATTCCCATCTCTCTCTCACCCCATTAGTGGCAGCTCTCCCAAAATCAGTCTCCCCAGGTCTTTTCAGGTATCTCAAGTCTTTTTCCCTACACCTCCAGTATCCACTTATCAACCAAACCTTATCTCAGACTCACACCCTGTTTATGTAACTTCTATCCAATTGAATGGATGGGTGTATTTTATTTAAATGAGATGATGTCATGGTTTATAGCTACACCTGGATTGTGAGAATAATATAAGACAATATATATGTTTAAATGTCTAAAAGTGTTAATATAATTTGAAATTAGAGTAAATATGTATCATATTCTTATTCTTATCATTGCACATTAAATAAAATGTATAATAAAATGTATACCACACTAATAAAACAATAAAAACAATATTCTAATTAATATGAAGGATTAATTATACTTTACATTTTTATTAGTGAAGGTGTGATATAATTATATATTTTATTGGGTGATTTGAATCAACTAGGTGTATTTATAATAACCCTTATTAGATTCTACAAATCAAAAATCCCAATAATCTCAGTTTGTCTGTGTCTGTCAGTTTCTGCCAGTTTGAGTGGGCTAGCAAGTTGCAGAGAAGCCCCCCTTCTCCTCTAGTATGTACACAGCTGTGTCTGCATCAGTACAATGAGATGTGGCTTTAAAGTAATAAACCTTGCACAACAATGACCACCTTATATGTTCTGGTGATACTATGAACTTATCAGTAAAATATTTGGTTACAGATAACAGAGTTAGGAATGTAGAAGACTTTCCTTTTATCCTCAGGGAATAAGATTTTAACACAGAGAAAGATGTCCCAAAACTGACACAACATGGAGGCTGCTGGCATCCATCTTGTTATCGTTTTCTTCTGCTTTATTCATATGTACCAGTCTCGATATTACTTTTCAATACCTCTGACAGCAGTTAGATCACAAAACAGTGAATGATGGTTAACTAACAAGGGAATTGCAAATAACAGACATTAGCAGCAGAGTAGAAAGAACATTTATAACTTGCTTATCTTTACTCACCACAGTTCACTCTTGGACCCTAAAGAAATTTACCAAAAACAACATTCTTTTATGTCCTTCACAAAAGAATAAGTGGAAACAAAATGCTCCCTACTACGAAGTGTAATAACTGTTCTTTAATGCTATCAACCTGTGCAAAATGTTATGGAGTCCAAAACCATTATTAATACAAGCAATGTTTTTGTTTTTACTTATTCTTAATCATTATTGTGATTCAACAGGACAAAGACGTGAAGACATGCTTGGGAAGGATAGCGGTAAGAAAACATCTTTCTCTATATTAGTAATTTAAAGATCTCATTTATATACATTACTGAATCAGATTATTAAAGGAAAACTAAACTTGTTTTTGTCAATAATAAGCTAAATTGAAGCTCATTTTTGTAGGATGGAGACTTAATTTATACTTTATTTAAATCATAGAGTCCTCAGCGTCTCCTACTTTCGTTCCTGGACTCTTGTCCAGGGCCGACTGGCCCACCGGGATACCGGGAAAAATCCCGGTGGGCCGCCTGCCCCGGGGGCCGCCTCGGCCACTAAAATTGAAGAATTCGGCTGCTGCAGCATCCGGCGGCAGCAGGCGAATTTCTTAAAGCGGCGACGGCCGCCGAATTGCTTAAAGTGGCACCGCCACCGTCGCCGCTTTAAGAAGTTCGCCTGCTGCCGCCGGATGCTGCAGCAGCCGTTCCGGCGGCGGGATGGGGAGCAGAGAAACCAAGGTGAGTGAGACATACAGGGCAGGGGGTGAAAGACACTACAGGGAGAAGGGGGGGTAAAAGACACTACAGGGGGGGGGTGTGAAAGACACTACAGGGGGGGGTGTGAAAGACACTACAGGGGGGGGTGTGAAAGACACTACAGGGAGAAGGGGGGGTAAAAGACACTACAGGGGGGGGGTGTGAAAGACACTACAGGGGGGGGTGTGAAAGACACTACAGGGAGAAGGGGGGGTAAAAGACACTACAGGGGGGGGGTGTGAAAGACACTACAGGGGGGGGTGTGAAAGACACTACAGGGAGAAGGGGGGGTAAAAGACACTACAGGGGGGGGTGTGAAAGACACTACGGGGGGGTGAAAGACACTAGAGGGGGGGTGAAAGACACTACAGGGGGGGTGAAAGACACTATAGGGAGAAGGGGGGTAAAAGACACTACAGGGGGAAGGGGGGGTGAAAGACACTACAGGGGGAGAGGAGGGTGTGAAAGACTACAGGGAGAAGGGGTGAAAGGACACTACAGGGGGAGGGGAGGGGGTGAAATACACTAAGGGGGAAGGGGGGAAGAGAGATGCCACAGAAAGGACAGAGAGAGATGCCACAGAAAGGACAGAGAGAGAGAGAGACGCCACAGAAAGGACAGAGAGAGACGCCACAGAAAGGACAGAGAGAGAGAGAGACGCCACAGAAAGGACAGAGAGAGAGAGAGAGACGCCACAGAAAGGGCAGAGAGAGAGAGACGTTACAGAAAGGACAGAGAGAGAGAGACGTTACAGAAAGGACAGAGAGAGAGAGACGTTACAGAAAGGACAGAGAGAGAGAGACGCCACAGAAAGGACAGAGAGAGAGAGACGTTACAGAAAGGACAGAGAGAGAGAGACGCCACAGAAAGGACAGAGAGAGAGAGAGACGCCACAGAAAGGACAGAGAGAGAGAGACGCCACAGAAAGGACAGAGAGAGAGAGACGCCACAGAAAGGACAGAGAGAGAGAGACGCCACAGAAAGGACAGAGAGAGAGAGACGCCACAGAAAGGACAGAGAGAGAGAGACGCCACAGAAAGGACAGAGAGAGAGAGAGACGCCACAGAAAGGACAGAGAGAACCGCCATAGAAAGGACAGAGAGAGACGCCACAGAAAGGACAGAGAGAGAGAGATGCCACAGAAAGGACAGAGAGAGAGAGACGCCACAGAAAAGACAGAGAGAGAGAGACGCCACAGAAAGGACAGAGAGAGAGAGACGCCACAGAAAGGACAGAGAGAGAGAGAGACGCTACAGAAAAGACAGAGAGAGAGAGAGAGACGCCACAGAAAGGACAGAGAGAGAGACGCCACAGAAAGGACAGAGAGAGAGACGCCACAGAAAGGACAGAGAGAGACGCCACAGAAAGGACAGAGAGAGAGACGCCACAGAAAGGACAGAGAGAGAGAGAGACGCCACAGAAAGGACAGAGAGAGAGAGAGACGTTACAGAAAGGACAGAGAGAGAGAGAGACGCCACAGAAAGGACAGAGAGAGAGAGACGCCACAGAAAGGACAGAGAGAGAGAGAGACGCCACAGAAAGGACAGAGAGAGAGAGAGACGCCACAGAAAGGACAGAGAGAGAGACGCTACAGAAAGGACAGAGAGAGAGAGAGACGCCACAGAAAGGACAGAGAGAGAGACGCTACAGAAAGGACAGAGAGAGAGAGAGACGCCACAGAAAGGACAGAGAGAGAGAGACGTTACAGAAAGGACAGAGAGAGAGAGAGACGCCACAGAAAGGACAGAGAGAGAGAGAGACGCCACAGAAAGGACAGAGAGAGAGAGAGACGCCACAGAAAGGACAGAGAGAGACGCCACAGAAAGGACAGAGAGAGACGCCACAGAAAGGACAGAGAGAGAGAGACGCCACAGAAAGGACAGAGAGAGAGAGACGCCACAGAAAGGACAGAGAGAGACGCCACAGAAAGGACAGAGAGAGAGAGAGACGCCACAGAAAGGACACAGAGAGAGAGACGCCACAGAAAGGACAGAGAGAGAGAGACGCCACAGAAAGGACAGAGAGAGAGACGCCACAGAAAGGACAGAGAGAGAGACGCCACAGAAAGGACAGAGAGAGAGAGACGCCACAGAAAGGACAGAGAGAGAGAGACGCCACAGAAAGGACAGAGAGAGAGAGACGCCACAGAAAGGACAGAGAGAGAGAGAGACGCCACAGAAAGGACAGAGAGAGAGAGACGCCACAGAAAGGACAGAGAGAGAGAGAGACGCCACAGAAAAGACAGAGAGAGAGACGCCACAGAAAGGACAGAGAGAGACAGGATACAGGATATGTCTCACACACTGCCCTGATATATACCTCTGCACAGGGCAATTCATATAACTCTGTGTACATACTGGAGGTATAGATATTGCCCTAGACAGGCTTTTATATCAGTCTTATCTATAAATAATACACTGTTCAGATGTGCTTTTTAAAATGCATGATTTTCCCTTCTATGAACAAAAAAATTATATTATGCTATGGGCTGCTTTAAAAATCTTATGCGATGGGGCTGGTATATAAATTTTTTCCAGGGCTGGTTTTTGTTCCCAGTCCGGCCCTGCTCTTGTCCGACACAAATGAACCAAGGGACCCAATGTGGCATCTGAATTCTGACACAGCCTGTGTTAGGAAAGCCGTTCTGTAAGATGCCTGATGGTGAACTGTGCACTTGTGGCTTTTAAAATAAAGCACAATCAGTGGTAACTCCATTTCTCAAGACTCTGTGGTGGCAGAAGCCACATATACACAAGCATACGATGCACACGTGCACACAGCTCACCAGTCAGACACAATTGTCAGCAATGCAATTCAGATGTAACATTCATAGAAACCCTATCAGCGGCTTGATACTCTATGAATGTAATAAAGTATAACATAAACCTCCCCATCCAAAAGAAATCATTTCACTTAAGTTAATTATTGACTCAAAAAAAGTTTATTTGTCCTTAGAATTTGCTAATTACATGATGGGCTTGATTACATGGATTGCATTTACTGATACATTGCAAAGTGATCACGGGAACACAAAATCACAGATAATGCTACAAAAAATGTGATGTTTGTTGCTATTTTGCAAATACATATTGTATATAAAGACATATTATATCTTTACATTTTTATTTTGTTTGGTTTTAAATATCACATATTATCTTGTACTGCCCTAAACATGTGTCTTACATCCAACATACAGGTTAAAGCTGGTTGCCCTGGTGATATTGTATCCAAAGATGAGGTAAGGTCTTATATTTTATTATTTACCAAATATATAAACCAACGCTCTGTACACATAACTGCCCTCGATGGCTATACTGCTCCTGAGATCTTTTGGTTTCACCTCTTCGTGTACTGTATGTATGTGTAGTATACAGGTTTCTTTATCTCAGTCTGTGCTTTTTAAGATACATTTTATTTCATGTTCTAACTGGAAGTCTCTACGATTCACTCTAAGACATGTAGGCTTATCCAGCTGCTGATTATCATTCATGGCTAATACAGTTACAGACCCTTGTTTTTGTGTAACAAATATTGCCTGTCCCTATTTTTAACCCAAATAGCTCTGCCCCTCTTTTGTCCTCTATTGTCCCTCATCTCTAGCAGCTTGGACGTTTTGGATTGTATAACTGTATCACAGAGCTCCAGAGGAATGAAACTCACAATTAAGTGAGTTTAACCACTTAGTGACATGATCTTTTGACCTTGTCTTTCCTTTGGTGACAAGGGCTGTTTTGAAATTTCTGGGGTGTTTGTGTTTAGCTGTAATTTTTTTCTTTCTCACATACTGTACCACAGTATTATACACACAAATTATATGTTGTTTTTATCATCATAAGATACCTTTCATTAGATACCTTTATGTTCATTGTATCTTGTAATTTACTACAAAAAAAGAATCATAAAATGATGAAAAATAAAAAAAAAAACTTTTTCTAACTTTGACCTAAAAAATAATTTACACAAATACAATCATTAAGAAAGACCAGATCTATATTTTTTTCCTAAGTTTAGAAATGGTCTTGTTTCCATGTTTTTCTACAGTTTTTTGCGAGTTATATTATTGTGTTTTTTTCCTTTAGTGACCATTTGAGCCCAACCCGAACAATAAATTTAACCCTAACTCTAACCCTTATGCTAACCCTTAATTTATTATAATTTTAATTTAATTGTAACCCTATTCCTTTATGATTAAACTAATTTATTTGTAACTCTAACAATTATTCTAACCCTAACCCTAGATTTTATCTAATTACTAAATCCTTTTTTCATAGCAATGGGGGGCAGCCAAGCAACAGAAGTTAATTTTTTTTACTTTCGGCTCCTCTACGCCACAAGAGGGCAGCAGCCATAATGGAGGTGCAATCTGCTCTCTAATATCGCGTCCAAATTCTCTCCTTGAAGAGATCCTGGGTGCCCAATAGAGCAGTACCGCCAGAGCAGTTTTTACGAATGTTGATTGCGAAAACCGCTCATCCCACTGCAGGACATGCCGGGCTGTTGCCAGGAGTTGCCGGCTGGATGTGCCTGACTCGTCCGTTGTCAGGAAGGGGTTAAACTGCAGTAAATGTGTTTCTATATTTATTAGTGTAATTAAAAGACTATTGCCTTATTCTGCATGCCATCAAATGACATTCATAGAGTCCAATTGGCTTTAAAGTGGCTAAAAATGTTCTGGTGATGATCCACCTACAGGCAAACCTTCAGTCACTCCCACAAACAAAGTGGGAGAATCCCTATGTGGCCATTTGGAATGTTTGGAAGTATGGTATGAAGAAGAACAATTTAAACAGCATTAATTAGTTCCCCTTTAAGGTACAGAATCAGGGCCAATCCTAGGGCCACAGACCCCTGGGTACAGGATTGTTTCGTGGTACCCCATGAGTGCGCTGCTTATATTACTAACTCCTCCTCTGTGTAATTACAGGGATAAAATGTGATTAATCACTATTACACATATTGAATGGATAAAATGTGATTAATCACTATTACACATATTGAATGGGATAAAATGTGATTAATCACTATTACACATATTGAATGGGATAAAATGTGATTAATCACTATTACACATATTGAATGGGATAAAATGTGATTAATCACTATTACACATATTGAATGGGATAAAATGTGATTAATCACTATTACACATATTGAATGGGATAAAATGTGATTAATCACTATTACACATATTGAATGGGATAAAATGTGATTAATCACTATTACACATATTGAATGGGATAAAATGTGATTAATCACTATTACACATATTGAATGGGATAAAATGTGATTAATCACTATTACACATATTGAATGGGATAAAATGTGATTAATCACTATTACACATATTGAATGGGATAAAATGTGATTAATCACTATTACACATATTGAATGGGTTAAAATGTGATTAATCACTATTACACATATTGAATGGGATAAAATGTGATTAATCACTATTACACATATTGAATGGGATAAAATGTGATTAATCACTATTACACATATTGAATGTAATAAAATGTGATTAATCACTATTACACATATTGAATGGGTTAAAATGTGATTAATCACTATTACACATATTGAATGGGATAAAATGTGATTAATCACTATTACACATATTGAATGGGATAAAATGTGATTAATCACTATTACACATATTGAATGGGATAAAATGTGATTAATCACAATTACACATATTGAATGGGATAAAATGCAAGAACACCTCTATATGCAAAATGATATGGTGTGAGTATTGGCACGCCATGATTAAAATGTGTGCCCTAAAGGTTTGAGCATTTACACTTAATGTACAATGTTTGAGTCATGTTATAGGTCAGGGGTCACAAACAATGTTTAGGGAAAAGAGAGTAATAGTAAAACATTATTATGATAATAGACTGTGCAATTCCCTAAAACATAATGTGACCAGTGACCTATAACAAAATCCACATAGATAGAGTCAGTGTCAGACAAGTTAACTCCTGGATTGCTTAACATATGTAGGCAGTGTCAGATGAGCTAACCCCTTGGTGACTAGACAGATATAGGCAGTGTCAGAGGAGTTAACCCCTTGGTGGCTAGACAGATATAGGCAGTGTCAGAGGAGTTAACCCCTTGGTGGCTAGATAGTTATAAGCAGTGTCACACTCCCTCACACTGACATACACACTCTCCCTCACACTGACATACACACTCTCCCTCACACTGACATACACACACTCTCCCTCACACTGACATACACACACTCTCCCTCACACTGATATACACACTCTCCTTCACACTGACATACATACTCTCCCTCACACTGATATACACACTCTCCCTCACACTGACATAAACACTCTCCCTCACACTGACATAAACACTCTCCCTCCCACTGACATACACACTCTCCCTCCCACTGACATACACACTCTCCCTCACACTGACATAAACACTCTCCCTCCCACTGACATACACACTCTCCCTCCCACTGACATACACACTCTCCCTCACACTGACATAAACACTCTCCCTCCCACTGACATACACACTCTCCCTCCCACTGACATACACACTCTCCCTCACACTGACATACACACACTCTCCCTCCCAATGACATACACACTCTCCCTCACACTGACATACACACTCTCCCTCACACTGATATACACACTCTCCTTCACACTGACATATACACACACTCTGCCTCACACTGACATGCACACTCTCCCTCACACTGACATACACACTCTCCCTCACACTGACATACACACTCTCCCTCACACTGATATACACACTCTCCATTACACTGACATACATACACACTCACACTGACATACACACACTTTCCCTCCCACTGACATACACACTCTCCCTCACACTGATATACACACTCTCCATCACACTGACATACATTCACACTCACACTGACATACACACACTTTCCCTCACACTGACATACACACTCTCCCTCACAGTGACATACACACACTCTCCTTCACACTGACATACACACTCTCCTTCACACTGACATACACACTCTCCATCACACTGATATACACACTCTCCCTCACACTGACATACATACACACTCACATTGACATGCACACTCTCCCTCACACTAACATACACACTCTCCTTCACACTGACATACACACTCTCCATCACACTGATATACACACTCTCCCTCACACTGACATACACACTCTCCCTCACACTGATATACACACTCTCCTTCACACTGACATAAACACTCTCCCTCAAACTGATATACACACTCTCCTTCACACTGACATACATACACACTCACACTGACATACACACTCTCCCTCCCACTGATATACACACTCTCCCTCACACTGACATACATACACACTCACACTGACATACACACACTCTCCCTCCCACTGACATACACACTCTCCTTCACACTGACATACACACACTCTCCCTCACACTGATATACACACTCTCCTTCACATTGACATAAACACTCTCCATCACACTTATATAAACACTCTCCTTCACACTGACATACACACTCACCCTCACACTGATATACACACTCTCCTTCACACTGACATACACACTCTCCCTCACACTGATATACACACTCTCCCTCACACTGACATACATACACACTCACACTGACATACATACTCTCCCTCCAACTGACATACACACTCTCCCTCACAGTGATATACACACTCTCCCTCACACTGACATACATACACACTCACACTGACATACACACTCTCCCTCCCACTGACATGCACATTCTCCCTCACACTGACATACACACTCTCCTTCACACTGATATACACACTCTCCCTCACACTGATATACATACACACTCACACTGACATACACACTCTCCCTCACACTGACATACACACTCTCCCTCACACTGATATACACACTCTCCTTCACACTGACATATACACACACTCTGCCTCACACTGACATACACACTCTCCCTCACACTGACATACACACTCTCCCTCACACTGACATACACACTCTCCCTCACACTGATATACACACTCTCCCTCACACTGATATACACACTCTCCATTACACTGACATACATACACACTCACACTGACATACACACACTTTCCCTCCCACTGACATACACACTCTCCCTCACACTGATATACACACTCTCCATCACACTGACATACATACACACTCACACTGACATACACACACTTTCCCTCACACTGACATACACACTCTCCCTCACAGTGACATACACACACTCTCCCTCACACTGACATACACACTCTCCTTCACACTGACATACACACTCTCCATCACACTGATATACACACTCTCCTTCACACTGACTTACACACTCTCCCTCACACTGATATACACACTCTCACTCACACTGACATACACACACTCTCCCTCCCACTGACATACACACTCTCCTTCACACTGACATACACACACTCTCCCTCACACTGATATACACACTCTCCTTCACACTGACATAAACACTCTCCATCACACTTATATACACACTCTCCTTCACACTGACATACACACTCACCCTCACACTGATATACACACTCTCCTTCACACTGACATACACACTCTCCCTCACACTGATATACACACTCTCCCTCACACTGACATACATACACACTCACACTGACATACATACTCTCCCTCCCACTGACATACACACTCTCCCTCACACTGATATACACACTCTCCCTCACACTGACATACATACACACTCACACTGACATACACACTCTCCCTCCCACTGACATACACACTCTCCCTCCCACTGACATACACACTCTCCCTCCCACTGACATACACACTCTCCCTCACACTGACATACACACTCTCCCTCACACTGATATACACACTCTCCCTCACACTGATATACATACACACTCACACTGACATACACACTCTCCTTCACGCTGACATAAACACTCTCCCTCACACTGATATACACACTCTCCTTCACACTGACATACACACTCTCCATCACACTGATATACACATTCTCCTTCACACTGACATACACACTCTCCTTCACACTGACATAAACACTCTCCCTTACACTGATATACACACTCTCCCTCACACTGACATACACACTCTCCTTCACACTGACATACACACTCTCCCTCACACTGACATACATACACACTAGACATGTGCAAAACTAAAATTTTCGTTTCGTTTTCGTCCATTCGAACGTTCGGTTTATAGAATAGCAATAGGATTACATGTATTCCATAAGCCGAAAGTCTACAAACCGAACGTTCGGTTTATAGGCTGTCGGCTCTTAACTATATGCTCGATTATAAGACGACCCTGATTATAAGACGACCCACCAAACTTTGGATATTCCATTAAGAAAAAAAATAAAAGCCTAAATATAAGACTACTCTATAGGAAAAAAGTTCAACTTGTATGTATATATTCACATGTAAATTGCTTTTTTAATACAAAATTATGATATAAAAAAATTAATTTCTTGTTTTTATTTCCTTTTATGTGACAATGCTGCCTCTCTCTTTCCCTTGCCCCCAGATTTGTAGCTCTCCCCCCCTAAGTGTTGTCTCTCTCTCACCCTCCTTTTGGCTCCCCCCTCGCTCCCCTTGTGTCTGTCTCTTCCCCCCTTCCCTCCCCTTGTTTCTCTCTGCCCCCCTCCCCTTGTTTCTTTCTCTTACCCCCTCCCTCCCCTTGTTTCTCTCTCCCCCCCCTCGTTACTCTGCCCCCCCCCTTGTTATTCTGTCCCCCCGTCACCTGTTTCTTGCTCCCTGGTGGCTAGTTGGGGCAGCCGGGGGATGTATGCACTATACATAATAGACGGAAGTGTCGGGCAGCATGGAGGATGTCTGCAAGATTTGTGCAGACATCCCCCAGCTGCCCGATTCTCCCTGGTGGCTAGCGGGGCAGCGGAGGATGTCTGCGCGATGAGCGCAGACCTCCCCTGCTGCCGCCCGGAACGACCGCCAGAAATAAAGTCGGTTTATGGAATACCAATAGCAAAATAGCCAATACACATACATTACATAAACCGACATAATGAACGAATTTCGGTTTATGGAATGTAATGCTATTGGCAATGGCATTCTATAAACCGACTCTATTTCGGTTTATAGTAATGCCATTGCAAATAGCATTACATTATACATTCCATAAACCGAAAGTCTATAAACCGAACGTCGTTCGGTTTATAGACTTTCGGCTTATAGAACAGCAATAGCATTACATGTATTCTATAATCCGAACGTCGTTCGTTTTAAAGACTTTCGGCTTACAGAATACTATTGGCTTTCTATAAACCGAACTAGAGTCGAGTCCCCATTCATAAGAAATTCTTATGAATGAGGAGGGACTCTAGTTAGGTTTATAGAAAGCCAATAGTATTCTATAAGCCGAAAGTCTTTAAAACGAACGACGTTCAGTTTATAGAATACATGTAATGCTATTGCTGTTCTATAAGCCGAAAGTCTATTAATCGAACGACGTTCGGTTTATAGACTTTCAGCTTATAGAACAGCAATAGCATTACATGTGTATCAATTGACCTATTCGTATGAATGGGAACTCAATTTCGGTTTATAGAAAGTCATTCATGTCGGTTTATGGAATGTAATGTCATGCTATTGGTATTCTATAAACCGACTCTATTTCGGTTTAGAATGCCAATAGCACAAATGGACGAATGAACAAATGATTTTCGTTTATTAACCATTCGTTCATTCGGATTTTGTTAGTTAACATTTTCGTTATTCGTTTTTCGGACGAATGGACGAAAATGCTATTTTCGCCCGAAAATGCATTCGTCCGAAAACGAATGCACATGTCTACAAACATGACTAAAATCCTTGACTGTGTTTACCTCTACCACTTCTGCTGGCAGGCTATTCCATACATCCACTACCCTTTCAGTAAAGTAATACTTCCTGATATTACTTTTAAATCGTTGCCCCTCTAATTTAAGACTATGTCCTCTAGTTGTGGTAGTTTTTCTTCTTTTAAATATACTCTCTTCCTTTACTGTGTTGATTCCCTTTATGTATTTAAATGTTTCTATCATATCCCCCTGTTACGTCTGTCCTCCAAGCTATACGTGTTAAGATGCTTTAATCTTTCCTGGTAAGTTTTATCCTTCAACCCATGAACCAGTTTAGTAGCCCTTCTCTGAACTCTCTCCAAAGTATCAATATCCTTCTGGAGATACGGTCTCCAGTACTGCGTACAATACTCCAAGTGAGGTCTCACCAGTGCTCTGTACAATGGCATGAGCACTTCCCTCTTCCTACTGCTAATACCTCTCCCTATGCAACCAAGCATTCTGCTAGCATTTCCTGCTGCTCTATTGCATTGCCTACCTACCTTCAAGTCCTCTGAAATTATTACTCCTAAATCCCTTTCCTCAGATGTTGAGGTTAGGACTGTACCAAATAGTCTATATTCTGCTTTTGGGTTTTTACGCCCAAGGTGCATAATCTTGCACTTGTCCACATTAAATGTCAGTTGCCACTACTCTGACCATTTTTCTAGTTTAGCTAAATCATTTGCCATTTGGCTTATCCCTCCATGAATATCAACCCTGCTGCAAATCTTTGTATCATCAGCAAAAAGACATACTTTGCCAACAAGACCTTCTGCAATATCGCTAATAAAAATATTAAAGAGAATGGGTCCAAGAACAGATCCCTGAGGTACCCCACTAGTAACAAGACCTTGCATCCAATATACCCCATTGACTACAACCCTCTGTTGCCTGTCACTCAACCATTGTCTAATCCATTCAACAATATTGAAATCCAAACTCAAAGATTTCAGTTTATTGATAAGCCTTCTATGTGCGACATTGTCAAAAGCCTTACTGAAATCTAGGTAAGCAATGTCAACTGCACCACCCTGATCTATTATTTTAGTTACCCAATCAAAAAAATCACTAAGATTAGTTTGGCATGATCTCCCTGAAGTAAACCCATGCTGTCTCTGATCTTGAAATCCAAGCGACTTTAGATGTTCAACAATCCTATTCTTTAACAAGGTTTCCATTATTTTCCCCACTACTGAAGTAAGACTTACTGGTCTATAGTAGCCCGCCTCCTCCCTACTACCTTTCTTGTGAATGGGCACAACATTAGCTAATTTCCAATCTTCTGGAACTACTCCCGTTAACAATGATTGGTTAAATAAATCTGTTAACGGTTTTGCTAGTACACCACTAAGTTCTTTTAATAACTTTGGATGTATCCCATCAGGTCCCATCGACTTATTTGTCTTTACTTTAGACAGCTGAAGTAAAACCTCTTCCTCTGTAAACTTACATGCATCAAAAGACTCATTAGTCTTTTTCCCTAAATGAGGTCCCTTACCCTCATTTTCATTTGTAAAAACTGAACAAAAATATTCATTAAGGCAGTCTGCTAAGCCTTTATCCTCTTCTACATAGCATCCTTCTTTTGTTTTCAATCTAACTAATCCTTGTTTTACTTTCCTTTTCTCATTTATGTATCTAAAAAATGTTTTATCCCCCTTTTTCACTGACTGGGCTATAGTCTCTTCTGTGTGTGCTTTGGAAGCTCTTATAGCTTGCTTTGCCTCTTTTTGCCTACTCTTATAGATCTTTCTATCTTCCTCACTCTGAGTATTTTTATAATTACTAAATGCTAGCTTTTTATTTTTTACTATTTTAGCCACCGCTGCAGAGTACCACAGTGGTTTCTTCAATTTTTTGCTCTTACTGACAAGCCTTATGCAATTTTCTGTTGCCTTCAGTAGTGCAACTTTTAGATTATCCCATTTCTCCTGGACGCCATTTAAATTGCTCCAGTCTGATAATGACTCATTTACACCTAATCTAATTTTAGAAAAGTCTGTTTTTCTAAAATCTAAAACTTTTGTTTTTGTGTGGTGTGACTGCGTCACTGTTCTTATATTAAACCACACTGTCTGGTGATTCACCTACAGTAATATCTGATAACAAATCTCCATTTGTGAACACTAAGTCTAGTATGGCCTGCTTTCGAGTTGGCTCCTCCACTACTTGTTTTAGAGATAATCCCAGTAGGGAGTTTAGGATATGCGTACTCCTGGCGCAAGTAGCTGTTTTGTATTTCCAGTTCACATCAGGAAGATTAAAGTCACCCATGATGATCACTTCTCCCTTCATTGTCATTTTAGCTATTTCCTCAACTAGTAGATTATCTAACTCCTCTATTTGTCCAAGGGGCCTATAAATCACACCTACCCGAGTTACCATATGATTACCAAATTCTAATGTAACCCAAACTGACTCAATGTTCGCCTCACTAACTTGTATTACGTTACATTTTAAGCTATCCCTCACATACAGGGCCACCCCTCCCCCTTTTTTACCTTCTCTGTCTTTTCTATATAAAGAGTACCCTGGTATTGATATGTCCCAGTCATGTTTTTCATTATACCATGTCTCAGTAACAGCCACTAAATCTACATTCTCAGTTGCCAATATTGCCACAAGTTCATGGATCTTATTCCCTAAACTGCGAGCATTTGTAGACATGACCCTAAGCTTATCATTTTTCAGCACACTGACTACAGGTAACTTCTGTCCCTTTTTTGGGGGGCAATTGGATTGATGTTTTATCGCCATTTTTCCCCCCTCTTTTAGTTTAAAAACCTCCTAGCAAAACCTCTGACCTGCTCACTTAGAACATTCGTTCCCTTTTGAGAAAGATGCAAACCATCTTTTTTGTACAGTTCCTTTCTATCCCATAGTGAACTTCCATGAGAAACAAAGCCAAATCCTTGTTCCCGACACCATTCTCCAAGCCACAAGTTGAAGTCCCTAATACGCATCCGTCTATCATTCTGAATGTTATGCACAGGCATAACTTCAGAAAAGGACAGTGTGGACACAACCTGCCGTATCTCATTGGCAAGAACACGAAAAGCTTCCTTCACCTCTGAAACCTCATTGCAAGCCAAATCATTTGTCACTAGATGAACCAGTACATCCAATTCTCATATTTGTTGATTTTTTTTTTACATCATATGATAAAAATAATGGTACAAAATATTTACCAGATGGTATAAATTGCATTCAGTTCTGCACTTTCTGTATCCTAAAACCTCAGACCTCTGTTGGAAGTGTCTGGTTCATAAGGGAGATTTTATTCCCATATGGTGGACGCGCCCATAGATCATCCCATTTTGGGAGGCGGTGGTAAACACAATTAGACAAATCAATAACTCTCACCTTCATTTTACCGTGGAGGCGCGTCTCCCCCCCCCCCCACACCCCCCCCCCCCAACCCCTCATTTCTTCATCTTCTTTTTACTGCTCACCTGGAAGGTTTAACTAACACTTTTCTTTGAGGTTGGTAAACAGGATGTATAATTGTCCCTCCAGAATACTATATATGGTATACGTGCGCACCACTGAAGAAATCAGTGTGCCTGACCATTCTACTGCCTAATATTTGCTGGTAATTTATTGTATGTTCCTTATGGAGACCTCAAACATTTGTACAGTGTATTGTACAGATCTCCTTAACGTCTTCTCTTTTCTGTATGTTTACTCTTAACACAATAAATATAAATGAAACCATTAAAATAACAAAACAAAAAAAGGTCCCATCTAAAAGATTTTAAACATTTGTCCTAAGTTTCGAAATATCAATGTTTCAATGCATTTCTGTTTTGTGAAAGTTATATGGCAATAACCGAAATTAGTGTTCTTTGGTTTCCTGACCATTTTCTCCTACAGTGACCTTTTGACCCCAACCGTAAATCTAAACCATGTACTAACCTTAATTCTAACTGTAAACCATCTGTAACACTAACCCTAATTGTACCCCTAACCCTAGATTCTAGGATTTGCCTTTAGTAGCAGACAAGCTACAGTAACAGAACAACGGGATTGATTTGTTATCACTTCCGTAACTCTGGCTGTATACAAGACAGCGCCATATTGGAAGAGCATGCTGGTAATGACAAGCTGGATGTTTAGCGTTGGTGGTGATCAGACTAAATCTTGTGGCCTAACACACTGGAGGATTTTTGCTGAACTGAATTATAGGAGAGATGAGATAAACTGAACATTTAATCTGACTGGATTAACAGCCTGAATTTATATAATATTTCCTAGGATTTTTGTTTCCTTCTAGGAACTCAAGAACTATAGAGCCACCCGTGTCCTCTCCCATATAGTTAGCCCTCCCTCTCCTCTGGGAAGAAAACGTAGTCTGGACTGATGGCAACCAAGACTTGTTGTCTGCCCACCCTCTTAACTATGCATTGTGCAGGGACAAACTTGGTGAGTTTCTCCAGCTATAACATAATACATTGTTACATCTTTGAAGATTTCAGCAGGTAATACTCTTGTTACAGAATACTCTTGTTCATCTCAACTCACCTTTAGATATATCTTTGAATATAAATAACTGATATTTACATTTATATTATCATATTGCATTTTCTTATATTCCTTTCCTACTTGCGCAAATTATATATTTATATCAAGCATTTAGTTTTTGTAAGGACAAATGTTTTGTGATAACTTAATGATAACACAAGATAAACCGGTAAAATAAGGATTATAATAAAAAAGTGTATTTTGTTTCCATTTCTACTGATAAACCATCTATTAATTAAATAACAACAGAACACTGTACTTCAATTTGCTGCAATAGTTTTATTAATTCTATTTAAAGAACAGAAATATTAATCAGTTTTTAAGAAGACAATTCAATTGGGTTTGTGATTCAATAAAGTAAGTATGTTAATCAAGCAGCCAGAAGCTAGCAATCAGTATTTAGCACAGGTGGGCTTATAGAACGTCCTTCACGGTGCCGCGGAAGCCAAGGTACCCCTATAATAAAAAGACATCATAAGTGGATGCTAAAAATGATTCTAATAACACTGTAATGTGTAAGGCAGTGTGTGTATGAACTGGGAGGTTAGTGTAGGCAGTGTGTGTGTGAACTGGGAGGTCAGTGTAAGGCAGTGTGTGTATGAACTGGGAGGTCAGTGTAAGGTAGTGTGTGTATGAACTGGGAGGTTAGTGTAAGGCAGTGTGTGTATGAACTGGGAGGTCAGTGTAAGGCAGTGTGTGTATGAACTGAGAGGTCAGTGTAAGGCAGTGTGTGTATGAACTGGGAGGTGAGTGTAAGGCAGCGTGTGTATGAACTGGGAGGTTAGTGTAAGGAAGTGTCTGTATGAACTGTGAGGTTAGTGTAAGGCAGTGTGTGTATGAACTGGGAGGTGAGTGTAAGGCAGCGTGTGTATGAACTGGGAGATTAGTGTAAGGCAGTGTGTGTATGAACTGGGAGGTGAGTGTAAGGCAGCGTGTGTATGAACTCTGAGGTTAGTGTAAGGCAGTGTGTGTATGAACTGGGAGGTTAGTGTAAGGCAGTGTGTGTATGAACTGGGAGGTTAGTGTAAGGCAGTGTGTGTATGAACTGGGAGGTCAGTGTAAGGCAGTGTGTGTATGAACTGGGAGGTGAGTGTAAGGCAGTGTGTGTATGAACTGGGAGGTTAGTGTAAGGCAGTGTGTGTATGAACTGGGAGGTTAGTGTAAGGCAGTGTGTGTATGAACTGGGAGGTTAGTGTAAGGCAGTGTGTGTATGAACTGGGAGGTCAGTGTAAGGCAGTGTCTGTATGAACTGGGAGGTCAGTGTAAGGCAGTGTGTGTATGAACTGGGAGTTTAGTGTAAGGCAGTGTGTGTATGAACTGGGAGGTTAGTGTAAGGCAGTGTCTGTATGAACTGGGAGGTTAGTGTAAGGCAGTGTGTGTCTGAACTGGGAGGTTAGTGTAAGGCAGTGTGTGTATGAACTGGGAGGTTAGTGTAAGGCAGTGTGTGTATGAACTGGGAGGTCAGTGTAAGGCAGTGTGTGTATGAATTAGGAGGTTAGTGTAAGGCAGTGTGTGTATGAACTCTGAGGTTAGTGTAAGGCAGTGTGTGTATGAACTCTGAGGTTAGTGTAAGGCAGTGTGTGTATGAACTGGGAGGTTAGTGTAAGGCAGTGTCTGTATGAACTGGGAGGTCAGTGTAAGGTATTCTGTGTATGAACTGGGAGGTCAGTGTAAGGCAGTGTGTGTATGAACTGGGAGGTTAGTGTAAGGCAATGTGTGTATGAACTGGGAGGTTAGTGTAAGGCAATGTGTGTATGAACTGGGAGGTCAGTGTAAGGCAGTGTGTGTATGAACTGGGAGGTCAGTGTAAGGCAGTGTGTGTATGAACTGGGAGTTTAGTGTAAGGCAGTGTGTGTATGAACTGGGAGGTTAGTGTAAGGCAGTGTGTGTATGAACTGGGAGGTTAGTGTAAGGCAGTGTGTGTATGAACTGGGAGGTCAGTGTAAGGCAGTGTGTGTATGAACTGGGAGGTTAGTGTAAGGCAGTGTGTGTATGAACTGGGAGGTCAGTGTAAGGCAGTGTGTGTATGAACTGGGAGGTTAGTGTAAGGCAGTGTGTGTATGAACTGGGAGGTTAGTGTGAGGTAGTGTGTGTATGAACTGGGAGGTTAGTGTAAGGCAGTGTGTGTATGAACTGGGAGGTTAGTGTAAGGCAGTGTCTGTATGAACTGGGAGGTCAGTGTAAGGCAGTGTGTGTATGAACTGGGAGGTCAGTGTAAGGCAGTGTGTGTATGAACTGGGAGTTTAGTGTAAGGCAGTGTGTGTATGAACTGGGAGGTTAGTGTAAGGCAGTGTGTGTATGAACTGGGAGGTTAGTGTAAGGCAGTGTGTGTATGAACTGGGAGGTCAGTGTAAGGCAGTGTGTGTATGAACTGGGAGGTTAGTGTAAGGCAGTGTGTGTATGAACTGGGAGGTCAGTGTAAGGCAGTGTGTGTATGAATTAGGAGGTTAGTGTAAGGCAGTGTGTGTATGAACTCTGAGGTTAGTGTAAGGCAGTGTGTGTATGAACTCTGAGGTTAGTGTAAGGCAGTGTGTGTATGAACTGGGAGGTTAGTGTAAGGCAGTGTCTGTATGAACTGGGAGGTCAGTGTAAGGTATTGTGTGTATGAACTGGGAGGTCAGTGTAAGGCAGTGTGTGTATGAACTGGGAGGTTAGTGTAAGGCAATGTGTGTATGAACTGGGAGGTTAGTGTAAGGCAATGTGTGTATGAACTGGGAGGTCAGTGTAAGGCAGTGTGTGTATGAACTGGGAGGTCAGTGTAAGGCAGTGTGTGTATGAACTGGGAGGTCAGTGTAAGGCAGTGTGTGTATGAACTGGGAGGTCAGTGTAAGGCAGTGTGTGTATGAACTGGGAGTTTAGTGTAAGGCAGTGTGTGTATGAACTGGGAGGTTAGTGTAAGGCAGTGTGTGTATGAACTGGGAGGTTAGTGTAAGGCAGTGTGTGTATGAACTGGGAGGTTAGTGTAAGGCAGTGTGTGTCTGAACTGGGAGGTTAGTGTAAGGCAGTGTGTGTATGAACTGGGAGGTTAGTGTAAGGCAGTGTGTGCATGAACTGGGAGGTTATTGTAAGGCAGTGTGTGTATGAACTGGGAGGTCAGTGTAAGGCAGTGTGTGTATGAACTGGGAGGTTAGTGTAAGGCAGTGTGTGTATGAACTGGGAGGTTAGTGTAAGGAAGTGTGTGTATGAACTGGGAGGTTAGTGTAAGGCAGTGTGTGTATGAACTGGGAGGTTAGTGTAAGGCAGTGTCTGTATGAACTGGGAGGTTAGTGTAAGGCAGTGTGTATGAACTGGGAGGTTAGTGTAAGGCAGTGTGTGTATTAACTGGAAGGTTAGTGTAACTTACACTGTATGTATGAATGTCACTTACATTCACGTGTGTTGTACTTTACTAAACTGCACAAGCAAGTATACCCTAGATTTAAGAGCAAAAAACAGACTTCAAACACAATGTAAAAGAATAGACAGATTAAAGCAAAGTGTATGTGGCTGGCATGTGATGGCGAGGTGCTCCACAGCCGCACAGAGAGACACGGTCATTATTGGGTGAGCATATCAAGTGAGATCTACACAACCAATCACTTGGGAGCAGATGAGCATTTTCTCCTAGTTGGAAGTTTGATCTACACGTCAATCATTCAGTGATGTCTTGGCCCAGAGCTGTAGCCTGGATGTTTGCATTACAGTTCCAGAGAAATATCTATCAGGATTTAATGATGTTCATTAAGATACTGCCAACTTCTCTGCTTCATAACAAGATTCTCTAGAGAATGAATCTGGCCACCTGAAGTGTATTAATAAATAATAACTCTATTTAACTCTATGATGCTGTCTTTAGCTTTCTCTGGACCATAAAGCACATTTTGGAGATAGACGCACACATGACATAATATTGCATGCTGAAATTCTACAGTACTTTGGGGGACAATGTACAATCCGTGAGTGTGACTGTTCCTGCCAGTGCCTAGTATACATATGATCATTGCCACCTATTGCCATTGACTCTTAAGCTCCCTATCAACAAATGTCTAGGTTTATAGAGTTTAAACCTCAGCTTAGAACATGAAGCGTAAACTGGTCCCAACCTCAACATTGATTATACTTTCAATGCAGACAATACAAAACAATACATTGTGTTAACAACATTACATTCCAATGTATCTAATAAGAGAATGATATGTTATACATGTGTCCATGGCAGGACCGATCCAGGGTGGGTGTTCAAGGTGGGGGGTGCCCTGCAGAGACAGATGAGCACCAACGCACAACCAGTGGGAACAAGTGCTTCTCGCACAGGTCACCAGGCGCCATGAGGAAAAATATGTTAATTAAAATGGAGGACAGAAGTCTTCACCACCATCAATGCAGGAGTGCGGATAACATGTAGCATGCATTCACACTGCAAAATAAATGGTTGTGGGTGGAGTAAGGGCAGTGGAGGAAGATCTGCTCTACACAGCGCCTTCTCCTTTCTACTTGAAGAGTATTAGAGGAGGAGTTGCGGGGAGGAGCAAGTCCTCCTCCTGCTGACAAACAAGAGGAAACAAAGCTCTCCCAGAAGGAGACTGAGACCCTGACCTAGGCTGAGCTACATAATGCATATTACAGCATTTTATACAACAGCAACATTTATATCATCTTCATATTAAATGTGATAATCAAATTTGAAAATAAAACTAAATAAAATATGAGATGATAGCATTGTTTTTATTCTATTCTTTATAATAAATTATATTAACAAAAAGAGTAGCTAGAAACAGTGAATCCTACTGTGATTACTAGGAAAAAATCTTAGTAAACATTATTATTTAAATTGAATATGATAATCAAATGTTAATATTATATTAAACATATTTTCTCCTAGTAATTACACTAAGTTTCACTGTTTGTAACTGCTTTTTTCAAACTTAAGGCCACAGTTGCAGAGTTGGAAGTTTTAAATTCCCATCTCATTTCCCTGCTATTCTCTCTTTCATGACTGAAGCCCTAAATAATTGCACCTGTGTGTCTGAGAGAGTGTCAGGATGGGAGTGTGAGAGAAAGGGGTTGGCACATGTGTCTGAGTGAGTGTCAGGATGGGAGTGTGAGAGAGATGGGTTTACACGTGTGTCTGAGTGAGTGTCAGGATGGGAGTGTGAGAGAGATGGGTTTACACGTGTGTCTGAGTGAGTGTCAGGATGGGAGTGTGAGAGAGATTGGTTTGTGTCCATGACCCTAGGATCAGCCCCTGTCCATGATCTATCCTACTTATGACATCACCTTGTGGCTTGAAATGCAAATTTCACATTTACAACAAATTAATTAATGTGCATAAGAAGCTGCATGTGATGTCAGAAACAGGAGGCACCACAGACATAAAACATACATTTCTCCTATTGTATGCATCTGAACGCAAATCTGTTAACACAATAGAAACATAGAATGCGTCGGCAGATGAGAATCATCCGGTCCATCTAGTCTGCTCAATTTTCTAAATACTGTTTTTAAGTCCCCCATTCCCTATCTTATATCTAGAATAGCCTTATACCTATTCCATGCATGCTTAACCTCCTTCACTGTATTAACCGCTACCACTTCTGCTGGGAGGCTATTCCATGCATCCACTACCCTCTCAGTAAATTAATTCCTGATATCACTTTTATATCTTTGCCCCTCTAATTTAAGACTATGTCCTCTAGTTGTGATATTTTTTCTTCTTTTAAATATACTCTCCTCCGTTACTGTGTTGATTCTCTTTATGTATATAAATGTTTCTATCATATCCCCCCTGTTACGTCTTTCCTCCAAGCTATACATGTTAAGATGCTTTAACCTTTCATGGTAAGTTTTATCCTTCAACCCATGAACCATTTTAGTAGCCCTTCTCTGAACTCTCTCCAAAGTATCAATATCCTTCTGGAGATACAGTCTCCAGTACTGCGTACAATACTCCAAGTGAGGTCTCACCAGCGCTCTGTACAATACTCCAAGTGAGGTCTCACCAGCGCTCTGTACAATACTCCAAGTGAGGTCTCACCAGTGCTCTGTACAATACTCCAAGTGAGGTCTCACCAGTGCTCTGTACAATACTCCAAGTGAGGTCTCACCAGTGCTCTGTACAATGGCATGAGCACTTCCCTCCTTCTACTGCTAATACCTCTCCCTAGGCAAGCAAGCATTCTGCTAATACTGCTCCCTATACAACCAAGCATTCTGCTAATACCTCTCTCTTGCACTTATCTACATTAAATGTCCGTTGCCAATCGGCTTATCTCTCCAGGAACATCAACCCTGCTGCAAATCTTTTTATCATCAGCAAAAATACATAACTTACCAACAAGACCTTCTGCAATATCACTAATACAAATATTATAGAGAATGGGTCCAAGTACAGATCCCTGAGGTACCCCACTAGTAACAAGACCTTGCATCCAATATACTCCATTGACTACAACCCTCTGTTGCCTGTCACTCAGCCATTGTCTAATCCATTCAACAATATTGAAATCCAAACTCAAAGATTGCAGTTTATTGATAAACTTTCTATGTGCGACAGCGTCAAAAGCCTTACTGAAATCTAGGTAAGCAATGTCTACTGCACCACCCTGATCTATTATTTTAGTCATCCAATCAAAAAAATCTATAAGATTAGTTTGGCATGATCTCCCTGAAGTAAACCCATGTTGTCTTTGATCCAATGCGATACAAATCCAATATGATGTATAGATATTTGATGTATATATTATTCTCTTCACTGTAGTCCTTTTAAATCAAACAACAATATTAAGACACATAATAATTATTAATAGCTATGTTTTTCTAGAAAGTTAAAATGAGACTCTATTAAACTAGTGATTAATAATCATCTAACTAAAAAAACATGGAATGTCATATAGCTTTGAATTTACCACGCTGGATACTTAGTATCAAATAATTCATATCTAGTAACTAGAGTTGAGCGAACCCGAACCGCACAGTTCGGTTTTGTACCGAACATTACGTTTTTGGACCCCGGACCCGAACACGGACATTTCACTGTATGTTCGGGTTGGAGTTCGGGGTTTGGCGATTTAATTGCGCGTTTTGAAAGGATGCAGGGCAGCCAATCAACAAGCGTTTGACTTGTTTGCCCTTAGAAGCCATCACAGCCATGCCTACTAATGGCATGGCTGTGATTGGCCAGTGCAGCAAGTGACCCAGCCTCTATATATAAGCTGGAGTCACCAAACATCACATTAGCTCTTCTTAGTGTAGGGAGAGGATTCTGCAGCTGTGAGGGACAGATTAGGAAATAATTCTGGTGTTGAATCTGCAAACTACAGCGATTATTCAAAATACAGTGATTATTCAAACTACAGAGATTATTCAAACTACAGAGATTATTCAAACTACAGCGATTATTTTAGTGGGTGCTATACTACATTTTTGTACCCTGCCCTGAGCCCAGTGCCACAGAGAGTGCAGTGCACTTGCAACTGCATGTGTGCCAGGCACATGACTTTAATCCTGTTCTGTTAGCTCAGTGGGCAACATCTAGGCATTTTTAAATACTCCCATTTTTTGGGTGCTATATAGTACATTTGCGTCCTGCACTTCATATCTGAGAGTCAAATAGAACCGTCAAATACTGTGCTTACAGCGCACTTTGAAAGATTCTAATTGTTTTGGGTGCTAAATAGTACCGTATTTGCTCGAATATAAGACAACCCTAATTATAAGACGACCCTCCAAACTTTGGATATTCCTTTAGTAAAAAAAACAAAAAAGCCTGAATATAAGACTACCCTATAGGAAAAAAGTTTAACTTGTCTATACTCACATGTAAATTGCTTTTTAATATTTAATAAAAATTATGATATTAAAAAATGCATTTCTTGTCATTATTTCCTTTTATGTGCCTATGCTGCCTCTCTCTCCCCTCCCCTCAGCGTTGTCTCTCCCTCCTCCCAAACTTTTATTTCTCTCGCCACCTCCCTCCTTTTCTCTCTCTGCCCCCCCCCCCCTCCCACCTTGTCTTTCTCTGCCAACCCTCCCTCCCTTTGTCTCTCTCTGCCCCCTTCCCTCCCCTTGTCTCTCTCTGCCCCCCCTTGCCTCTCTATGCCCCCATTGTTTTGGGTGTTAAATAGTACATTTGCATCTTGCGGTGCACTTCATATCTGAGAGTCAAATGGAACCGTCAAATACTGTGCTTACAGCGAACTTTGAAAAATTCTAATAGTTTTGGGTGTTAAATAGTACATTTACGTCCTGCACTTCATATCTGAGAGTCAAATAGAACCGTCAAATACTGTGCTTACAGCGCACTTTGAAAAATTCTAATTGTTTTGGGTGTTAAATAGTACATTTGCGTCTTGCGGAGAACTTGCAGTCCAATAAACAAAAAAAAAATACAAATAAAAATTGTTGACTGACATAAACCATCTGTTAGTTCGGTTGGTGACCGCAAAAAGTGAGGAGAGCGACAAATAAGGGACGTGGCCGTGGTCGTGGTGCTGCTGGTGTTGGCGGAGCTCCTGTTGCAAGTAGGGGGTGTGGTCGATCTGTGCCAGCTACACACACACAAGTGAAACACCTTCCTTAGGTGCTAGTACACGACATAACCTTCAGCGTTATTTGGTAGGGCTGAATGCCGCTCTTAGAATAGTGAGGCCAGAACAAGTACAGGCGATAGTAGATTGGGTGGCTGACAGTGCCTCCAGTTCCTTCACATCGTCTCCCACCCGGTCCCATGCTGAAAGCTCAGAGTTGGCACCTGCAGCCCACGGCCATCTGTCTTTCACCTCACTCCCTTGCAAATCAGCCAAGCAGTCTGAGCCACAAGTCATGCAGCAGTCTCTTATGCTTTTTGATGACTCTGCTGGCTTGGTTTCCATTGGCCATCCACCTAGCCTTGCCCCAGAAGTGGAAGAGATTGAGTGCACTGATGCACAACCACTTATGTGTCAGGATGTGGCCATGCGAGGACCACCGCAGCACGTCTCTGATGATGACGAAACTCAGGTGCCAACTGCTGTGGCTTTCAGCAGTGTGCAGACCGGCAAGAAGGGCAGGGTTGAGGAGTGGGTGGAAGATGATGTGGAGAATGATGAGGTCCTAGACCCCACATGGAATCAAGGTCATGCGAGTGACGTGTCCAGATTGGAGGAATAGGCGATGGTCGCACAGAGGCACCAGCACAGCATGAGAGGGAGCAGGGTGCAAAATCTGAGCGGCCTTCCCCTAGATAGTACGCCTGCTACTTCCCACCGCACCCAGGGACAGAGCACACCAAAGCCAGCTCCAAGGAGTTCCCTGGTGTGGCAGTCCTTCAGACAATGTGCTGACGACAAGACACGAGTGGTTTGCAAGAACCTGGAGCGAGGCATAAATGTGCTAGACCTGAGCACAACCTGCATGACCAGACATCTACATGCAAAGCACGAGCTGAAGTGGAGTAAGCACCTCAAAAACCAAGAAAGGTCTCAGGCTCCTCCTGCTTCCTCTTCTGCTGCTGTCTCGGCCTCTTCCTCCAACTCTGGAGTCACAGTGGCACCTGCCCCCCCCCCCCGCAAACAGAGGATGTGGCAGCAACGCCACCACATCTACCTCCGTCCCCAAGCATCTCCACACTGTCCCATGGAAGCGTTCAGCTGTCCATCTACCAAACACTGGAGAGAAAGAGGAAGTATGGCCCTACCCACCCGCTATCCCTGGCCCTGAATGCCAGTATTTCCAAATTCCTGGCCTTTGAAATGCTGTCATTCCGTCTGTTGGAGACGGACAGTTTTAAAAACCTGATGGTGGTGGCTGTCCCACAGTACGTGGTTCCCAGCCGACCACTACTTTTCCAGGCGAGCCATCCCTTCCCCGCACAACCAATTGGCGGACAAAATCAGGTGTGCACAGCGCAACACCATCTGTGGCAAGGTCCACATAACCACAGATACGTGGACCAGTAAACACGGGCAGGGACGCTATATCTCCCTAACTGCACACTGGGCAAATGTAGTGGCGGCTGGACCTGAGGCGGATAGCAATTTGGCACATGTCCTTCCGCCACCGAGGATTGCAGGGCATTTCTCTTTGCCTCCTGTTACCTCCTCCATCTACTCTGCTTCCTCCTCCGCTTCCTCCTCCTCTACCACCTCCTCATCTGGTCAGAGTAACACCTTCATCACCAACTTCAGCACAGCCAGGGGGAAACGACAGCAGGCTGTTTTAAAACTCATATGTTTGGGGGGAAAACCCCACAGTGCGCAGGAGCTTTGGACGGGCATGGAACAACAGATCGATGGGGTTGTTGCCACTGAGCCTGGTGGTGTGCGATAATCGGCGTAATCTCGTAGCTGCTCTGGGCCTATCCGGTTTGAAGCACATACCTTGCCTGGCGCATGTGCTGAATTTGGTGGTGCAGAAATTCCTGAAAAACTACCCAGATATATCAGAGCTGCTGCAGAAAATGCGGGCTGTATGTGCGCACTTCAGTCGTTCTACAGAACAGCACCACTTCACCACCAATGAGTGGGTCTCCATGCGAGACCTGTGTGCCATTTTGCACTGTTTCGAGTACTCCTCCAACATGGCTAGTGCCAATGACGCTGTTCTCAGCCTTACTATCCCGCTTGTATGTCTCCTTGAAAAATCACTTCTGGCGATGATGGAAGAGGATGTGGCACAGGAGGAAGAGGAGGAGGAAGAAGAGGTGTCATTTCCTTGGTTATCGGGCCAGTCATTCACACGCCCCCCCCCCCCCCCCTTAGTACGCCACTGCTCAGCTGTATTTGTAATTTGTATGTATTTTATGTTATTTTAAGTTATTTCCCTATCCACATTTGCTTGCAGGGCACTTGTCCTACTCTTACCCACATTTTAATTCCTTTTGCAGCCCTCTAGCCCTTTCCATGACTTTTTAGAGGCATTTTAGTGGCCAAAAGTGTGTGTCCCCATTGACTTCAATGGGGTTCGGGTTCTGGGTCAAGTTCGAGCCCGAACCCGTACTTTTTTCCGAAGTTCGGCCGAACCCGCCGATCCCGAACATCCAGGTGTCCGCTCAACTCTACTACTAACCCTAAGTCATATGATGATTATTAATAGCTATGTTTTTATAGAAAGTTAAAATAAAACTTTTAAACTAGCGATTAATAATCATCTAACTAAAATAACATGGAATGTCATATAGCTTTGAATTTACTACGCTGGATACTTAGTATCAAATACTTCATATCTAGTAACCCTAAATCATATTTATTAAGAACATCAGCCATGATCTGAAAGATTCAAAATCTCTGATATTAAGTCACATTTACTGTAGGTCATTGAAGCCTAATTGGCTCTTATTTTACAGTATATATATTATTTAGATACATTATCATCACTGTCACTAATGTGCGTAATGCCAATAAGCTAAACAAGTTTGGATCCAGTACTATTAATATTATATTCTCCACTTAATAGACAAACATATTGCTAACATAGTGATATCAATCTGCTAACATTAAGTCCTTACCCAAACTTCCCCCATAAAATCTGATATAACACCACAGAGGAGGTCTTGTTCGTCAGATGATAGTTTAGTCTAAGAAAGTAAACAGTAAAATATAATTAATGAATTAAGTGGTCATCATTTACACCTGTTTTCTGTATTCCTATCATTGTAATTTTATTCCAGTTTTGTGATGTTTTCTGCTTCTTGACAGACAGTAAATGTAGTCATAGCTTCTGACTACAGTAAGAATCTCATACACAGAGCCGGAGCTCTTTCTGCATAGCTGTTATTTTGCAGAAAAAAGGAAATGAATGATTCATTTAAATGTAAAGCCCCCTTTATTGGCATTGTCACTAATGCATTACACTGGGAGTCTTTACCTTGTATGGACATTGTTGTGAAGGGGTTAAAGAGAGTGCAATGGCAGAATTTCAATACTAAACGTCTGTATTTCTATCATTTTACATGATATTTCTATCATACTTTGTTCTAAAGATATCTCTGATTAACTAGAGAAGATACAGGTCCTGTATTATCTGCTTGTGCAGTCTGACAGACCTGCAGCTCAGCCATACACACCAGGACTTGGTTTATTCCCTAATTAATTAGCCATCTCTAATTAATTAATTAGTAATACCCAGTCTGTCAAACCCCGCAATACATTTAGCAGGCCTGTATGAACTGTTGGTGTTACAGTCCTTTTAATAAATGTATATTTATTTTATAATGTTATTTCTTCTAATTTCTATATCTACATTATTTAAATGCACATACAATGCTTCAAAATAAAACAAATACAGTGTAAATGTAGTAAGATTCACAAGGAAATTCCCAGTATACTCCCAGGATAATTGGCTGCAGACACACAGTGCTATACAGTTAATACATACTATGATATGACTACTATAGTTCTTACCCATCCAGACCAGTCAGTAACACCAGCACATTGTAATACTTCCTCCTAACAAAGAGAAAACAGGACATTTATGGAAAGGAAATACAGCGGTGGAATTAGAAATGTGTTATTTTATAATTACACTGGGGAACATGTATAAAAACCCTCCTGCACTGCAAAGTATCATATAAATGGTTCTGAGAGCATCTTGTGCTCCCGTTATATATATATATATATTACATTTTTACATATAACATATCATTTGATTTTGTTCCCTTTATCATATCACAATATACACAACTGGCCTATGATACTGACAGCAGACAGGGGATAAGGTAATGGTCAGAGCTAATGCACCACTAGCTGAGCACTGCTACTTTCTACCATTCAGATCTTTCTCTCCTGTTTTCAGGGTATTGTGGCCAAGTGCCCTGTCTGCAGGGCAGGGCTGGATACTTTGGGCCCATTTTGCAATTTCTTCAGCTGACCTGTTATCATCAGACACAAATAGACAGACAGGGCAGATATATTGACAGATAAGGTATAGCCCTTGATAGACATTTAGAGAATGTTACACACTAGGGACCAGACATCCAACTGGGGATGATGGGGTTTGTGGTCCTGCAGCAGATGGAGGGCTGCTGTTGGACCCCTAGGTACTAGGGCCATTTAGAAGTGGAAAGTAATGCAGTCCCAGCCCATTGAGCTTTGGAAGATGGCAGCTCAGGGGCCCACTGATCATTAGGTGTAAATGTTGAGACTCCACAAGATAGTAAAACAATGGGATTTGGAAGAAACGGGACTTGGATATGATAATCAAAACTAGAACCAAAAATTCCTGGGAGAGTGAAATATTGGTGATTGGAAAAATACTTGTAAGATTCCTTTATCTAAGGATTAGCGAGCAAACACTTTATATAACTAGTGCAAAGCCATCATTCATTAAACACAAACTCACTTCACTAATAGAACAAGAAAATAATACTTTATTCACTAACATCTAACATGAAAGTCAATAAGATAATGTCGGCAGCGCTGATGGATTCAGGGATAGAGTGTTAGGCACTGAGCAGCATTACTTTAAGTTATATTGTGCTAAACATATTAAGTACAACTCGCTGCAAACATGTTATTTATAACTGAGAGATTATCCGGGGGACATAGCCAGCCAGTAAGACCCACATGTCATATTCATTTAAAAAGGGAGAAAAAGGCAAATAATATATATATATATAGGTCACATTGAGCTATAAACAAACTGATTACATGTTTACTCTATGATCAGTAGTTTCTGAGATATGATAAAAGTAAGTTGCCCGTTGTCAGCTAATAGGGAGTTACACCCAGTACCCCCGTAAGTGGCCCAGCTGTCTTGGGGGGCCAGCTGTTAGAGGTATTGAACAGTAATCTCGAGACTGGTACATATGAATAAAGCAGAAACCAAGAATATCATGATGGATGCCAGCAGCCTCCATTTTGTGTCAGTTTTTGGACATCCTTCTGTGTGTTCAAATCTTATTCTGTGTCCCTGAAGCTAAAAGAAAGTCCTCCACATTCCTAACTCTGTTATCTAGTATCACCGGAACAGATAAGGTGGGCATTGTTAGGGGTTTATGACTCTCATTGTATTTCTGAAGACACCGCTGTGTCTATATACATACAAGAGGTGAAGGGGGGCTTCTCTTCAGCTTGCTAGCCCACCCAAACTGACAGACACAGACACACTGAGATTACTTGGAGTTTAGATTTGAAGAATCTAATAAGGGTTATTATAAACACACCCAGTTGATTCTAATCGCTCATTAAAATATAGAATTATATCACACCTTCACTAATAAATATGTAAAGTATTATTAATCCTACATATTAATTAGAATATTGTTTTTATTGTTTTATTAGTGTGGTATATATTTTATTATACATTTTTATTTAATGTGCAATGATATGAATAAGAAAATGATAAATATTTACTCTAATTTCAAATTGTATTAACACTTTTAGACATTTAAACATATATATTGTCTTATATTATACTCAGAATCCAGGTGTAGCTATAAATCATGACATCATCTCATTTAAATTAAATACACCCATCCATTCAATTGGCTATAAGTTACAGAAACAGGGTGTGAGTCTGAGATAAGGTTTGGTTAATAAATGGATACTGGAGGTGTAGGGAAAAAGACCTGAGATACCTGAAAAGACCTGGGGAGACTGAATTTGGGAGAGCTGCCACTAGTGGGGTTAGAGCTGCCACTAGTGGGGTGAGAGATGGGAACGTTTTAGAAAAGGGCTGAGTCTCTCTCCTTCTGGGGAGAACTCAGGAATATGAGGCTTTTAATAGCACATGTTCACTATAACAATAGAAATCTCCATACCCATAGTGTGGAGCTAAGTCCCAGGAGTAACTCCCATCACTCAATTCTTCAATGGAAGGAGTCTAAACTGCAAACCAACCTCTGCCGGTAATGTATAAATGTGGTAATTTGTTTCTAGCATAATCTCTCATAATTTTTTATGGATGTCATTAGCATATATATTTGGGTAAATTTAACTTAAATCCCACAATTTCTGGGATCTATATGTTTGCCTGATGTTTATCTGTCATCCTTTCTGCAGAAGGAAGCCAGAGGAATATCCTTTAGATATTACCAAGAACCATAAGTTCTTATAGTCTAGCTATTTACCCAAATATGTCATATCTAATCTCCAGAGATTATCTAAGATTCTCATTCTTAAAATCTAAGCTAGAATACATACATTATCATTTACCGAGCAGATTAAGAAACAGCCACCTTGAGTAGTTATATGATTTAGTAATATTACCTTTCCTATGCAGAGTATATGTTGGTAATTTGTAGGTAATTATGGTGTACTATCATTAACCATTTTAAATACTAATCATTATCAATGTAAGTTGTATCTAAATAAAATGCATGGCCATCTTATGGTCAGAAACGTACTACATAGTAAATTATACTACATGCTTGTTGATATAGTTACAGAACTGCATAATTCATGTTTTGTCCTACTTACTTATGTTATAAGTCCTACATGTGAATTATGATTAACATCTATTGATATTGTATTTTGTTGTTATGCTATTTGCATACCATTTGATTTCTATTCTATATTCAATAAATTCATTATTATTTTATTAATAATTGTTGCATTGTATTTACTTTTGTAAAAATGTCATCCAAACTCTCACATACATAACGAACTCTTGATATGGGTATTTTTAGTCGGACCCATATATTTGAATCATCAATTTTCATATTTTTTTATGATTCATAATTAATAACTCATATTCATATTTTTATAGTTATTAATAATCCGACACAGCAGCTGGAGAATGTCTTGTGCAGCCCACAGACATCCTTACGTATGACAAAATATCTTATGGCAGTACTGTAGGTAAAGACATTTTTCTAGTAAATATATTTATAGCAAAACATTTTTACCTACAGTGCTGCCTTAACATTAGGTCTTTTCTGTTTTCAAATATTAAGAGCTTCCGGGAGTTGCCTTATAATCAGGATCACCTTATTGTTTTAGAAAATATGATATATTTTGGGGTTTTTCATTATGTGGTGCCAGTCAAGTAACCAGCAACACTCTTCCTCCAGTGTCCCCGGTGCCTGGCTGTATCATTGAATCAGACATGTCTCCTTGTTGTTGGGGTATGGAGGCAGTGCAGGGCACCAGCCTGAAGAGAGGGGTTAATATAAGCACGTGGGAGGTTGGAAAGGTTGAGCTGGGTCAGGTTTGTGTTTTTTCTAGACATGTGCAAAACTAAAATTTTCATTTCGTTTTCGTCCATTTGGACGAAAATGTTATTTATTTCGTCCAAAATGAATTTCGTTCATTACTGTATTCGTTTAGTTTTATTCATTCGTACGAATTGACCTATTTTAACCTCTCTTTCGGTTTATAGACTTTCGGTTTATAGAATTTATGTAATGCTATGGGCTTTCAATAAATCGATATAGAGTCGGTTTATAGAATGCACATGTCTAAGTTTTTCAACCTAGTAATACAGCTTTGGACCACACCATATGGTGCATAGTAAATGACTCTATGTTATGAAACTAAAGGTGTATTCATACGGAAAATGTAAAAAAAAAATATATTTAAAACATGTAACTTACCTCTGATTCAGTAAGCTCAGCCTTCCCATCCAGAACTCCACAAAGCTAAACAGCAAAATACATATGTTCATAATAATGGTTATCATTAGATATTTCCATCAACTTCTACACTTAACAAACTATTTACAAACATATAATACTATTACTCATATTCATAATCCCCCCATTTTTTTCTGAATGGATCTTTGAGCAGTTGCTTTCTTCACCCCACCCAGTGCCATAACTTGGTGAAACAAAGGGACACTAATTAGGAAGTATTTGTGCTCATTACCTCTCCTGAAGCCTATTTGTTCCACTGACTTACTTCTCCAACCATGTGTTTAGCTATTCTATTGGAAGAAACTGAGCTTGGCTGTGGTGTGCCCTGGACAAATGTCTACATTACCCACTGCGTGAAGTGGCTTTGGGGGTGTAAATCCTTTACCCCTTTTGTGACACAGGACATCAAATATCTATGAGGAATCATCAGGCAGCATGTAAAAGCCCCCTCTGGTGCATATATGAAGCTTCTAGGATCGATCTTATGCATCATAAAAGAAAGGCAGCTGACACCATCAGTAATGCAATTAAAATCTCCCGCGCTAATCACTCTACCGCTTCTGATCCTATCCACTTTATCTAAAATTCTAACTAGAGAAGCCATAGGGGCCTTACTAGTATAACACAACAGGCTGAAGTCAAGAAGAAATCATTATGGCCACCCCACTTGTATTTTGTTCATCCATTGATGCATGGAATGTAAAATACCTATCCTGTGCCCATCTACCTCCGTCTTGCAATTTCCAGCATGTTTCCCATAAGAATGCGATCTCCACCTTCTCCTGTTTTAGGAAACCATAAACTCTATTTCTTTTACAAGGAGTGTTCAAACCCTGGGTATTAAATGTGACACATTTAACCATTGTCTATTATAAGGATGCCATGAGCGGGTTGTTCATCAGACCCGGAGGCAAGGCATCTGGCAGAACATAACAAACATTGAACATGAAACAAACATGAACACAACTTGCAAAGGGACCATGAAAGGGAAGGACCCCTACTACCATTCCCCTTCTGACACCAGGAGAAGGAAATAATCCTACTCCTGACACCACAAACCATATAAATACTTGGTTTGAACCTGAGTTCAAAAGAACACTTAGCAGGAGATTTAAAAACTGTTGCCCGGCGGGGAGGGGGAGGAGGGCCCATAATTCAAACTGATAAATCCCCTTGTTTCAACATGTCCCATTAATAACTTAGCTAGGTCCCCGTCTCCTCTTCTCTGTTTTCCCATCATTCATCAGAGCCTTATCACTCTCCCAGATATAGAAGGTGGTGGGAAAAGAGAGAGAGATATTCTAGATGGGAAGGGACTTCAACTGGGTAGGGAGAGAGGGGAGAGAGAAAAAACAAAAACAATTAAATACCCTAGATGTTAGAAAACTATTGCCATATACTAATTGTGAATAGTGTTGAGCGAACCAGAACCGCACTGTTCGGGTTCGTACCGAACATTATGGTTTTTGGACCCCGGACCCAAACACGGACATTACACTGTATTTTCGGGTTGGAGTTCGGGGTTTGGCGATTTAATTGCGAGTTTTGAAAGGATGCAGGGCAGCCAATCAACAAGCGTTTGACTCGTTTGCCCTTAGAAGCCATCACAGCCATGCCTACTAATATCATGGCTGTGATTGGCCAGTGCAGCTTGTGACCCAGCCTCTATATATAAGCTGGAGTCACGTACACGCACATAACATGAACTCTTCTTAGTGTAGGGAGAGGATGCTGCAGCTGTGAGGGACAGATTAACAAAAATTCTGGTGTTGAATCTGCAAACTACAGCGATTATTCAAACTACAGAGATTATTCAAATTACAGTGATTATTTTAGTGGGTGCTATACTACATATTTGTACCCTGCCCTGAGGCCAGAGAGTGCAGTGCACTTGCAACTGCATGTGTGCCAGGCACATGACTTTAATCCTGTTCTGTTAGCTCAGTGGGCAACATCTAGGCATTTTTAAATACTGCAATTTGTTGGTGTTAAATATTACATTTGCGTCCTGCACTTCATATCTGAGAGTCAAATAGAACCGTCAAATACTGTGCTTACAGCGCACTTTGAAAAATTCTAATAGTTTTGGGTGGTAAATAGTACATTTACGTCTTGCGGTGCATTTTTTGCAGTCCAATAAACAAAAACAAAACAGTGTTGGCTACCTCTTCCTCCTCCTCCTCCAGCGCCGCTTCCACCTACACCGCCACGGTCACTGCCTCCTCAACCTATGGGTCACTTAGTATAAACTGAAAGAGAATACCCTGCACTCCAACCCTCTCTCAAATGGATAATTCTGTTGATCCTCCTGGCAGCCATGCTTTAGATTTAGATTTATGTTCTTCCAAAGCTAAAATCAAAGATTCCATCTAGTGCTATTTTATGGCTCAGCTGTATTTGTAATTTGTATGTATTTTATGTTATTTTAAGTTATTTCCCTATCCATATTTGCTTGCAGGGCACTTGTTCTACTCTTACCCACATTTTACTTCCTTTTGCAGGCCTCTAGCCCTTTCCAGGACATTTTTAGAGGCATTTTAGTGGCTAAAAGTTTGTGTCCCCATTGACTTCAATGGGGTTCGGGGTCAAGTTCGGGGTCAAGTTCGAGCACGGACCCGGACATTTTTTCGAAGTTCGGCTGAACCTGCTTAACCCGAACATCCAGGTGTCCGCTCAACTCTAATTATGAATGAAAATAACCATGCTCCAAGCTTTTCTAATATCTTCTTAACCACCTATAAAATATGAGTCTTAGACCCATATGAGTTACTGAACTATATAAATACCTGAGAATCCAAATTCTGAAATTTGAATGAACCGTGATACCTTATTAACCCCCCAAAAAGAAAATTACTTCAGTACCAGGTAGAATGTAGTTACTAAGTGTGAACACTCAAAACATAAGGCTACTCAGGTTTTGTGACATTAGTGTTTTGACCAATCAAAGGATTGGTTTCTCCAAACATTGGTGCTAATACACATTCAACAACAAAAAAACCCCACCCCTGATTAGACTATCTCAATGGGTTACTTGATGCCATTCCTGACCATCCAGTTACCTTGGAAACAATTTCAAACTGTCCTTCCCAATATACTCTTAGGGATTTAGGAAAGCCCCAACTGTGTATTATGTTGTGCTGGCAGAGGATTGTAGGGTAAAGTAAGCTTCCGTCGATGATCTCATTTGAAATGTTTAAACGTCTCCCACTTCTCCCGGTAGCTGTTTAGTCTGCCCAGCGCTTCCGTTGGGCTTATAATCAAAAAATGAGTGAAAGAGAAACATCAGATGAGAAAAAGCAACATCAAATAAGCAGGTACCGGACCACGTTATGGCTGAAACAAATCCTCAAGGTAAGGTGCAGCCAGATAAAAAATAGCCATGGTGCTCACCCTCCCGGTGAAACAAACTGACGCCTACGCGTTTCACGCCCCCCTCCGGGCGCTTTGTCAAGGCTAATCACCATACATTTTACCCACCCTTATAAAGTGAAAAGTAAAGTGCAGTTAATTAAGATTTAAAGTGACACAAACATGCCAGGTAAACATGCAACATATTCTAGCAGAGATTAAAGTGCTTTTTTCTTTTGCAAACATTGGTTACAGTCATTACCTGATCCTTAATGGAAAGCAACATTTGGATCTCCACTACGAATAAGTAGATTTAAAGAATTAAGAGGAAGTAGGACGCAGCATATATTCATTTAAAGCTGTTTGTTAAATTCAGGGAACCACTTTGTTGAGTATGTCCAGGTCTGAAGGGGAGAATCAGACAACCCACCGGACCATCAATGCCTAAAAATGTGATTTAAATCCCATTCAAGGTTAATACCTTGCGGTTGCCTGGTATGTAATTGAAGGACACAAAACATTTCCCTCTTGTTAAGGATATTTTGTTTGTTTCCTCCCTTTTGGGGCTGATAATTCTTTCAATACCTTGGAAGGAAAAGCAGTTTTTATTGCCTCCATTACAGATTTGGAAATGTTTGTTAATTGTAGATTTAGGATCATTTTATTGTGATGCTGTTAAGGTTTCTCTCTCATTCTCTCCTTCAGTGGTCTGATTGTTCGTTCCACATATTGTTTTTTGCATTTTAAACAGGTTACAAGATAAACTACAAATGTTGAATTACAGTTTATGTCTTGTTTCAGTGTAAATGTTTGTCCCGTAACAGTTGAAGTATATTGATTTCCTTGATGTACATAGTGACAGCAGAGACATCTGCCTCCACATATATACATGCCTGTGCATGTGAGCCAACTGGCACCAGATCCTGGATCTCTCCTTTGCGTGCCTTGATAGCGGCTAGGGGACAACCAGGATATGAGTGACTTGGTCTTTCGAGCTGTGAAATGAACCCCTTCCTTAAATAGGTTACTGTAATGGGGATCAAGTTTCAAAATCGCTAAATGTCTTTTAATCACTTGCGTTATTTGTTTGTACTGTTTGCTGTATTTGGTACTAAAAGTGGGGCATTGTTTAAACCTATGATCTCTCACTTTTATTGTATGTTGGTTATGATCCCTAAGTAATTCTTTATGATCTTTGTTTTTAGCAACCTGGGATCCCTTCTCAATATATTTATGGGGATAATTTCTTGTGCCAAGTCTTGCCCTGAGTTGCAAGGATTGACGCTCGAAATCTTGATCTGTCGAGCAGATAAATTCACCAATGGGGATACCCTGAAAAGTATGGTCTGGATGGCAGCTACCCCCAAAAAGTAAGGTGTTACCAGCCGTAGGTTTCCTATGTGTTTCTGTTATGATCTGGCCATTACAGTTCCTGCAATTGAGGGTAACATCCAAAATGCAGATATTATTCTGTTGAAATTCTGAGGTGAATGTTAGATTTAAGTCATTGTGGTTAATATATTCCACAAAATCTGTAAACTGTTCTGCTGTTCCAGACCAAATAAGTAGGAGGTCATCGATAAATCTCCCATACCACTGTATGAATCCCCTATAAGGGTTGCTATCTCCAAAGACGTGGCCCCATTCCCACCTGCCCATAAATAGGTTAGCGTAGGAGGGAGCAGATTTCGCACCCATGGCAGTGCCACGCCTTTGGAGGTAGTATTGCCCATCAAAAGTAAAAAAAGTTATCATATAGGAGAAATTCAATAAAATCCAACATAAAGTTCTGTAAATCATCTGAGTAATCTGAGTAATTTTGCAAGAAAAATCTAACAGCCTCAACACCTTCTTTATGGGGGATTCTGGAATATAAAGAGGAGACATCTATAGTCCCCCAAGAGTAGTTAGATTTCCACGTGATATTACTCATGTGGGACAAAAGGTGTTTAGTGTCTTTTATATGACCTTTTAATTTAACAAGGGGTTGCAGACAATCATCTATGCATTTTGAGAGACCTTCACCCAAGGACCCTATGCCCGAAATAAAAGGGCAACCTGATGGGTTATTAATGGATGTGTGTATTTTTGGAACATGGTAGTATGTGGCCACCACTGGGCAATTAATGTTAAGGTAATCAAATTATTGAGTACTAATGACTCCTAAAATTGGAGCCCAACAATATGAGCAATATTATAGCTTTATGTATAAAGCATGCGTCACCAAGTGCTATCAGGAACATAAATAATATTTACATTTAAAAATGTTCCAAAAGAAAAGGAGAGTTATTTAAATAAACACCCAATTATCTATCTTCCTATATGGAGAGTTAATATACCTTCCTTCCCTTCTATTGCTTTGCCCTACACAGGATTAACTCACTGTAATGGAAAAAGTGTTTAAACATAGCAAAGGATTGACTAGGAGCAAGAACCAAAAGCTCATTGCCTGTAGGTTTTCATTGCCATTGCCAGGGTGTCTCTGGATATAGCCCAGAGACTATAGGGCAATGGTCTATAGACTGAGACATCCTGGCAAGTTGGGGATTAGCAGTAATTCAATTCAGTACCCTCTCAGTATGTAATACTGTCTGATCCTCACTGTATTACACTCCACCTCTGCTATACCTGTATTAGTCAGTACCCTCTCAGTATGTAATACTGTCTGAGCTTCACAGTATTACACTCCACCTCTGCTCTACCTCTATTAGTCAGTACCCTCTCAGTATGTAATACTGTCTGATCCTCACTATATTATACTCCACCTCTGCTGTACCTGTATTAGTCAGTACCCTCTCAGTATGTAATACTGTCTGATCGTCACTGTATTACACTCCACCTCTGCTCTACCTCTATTAGTCAGTACCCTCTCAGTATGTAATACTGTCTGATCGTCACTGTATTACACTCCACCTCTGCTCTACCTCTATTAGTCAGTACCCTCTCAGTATAGTAATACTGTCTGATCGTCACAGTATTACACTCCACCTCTGCTCTACCTCTATTAGTCAGTACCCTCTCAGTATAGTAATACTGTCTGATCTTCACTGTATTACACTCCACCTCTGCTCTACCTGTATTAGTCAATACCCTTTCAGTATGTAATACTGTATGATCTTCACTGTATTACACTCCACCTCTGCTCTACCTCTATTAGTCAGTACCCTCTCAGTATGTAATACTGTCTGATCCTCACTGTATTACACTCCACCTCTGCTCTACCTCTATTATTCAGTACCCTCTCAGTATGTCATACTGTCTGATCTTCACTGTATTACACTCCACCTCTGCTCTACCTCTATTAGTCAGTACCCTCTCAGTATGTAATACTGTCTGATCTTCACAGTATTACACTCCACCTCTGCTCTACCTCTATTAGTCAGTACCCTCTCAGTATGTAATACTGTCTGATCCTCACAGTATTACACTCCACCTCTGCTCGACCTCTATTAGTCAGTACCCTCTCAGTATGTAATACTGTCTGATCCTCACTGTATTATACTCCACCTCTGCTCTACCTCTATTAGTCAGTACCCTCTCAGTATGTAATACTGTCTGATCTTCACTGTATTACACTCCACCTCTGCTCTACCTCTATTAGTCAGTACCCTCTCAGTATTTAATACTGTCTGATCCTCACTGTATTATACTCCACCTCTGCTCTACCTCTATTAGTCAGTACCCTCTCAGTATGTAATACTGTCTGATCTTCACTGTATTACACTCCACCTCTGCTCTACCTCTATTAGTCAGTACCCTCTCAGTATTTAATACTGTCTGATCTTCACTGAATTATACTCCACCTCTGCTCTACCTCTATTAGTCAGTACCCTCTCAGTATATAATACTGTCTGATCTTCACTGTATTACACTCCACCTCTGCTCTACCTCTATTAGTCAGTACCCTCTCAGTATGTAATACTGTCTGATCTTCTCTGTATTACACTCCACCTCTGCTCTACCTCTATTAGTCAGTACCCTCTCAGTATGTAATACTGTCTGATCTTCACTGTATTACACTCCACCTCTGCTCTACCTATATTAGTCAGTACCCTCTCAGTATGTAATACTGTCTGATCCTCACAGTATTACACTCCACCTCTGCTCTACCTCTATTAGTCAGTACCCTCTCAGTATGTAATACTGTCTGATCCTCACAGTATTACACTCCACCTCTGCTCTACCTCTATTAGTCAGTACCCTCTCAGTATGTAATACTGTCTGATCCTCACTGTATTACACTCCACCTCTGCTCTACCTCTATTAGTCAGTACCCTCTCAGTATGTAATACTGTCTGATCTTCACAGTATTACACTCCACCTCTGCTCTACCTCTATTAGTCAGTACCCTCTCAGTATGTAATACTGTCTGATCCTCACTGTATTACACTCCACCTCTGCTCTACCTCTATTAGTCAGTACCCTCTCAGTATGTAATACTGTCTGATCTTCACAGTATTACACTCCACCTCTGCTCTACCTCTATTAGTCAGTACCCTCTCAGTATGTAATACTGTCTGATCTTCACTGTATTATACTCCACCTCTGCTCTACCTCTATTAGTCAGTACCCTCTCAGTATAGTAATACTGTCTGATCCTCACAGTATTACACTCCACCTCTGCTCTACCTCTATTAGTCAGTACCCTCTCAGTATGTAATACTGTCTGATCCTCACTGTATTACACTCCACCTCTGCTCTACCTCTATTAGTCAGTACCCTCTCAGTATGTAATACTGTCTGATCCTCACTATATTATACTCCACCTCTGCTCTACCTCTATTAGTCAGTACCCTCTCAGTATGTAATACTGTCTGATCTTCACTGTATTATACTCCACCTCTGCTCTACCTCTATTAGTCAGTACCCTCTCAGTATGTAATACTGTCTGATCTTCACTGTATTATACTCCACCTCTGCTCTACCTCTATTAGTCAGTACCCTCTCAGTATAGTAATACTGTCTGATCCTCACTGTATTACACTCCACCTCTGCTCTACCTCTATTAGTCAGTACCCTCTCAGTATGTAATACTGTCTGATCCTCACAGTATTACACTCCACCTCTGCTCTACCTCTATTAGTCAGTACCCTCTCAGTATGTAATACTGTCTGATCCTCACTGTATTACACTCCACCTCTGCTCTACCTGTATTAGTCAGTACCCTCTCAGTATGTAATACTGTCTGATCCTCACAGTATTACACTCCACCTCTGCTCTACCTCTATTAGTCAGTACCCTCTCAGTATGTAATACTGTCTGATCTTCACTGTATTACACTCCACCTCTGCTCTACCTCTATCAGTCAGTACCCTCTCAGTATGTAATACTGTCTGATCCTCACAGTATTACACTCCACCTCTGCTCTACCTCTATTAGTCAGTACCCTCTCAGTATGTAATACTGTCTGATCGTCACAGTATTACACTCCACCTCTGCTCTACCTCTATTAGTCAGTACCCTCTCAGTATGTAATACTGTCTGATCCTCACAGTATTACTCTCCACCTCTGCTCTACCTCTATTAGTCAGTACCCTCTCAGTATAGTAATACTGTCTGATCCTCACTGTATTACACTCCACCTCTGCTCTACCTCTATTAGTCAGTACCCTCTCAGTATAGTAATACTGTCTGATCCTCACTGTATTACACTCCACCTCTGCTCTACCTCTATTAGTCAGTACCCTCTCAGTATGTAATACTGTCTGATCCTCACTGTATTACACTCCACCTCTGCTCTACCTCTATTAGTCAGTACCCTCTCAGTATGTAACACTGTCTGATCTTCACTGTATTACTCTCCACCTCTGCTCTACCTCTATTAGTCAGTACCCTCTCAGTATGTAATACTGTCTGATCCTCACTGTATTACTCTCCACCTCTGCTCTCCCTCTATTAGTCAGTACCCTCTCAGTATGTAATACTGTCTGATCTTCACTGTATTACACTCCACCTCTGCTCTCCCTCTATTAGTCAGTACCCTCTCAGTATGTAATACTGTCTGATCCTCACAGTATTACACTCCACCTCTGCTCTCCCTCTATTAGTCAGTACCTTCTCAGTATGTAATACTGTCTGATCGTCTCTATATTACACTCCACCTCTGCTCTACCTCTATTAGTCAGTACCCTCTCAGTATGTAATACTGTCTGATCCTCACTGTACTATACTGCACCTCTGCTCTACCTCTATTAGTCAGTACCCTCTCAGTATGTAATACTGTCTGATCTACACAGTATTACACTCCACCTCTGCTCTACCCTTATTAGTCAGTACCCTCTCAGTATGTAATACTGTCTGATCTTCACAGTATTACACTCCACCTCTGCTCTACCTCTATTAGTCAGTACCCTCTCAGTATAGTAATACTGTCTGATCCTCACTGTATTACACTCCACCTCTGCTCTACCTCTATTAGTCAGTACCCTCTTAGTATAGTAATACTGTCTGATCCTCACTGTATTACACTCCACCTCTGCTCTACCTCTATTAGTCAGTACCCTCTCAGTATAGTAATACTGTCTGATCCTCACTATATTACACTCCACCTCTGCTCTACCTCTATTAGTCAGTACCCTCTCAGTATGTAATACTGTCTGATCCTCACTGTATTATACTCCACCTCTGCTCTACCTCTATTAGTCAGTACCCTCTCAGTATGTAATACTGTCTGATCCTCACTGTATTATACTCCACCTCTGCTCTACCTCTATTAGTCAGTACCCTCTCAGTATGTAATACTGTCTGATCCTCACTGTATTACACTCCACCTCTGCTCTACCTCTATTAGTCAGTACCCTCTCAGTATGTAATACTGTCTGATCTTCACTGTATTACACTCCACCTCTGCTCTACCTCTATTAGTCAGTACCCTCTCAGTATGTAATACTGTCTGATCCTCACAGTATTACACTCCACCTCTGCTCTACCTCTATTAGTCAGTACCCTCTCAGTATGTAATACAGTCTGATCCTCACAGTATTACACTCCACCTCTGCTCTACCTCTATTAGTCAGTACCCTCTCAGTATGTAATACTGTCTGATCCTCACTGTATTACACTCCACCTCTGCTCTACCTCTATTAGTCAGTACCCTCTCAGTATGTAATACTGTCTGATCCTCACAGTATTACACTCCACCTCTGCTCTACCTCTATTAGTCAGTACCCTCTCAGTATGTAATACTGTCTGATCCTCACTGTATTACTCTCCACCTCTGCTCTACCTCTATTAGTCAGTACCCTCTCAGTATGTAATACTGTCTGATCCTCACAGTATTACACTCCACCTCTGCTCTCCCTCTATTAGTCAGTACCCTCTCAGTATGTAATACTGTCTGATCCTCACTATATTACACTCCACCTCTGCTCTACCTCTATTAGTCAGTACCCTCTCAGTATGTAATGAGGATTGGGTGGTTCAGCATGAACACTAGCAGCCAGGCTATGTTGGTCTGTATAGGGGTGATGGAGTACATTTTTCAGACATGGGATTGTATCTATTTAACAACAGTATATAGGAGGTAATAGTAAGGTGGTTGGCCTGGTTGGTGGCGTCAAGAGTGGCTAGTGGGAGTCCCTTCTTGATGGCGGCACTCACTACTTCTGGGGATAGCAAAAACCCCCTGCAGGTTGAGATGTTCACGATTTGGGTATTGATGGTGTGGTTGGGACCATGCGATGGAAACGTAGCCAGCCGGTTGGTTGTGGAAACAATGGCAGGAACCAGGGCAAGGTTTTGGCTACTGCAGAAACGCAAAAACATGTTGGGCTGTGCCCTGTGGAGTGACGTACCCAAGCAGCCGCATGGGGGCATGTGAGTTGGGGGGCTCACGGGCCTCCAGAAAAGCGGGGGTTAAAGGCCAGCAGATGTTCCTGGCCGCCCCGGGATACCCCAGTATCAGTAGAAGGCCTGGTGAAGGCTGAACCGGCTGTCACGTGCGTTGCAGGCGGGGCTCAGCACAGCTCCAAGTGGTAGCGGGGTACCACATTTGGTTTGGGGGACTCCTCCATTTTTTCCTTTGTTATAACTAAATGACTTCAATTTGCCACTATATGCAAATGTCCTGGGAAACCGTTAAGGTGTTGGAGATCAATAGACATTCAGTCATACATTACTTGCTTTCCTTGTGCTTGGAGAAAATAATTATTCTTATATAAAGTATGGTGAAATAAGTTAAACTTGTGAGATTAAGCATCCATACATTCACACAGAGCAACATTTTCCTTTATTTACTTTATGAATACTTACTTTGTTTAGAACACTGTCAAGGAGGTCACCGAGTTTATTTTGTTCATTATGAGAACCAACGAGTCTATTTTTTCTAACGAGTAAACCGGACTTGTTCTGCAAAATAAAAAGACATCCAAAAGATAATGTGTATTCCATATGCAAAGGAAGTCTGTATTGATAATGACATTATGTGGAGAGGTTTTCCAGATAACACATATGCATAGCTTGACCTACTTATAAAATGGGAAATATTAGGGGAAAATTGGTAAGGATACTGCCATTTTAGAAAAAGTTTATGTGTGTGTGTGTGTGTGTGTGCTTGTGTGTATGTATCTGTGTGTGTGAGTTTATATGTGTGTGTGTGTGAGTATATATGTGTGTGTGAGTATATATGTGTCCTTGTATGTGTATCTGTGTGTGTGTGAGTATATATATATGTGTCTGTGTGCTTGTGTGTATGTATCTGTGTGTGTGAGTTTATATGTGTGTGTGTGAGTATATATGTGTGTGTGAGTATATGTGTGTGTGTGTGTGTGTGTGTGTGAGTATATGTGTGTGTGTGTGTGTGTGTGACTATATGTGTGTGAGTATATGTGTGTGTGTGTGACTATATGCATGTGTTTTACATCAGTAGTGGGGAAAATAATGGGGGAAACCATGTTAAAGAATAGGATTGTTGAACATCTAAAATCGCATGGATTTCAAGATCAGAGACAACATGGGTTTACTTCAGGATGATCATGCCAAATTAATCTTACAGATTTTTTCAATTGGGTGACTAAAAGAATAGATCAACTAGCAAAATGGTCAGAGCTGTGGCAACAAGCATTTAGTGTGGATAAGTGCAAGATTATGCACCTTGGCCGTTAAAAACCAAAAGCACAATATAGAATATTTGGTACAGTCCTAACCTCAACATCTGAGGAAAGGGATTTAGGTGTAATAATTTCAGAGGACTTAATAGTAGGTAGACAATGCATTAGAGCAGCAGGAAATGCTAGCAGAATGCTTGGTTGCATAGGGAGAGGTATTAGCAGAATGCTTGGTTATATAGGGAGAGGTATTAGCAGAATGCTTGGTTATATAGGGAGTTGTATTAGCAGAATGCTTGGTTGTATAAGGAGAGGTATTAGCAGAATGCTTGGTTATATAGGGAGAGGTATTAGTGGAATGCTTGGTTATACAGGGAGTTGTATTAGCAGAATGCTTGGTTGTATAAGGAGAGGTATTAGCAGAATGCTTGGTTATATAGGGAGAGGTATTAGTGGAATGCTTGGTTATATAGGGAGTTGTATTAGCAGAATGCTTGGTTGTATAAGGAGAGGTATTAGCAGAATGCTTGGTTGCATAGGGAGAGGTATATAGCAGTAGATAGAGGGAAGTGCTCATGCCATTGTACAGAGCACTGGTGAGACCTCACTTGGAGTATTGTACAGAGCGCTGGTGAGACCTCACTTGGAGTATTGTACACAGTACTGGAGACCAGATCTCCAGAAGGATATTGATACTTTGGAGAGAGTTTAGAGAAGGGCTACTGAACTGGTTCATGGGTTTAAGGATAAAACTAACCAGGAAAGGTTAAAGCATCTTAAAATGTATAGCTTGGAGGAAAAACGTAACGGGGGGATATGACAGAGACGTTTAAATACATAAAGAGAATCAACACAGTAAAGAAAGAGAGTATATTTAAAAGAAGAAAAACTACCACAACTAGAGGACATAGTCTGAAATTAGAGGAGCAATGATTTAAACATATCAGGAAGTATTAATTTACTGAGAGGGGATTGGATGTATGGAATAGCCTCCCAGCGGAAGTGGTAGAGAGAAACACAGTCAATGATTTTAAGCATGAGTGGGATAGGCACAAGGCTATCCTAGATATAAGATAAGGCCAGGGACTAATGAAAGTATTACTTTACTAAGAGGGTAGTGGATGTTTGGAATAGTCTTCCAGTAGAAGTGGTAGAGGTTAATACAGTGAAGCAGTTTAAGCATGCGTGGGATAGGTATAAGGCTATCCTAGATATAAGATAAGGCCAGGGACTAATGAAAGTATTACATTACTGAGAGGGTAGTGGATGCATGGAATAGTCTTCCAGTAGAAGTGGTAGAGGTTAATACAGTGAAGGAGTTTAAGCATGCATGGGATAGGTATAAGGCTATCCTAGATATAAGATAAGGCCAGGGACTAATGAAAGTATTACCTTACTGAGAGGGTAGTGGGTGCATGGAATATTCTTCCAGTAGAAGTGGTAGAGGTTAATACAGTAAAGGAGTTTAAGCATGCGTGGGATAGGTATAAGGCTAGCCTAGATATAAGATAGGGAACTAATAAAATCATTTAGAAAATTGGGCAGACTAGATGGACAGAATGGTTTTTATCTGCTGACACATTCAATCTTTCAATGATATCATATACTTTGTAAAAAATTCTAATAAGTTCTATAATCTGTTAATTGACACAATGTAATATTTTTAATGATCCTTCCGCAGGTTCACCTACGGAAACCTTGTTACAACTTTTACTAGATAGTCAAGTTCGATCGTCTTCTCGGCGCTCCGCCAGGGACGTTGCAGACCCCGGCGCGGCCGATCAGAGGACCTCACTTAACCATCCAATCGGTAGAAGCGACGGGCGGTGTGTAAAAAGGGCAGGGACTTAATCAACGCGAGCTTATGACCCGCACTTACTGGGAATTCCTTTTTCATGGGAAATAATTGCAATCCCCAATCCCTATCACGAATGGGGTTCAGTGGGTCACCCGCACCTGTCGGCGAAGGGTAGACACACGCCAATCCGTTCAGTGTAGCACTCGTGTAGCCCCAGACAGCTAAGGGCATCTCATACCTGTTATTGCTCAATCTCGTGTGGCTGAACGCCACTTGTCCCTCTAAGAAGTTGGACGCCAACCGCTGGGGGTTGTATAACTGAAATCTTTGAGTTTGGATTTCAATATTGTTGAATGGATTAGACAATGGCTGAGTGACAGGCAACAGAGGGTTGTAGTCAATGGGGTATATTGGATGCAAGGTCTTGTTACTAGTGGGGTACCTCAGGGATCTGTTCTTGGACCCATTCTCTTTAATATTTTTATTAGCGATATTGCAGAAGGTCTTGTTGGCAAAGTATGTCTTTTTGCTGATGATACAAAGATTTGCAGCAGGGTTGATATTTAGACATGTGCAAAACTAAAATTTTCGTTTCGTTTTCGTCCATTCGGACGAAAATGTTATTTATTTCGTCTAAAACGAATTTCGTTCATTAGTGCATTCGTTTCAGACGAAATTCGTTCATTATTTTCGTTTCGTTAATTTTTATTCGTTCGTTTTATAGAATACAATGTAATACTATTGGCTTTCTATAAACCGAACGAGAGCCCCATTCATAAGAAATTCTTATGAATGGGGCTCTCGTTCGGTTCATAGAAAGGCAATAGTATTACTTGTATTCTATAAGCCGAAAGTCTATAAACGACTTTCGGTTTATAGAATAGCCATAGGATTACATGTATTACATAAGCCGAAAGTCTATAAACCGAAAGTCGTTCGGTTTATAGGCTGTCGGCATTTAACTATACAGAGACAGAGTCTCCATTCATAAAATTATGAATGGAGACTTTGTCTCCGTGTAGTAAAATGCCGAAAGCCTATAAACCGAACGATCGGTTTATAGACTTTCGGCTTATATAATACATGTAATCCTATGGCTATTCTATATACCGAACGTTCGGTTTATAGAATAGCAATAGGAATACATGTATTCCATAAGCCGACAGCCTATAAACCGAACGTTCGGTTTATAGGCTGTCGGCTTTTAACTATATGGATACAAAGTCTCCATTCATAATTTTATGAATGGAGACTCTGTCTCCGTATAGTTAAATGCCGGTGTTCTGACAAATTTCTGGAGCAAATTCTCCTGCGCAATCGCAGGAGAATTTGCTCACTGCGCATGCGCATAAAGTTACAGCTGATAACTCAGCTGTAACTTTGTGACCACCGCGCATGCGCCAGCTGCGCAACCCACCTCCCGCCCCCCTCACACCCCCCGCACACCCCTTCTTACCAGATCATTATTATTAGTATTATTGATGCAGCAGGAGGATCACAAATCCCATCAAGATGAGGCAGCCCTCACCAGGATGCTTGCCCCCTTATGTCCCGACGCCCCGTGTTACTTACCACCTTAAGAACACAACAACGGACGCGCGCATTCCCAAACGGCTGGATTGGCGTGCGCATGCGCTGTGTATCGCTGTGGTCGATGATCTGGTAAGAAGGGGTGTGCGGGGGGTGTGAGGGGGGCGGGAGGTGGGTTGCACAGCTGGCTCATGCGCGGTGGTCACAAAGTTACAGCTGAGTTATCAGCTGTAACTTTATGCGCATGCGCAGTGAGCAAATTCTCCTGCGATTGCGCAGGAGAATTTGCTCCAGAAATTTGTCAGAACACCGGCTTTTAACTATACGGAGACAAAGTCTCCATTTATAATTTTATGAATGGAGACTCTGTCTCCATATAGTTAAATGCCCACAGCCTATAAACCGAACGTTCGGTTTATAGGCTGTCGGCTTTTAACTATACGTTTGTCTCCATTCATAAATTTTTGAATGGAGACTCTGTCTCCGTATAGTTAAATGCTATTGTATTCTATAAACCGACTCTATTTCGGCTTATAGAATGCAATAGTACTACGAATGGATGAATGAACGAATGATTTTCCTTTATTAACCATTCGTTCATTCGGCTTTCGTTAGCTTAGCATTTTCGTTCTTCGTTTTTCGGGCGAATGGACGAAAATGCAATTTTCGGACGAAAATGCATTCGTCCGAAAACGTATGCACATGTCTAGTATATATTCACATGTAAATTGCTTTTTTAATAAAAAATGATGATATAAAAAAAATCTTGTTTTTATTTCCTTTTATGTGACAATGCTGCCTCTCTCTTTCCCTTGCCCACAGATTTGTCGCTCTCCCCCCCTTAGTGTTGTCTCTCTCTCACCCTCCCTTTGGCTCGCTCCCCTAGTGTCTGTCTCTTCCCCCCTTCCCTCCCCCTGTTTCTCTCTGCCCCCCTCCCCTTGTTTCTGTCTCTTCCCCCCTTCCCTCCCCTTGTTTCTCTCTGCCCCCCCCTTGTTATTCTGTCCCCCCCTCACCTGTTTCTTGCTCCCTGGTGGCTAGTGGGGGCAGCCGGGGGATGTATGCACTATACATAATAGACGGAAGTGTCGGGCAGCATGGAGGTTGTCTGCACGATTCGTGCAGACATCCCCCAGCTGCCCGATTCTCCCTGGTGGCTAGCGAGGCAGCGGAGGATGTCTGCGCAATGAGCGAGACCTCCCCTGCTGCTGCCGCCCGGAACGACAGCCAGGACTTTTATGAGGAAGCCGGAAGTACCCAGCTTCATCATAGAAGTCCCGGCGGTCATGCCGGGGCGGCAGCAGGAGAGGTCTCGCTCATCGCGCAGACATCCTCCGCTGCCTCGCTAGCCACCAGGGAGAATCGGGCAGCTGGGGGATGTCTGCACGAATCGTGCAGACAACCTCCATGCTGCCCGACACTTCCGTCTATTATGTATAGTGCATACATCCCCCGGCTGCCCCCACTAGCCACCAGGGAGCAAGAAACAGGTGAGGGGGGGACAGAATAACAAGGGGGGGGGGGCAGAGAGAAACAAGGGGAGGGAAGGGGGGAAGAGACAGACACAAGGGGAGCGAGGGGGGAGCCAAAGGGAGGGTGAGAGAGAGACAACACTAAGGGGGGGAGAGCGACAAATCTGGGGGCAAGGGAAAGAGAGAGGCAGCATTGTCACATAAAAGGAAATAAAAACAAGATTTTTTTTATATCATAATGTTTTATTAAAAAAGCAATTTACATGTGAATATATACTAGACATGTGCATTCGTTTTCGGACGTTCGCCCGAAAAACGAAGAACGAAAATGCTAAGCTAACTAAAGCCGAATGAACGAATGGTTAATAAAGGAAAATAATTCGTTCATTCGTCCATTCGTAGTACTATTGCATTCTATAAGCCGAAATAGAGTCGGTTTATAGAATACAATAGCATTTAACTATACGGAGACAGAGTCTCCATTCATAAAATTATGAATGGAGACTTTGTCTCCGTGTAGTAAAATGCCCACAGCCTATAAACCGAACGTTCGGTTTATAGGCTGTCGGCTTATGGAATACATGTATTCCTATGGCTATTCTATAAACCGAACTTTCGGTTTATAGAATAGCCATAGGATTACATGTATTACATAAGCCGAAAGTCTATAAACCGATCGTTCGGTTTATAGGCTTTCGGCATTTTACTACACGGAGACAAAGTCTCCATTCATAATTTTATGAATGGAGACTCTGTCTCTGTATAGTTAAATGCCGACAGCCTATAAACCGAACGACTTTCGGTTTATAGACTTTCGGCTTATGTACTACATGTAATCCTATGGCTATTCTATAAACCGAAAGTCGTTCGGTTTATAGAATAGCAATAGCATTACATGTATTCTATAAACCGAACGTCGTTCGTTTTAAAGACTTTCGGCTTATAGAATACTATTGGCTTTCTATAAACCGAACTAGAGTCGAGTCCCCATTCATAAGAAATTCTTATGAATGAGGAGGGGCTCTAGTTAGGTTTATAGAATGCCAATAGTTTTCTATAAGCCGAAAGTCTTTAAAACGAACGACGTTACATGTATTCTATAAACCGAACGTCGTTTGTTTTAAAGACTTTCGGCTTATAGAATACATGCTGCTATTGGCTTTCTATAAACCGAAAGAGTCCCCATTCATACGAATAGGTCAATTGACCTATTCGTATGAATGGGAACTCAATTTCGGTTTATAGGAAGCTAATAGCATTACATGCATTCCATAAACCGAAAGTCATTCATGTCGGTTTATGGAATGTAGTACTCTATTTCGGTTTAGAATGCCAATAGCACGAATGGACGAATGGACGAATGAACGAATGATTTTCGTTTATTAACCATTCGTTCATTCGGATTTTGTTAGTTAATATTTTCGTTATTCGTTTTTCGGACGAATGGACGAAAATGCTATTTTCGTCCGAAAATGCATTCGTCCGAAAACGAATGCACATGTCTATTGATATTCATGGAGGGATAAGCCAAATGGCAAATGATTTAGCTAAACTAGAAATATGGTCAGAGCAGTGGCATCTGACATTTAATGTGGACAAGTGCAAGATTATGCACCTTGGGCGTAAAAACCCAAAAGCAGAATATAGACTATTTGGTACAGTCCTAACCTCAACATCTGAGGAAAGGGATTTAGGAGTAATAATTTCAGAGGACTTGAAGGTAGGTAGGCAATGCAATAGAGCAGCAGGAAATGCTAGCAGAATGCTTGGTTGCATAGGGAGAGGTATTAGCAGTAGGAGGAGGGAAGTGCTCATGCCATTGTACAGAGCACTGGTGAGACCTCACTTGGAGTATTGTACGCAGTACTGGAGACCGTATCTCCAGAAGGATATTGATACTTTGGAGAGAGTTCAGAGAAGGGCTACTAAACTGGTTCATGGGTTGAAGGATAAAACTTACCAGGAAAGGTTAAAGCATCTTAACATGTATAGCTTGGAGGAAAGACGTAACAGGGGGGATATGATAGAAACATTTAAATACATAAAGGGAATCAACACAGTAAAGGAAGAGAGTATATTTAAAAGAAGAAAAACTACCACAACTAGAGGAGATAGTCTTAAATTAGAGGGGCAACGATTTAAAAGTAATATCAGGAAGTATTACTTTACTGAGAGGGTAGTGGATGTATGGAATAGCCTGCCAGCAGAAGTGGTAGAGGTAAACACAGTCAAGGATTTTAAGCATGCGTGGGATAGACACAAGGCTATCCTAGCTATAAGACCGGGAACGGGGGACTAATAAAAGTACTCAAAAAAAAAAAAATTGGGAACTAGATGGACCGTATGGTTTTTATCTGCCGACACATTCTATGTTTCTATGTTTCTATATCTAGTTAGCATGGAGGAGTCTTGTTCGTTATCGGAATTAACCAGACAAATTGCTCCACCAACTAAGAACAGCCATGCACCACCACCCACAGAATCGAGAAAGAGCTATCAATCTGTCAATCCTTTCCGTGTCCAGGCCGGGTGAAGTTTCCCGTGTTGACTGTTGAGTCAAATTAAGCCGCAGGCTCCACTCCTGGTTGTGCCCTTCCATCAATTCCTTTAAGTTTCAGCTTTGCAACCATACTCCCCCCAGAACCCAAAGACTTTGGCGCTGCTTGGCAGGTCATGGGAATAACACCACCGGATCGCTAGTCAGCATCGTTTATGGTTGTAACTACGACAGTATCTGATTGTCTTTGAACTTCTGACTTTCGTTCTTGATTAATGAAAACATTCTTGGCAAATGCTTTCGTTTTGGTTCGTCTTGTGTCAGTCCAAGAATTTCACCTCTAGCAGCAAAAATACAAATGCCGGCCGTCCCTCTTAATCATGGCACCAGTTCTGAAAACCAACAAAATAGAACAGGAGTCCTATTCCATTATTCCTAGCTGAAATATTCAGGAGACCGGCCTGCTTTGAACACTCTGATTTTTTCAAAGTAAACGCTTCAGACCCCCGGGACTCTCAGTCAAGAGCATCAGGGAGGCGCTGAGAGGCAGGGGCTGGGACAGGTAGCTTGCCTCGCGGCGGAATTCCAGCTCTATACCAAGATCCAACCACAAGCTTTTTAACTGCAGCAACTTTAATATTTGCTATTGGAGCTGTAATTACCTCGGCTGCTGGCACCAAACTTGCCCTCCAATAGATTAGACTGATTCAACTGCACAAATTACAGCTGAAATAGCCCTGCCTGATTACCCTAACTCCCCCCACTGTCCTCCTACTGATAACCTTTCCTGACCCTAATTAAGATCCCCTCCCTTAGACCCTTAATTGAATTACTGCTAATCCCCAACTTGCCAGGATGTCTCAGTCTATTAAAGGATTTAAAGTGTACTCATTCCAATTACAGGGCCTCAAAAGAGTCCTGTATTGTTATTTTTCGTCACTACCTCCCTGAGTCGGGAGTGGGTAATTTTCGCGCCTGCTGCCTTCCTTGGATGTGGTAGCCGTTTCTCAGGCTCCCTCTCCGGAATCGAACCCTGATTCCCCGTTACCCGTGGTCACCATGGTAGGCACAGAAAGTACCATCGAAAGTTGATATGGCAGACATCCGAATGTATCGTCGCCGTCACTGATACGATACAGTGATTGATACTGGAGGTGTAGAAAGGGAGACCGAGAGATACCTGAAAAGACCTGGGGAGACTGATTTTGGGAGAGCTGCCACTAGTGGGGTGAGAGCTGCCACTAGTGGGGTGAGAGATGGGAATGCTTTAGAAAAGGGCTGAGTTCTCTCCTTCTGGGGAGAACTCAGGAATATGAGGCTTTTAATAGCACATGTTCACTATAACAATAGACATCTCCATACACATAATATTGAGCTAAGTCCCAGGAGTAACTCCCATCACTCAATTCTTCAATGGAAGGAGTCTCAACTGCAAACCAACCTCTGCTGGTAATGTATAAATGTGGTAATTTGTTTCCAGCATAATCTCCATTTTTGTGGATGTCATTAGCATCATATATATTTGGGTAAATGTAACTTAAATCCCACAATTTCTGGGATCTATATGTTTTAGCCTGGTGTTTATCTGTCATCCTTTCTGCAGAAGGAAGGCAGAGGAATATCCTATAGATATTACCAAGAACCATAAATTCTTATAGTCTAGCTATTTACCCAAATATGTCATATCTAACCTCCAGAGATTATCTAAGATTCTCATTCTTAAAATCTAAAATACAGTACATACATTGTTATTTACCGAGAAGATTAAGAAATAGCCACCTTGAGTAGTTATATGATTTAGTAATATTACCTTTCCTATGCAGAGTATATGTTGGTAATTTGTAGGTAATTATGGTGTTCTATCATTAACAATTGTAACTACTAATCATTATCAATGTAGGTGGGGTTGTGTCTAAATAAAATGCATGGCCATCTAGTGGTCAGAAATGTAACTGCATATTAAATTATACTCCATGCATGTTGATACAGCTACAGAGCTGCATAATTCATGTTCTATTTTATTCACCTCTGTTATAAGTCATTTGTGTGAATTATGATTAATAACTATTGATATTGTATTTTGTTGTTATACTTTGTTACTTATCGTTTGCTCTTTATTTTATATTCAGTAAATTAATTATTATTTTATTAATAATTGTTGCATTGTATTTACTTTTGTAAAAACGGCATCCAAACTCTCTATATACATAACAAATTCTTTATATGGGTATTTTTGGTCGGACCCATAGATATAAATCATCAATTTTCATATTTTTTAATGATTCATAATTAATAACTCGTATTTATATTTTTATGGTTATTAATATCCGACAGCCCCCTGCTCTATAGTCTGTGCGTGCATCCACTAGTATATCACTGACGTAGCTTTACACTGATTGCACTATTACTGTTGTTTTATTTGCTCTTTAAGTGTTTCCTCTAATCCTGCACCATCCCTGTTGTTGTACTTTGAGATTTGTGGACACCTGGGACAGGGTTTTGGGGGTTTTGTATTTCGTGTTATTAATAAAATGCCTCAGCGACAGAACTTTCCTTTTGTCATCATTTTCCAGAGAGTTTTATTTCTCTTTATCACACAATGGCAGAGAATCATTACATCCTCAGACACACTCATAGTTACAGCTCTGAGATGAATTCCCTAAATAGACTGTAAGTGTGTCCATGAAAGATGTCTCCACTGATATTACTGCTCTTTGGTGCTGTTGGGCTCATTACAATACATTTTAAGATCTGCTAAAAATAAAAAGAAGGAGAGAATGGCACAGAATTAATATGGGAATTTCAAACTCTAGACCAAAGGAGCCAAGCTGGAAAAATTCAACTATTCAGCGGCATTGGAGAATAGGCTACGTTGGCCTAAATAATGAAATTCCCTTGTCAGTTCCCTGCAGTTCCCTGCTATTCTCTTTTTATTGAGTAGAGCCTCATATACAATGTAATGTTTTGCATGGTAACAGTTATTCCTGTTGACAAACACTGTCTGTCTAGACATTAACTAAGAAGCTAAATTGGCAAAGTTCCTCACAGTTGGTTTGCCATTAATGAATGATGTACGTACCTTATTGTTAATACATTCGGCTGCTTCTTCAGGACTGGACTATAAAAGAAATATGTGTAACAATATAAATCCCACCATTATAGAACAATGCTTATCTAAAACACGTGTGTACAATGTTGTATGGTAATAATGACTTACCCTTACACATCCAGCTTCTTCAAGGAATTTTAGAAGAATTTGTAGTGTCTATAAAATATGAAAATAAGTAGTTTGTAATGCATAGGAATTTTAATAAAGAAACAGAAACCTACAAATGGTCACAAAGTATTTTCATTTCTGCAGAAACAGGAGCAGGTTACATTACAATACATGGGGGCATCATCAGTACATTCTGTGCTTTCCTGCTCCTCATGTTTGGAAAAAGGAAGAACAGAAATATAAACAGGGCCGGCCTTAGGGGTGTGCGGCTTGGGTGAAACACCCCAGAGTGCGCCACCACTGCCGCTTCCTGCAACGCCGCGTGTGAGCTGGTGTGGAGATCTCAAAGGCGGTGGTGGGGAGATCTCAGAGGGGCTGGTGGGGAGATCTCAAAGGCACTGGTGGGGAGATCTCAGAGGGGCTGGTGGGGAGATCTCAGAGGTGCTGGGGGAGAGCTGGTGTGGAGATCTCAAAGGCGCTGGTGGGGAGATATCAGAGTCGCTGGGGGGAGAGTTGGTGGGGAGATCTCAGAGGCGCTGGTCGGGAAATCTCCCCACACCAGCCCTCTCTAAATGAAATCAAGTGGCTGAGGGGGAGGAGAGAACAGGGGAGGGGGAGGAAAAAGTAGGGGATGAGCACAGAGGAGGGGGGAGGAAAGGAGAGAACAGAGGAGAGGGGAGGAGAGAACAGAGGAGAGGGGTGAAGAGGGGAAGAGAACAGAGGAGAGGGGAGGAGAGAACAGAGGAGGGGGAGGAGAGGGGAAGAGAACAGAGGACAGGGGAGGTAAGAACAGAAGAAGAGAGGAGAGAACAGAGGAGAGAGGAGGAGAGAACAGAGGAGGGGGAGGAGAGGGGAAGAGAAAAGAGGAGAGGGGAGGAAAGAACATAGGAGGGGAGGAGAAAACAGAGGAAGGAAGAGGAGGGGGAAGAGAACAGAGGAGAGGAGGAGAGAGCAGAGGAGAGGGGAGGTGAGAACAGATGAGGGGGAGGAGAAAATAGGAGGAGACGAGAGAACAGATATGGGGGAGAAGGGGAGAGAACAGATATGGGGGAGAAGGGGAGAGAACAGATATGGGGGAGGAGGGGAGAGAGAGAACAGATATGGGGAGGAGGGGAGAGAACAGGTATGGGGGAGGAGGGGAGATAACAGAAATGGGAGAGGAGGGGAGGAGGAGAACAGATATGGGGGAGGAGGGGAGAGAATAGATATGGGGGAGGAGAGGGAGAGAACAGATATGGGGTAGGAGGGGAGAGAGAGAACAGATATGGGGAGGAGGGGGAGCGAGAACAGATATGGGGAGGAGGGGAAAGAACAGATATGGGGGAGGAGGGGGAGAGAGAGAACAGATATGGGGTAGGAGGGGGGAGAGAACAGATTTGGGGAGGAGGGGGACAGAACAGATATGGGGGAGGAGGGGTAGAGAACAGAAATGGGGAGGAAAGGGAGAGAACAGGTATGGGGGCAGGGGGATAGAACAGATATGGGTAGGAGGGGAGGAGGAGAACAGAAATGGGTAGGAGGGGAGGAGAGAACAGATATGGGGAGGAGGGGGAGAGAACAGATATGGGGGAGGAGGGGGAGAGAGAACAGATATGGGGAGGAGGGGAGGAGGGGAACAGATATGGTGGAGGAGGTGAGGAGAGAACAGATATGGGGGAGGAGGGGAGGAGAGGAGGAGGAGAACAGATATGGTGGAGGAGGGGAGGAGAGATCAGATATGGGGGAGGAGGGGAGGAGGAGAACAGATATGGGTGAGGAGGGGAGGAGAGAACAGATATGGGGGAGGAGGGGATGAGGAGAACAGATATGGGGGAGGAGGGGAGAGAACAGATATGGGGGAAGAGGGGAGGAGGAGAACAGATATGGGGAGGAGGAGAACAGATATGGGGGAAGAGGGGAGGAGGAGAACAGATATGGGGGAGGAGGGGAGGAGGAGAACCGATATGACATCCCTGTTTTGCACAGTAGCCGTGCCTCACTCCCCAGGGACCAGCCCATGGGGAGCCCATGCAGATAGCTCCCACAGCTGCTGCCCAACTGGGTTGGCCATACCCCAGATGACCAACCCCCTGCACTAACGCCAAACCTCTGGGACCCCCGCCGCCACTTCCTTCTTCGTCTCCTAGGGATGGGAGGGAACTTGTCATTTTTTCTTTAAACAGGAAACCATTCCTGGAAATCCTGCAATATATAGCCTAAGACCACCCCCTTATTCCACTCATTGCCACCCCCCTGTCGTGCCCTCATTGGGTCCTTGGCTTAACTGACAGGGTGAGGGAAATGACAGGAAACCTGCTTGTCATGATGGCCTTACATATATTGCATTATTCCAGGACAAAGGTGTGGTTATAGTGTACAAACTGCTGATGTGTATATGTAGGAAGCCCATTGAAGGCATGGGTACACATATGTAGGATGTATGTGTACATGAACATGAGAAGGATCTTGTTCAGTTATAGAAGCAAGTCTCCCAAAAAGAATGTACAAAGATCTCCTCAGTCCACTCTAGTTCTGAACTAGTCTATTGCTATAACACAAACCAGGTTTACACCTGAACTAAGATGCTTCAGGGCAGTGACTAAGTACCAGGGCCGGCCTTAGGGGTGTGCGACCTGTGCGAGCGCACAGGGCGCAACACCCCAGGGGGCGCCCGCCCGCCTGGTAAAAAATAAAAAAAAAAGTTTAAAAAATAAATAAAAAAGCCAGTAGAGGCACTGGCTGGGGGAGATCAAAAGATCTGCTCGGCATTCTCTGCTTCGTCCGGAGAGGGGGCGGAGCTAACCGGCTCAGCGTTGTAGCTCCGCCCCCACTCCGGGAAGCAGAGCAGAGTCTGCTTCACGGGGAGCCCCGGGCAGCATGAGATAGTGCTGCTCGGCACCCCATGCTTGCATTAAGCATGGGGAGCCTGCATTAAGCATGGAGCCTGCATTAAGCATGGGGAGCCTGCATTAAGCATGGGGAGCCTGCATTAAGCATGGGGAGCCTGCATTAAGCATGGGGAGCCTGCATTAAGCATGGGGAGCCTGCATTAAGCATGGAGCCTGCATTAAGCATGGGGAGCCTGCATTAAGCATGGAGCCTGCATTAAGCATGGAGCCTGCATTAAGCATCGAGCCTGCATTAAGCATGGAGCCTGCATTAAGCATGGGGAGCCTGCATTAAGCATGGAGAGCCTGCATTAAGCATGGAGCCTGCATTAAGCATGGAGCCTGCATTAAGCATGGGGAGCCTGCATTAAGCATGGAGCCTGCATTAAGCATGGAGAGCCTGCATTAAGCATGGAGAGCCTGCATTAAGCATGGGGAGCCTGCATTAAGCATGGAGCCTGCATTAAGCATGGGGAGCCTGCATTAAGCATGGAGCCTGCATTAAGCATGGAGCCTGCATTAAGCATGGGGAGCCTGCATTAAGCATGGGGAGCCTGCATTAAGCATGGAGCCTGCATTAAGCATGGAGCCTGCATTAAGCATGGGGAGCCTGCATTAAGCATGGAGCCTGCATTAAGCATGGATAGCCTGCATTAAGCATGGAGAGCCTGCATTAAGCATGGGGAGCCTGCATTAAGCATGGGGAGCCTGCATTAAGCATGGAGAGCATGCATTAAGCATGGGGAGCCTGCATTAAGCATGGAGAGCCTGCATTAAGCATGGGGAGCCTGCATTAAGCATGGAGCCTGCATTAAGCATGGGGAGCCTGCATTAAGCATGGAGCCAGCATTAAGCATGGGGAGCCTGCATTTAGCATGGAGCCTGCATTAAGCATGGGGAGCCTGCATTAAGCATGGAGAGCCTGCATTAAGCATGGGGAGCCCGAGCAGCACCTTCTCTTGCTGCCCATGGCTCCCCGTAATGCAGACTTTGCTCTGCTTCCCGGGGTGGGGGCGGAGCTACACCACTGAGCCGGTTAGCTCCGCCCCCTCCCTGGATCCACCTTTTCAGGCAAAGGTAAGGGAGGGGGGGGAGAGATAGACAGAACAGGGGTTAGGGGGGAGAGACAGAACAGGGGTTAGGGGGGAGAGAGACCGACATAACAGGGGTTAGGGGGGAGAGACAGAACAGGGGTTAGGGGGGAGAGAGACCGACATAACAGGGGTTAGGGGGGAGAGACAGAACAGGGTTTAGGGGGGGAGAGAGACAGACAGAACAGGGGTTAGGGGGGACAGACAGAACAGGGGTTAGGGGGGACAGACAGAACAGGGGTTAGGGGAGAGAGAGAGACAGACAGAACAGGGGTTAGGGGAGAGAGAGACAGACAGAACAGGGGGAGGGGAGAGAGAGAGACAGACAGAACAGGGGTTAGGGGGGAGAGACAGACAGAACAGGGGGAGGGGAGAGATAGAGAACAGGGGGAGGGGGAGAGAGAGAGAACAGGGGGAGGGGGAGAGAGAGAGAACAGGGGGAGGGGGGAGAGAGAGAACAGGGGGAGGGGGGAGAAAGAGAACAGGGGGAGGGGGGAGAAAGAGAACAGGGGAGGGGTGGGAGAGAGACAGACAGAAAAGGGGCAGGGGGTAGAGATAGAACTGGGGGAGAGAGAGAGACAGAACAGGGGACGGGGGAGAGAGACAGAACAGGGGACGGGGGGGAGAGAGACAGAACAGGGGACGGGGGGGGGGAGAGAGACAGAACAGGGGACGGGGGGGGGGGAGAGAGACAGAACAGGGGACGGGGGGGAGAGACAGAACAGGGGACGGGGGGGAGAGAGACAGAACAGGGGACGGGGGGGGGGAGAGAGACAGAACAGGGGACGGGGGGGGGGAGAGAGACAGAACAGGGGACGGGGGGGGGAGAGAGACAGAACAGGGGACGGGGGGGGAGAGACAGAACAGGGGACGGGGGGAGAGACAGAACAGGGGACGGGGGGGGGGGAGAGAGAGAGAACAGGGGGAGGGGGGAGAGAGAGAACAGGGGAGGGGTGGGAGAGAGACAGACAGAAAAGGGGCAGGGGGTAGAGATAGAACTGGGGGAGAGAGAGAGACAGAACAGGGGACGGGGGAGAGAGACAGAACAGGGGACGGGGGGGAGAGAGACAGAACAGGGGACGGGGGGGGAGAGAGACAGAACAGGGGACGGGGGGGGGGAGAGAGACAGAACAGGGGACGGGGGGGGAGAGAGACAGAACAGGGGACGGGGGGGGAGAGACAGAACAGGGGACGGGGGGAGAGACAGAACAGGGGACGGGGGGGGGGAGAGACAGAACAGGGGACGGGGGGGGGAGAGACAGAACAGGGGACGGGGGGGGGGAGAGAGAAAGAACAGGGGACGGGGGAGAGAGAGAAAGAACAGGGGACGGGGGGAGAGAGACAGAACACAGGGAGAGAGAGAGAGACAGACATGGCAAGGAAGAGGAAAGGGACAAACATGGGAAGGGAGAGATACACAAACATAGGGGGGTGAAAGAGACGGGGGGGGGGGGGGCGCCACGTGGGAAGCCCGCACAGGGCGCCGGAACACTTAAGGCCGGCCCTGCTAAGTACTATACCTGTATGCCTCAGTACTGAAGCCCTGCTCTATCTCAGAGGTGGACTCTATCTCACAGTAAGTACTACCAAAGTAATATATGTCTGCTTGAATCAATATCAATAAAACAACCCATTAACATCCACATTTTGCAAAAACCTGGGCTATTAAGAAAAAAAAGGGTTTTGGGGGAGGCATTCCACATTGTGAAATATATAGTCTGGAAGTGACACACTTTTTTAATAATTAGCATGAAATCAGCAAGTTATTGAAAGAATTGGTAAAAAAAATTATATTATATTTTAACAGTTGAACTGATTTTGTAGATTATTATGACTGAAATAGATGCGAATGAAAACAGACTCTTACCTCATCTAGTATCAAAGCATTTAAGCCATTATCAGTTATCACTGGAAGTTTTGTCTCCTAAAATTACAATTGATTCATTAAATTTAGCATTCATTCAATTTCAAAGTGGTTTATTTACAATATTTATGTAATCTTTTGCTCAATATTTCACATTTCAAATTCAAATCAATTATATATACGTTTGTACATTGAATTTTACTGACCCATGAGTCGACATATTAGTACCTTTTAGAGCGGAAAATTATGTTTCAACAGCCACATATCAAAAATCGCTCTGGTCATTGGCCCAGAAAATCCCTGGTTCTTAAGGGTTAAAATTATAGAACAGTTTACATGTAAATATTTACAATTAAATAAATTGTCTATAGAGTAGTCTTATATCCAGTCCTTTTCTTTTTTCCTAAATTAATATCCAAAGTTTGGGGGGGTCGTTTTATCATTAGGGTCATCTTAAATCTCAGCAAATACAGTATATTTATCTTTGTGAAACTCGTTACACTCCAAGAGTTATTGACAGAAAACAACAATGGGTGAAAGTTCTAAAAGTGGAGCAAGCAATAATATAGTGGTCGGTGCTCTTTCTTCTCCATCATCTATTGGAAGAGGATTCTGCTGTGGATGAGAGAAGAGGATTTGCATGGCTCTTCCACATCTCCTCAGCGCATCTTGTAACTGGTATGTAGGGGAGAGGATGAGAGAGAGCAACACTGGGCAAGCTCTGTGTGTGCATTGTGACACTGGGGCAATGCTATGAGAGTATTCTAAAACATGGTTAATCTGTGTAGGGGCAATGTGACACAAGGACAGTTCTATGAGGGTAGTGTGATGCAAGGACAGCTCTGTGAGTGTATTGTGACACTGGGGCAGTTATGTGGGACACTAGTGGAAAGCTCTGTGGGTGGATTGTGACATGCTTAATCTGTGTAGGGGCAATGTGACATACCTGCCTTGCCCTGTATACCTGCCTTGTCCTGTATACCTCCCTTGCCCTGTATACCTGCCTTGCCCTGTATACCTGCCTTGCCCTGTATACCTGCCTTGCCCTGTATACCTTCCTTTCCCTGTATACCTCCCTTTCCCTGTATACCTGCCTTGCCCTGTATACCTCCCTTGCCCTATATACCTGCCTTGCCCTGTATACCTCCCTTTCCCTGTATACCTCCCTTTCCCTGTATACCTGCCTTGCCCTGTATACCTGCCTTGCCCTGTATACCTGCCTTGCCCTGTATACCTGCCTTGCCCTGTATACCTGTCTTGCCCTGTATTCCTCTCTGCCTGTCCTTTCCATTCCAGGTTTTCTCGCTATCCCTCTTCTCTGTCAGTTTTCTATTTGAACCACACCAGTTGCTTTTCATTCCTTTGTAGCAGTCTACAGGTATTTTCTTAGTGTTTAAGTTCAATGCCATTTATGTGTCTTAGATTCTATTTATGCTTTTCTAATATTATGTTTTAGTTAGGGACTTGCCTAATGTGGGGTACCATGACGTGGTTGGCAAGCTAACATCTAAATTGGCCAATTTGTTTGAACCAAACCCCCACCTTTGCCATGTTTAGTGTTAGGCTAGTTCCTGTATTTATGTTTGTTCCTTTGTATGTTTCTCATGTATCTCTTAGCCCTGTGTCTTGTATTATTTATACTTAGTTTGGTTTCTGCTTTATTGCTTATGTTTACCCTCTGTCCTGCAGCCCTGCACTCTGTATTTTAGTTCTGCTATTCCTCAGTCACTTTTCTGTTTTAGCTCTGCTTGGCTATAACTTAGTTCATTTCTTCTTAAGCCCTGGTACCTGGATACAGCAGCTGCTTCACAGGGCCTGGTTGTGGCTGCAAAGCCTTGGAGTCCCAAACCTCCAAAGGATTGCGGTTACCCAGCACCAGATCCTGTGTCTCCACCATGCGCCATAGCTCCTGATCTCGCTCACTCAGGGTCTATTACCATCCTGGACCCCGTGCGTTACAGGCAGTTATGTGGGACACTAGTGGAAAGCTCTGTGGGTGGATTATGACACTGGGGCAGTTATGTGGGACACTAGTGGAAAACTCTGTGAGTGTATTGTGACACTGGGGCAGTTATGTGGGACACTAGTGGAAAGCTCTGTGGGTGGATTATGACACTGGGGCAGTTATGTGGGACACTAGTGGAAAACTCTGTGGGTGGATTATGACACTGGGGTAGTTATGTGGGACACTAGTGGAAAACTCTGTGGGTGGATTATGACACTGGGGCAGTTATGTGGGACACTAGTCGAAAGCTCTGTGGGTGGATTATGACACTGGGGCAGTTATGTGGGACACTGGGGAAGTTACGTGGGTGGATGTTGAGGTTAGGACTGTATCAAATATTATATATTCTGCTTTTGGGTTTTTACGCCCAAGGTGCACAATCCTGCACTTATCCACATTAAATGTCAGTTGCCACAACTCTGCCCATTTTTCTAGTTTAGCTAAATCATTTGCCATTTGGCTTATCCCTCCATGAACATCAACCCTGCAGCAAATCTTTGTATCATCAGCAAAAAGACATACTTTGCCAACAAGACCTTCTGCAATATCGCTAATAAAAATATTATAGAGAATGGGTCCAAGTACAGATCCCTGAGGTACCCCACTAGTAACAAGACCTTGCATCCAATATACCCCATTGACTGCAACCCTCTGTTGCCTGTCACTCAGCCATTGTCTAATCCATTCAACAATATTGTAATCCACACTTAAAGATTGCAGTTTATTGATAAGCCTTCTATGTGCGATAGTGTCAAAAGCCTTACTGAAATCTAGGTAAGCAATGTCTACTGCACCACCCTGATCTATTATTTCAGTCACAATCGAAAAAATCAATAAGATTAGTTTGGCATGATCTCCCTAAAGTAAACCCATGCTGTCTCTGATCTTGAAATCCATACAATTTTAGATGTTCAACAATTCTATTCTTTAACAAACTTTTTATTATTTTCCCCATTACTGAAGTAAGACTTACTGGCCTCAGGGCCGGCCTTAGGGGTGTGCGACCTGTGCGAGCGCACAGGGCGCAACACCCCAGGGGGCGCCCGCTCGGCCGGCGGAAAGAAAAAAAAAAGTAAAAAAAAAAAAAAAAAGCCGGTAGAGGCACTGGCTGGGGGAGATCAAAAGATCCCCCCTCACCAGCCCTCTGCTCGGCATGCTCTGCTGGGTCCGAGGAGGGGGCGGAGCTAACCGGCTCAGTGGTGTAGCTCCGCCCCCACCCCGGGAAGCAGAGCAGCGTCTGCTTCACGGGGAGCCCCGGGCAGCATGAGATAGTCTCTGCTCTGCTTCCCGGGGCGGGGGCGGAGCTACACCACTGAGCCGGTTAGCTCCGCCCCCTCCCTGGATCCACCTTTTCAGGCAAAGGTAAGGGAGGGGGGGAGAGAGAGACAGAACAGGGGTTAGGGGGGAGAGACAGAACAGGGGTTAGGGGGGAGAGAGACCGACATAACAGGGGTTAGGGGGGAGAGAGACAGACAGAACAGGGGGAGGGGAGAGAGAGACAGACAGAACAGGGGGAGGGCGAGAGAGAGAACAGGGGGAGGGGGAGAGAGAGAGAACAGGGGGAGGGGAGAGAGAGAGAACAGGGGGAGGGGAGAGAGAGACAGAACAGGGGTTAGGGGGGAGAGACAGAACAGGGGTTAGGGGGGAGAGAGACCGACATAACAGGGGTTAGGGGGGAGAGAGACAGACAGAACAGGGGGAGGGGAGAGAGAGACAGACAGAACAGGGGGAGGGCGAGAGAGAGAACAGGGGGAGGGGAAGAGAGAGAGAACAGGGGGAGGGGGAGAGAGAGAGAACGGGGGGAGAGACAGACAGAAAAGGGGCAGGGGGTAGAGACAGACAGAAAAGGGGCAGGGGGTAGAGACAGAACTGGGGGAGAGAGAGAGACAGAACAGGGGACGGGGGGGAGAGAGACAGAACAGGGGACGGGGGGAGAGAGACAGAACATGGGATGGGGGGGAGAGAGACAGAACAGGGGACGGGGGGAGAGAGACAGAACAGGGGACGGGGGGGAGAGAGACAGAACAGGGGACGGGGGGGGGAGACATAACAGGGGACGGGGGGGAGAGAGACAGAACAGGGGACGGGGGGAGAGAGACAGAATAGGGGACGGGGGGAAAGAGACAGAACAGAGAGAGAGAGAGAGAGACAGACATGGCAAGGAAGAGGAAAGGGACAAACATGGGAAGGGAGAGAGACACAAACATAGGGGGTGAAAGAGGGTGGGGGGGCGCCACGGGGGAAGCCCGCACAGGGCGCCGGAACACTTAAGGCCGGCCCTGACTGCCCTTTAGTTGCCTGTCTCCTCCCTACTACCTTTCTTGTGAATGGGCACAACATTTGCTAATTCCCAGTCTTCTGGGACTACTCTTGTTAACAATGATTGTTTAAATAAATCTATTAACAGTTTTGCAGGTTCTCCACTCAGTTCTTTTCATAACTTTGGGTGTATCCCATCAGGGCCCATCAACTTATTTGTCTTTACTTTAGACAGCTGAAGTCAAACCTCTTCCTCTGTAAACTCACTTATAGTAAAAAAAAAAATCTCTAGCACCTCCGGCCCCTCTCCCAATACCCCCCACCCTGCACCCACTGAAAATTTGTCCTGCTCCACTTCCTGGGGAGAATTGTCAAGTCTCGGGGGCAAATTAGCAAGTCAAGGGGCAGCTTTGATGGATCCTTTTAATGAGCTCCACAAATGGCCTATGTATGTGACATATATGTGTATGTATGTCAGTGTGAAGGAGAGTGTGTATATCAGTGTGAGGGAGAGTGTGTATATCAGTGTGAGGGAGAGTGTGTATATCAGTGTGAGGGAGAGTGTGTATATCAGTGTGAGGGAGAGTGTGTATGTCAGTGTGAGGGAGAGTGTGTATATCAGTGTGAGGGAGAGTGTGTATGTCAGTGTGAGGGAGAGTGTGTATGTCAGTGTGAGGGAGAGTGTGTATATCAGTGTGAGGGAGAGTGTGTATATCAGTGTGAAGGAGAGTGTGTATATCAGTGTGAGGGAGAGTGTGTATATCAGTGTGAGGGAGAGTGTGTGTATGTCAGTGTGAGGGAGAGTGTGTATATCAGTGTGAGAGAGAGTGTGTATATCAGTGTGAGGGAGAGTGTGTATATCAGTGTGAGGGAGAGTGTGTGTATGTCAGTGTGAGGGAGAGTGTGTGTATGTCAGTGTGAGGGAGAGTGTGCATATCAGTGTGAGGGAGAGTGTGTATGTCAGTGTGAGGGAGAGTGTGTATATCAGTGTGAGGGAGAGTGTGTATATCAGTGTGAGGGAGAGTGTGTATATCAGTGTGAGGGAGAGTGTGTATATCAGTGTGAGGGAGAGTGTGTATATCAGTGTGAGGGAGAGTGTGTATGTCAGTGTGAGGGAGAGTGTGTATATCAGTGTGAGAGAGAGTGTGTATGTCAGTGTGAGGGAGAGTGTGTATATCAGTGTGAGGGAGAGTGTGTATATCAGTGTGAGGGAGAGTGTGTGTATGTCAGTGTGAGGGAGAGTGTGTATGTCAGTGTGAGAGAGAGTGTGTATGTCAGTGTGAGGGAGAGTGTGTATATCAGTGTGAGGGAGAGTGTGTATATCAGTGTGAGGGAGAGTGTGTGTATGTCAGTGTGAGGGAGAGTGTGTGTATGTCAGTGTGAGGGAGTGTGACACTGCCTATAACTGTCTAGCCACCAAGGGGTTAACTCCTCTGACACTGCCTATATCTGTCTAGCCACCAAGGGGTTAACTCCTCTGACACTGCCTATATCTGTCTAGATACCAAAGGGTTAACTCCTCTGACACTGCCTATATCTGTCTAGCCATCCAGGAGTTAACTTGTCTGACACTGACTCTATCTATGTGGATTTTGTTTTAGGTCACTGGTCACATTATGTTTTAGGGAATTGCACAGTCTATTATCATAATAATGTTTTACTATTACTCTCTTTTCCCTAAACATTGCATGTGACCCCTGACCTATAACATGACTCAAAACATTGTACATTAAGTGTAAATGCTCAAACCTTTAGGGCACGCATTTTAATCATGGCCATCCAATACTCACACCATAATATTTTGCATATAGAGGTGTTCTTGCATTTTATCCCATTCAGTATGTGTAATAGTGATTAATCACATTTTATCCCATTCAATATGTGTAATAGTGATTAATCACATTTAACTCATTTACTGCAGTTTAACCCCTTCCTGACAAACGGACGAGTCAGGCACATCCAGCCGGCAACTCCTGGCAACAGCCCGGCATGTCCTGCAGTGGGACGAGCGGTTTTCGCAATAAACATTCGTAAAAACTGCTCTGGCGGTACTGCTCTATTGAGCACCCAGGATCGCTTCAAGGGGCGATTGTGGGCGCGATATTAGAGAGCAGCTTGCACCTTCATTATGGCTGCTGCCCTCTTGTGGCGTAGAGGAGCCGAAAGTGAAAAAAATTAACTTCTGTTGCTCTGATGCTGTTGCTTGACTGCCCCCCATTGCTATAAAAAAAGGATTTAGTAATTAGATAAAATCTAGGGTTAGGGTTAGAATAATTGTTAGAGTTACAAATAAATTAGTTTAATCATAAAGGAATAGGGTTACAATTAAATTAAAAATAGAATAAATTAAGGTTTAGCATAACGGTTAGAGTTAGGGTTAAATTTAGGGTTCGGGTTTGGATCAAATGGTCACTAAAGGAAAAAAAAACACAATAATAAAAAACTGTAGAAAAACATGGAAACAAGACCATTTCTAAACTTAGGAAAAAAATGTAGACGGGGTCTTTCTTAATGAATATTTGTATTTGTGTAAATTATTTTTTAGGTCAAAGTTAGAAAAAGGTTTTTTTTTTATTTTTCATCATTTTATGATTTTTTTTTGTAGTAAATTACAAGATACAATGAACATAAAGGTATCTAATGAAAGGTATCTTAAGATGATAAAAACAACATATAATTTGTGTGTTTAATACTGTGGTACAGTATGCGAGAAAGAAAAAAATTACAGCTAAACACAAACTTTCAAATTTCAAAACAGCCCTTGTCACCAAAGGAAAGACAAGGTCAAAAGATCATGTCACTAAGTGGTTAAACTCACTTAATTGTGAGTTTCATTCCTCTGGAGCTCTGTGATACAGTTATACAATCCAAAACGTCCAAGCTGCTAGAGATGAGGGACAATAGAGGACAAAAGAGAGGCAGAGCTATTTGGGCAATAGACAGGCAATATTTGTTACACAAAAACAATGGTCTGTAACTGTATTAGCCGTGAATGATAATCCGCAGCTGGATAAGCCTACATGTCTTAGAGTGAATCGTGGAGACTTCCAGTTAGAACATGAAATAAAATGTATCTTAAAAAGCACAGACTGAGATAAAGAAACCTATGTACTACACATACATACAGTACACGAAGAGGTGAAAGCAAAAGATCTCAGGAGCAGTATAGCCATCGAGGGCAGTTATGTGTACAGAGCATTGGTTTATATATTTGGTAAATAATAAAATATAAGACCTTACCTCATCTTTGGATACAATATCACCAGGGCAACCAGCTTTAACCTGTATGTTGGATGTAGGGCAGTACAAGATAATATGTGCTATTTAAAACCAAACAAAATAAAAATGTAAAGATATAATATGTCTTTATATACAATATGTATTTGCAAAAAAGCAACAAACATCACATTTTTTGTAGCATTATCTGTGATTTTGTGTTCCCGTGATCACTTTGCAATGTATCAGTAAATGCAATCCATGTAATCAAGCCCATCATGTAATTAGCAAATTCTAAGGACAAATAAACTTTTTTTGAGTCAATAATTAACTTAAGTGAAATGATTTCTTTTGGATGGGGAGGTTTATGTTATACTTTATTACATTCATAGAGTATCAAGCCGCTGATAGGGTTTCTATGAATGTTACATCTGAATTGCATTGCTGACAATTGTGTCTGACTGGTGAGCTGTGTGCACGTGTGCATCGTATGCTTGTGTATATGTGGCTTCTGCCACCACAGAGCCTTGAGAAATGGAGTTACCACTGATTGTGCTTTATTTTAAAAGCCACAAGCGCACAGTTCACCATCAGGCATCTTACAGAACGGCTTTCCTAACACAGGCTGTGTCAGAATTCAGATGCCACATTGGGTCCCTTGGTTCATTTGTGTCGGACAAGAGTCCAGGAACGAAAGTAGGAGACGCTGAGGACTCTATGATTTAAATAAAGTATAAATTAAGTCTCCCCCCTACAAAAATTAGCTTCAATTTAGCTTATTATTGACAAAAACAAGTTTAGTTTTCCTTTAATAATCTGATTCAGTAATGTATATAAATGAGATCTTTAAATTACTAATATTGAGAAAGCTGTTTTCTTACCGCTATCCTTCCCAAGCATGTCTTCACGTCTTTGTCCTGTAGAATCACAATAATGGTTAAGAATAAGTAAAAACAAAAACATTGCTTGTATTAATAATGGTTTTGGACTCCATAACATTCTGCACAGGTTGATAGCATTAAAGAACAGTTATTACACTTTGTAGTAGGGAGCATTTTGTTTCCACTTATTCTTTTGTGAAGGACATAAAAGAATGTTGTTTTTGGTAAATTTCTTTAGGGTCCAAGAGTGAACTGTGGTGAGTAAAGATAAGCAAGTTATAAATGTTCCTTCTACTCTGCTGCTAATGTCTGTTATTTGCAATTCCCTTGTTAGTTAACCATCATTCACTGTTTTGTGATCTAACTGCTGTCAGAGGTATTGAAAAGTAATCTCGAGACTGGTACATATGAATAAAGCAGAAGAAAACGATAACAAGATGGATGCCAGCAGCCTCCATGTTGTGTCAGTTTTGGGACATCTTTCTCTGTGTTAAAATCTTATTACCTGAGGATAAAAGGAAAGTCTTCTACATTACTAACTCTGTTATCTGTAACCAAATATTTTACTGATAAGTTCATAGTATCACCAGAACAGATAAGGTGGTCATTGTTGTGCAAGGTTTATTACTCTAAAGCCATATCTCATTGTACTGATGCAGACACAGCTGTGTACAAACTAGAGGAGAAGGGGGGCTTCTCTGCAACTTGCTAGCCCACCCAAACTGGCAGAAACTGACATGACACAGACACACTGAGATTATTGGGATTTTTGATTTGTAGAATCTAATAAGGGTTATTATAAATACACCTAGTTTATTCAAATCACCCAATAAAATATAAAATTATATCAAACCTTCACTAATAAAAATGTAAAGTATAATTAATCCTTCATATTAATTAGAATATTATTTTTATTGTTTTATTAGTGTGGTATACATTTTATTTAATGTGCAATGATAAGAATAAGAATATGATACATATTTACTCTAATTTCAAATTGTATTAACACTTTTAGACATTTAAACATATATATTGTCTTATATTATACTCACAATCCAGGTGTAGCTATAAACCATGACATCATCTCATTTAAATTACATACACCCATCCATTCAATTGGCTAGAAGTTACATAAACAGGGTGTGAGTCTGAGAAAAGGTTTGGTTGATAAGTGGATACTGGAGGTGTAGAGAGGGAGACCTGAGATACCTGAAAAGACCAGGTTAGACTGATTTTGAGAGAGTTGCCACAAATGGGGTGAGAGATGGGAATGTTTTAGTTCTTCTGGGGAGAACTCAGGAATATGAGGCTTTTAATAGCACATGTTCACTATAACAATAGAAATCTCCATACCCATAGTATTGAGCTAAGTCCCGGGAGTAACTCCCATCACTCAATTCTTCAATGGAAGGAGTCTAAACTGCAAACCAACCTCTGCCGATAATGTATAAATGTGGTAATTTGTTTCTAGCATAATCTCTCATAATTTTTTATGGATGTCATTAGCATATATATTTGGGTAAATTTAACTTAAATCCCACAATTTCTGGGATCTAGATGTTTTCTCTGGTGTTTATCTGTCATCCTTTCTGCAGAAGGAAGCCAGAGGAATATCCTAGAGATATTAACAAAAGAACCATAAATTCTTATAGTCTAGCTATTTACCCAAATATGTAATATCTAATCTCCAGAGATTATCTAAAATTCTCATTCTTAAAGTCTAAGCTAGAGTACATACATTATAACTTAGCGATCAGATTAAGTAATAGCCACCTTGAGTATTTATATGATTTATTAATATTACCGTACCTAAGCAGAGTATATGTTGGTAATTTGTAGGTAATTATGGCGTACTATCATTAACCATTTTAAATACTAATCATAATCAATGTAGGTTGTATCTAAATAAAATGCATGGCCATCTTATGGTCAGAAACGTACTGCATAGTAAATTATTCTACATGCATGTCAATATAGGCACAGAGCTGCATAATTCATGTTTTGTCCTACTTACTTATGTTATAAGTCCTACATGTGAATTATGATTAACAGCTATTGATACTGTATTTTGTTGTTATGCTATTTTGCTTACCGTTTGATCTTTATTCTATATTCAATAAATTCATTATTATTTTATTAATAATTGTTGCATTGTATTTACTTTTGTAAAAACGTCCTCCAAACTCTCACATACATAACGAATTCTTGATATGGGTATTTTTAGTCGGACCCATATATATGAATCATCAATTTTCATATTTTTTATGATTCATAATTAATAATTCATATTTTTATGGTTATTAATAATACGACACTGCCCACATGTATTCTCAACTGAGAAAGTACTAAACAGAGGTCTGCTACACTGCTGGAATTATAGTCACTCATCAGTGATGGAAAACACACTGTTTGTTGATAGGCTGTAGAGGTGTGTGTTAATATAACAGTGTACAGATATCACAAACACCCACTTTGCTAAACTGTCTCTAGAGGTCTTGGCTGCTGTGACTGGCTTCTCTGAGGGAGAGGCAGCTCCTTTACACCACCTGATTTGGCTCTCTACCAATATGAATAGTAGCACCAAAGGAATTAGTTAGATGCAAAAATGTTTTGGTCCATTGCATCTGTAGCATGTTTAAAGGGACTGTCTGGTGCCCAAATTGCATCTTCCAAATGTCAATGCATATTAAAGTACATTCAGCGTACTTTACAATGAATATTTTACATCTTACATTGCTTACAATATGAAACTCTTACAGTAAGATGAATTTGTGAAATTACAGCAGTTTGTAAGAACAACAACTGTCCACACTAGCTGGGTAAAAGTCCATTTCCTCAATTTATTTATTTATTTTTTGCTGCCAGAACCAATGAGACTAATGCCATCCAAAGCAATAGCATATCCTGTCTGTTTAGTGATGTTATCAGACAAGAGATCCTACGTATACAAGAGCGAGGTCACTTATGTGCCACACAATGCATTATATTCCACCAACAGAGCAGCTGATGGAATATCATGAGTAATTATAACAAAACCAATTGAAACAAAACTGATACATGCTCAGTGCCTACACACAATCAGTGTGCCAGTACCTGTAGGATATAATGCAGGGCTTAAGTAGAATATTAAACATTTACATAGCATGTGTATTATACAGGCAATAGTCTTTCACTTGCACCAAAGTGAGTTTGGGGGTAAGGCTGTCCCTTTAACCTGTGTGCAGAAGCTGCTATGAGGTTTTGATGCAAATGCAGAATAGACTGCAAATAAACAGCATTTCCTCTATACCCTAATTCTACAGAGGCATGCACAGTGTACAGATATGACAGCACTTTGCCAGGTGGGGTATATTTATCCTGTCACTACATCTGCAGTGATTAATGGGTGGATAAGGGACAGTGGTACAGTCTGATGGTGAAGTGTCTATCTTGTCAGGGAGGCACTTTAGTAACAGCAGGTGGACATGTGGAGAGAAGAAAAGTAAAGCTTTACTGCAAACTCTCAATCACTGATCAGAGTCTAAACCATGTTACATCTTGTTCCACAAAGTAATCAGTCAGGAGCCATGTGGCAACTAGTACTGGTGTCAGGACTCCAACGTGTCAGGCCACCAGTGAGGCTGTACCCAAGATTAGAGAGCTGCAAATTGAGCCCACAAGACTTTTTAGGTGGAACTGTGAGTGTCAGTGCGATCATATCTTATCACTGTATAGAAATATGTTCTCAAAGATAAAAAAAACTGTTACCTTTTTTTTGTCACCTAGATATTTAGTAATTGTGCTGATACAGGGTCCGAGTTTCTGAAAAGAAAATTATATATCTACTGTGTCACAATGCTTATGCTGTTTAATGCTTTGTTGATTAATACATGCCATGCAAATGACAAAACAATTCAATGGTGCATTATAATCACATGGTTAAATTAATTCACAAATGACTGAAACAGAGCAGGGATCTGGGTTGAGTAGAGTTTACATCTTATTTTCCCAACACATGAAAATTAATCTATATTTGATCCTAAGTTTAACTGATGAACAAATTAGGATTTTACAAGGTGTTTTTAGAGAGTAAGGGATATAAATAGGGGTAATAAGTATTTTACAATGTAAGGTTCGTGTAAACCAATGGTGGATTATTGAACAACTAGTTAGAATGGATGACAATAAGGTGGTGTTTACGGGTTTGTACATAATAGGTTAATAAAATATATGGTTGTTAGTTAACCCCTTAAGGACCGGCATTTTGGTCATTCTGGACAATGGCTATTTTAACATTTCTGCACTGTTTGTGTTTAGCCGTCATTTTCTTACAGCTAAGAACCAACATAAATATATATATATATATAGTTATTATCAAGACAAGAAGGGTTTTCTCCAGATACCATCATTTTGATCATATTGTATAATACACTATAAAATAACAAAACATTGGCTATGAACACTGTCTGTCAACCCATTGTCCAGCTTCCCTTCCAACCCACGTTTCTTTCTATTGACCTCTTTCCCATTCAGTCTGACTTCCTTTGCCTTGGATTTAATGGCTCCTGTGTATTACCTCCACTTCTCATGCTGCACTCACCAGCAAGCAATCAGTAATTATGTGTAACCCTATCAATTAAGGGCAAAATAGCAGAACAATCTACATGAATGGGACAATGTCTCTACCTCGGCTGTATTGTCCTTAAGTTTGAAATTCCCTGCAATTCCCTCTTCTATGAAAAATAATATTTCTTTTTTTGTGACAAAATGTTTACAGGAAATAGAAAAACTTACATTAATTGGTTTTGTCAGACAGGACACATCAGGCTGATCAGGCTTGGTATCTGCAATTAAAAACAAAAAGAAGAAACATGCACACAATGGTTGTAAATACTGTACAAGACTAATAACTTTAACAACTTATATAGCACATTATAGTAAGCTTGTTACTTACGGGCGTCAACCGATGTATAGCAGAAGACAAACCCAAACACAAAGACAGGCAACATCATTGTGCTGATGGTTTGGTAGGACTGTAATTGTAATATTCAGTTGTAGATCTGCATGAGAACCTGTCTGTTTATATTGTCAAGAGATAATTGCATCATGACATGTTAAACATGGGACAGCAGAGACAGGCTCCTGCCCCAACCCCCTGCTCTTATAACATATACAAATATTCATATAAAATCTACTGGCAGTTACTAACCAATGTACACCTGCCAACATTTTACCATTACGCAACATTAATAAATAAAACCAAATCATGCTACAGACGGATGTTTGTTAAGAGAAACTTTCCTAATTAAAGGTTTTGTAATAAGAACATCTCATAATATATCCAGTCAGTGGGTCCTATTCAGTAACCTGAGTTTATTTATCTCATATCATAATACACATATATACTAATGCCAGATACCACCTTATGTACCTATAAAAATAAAGATTCAAGGTCTTGCAGTATCTAAATAAAAACAAAATAGAGCCCACCAGGTCCACAGAGACCGTCATTTGAAAGAAGAAGAAAAACCGGCATAATGTGTTAGATATTCAAATGAAAAGGTTTAATACATTAATGTGTATGTCAGACACCAAGGCATGATGGGAATGTTATTCTCCTTAAGAAAGAAGACTCCTTCTCTGTATAAAAGGATATTACTACTGGAGCCGGAGAAGAGGGATCTGACAGCTGATACTTTTATGTTACAAACCAATTAACATTGATATAACTTGTATTTTACATAAAACTTGCAGCACGTCAGTGGTATGTATACCCACACTCTTAAAGGAACTTCCTTAAGGGAAGCAAGGGTTAAAAAAAACATGTCCCAGACTTTGAGGTACAAACCCAACGTGTATATTAATAGAAACCTGCGGGGTTACTATCTGCTGTTTACTCTGACTGCTGAATGCGAGGGTCTCTTGTTGCTAGCGCAAAGAGAGACCTTAGTTTTTGCATGGGGTCAGCGGGGGGGGGGGGGGGGGGGGGCTTGTAAAGGCTGCCTGCTTCCTTCCAGTCTATCCTGGCACCTGTCAGTCAGAGGATAAAGTGGCGTGTACCATCAAAAGTACTATCAAATGTACCTGTCAGTTCATCCTCACAACAGGAACAGCTAACATTACACTTCTGCCTCTATATTAGAAGTGTAAATTAAATATAAAGTGTATTGCTCCTTTGAGATGTTATACAGACATTATACAGAGTTGTTTTATCATTTTCACTGACTATACTGTTAATCGGGTGATATCTGGCGCTAGGTTATATGTGTATCGGGCTTTATATGTCTTATTGATCTCTTATTGTATAGCATTTCAGCACTTACTGAGAGTTAATAAAAGTGGGTTTTGGGCTCATTATAAGTGATATTTCTGACAGCAATGTGAGTGTGTGATCCCGATGCTTGCGGCTGGAACTGGCATCTGTACACGGGAGCAAAGACTGAATAAGTCACTTTGCTGCAGATGCTACTTAAATATACTTACATGCAGGGCCGGACTGGGAGAAAAATTCGGCCCGGGCATTTTTTGATCACAGCGGCCCACTAAGAAGGGGGCGGGGCAGAGGAGGTGTGTTTTGTCATCACCAATGACAAACACGCTCCCTCTCAAAGTGAGCATATTGGTTCAATGCTCTTCCAGGGCAGACCATGCGCAGAGCTCTGCTGAAGAGCTCTTGCATGAGAAAAAAGCCCTGTATTTGTTCTGCACAGTGCAAGCAAATGTAATAACATGCTTGCACTGTGTTTCCTTGCAACTTGTCTCTGGTGTCTCTATAAATGGATACCAGGAGACAAAAATGCCAGGAAAGAGTATTGAGCATGTGTTTGGAGCCTGCTTGTGGGATTGCGTGTGTGTAGAGTGAGCTGATTGTGGTGTGGTATTGTGTAATAAGGTCGGTTTTAGTTGTGTTGAGTTTGTGGTGTAATGTGATGCATATGTAGAGAATGTGTGTATAGGGGATATAGCAAGTGTGTGCATACAGGCTATAGTGTGTGTGTGTGTGTATATATAGATGTAGTGTGTGTTTAGAGGTGTAGTATGTGTTTGCTTACAAGGAATCTAGTGTGTGTATATATACATATATATATGAGTCTAGTGTGTGTTTGAAGGACCCAGAATGTGTATAGGAGATCTAGTGAGTGCGTGTTTATAACGGTTTCAGAGTGTGTATATAGGGATCTAGTGAGTGTATGTGTGTAGATGATCCAGAGTTGGGTAAGGGATCTAGTGTGTGTCTGGAATATAATGTGTTTAGGGGTGCAGTATGTGTGTGAGGGGTGCTGTGTGTATATATATATATATATATATATATATATATATATATATATAAATATATAAATATATACATATATACAGGGAGTGCAGAATTATTAGGCAAATGAGTATTTTGACCACATCATCCTCTTTATGCATGTTGTCTTACTCCAAGCTGTATAGGCTCGAAAGCCTACTACCAATTAAGCATATTAGGTGATGTGCATCTCTGTAATGAGAAGGGGTGTGGTCTAATGACATCAACACCCTATATCAGGTGTGCATAATTATTAGGCAACTTCCTTTCCTTTGGCAAAATGGGTCAAAAGAAGGACTTGACAGGCTCAGAAAAGTCAAAAATAGTGAGATACCTTGCAGAGGTATGCAGCACTCTTAAAATTGCAAAGCTTCTGAAGCGTGATCATCGAACAATCAAGAGTTTCATACAAAATAGTCAACAGGGTCGCAAGAAGCGTGTGGAAAAACCAAGGCGCAAAATAACTGCACATGAACTGAGAAAAGTCAAGCGTGCAGCTGCCACGATGCCACTTGCCACCAGTTTGGCCATATTTCAGAGCTGCAACATCACTGGAGTGCCCAAAAGCACAAGGTGTGCAATACTCAGAGACATGGCCAAGGTAAGAAAGGCTGAAAGACGACCACCACTGAACAAGACACACAAGCTGAAACGTCAAGACTGGGCCAAGAAATATCTTGAGTGATATCTCACTGATATTTCTAAGGTTTTATGGACTGATGAAATGAGAGTGAGTCTTGATGGGCCAGATGGATGGGCCCGTGGCTGGATTGGTAAAGGGCAGAGAGCTCCAGTCCGACTCAGACGCCAGCAAGGTGGAGGTGGAGTACTGGTTTGGGCTGGTATCATCAAAGATGAGCTTGTGGGGCCTTTTCGGGTTGAGGATGGAGTCAAGCTCAACTCCCAGTCCTACTGCCAGTTCCTGGAAGACACCTTCTTCAAGCAGTGGTACAGGAAGGAGTCTGCATCCTTCAAGAAAAACATGATTTTCATGCAGGACAATGCTCCATCACACGCGTCCAAGTACTCCACAGCGTGGCTGGCAAGAAAGGGTATAATAGAAGAAAATCTAATGACATGGCCTCCTTGTTCACCTGATCTGAACCCCATTGAGAACCTGTGGTCCATCATCAAATGTGAGATTTACAAGGAGGGAAAACAGTACACCTCTCTGAACAGTGTCTGGGAGGCTGTGGTTGCTGCTGCACGCAATGTTGATGGTGAACAGATCAAAACACTGACAGAATCCATGGATGGCAGGCTTTTGAGTGTCCTTGCAAAGAAAGGTGGCTATATTGGTCACTAATTTTCTTTTTTTTGAATGTCAGAAATGTATATTTGTGAATGTTGAGATGTTATATTGGTTTCACTGGTAAAAATAAATAATTGAAATGGGTATATATTTGTTTTTTGTTAAGTTGCCTAATAATTATGCACAGTAATAGTCACCTGCACACACAGATATCCCCCTAAAATAGCTAAAACTAAAAACAAACTAAAAACTACTTCCAAAAATATTCAGCTTTGATATTAATGAGTTTTTTGGGTTCATTGAGAACATGGTTGTTGTTCAATAATAAAATTAATCCTCAAAAATACAACTTGCCTAATAATTCTGCACTCCCTGTATATATGGAAGTATTGTGTATGTCTGTTGTGCAGTGTGTTGGGGAGTTCTGTGTGTATGTGAGGGGTGCAGTATGTGTGTGTGAGGGGGGCGGTGTGATGAGGGGGGGCGGTGTGAGGGGGGGGGCGGTGTGTGAGGGGGGCGGTGTGTGAGTGCTGTGTATGATGTGTGTGAGAGTGCTGTGTGTGAGAGTGCTGTGTATGATGTGTGTGAGAGTGCTGTGTATGATGTGTGTGAGAGTGCTGTGTGTGAGAGTGCAAGAGTGCTGTCTATGATGTGTGTGAGAGCGCTGTGTGTGAGAATGCTGTGTGTGAGAGTGCTATGTGTGTGTGATGGGTGTGAGAGTGCTGTGTGTGATGGGTGTGAGAATGCTGTGTGTGATGGGTGTGAGAATGCTGTGTGTGATGGGTGTGAGAGTGCTGTGTGTGAGAATGCTGTGTTTGAGAGTGCTGTGTGTGTGAGAGTGCTGAGTGTGTGAGAGTGCTGTGTGTGATGGGTGTGAGAGTGCTGTGTGTGATGGGTGTGAGAGTGCTGTATAAATGTTAGAATGGATTGTGTGTGTGTGTGTGTGTAGGAGGGGGGGGGATAAACAAATAAAATAACAGGCATTATGTCGGGGGGGGGGAAGACATAATGCCTGTTATTTTATTTGTTTATTCCCCCCCCTACACACACACACACAATCCATTCTAACATTTATACAGCACTCTCACACCCATCACTCTAACACACACAGCACTCTCAAACACAGCATTCTCACACACAGCACTCTCACACCCATCACTCTCACACACACAGCATTCTCACACACAGCACTCTCAAACACAGCATTCTCACACACAGCACTCTCAAACACAGCATTCTCACACACAGCACTCTCAAACACAGCATTCTCACACACAGCATTCTCACACACAGCACTCTCACACCCATCACACACTGGTACCTGGGACTGGCGGTGCGGTGTTCCTCGTGGTGAGTGAACGCAGGAGTTCACTCTCGCGAGATCCGGTCGTTGCCATGGCAATGCTCCGGATCTCGCGAGAGGAACCCGGTGGAGCTGCAAGTTAGAGCTCCGCCGGGTCCTCTCTCCAGAGAGGCATGTGGACAGCATGTGGGCCGGTGAGGGAGATCTTTGATGTCCTCACCGGCCCTTCATGGAAAACAGCGGGGCCGGCGCTCGGATAGTGCCGGCCCTACATAGACCGGCAGGGGGATCCCGGGACCTCCCCTGCCGGCCTCGGCCCATGGCCACCGCGGCCCACCGGGCATTTGCGGTGCAAAGCCTAGGTGGGAGGGGGCATGTATGAGTGAGGGGTGTGAGTGGAACCTATGACAATGCTATGGGGGAGTGGCTTTGGGATGGGGGTACTAAAGGACCCCTCCATCTTGGAATCAGCAGCCATTTTGGTTACTGACGGACACAGCAGGGAAATTTTCCCGCCCACCCTCCCCATTGTTTGTAATTATGTTGTTTTATGTTGTATTAACATTTTTCTCTGTCACAGCAGGCGGGGTGGTCCTTGCCAATACAGTAGTTAAGGACGGAGGTGATCGAGTCAAAAAGGGATGGACAGGGTGTCCCCTCTCCTAACCTCTCAGATATTAGAAGAAAGGATAATGGCCGTGCCCACCGAGCTAACTGTCGGCTGGTGGTTAGCATCAGGTTTGAAACAAATGCAGAATTAGTACGGACGAGGGGAGAGGGGTTTCACTCTAGGGACTCTAGTTTAAAGGTTATGGTGATTTAAGATTTACAGATTGGCAAGGACTAGTTGGAGCTGTATGTTAACAGTATGTTTAAATAAAGTATTTATATTTATATTTACAGAGTTTTATTAAGTTATAAGAAATATAAGAATAAATGGAGAAAGTTTTTGGCATACAGTTCTTCTTGGTTTTGTTAAATAAAAAGCTGTGGCCTATTTAACTCCATACAGGTCTCGTGTCTTTATTGGGTAGGGTATGGGGATTTTGTAGGTAATTAAGGAACATTCCCCATTACATCATACAAGCAATATCTCAGCTAATTCAACTCAGAGAGGTTATTTGCAGCTATTCTCCTGATGGATTACGAGGCAGTTTTGTGAGAAACCCTATAATTTAAGACACATCCGACCTCAGGAAGACACTAACCTTTTATTATCTCACAAATAAGGACACTAGTAATCTGACTGATTTTATTATTCATTCTAAACACCAACATTTCTTTCACTGTCTCTTTATATATGTGCTTGATTTTTAATTTAATTCATGAATAAAGCATTTTTTTAAATGACTATCTACATGAAATATTCACAAGCTTCCCATTCTACGACATAACCAATTTGACTTATAAATGGGATATTACCCTGGATGGCTGTGTGGAGGATACATTGGCTAAGTATGAGGTGCAGCTGCCTGTGTGTCGGGTGATACATTTGTCTGGTGGGACAGTGTGTGTGTGTATAACTAACTACTGAGGGCAGAGGGCTAAGTGTGTGTGGGAATGGCTAACTCCTGGGGGCAGAGTGCTAAGTGCGGGAATAGCTAAGTCTGGGGGCAGAGGGCTGAGTGTGTGTGGGAATGGCTAACTACTGAGGGCAGAGTGCTAAGTGCGGGAATAGCTAACTCTGGGGGTAGAGGGCTAAGTGTGTTTGGGGATGGCTAACTACTGGGGGCAGAGGGCTAAGTGCGGGAATAGCTAAGTCTGGGGGCAGAGGGCTGAGTGTGTGTGTGGATAACTAACTACTGAGGGCAGAGGTCTAAGTGTGTGTGGGAATGGCTAACTACTGAGGGCAGAGGGCTAAGTGCGGGAATAGCTAACTCTGGGGGTAGAGGGCTAAGTGTGTTTGGGGATGGCTAACTACTGGGGGCAGAGGGCTAAGTGCAGGAATAGCTAAGTCTGGGGACAGAGGGCTAAGTGTGTGTGGGGATGGCTAGGTCTGGGGGCAGAGGGCTAAGTGCGGGAATAGCTAAGTCTGGGGGCAGAGGGCTGAGTGTGTTTGGGGATGGCTAACTACTGGGGGCAGAGGGCTAAGTGTGTGTGGGAATGGCTAACTACTGAGGGCAGAGGGCTAAGTGTGTGTGGGAATGGCTAGGTCTGGGGCAGAGAGCTAAGTGTGTGTGGGAATGGCTAACTACTGAGGGCAGAGGGCTAAGTGTGTGTGGGAATGGCTAACTACTGGGGCCAGAGGGCTAAGTGTGTGTGGGAATGGCTAGGTCTGGGGGCAGAGGGCTAAGTTTAAGTAGGATGGCTTAGTCTGGTGGGGGGCAGATTGGCAAATAAAAGGAAATAATAATAACAAATAATCATCATTTTCATTAAATATTAAAAAATAGTTTACATTTGAATTAATATTTCCAGGCATATGTGATTGTGTGTTGTCATGGTATTTATTAATATAAGATATGTTAGTGCAGATGTATGTCGGTAATTTTGTAATTATGCAATAAGAAGCGAGCACTAAGACATTTTAAGTGTCTGTCTTTCTCATTTTTGGGATTTTTAAAGATATAAAATAAATAATAATATGTGGTATATGTGCACCATACAATATAATATCAAAAACAGGATTAAAAGTAAAAAAAGATATAAGGTATATAAACCCTTACTGATCTCCCTTTATAATAAAATATAAAACTTGATAATAATGCACAGGCTATATTGAATAAGAACTACTTGTTATACATGAAGGTGTATAAAGTGTTCAGTTCATTTATCTAGCACATCTATCTCTTGACAAATGATTTTATATCTCCAGTATATAATGTTTCAACCAATTACCACAATTATTTATATATCACTCACAATGTGTAGCATTTGGTACAGAATTAAAAGTGGTGTAACAAACACAGTTAGTCAAACTGTGACAAACTGATACACAAGGGAGAGAGCAGAGGCTGACTAATGTGGGGGACGGGTGCGGTGTTGGAACTGCCCGAGGGCCCGGGCCACTGGGGTAGCCCGCTGCAGAACTGCGCGATAGCGGGAATCATGTGACCTTGCACTGGAATGTGTGTGCTACCACTCACATCAGCCTGCATCTCCAAGCGCTGCCACACCCCTCTGCTGGGATACTTGTTACAGGGCTCGGTAATACAGAATGATGAGAGACCGGAGACCATCACGTGACATCGCGCAATGATGTCTCCAGTCATAGATAGCTCCTGTACGTGATCAGTTCCACATAATCACTTCTCTGGCAAGTGGCATATAGTCACTTGTATCCCGCCACTCAAACCCCCAACAATGCACACGAGACCAGTCGTGTTGAGTAATATGGGAGTAACATTAATAATGTAGACACATTTTATTTTGTAATTTGTAATAAATGTATTTTCTATACAGTATGTTTCTGTTTCCGGAGTTTATTCTAAGTGCTGTCTCCTTACTTTTATATTAAATATATGTGTTTTATACACATCTGTTATTTTTCTTTTATTCACCAGTGCTCTTCCAACATATGTCTGTTACCTGTAGGAAGGATGGAGCTCAAACGGATGGGGTCACGTTGCATTGCTTCATGGACCTTTACAAGTAAAGAAAAAGAATAATAAAACATGTTTAAGACAACAGATGTCGTTTAATGCCTACTATAGTCAGCATGCTTCTTCATGTCCAATCCTCCATTGGCTTTCACTCACAGACAATTGTTTCCAAATTCATGTGTCCTTCGGTTGAGTGTTGTAATTAGCATATTTATAATGATTCTAATAATACTTTTTACCAGAAATCACCAACGCGTTTTAGTCTGATTCTAATGTTTTTAACGTAACTGAACTAAGGAAACAAACACATAGAATTACAAGAGAACCTCGCATGTCTGGCTCTAAGCAGGATTCATATTATATAATTCTTAACATAAATTAAACCATTTTTGGCTCCAAACATTGTGCTTTTAATTATTCCAGGTCTCCTCTTAGTACATTTAATTCCTTATATAAATATACAATTTAAATCCAGAACCTGTGAGACCAAAAGGTAACATTTAACGCCGTTGTGCTCTTCTTTCACTTTGTATCCAAAGCCAATTTTTGGATAAATGGAAGTTGACTGCATTTAATATATTTTATGTATAAAATGTCAACATTATCTTCAGAACAGTCTGCAGGGCATGTACCTCTGTTAATTAAAACTGTTTACTTTATTAAAGGTTATAACATGACGTGTATTTGTTCTGATGAACCAGTATTTGCCTTAAACCATTAGTGTTTACATTTCCTATGATGTTCGGCTTTTTGTTGCACCCACCGCACTTAATATGAGTTCAATGAGGATTATATAACTAACAGCATACTGGTTTTGAAACTGTGCCATTCATATACGAAAAAGCACATAGCTATGCATTAAAAGACAATTTAGGCAAAACTGTTATGACCATTAAAGCTGACACAAAATATAAGCATTAATTTGCGTCAGGAACCAATGTACCTGTGATGACTCTTGTTGCTACATCCTTAACCCATACTATGCTTTGTATCATTAGTTCATAATCCAGTCCTCAACTCACCCTGGGCAAATTGGCTATGCCATATTTATGGGAAAACACTGGCATAGTAATGGGAAAACTGGTTTATTTTAATTAGCAAAGTGATGCTGTGGCATGGTCTGGGGGGCAAAATATTATGTACTATGGGGAAATAGACAATGTGGTATGTCCTGTGTTGCAAAGTGACACTGGAGTGCAAGCCAAGTGCTGTGGGCCGGGCCGCCACCAGGAATTTCAGAGACCCTTACTGAAAGAATGTTCTACCCCCCCATCCCCGATAATATCTCCCACTCGCCCCACTACCCTCACAACTATGTTACCCCGGTCTAGTGTAATATGGAGAATGGTTGGGAGCAGTTGGTCAATATGCCATTATTTTGCCACTCAATATGCCATTATTTTGCCATTCAGTAAGCCAGTATTTTGCCCCTCAATATGCCAGTGTTATGCTTGTTATTTTCACCCCCCTTCCCCAGTACTTACCTCCTTGTTGCTCTGTCTCCCAGTGCTCTGCGACCGGCGTATCCCTCCTCTGTGCAGGAGGGAAGATTGCACGGAGGAGGGGAACTCCGGTCGCATTAAAAAAAAAAAAAACTTTATGGAAGCCATGGCAACCGGAGCAGGGTCCTGGAGATGTGATATGCACCCGTGGCCGCGGTCTGGAGGGTAACGTGACTGCCGTGTCCTGGTCTCAGGCTCCGAGCCAAACACTTAGTTACAAGCATTGGATGCACAGTTCAGGACTGCTACGAACAATAATCACTCTACTTTATTATTCCTTGCTGTTCATGGAGAAAATTTGAAGAGAAATAAAGAAGCCGGGTTGAGATGGGCTGAGGGGGGTAGGTTGAGGGGGGTTGGGGGATGAGTTGAAGAGAGGATTGGGAACTAATGATACAAATCATAGTGTGCATTGAAGATGGAGCAACAAGAGTCATCACAGGTACATTGGTTCCTATATAAGCAAATTAATGCTTATATTTTTCAGTGTCAGCTTTAATGGTCATAACAGTTTTCCCTAAATTGTCTTTTAATGCATAGCTATGTCCTTTTTCTTACCAGTATGCTGTTAGTTATATAATCCTCATTGAACTCATATTAAGTGCGGTGGGTGCAACAAAGAGCCGAACATCATAGGAAATGTAAACACTAATGGTTTAAGGCAAATACTGGTTCATCAGAACAAATACACGTCATGTTATAACCTTTAAGAAAGTAAACAGTTTTAATTAACAGAGGTACATGCCCTGCAGACTGTTCTGAAGATAATGTTGACATTTTATACATAAAATATATTAAATGCAGTCAACTTCCATTTATCAAAAAATTGGCTTTGGATACAAAGTGAAAGAAGAGCACAACGGCGTTAAATGTTTCCTTTTGGTCTCACAGGTTCCGGATTTAAATTGTATATTTATATAAGGAATTAAATGTACTAAGAGGAGACCTGGAATAATTTAAAGCAACATGTTTAGAGACAAAATGGTTTAATTTATGTTAATAATTATATAATATTAATCCTGCTTAGAGCCAGACATGCGAGGTTCTCTTGTAATTCTATGTTTTTGTTTCCTTAGTTCAGTTACGTTAAAAACATTAGAATCAGACTAAAACGCGTTGGTGATTTCTGGTAAAAAGTATTATTAGAATCATTATAAATATGCTAATTACAACACTCAACCGAAGGACACATGAATTTGGAAACAACTGTCTGTGAGTGAAAGCCAATGGAGGATTGGACATGAAGAAGCATGCTGACTATAGTAGGCATTAAACGACATCTGTTGTCTTAAACATGTTTTATTATTCTTTTTCTTTACTTGTAAAGGTCCATGAAGCAATGCAACGTGACCCCATCCGTTTGAGCTCCATCCTTCCTACAGGTAACAGACATGTGTTGGAAGAGCACTGGTGTATTGTGTGAAGAGCACAAGGAATTAAATGTACTAAGAGGAGGCCTGGAATAATTAAAAGCAAAATGTTTGGAGCCAAAAATGATTCCAGTTATGTTAATAATTATATAATATTAATCCTGCTTAGAGCCAAACATACGAGGTTCTCTTGTGATTCTATGTGTTTGTGTCGATCACTCGCTCCCCACTAACCTCCTTACCTGCTCAGAACTCTCCGGACGTCTCACCGCCCTCCAGGTCTTCTGCAGGGATGTCCAGCCAGGCACACGTGCTCCATTAGCAGGTCGTGAAAGCCAATGGAGGATTGGACATGAAGAAACATGCTGACTATAGTAGGCATTAAACGACATCTGTTGTCTTAAACATGTTTTTTTGTAATTATTTTTGAAGCAATGCAGCGTGACCCCACCCGTTTGAGCTCCATCCTTCCTACAGGTAACAGACATACGTTGGAAGTGTATTGAAGTGAGCGCTTGTGAATTAAAAAAAAAAACCAATAGATGTGTATAAAACACATATATTTAATACATCAATATAAATAGAAAAGACCAGTCTTTAAGTCCAGCCCTCTACAACCACCTAGGATTTACAATTGTCAGTCACCTTGGCTTTCTGTGGATTGTACATCCCATGCAGGGAGCTGTCTTCACATCGGCAGCTTCCTAGGTCTTCCTTTGGCCAGCTCACGATACTGGCATGGTATCTTATGACTGGCAGGATTTATCTGTTAATGGCATGGTTCCTGTTTCTCCCATCTAGTTGGCTTTTCAGGGACTGTATTATCATCTGGTGGTGCTTGGATGTTGCAGTCGTCCTGGCCAGTAACCATTGGGTCACCAGCAGCAAAACTAGACAGTACAGGAAGAACATTTAGGAGAAAGAAATGACACATAATGCCAATGCAAAGTAGATGCAGGACCTGATCGCAGACCACAGCAATCTCCCAGAACAGGAACCAGTAACCATAACACTAACAGACATCTAACAGTGAGTCAAGAATATCTGGCCAGACATGATTCACACCTACTGGTTAATAAAATGAACCTCTATACATGAACGCATGGCAGTACAGATGGACCATCTCCTAGTAGCAGGCACCCAGCCAGACTGGATAACATGAGGAAGGACAGTGCTTATCATGAAAGACACCCACAAGGGCAGAGCACCATCCAACTGCCTCCCTACAACATGCAAAGTACTATCAGTCATCTTAGTCGCCAAGCTATAAGACCATACGGTCAGTACATGAGCAAAGCTCAAAAGGGCATTGGGAACAACACCAGAGGCTCCAAACACCAGTTACTCATGGTTAGAGCTGGGGCAGGCAAGAGATAGATGTGCGAGATAAATGAACTGAACACTTTATACACCTTCATGTATAACAAGTAGTTCTTATTCAATATAGCCTGTGCATTACTCTAAAGTTTAATATACTATTAGAAAGGGAGATCAGTAAGGCTTTATATACCTTATATCTTTTTTTACTTTTAATCCTGTTTTTGATATTGTATTGTATGATGCACATATACCACATATTATTATTTATTTTATAGCTTTAAAAACCAAAACAATTAGAAAGACAGACATTTAAAATGTCTTAGTGCTCGCTTCATATTGCACAATTACAAAATTACTGACATACATCTGCACTAACATATCTTATATTAAAAAATACCATGACAACACACAATCACATATGCTTGGAAATATTAATTCACCTGGAAAATATTTTTTAATAATAATAAATAACCATCATTTTTATTAAATATTATTTCCTTTTATTTGCCAATCTGTTCCCCCTCCCCCCCAGACTTAGCCATCCTGCTTAAAGGAACAGTAAACGTTGTTTAACCCTTGGGTTTAAACAACACATGTCCCGGTAGAATTAAGTCATCCCGACATGTATCTTAATAGATCCACACAGGGTTTGCTATCTGCTGTGTCTCACATGCGAGACACAGCAGTTCCTGGTTGTTGACTGCTGACAAACGTCAGCACGCGCACAGCCAATCAGAGAGGGGGCTCGTCCCGCTCTAACAGCTGAATGCGAAGGTCTCTCTCTGCTAGCACAGCGAGAGACCCTCATTTTTGCATGGGATCAGCAGGGGAGACCTAGTTAAGGTCTCCCCTGCTGATCTCATGCAAAAAGCCAGTCGCTGAGCAGACGGCTGCCTTCTTCCTATGGAAACATGGCAGCTGTAGGTCAGAGGATAAACTGGTGTGTACTATCAAAAGTACTATCAAAAGTACACGCCAGTTCATCCTTATACTAGGGACAACTAACTTTTCCCATGTGCTTCTATAATAGAAGCACAAGTGAAAAAAAAAGACATTTATTGTCCCCCAGACTTAGCTATTCCCACACACACTTAGCTCTCTGCCCCCAGACTTAGCCATTCCCGCACACACTTAGCTCTCTGCCCCCAGACTTAGTTATTCCCGCACACACTTAGCCCTCTGCCCCCAGACTTAGCCATTACCGCACACACTTAGCCCTCTGCCCCGAGACTTAGCCATTCCCGCACACACTTAGCTCTCTGCCCCCAGACTTAGCCATTCCCGCACACACTTAGCTCTCTGCCCCCAGTAGTTAGCCATTACCGCACACACTTAGCCCTCTGCCCCCAGACTTAGCCATTACCGCACACACTTAGCCCTCTGCCCCCAGACTTAGCCATTCCCGCACACACTTAGCTCTCTGCCCCCAGTAGTTAGCCATTACCGCACACACTTAGCCCTCTGCCCCCAGACTTAGCCATTACCGCACACACTTAGCCCTCTGCCCCCAGACTTAGCCATTACCGCACACACTTAGCCCTCTGCCCCCAGACTTAGCCATTCCCGCACACACTTAGCTCTCTGCCCCCAGTAGTTAGCCATTCCCTCACACACTTAGCTCTCTGCCCCGAGACTTAGACATTCCCGCCCACACTCAGGGCCGGCGCTACCAATGGGGGGTCGGGAAAATCGCCCGCTCCCCCAGGCCCCAGTACCTACCTCCATGCTGCTGTTCATGTCCGTGGCTGAGAGGGAAGCGCTGTACGCTCCCCTCAGGCCGTGCGGATTCAATAAAGTGTGTTGAAACTTTTTTTTTCAACACACTTTATTGAATGCGCACGGCCTGAGGGGAGCTCACAACGCTTCCCTCTCAGCCACGGACATGAACAGCGGCATGGAGGTAAGTACTGGGGTCTGGGGAAGGGGGGAGGAGGGAGGTATAACGAGCATCTGAATGGCATAATATTCCTGGGCTCTGAATGGCATAATATTCCTGGGCTCTGACTGGCATAATATTCCTGGGCTCTGACTGGCATAATATTCCTGGGCATCTGACTGGCATAATATTACTGGGCATCTGACTGGCATAATATTCCTGGGCATCTGACTGGCATAATATTCCTGGGCTCTGACTGGCATAATATTCCTGGGCATCTGACTGGCATAATATTCCTGGGCATCTGAATGGCATAATATTCCTGTGCATCTGATTGGCACAATATTCCTGGGCATCTGACTGGCATAATATTACTGGGCATCTGACTGGCATAATATTCCTGGGCATCTGAATGGCATAATATTCCTGGGCATCTGACTGGAATAATATTACTGGGCTCTGACTGGCATAATATTCCTGGGCTATGACTGGCATAATATTCCTGGGCATCTGACTGGCATAATATTCCTGGGCATCTGACTGGCATAATATTCCTGTGCATCTGACTGGCATAATATTCCTGTGCATCTGATTGGCATAATATTACTGGGCATCTGACTGGCATAATATTACTGGGCATCTGACTGGCATAATATTCCTGGGCTCTGACTGGCATAATATTCCTGGGCTCTGACTGGCATAATATTCCTGGGCATCTGACTGGCATAATATTCCTGGGCATCTGAATGGCATAATATTCCTGGGCTCTGACTGGCACACTATTCCTGGGCTCTGACTGGCATAATATTACTGGGCTCTGACTGGCATAATGTTCCTGGGCATCTGAATGGCATAATATTCCTGGGCATCTGAATGGAACAATATTCCTGGGCATCTGAATGGCATAATATTCCTGGGCATCTGAATGGCATAAGATTCCTTGGCATCTTAATGGCATAATATTCCTGGGCTCTGACTGGCATAATATTACTGGGCTCTGACTGGCATAAAGTTCCTGGGCATCTGACTGGCACAATATTACTGGGCTCTGACTGGCATAATATTCCTGGGCATCTGACTGGCATAATATTCCTGGGCATCTGACTGGCATAATATTAGTGGGCTCTGACTGGCATAATATTCCCATTGAAATACTGGTAAGTTTGTTGATTTAACTTTACTTCATTTTAAATATTGTATTTGTTCCCATTTTGTTTCTTCACTTCAAAATAAGATATATGCAGTGTGCATAGGAATTTGTTCAAAGTTTTTGTTTTTACTATAGTCCGGCCCTCCAACGGTCTGAGGGACAGTGAACTGGCCCCCTGTTTAAAAAGTTTGAGGACCCCTGGGCTAAATACTGGCATATTGAGTGGCAAAATAGTGTGTCTCAGGTTATGTGTGAATTGGTGTAACTGTGTGTGTGTAAGTGGTAAGGGTGTCTGTGTGTGTGACTGCAAGGGTGTCTTTGTGTTTAAGGGTTTCAATGTGTGACACATTTAGAGCATGCGAGTTGAATATTTAGATGTATTTATTTTCTACACTATACATTTATATATATATATATATATATATATATATATATATATATATATATAATATGTAAGGAGGCTTAATGGTGTGGGAGGCGTGGCGGATCAGAGCAGGGGGGCACCAAAATGCACCTTCGCCTGTGTAGACGAAAATCCTTGCACCGGCCCTGCCCACACTTAGCTCTCTGCCCCCAGTAGTTAGCCATTCCCGCACACACTTAGCCCTCTTCCCCCAGGAGTTAGCCATTCCCACACACACTTAGCCGTCTGCCCTCAGTAGTTAGCCATTCCTGCAGACACTTAGCCCTCTGCCCTCAGTAGTTAGTTATCCACACACACACTTTCCCACCAGACAAATGTATCACCCCACACACAGGCAGCTACTCCTCAGACTTAGCCAATGTATCCTCCACACAGCCATCCAGGGTAATATCCCATTTATAAGTCAAACTGATTATGTTGTAGAATGGGAAGCTTGGGAATACTTTATGTAGATAGTTATTTAAAATAATGCTTTATTCATGAATTACATTAAAAACATATCAAGCACATATATAAAGAGATAGTGAAATAAATGTTGGTGTTTAGAATGAATAATAAAATCAGTCAGATTACTAGTGTCCTTATTTGTGAGATAATAAAAGGTTAGTGTCTTACTGAGGTTGGATGTGTCTTAAATTATAGGGTTTCTCACAAAACTGCCTCGTAATCCATCAGGAGAATAGCTGCAAATAACCTCTCTGAGTTGAATTAGCTGAGGTATTACTGATCCATCAATTCATATACACTGCAAGGGGTTAATATTAGCCAACCTGTAAATCAGTATGCATACATGGCAGTATTATGCTGACTGCAGGTTTAATACTTGTAACAATTTAATCTTATATATAGACAGTGTTGCTGTTGCATCTGACAGTTATGTTGGTAGAGTGACTCCTGTGAGGGAGGGAGCAGTGATTATTGGACAAGAGGATCTGTATTGTTACTACTGATTCTATAAACCACATGGATCCCATCACCTCATCTTAGCTAAATCTTATGTTGCCAACACATGTAAGTATATTTAAGTAGCGACTGCAGCAAAGTGACTTTTTCAGTCTTTGCTCCCGTGTACAGATGCCAGTTCCAGCCGCAAGCATCGGGATCACACACTCACATTGCTGTCAGAAATATCACTTATAATGAGCCCAAAACCTACTTTTATTAACTCTCAGTAAGTGCTGAAATGCTATACAATAAGAGATCAATAAGACATATAAAGCCCGATACACATATATCCTAGCGCCAGATATCACCCGATTAACAGTATAGTCAGTGAAAATGATAAAACAACTCTGTATAATGTCTGTATAACATCTCAAAGGAGCAATACACTTTATATTTCATTTACACTTCTAATATAGAGGCAGAAGTGTAATGTTAGCTGTTCCTGTTGTGAGGATGAACTGACAGGTACATTTGATAGTACTTTTGATAGTACACGCCACTTTATCCTCTGACCGACAGCTGCCAGGATAGACTGGAAGGAAGCAGGCAGCCTTAACAAGCCCCCCCCCCCCCCCCCCCCCGCTGACCCCATGCAAAAACTAAGGTCTCTCTCTGCGCTAGCAACAAGAGACCCTCGCATTCAGCAGTCAGAGTAAATAGCAGATAGTAACCCCGCAGGTTTCTATTAATATACACGTTGGGTTTGTACCTCAAAGTCTGGGACATGTTGTTTTTAATCCTTGCTTCCCTTAAGGAAGTTCCTTTAAGAGTGTGGGTATACATACCACTGACGTGCTGCAAGTTTTATGTAAAATAGAAGTTATATCAATGTTAATTGGTTTGTAACATAAAAGTATCAGCTGTCAGATCCCTCTTCTCCGGCTCCAGTAGTAATATCCTTTTATACAGAGAAAGAGTCTTCTTTCATAAGGAGAATAACATTCCCATCATGCCTTGGTGTCTGACATACACATTAATGTATTAAACCTTTTCATTTGAATATCTAACACATTATGACGGTTTTTCTTCTTCTTTCAAATGACGGTCTCTGTGGACCTGGTAGCAGGGGCGTAGCGTGGGGGGTGCAGGGGGGGCCGGCCGCACCGGGCGCAATATCTGGGGGGGCGCACTAGCCCTATGCGGCCGGGCGGCCGCAGCCACAACCGCGCGATACTTCCTGTCAGCCGCCGGATGTGAGCGGCAAATGACGGCGTGACGTCACATCCGGCGGCTGCGCGGCGGAGGCTCTTCTGAAACTGCATCGCGGCCTTTCTTCCCTGAGCTGTTTGAAGTGGAATTTGTAAAGGTAAGAATAAAGGGGCTTGGGGGACCTATTGTATTATGTATTGAGGAGGGGGTCATTAATGTATTGGAGAGGGGGAGGGGGGTCATTAATGTATGGGGGAGGGGGGTCATTAATGTATGGGGGAGGGGAGGGGGTCATTAATGTATGGGGGAGGGGAGGGGGGTTCATTAATGTATGGGGAGGGGGGTCATTAATGTATGGGGGAGGGGGGTCATTAATGTATGGGGAGGGGAGGGGGGTTCATTAATGTATGGGGGAGGGGAGGGGGTTTATTAAATGTATGGGGGAGGGGTGTTTATTAAATGTATGTGGGAGGGGGGTTCATTTAATGTATGGGGGAGGGGAGGGGGGTCATTTAATGTATGGGGGAGGGGAGGGGGTCATTTAATGTATGGGGGAGGGGAGGGGGGTCATTTAATGTATGGGGGAGGGGAGGGTCAGTAATGTATGGGGAGGGGGGGAAGTAATGTATGGGGGAGGGAGGGAAGTAATGTATGGGGAGTGTAACGGATCGCCTGGCACCCCGACTGGGTACCTCCGTTGAAGGATGCTCCTAGCGCTTCCTGAGGACTCCAAGCACTCTGGCAGACACCACAATCACTGAACCGGAGAAACAAATAAATTCTCCCAAGCATATGAATGCTGTAGACAGTTGAATAGGAACCATACGAATAGGTTTACTCTCCTTGCAGTCAAACTGGAACAGCATACAATAAATCCTTCCCCCAATAATGAGACGACACTTCACTTTGAGGGTTAAAACAGGAACTCTTTAATACAGAAACACAGAATATATACAGTTGAACATCTTGACAAACCAGATTAGACAAAGGAACTATAACAGGATTATAATTTAACCTAAGGACATACAAAGGGAAATCCTGCCTCACACCTTTCAGGATACAAAGGTGCCCAGCTCAGATACACACAGGAAACTAAATGACTTACATAAGACAATGGGAGAGGTGACAAAAACAGGGATTAAAGATAGGATCCAATCTTAACTTGGGGAAAACACAGTGAATAGGACAAAGACTTGGATCCTAGTAATTACAGTACATTCCTCTGCTTGGGAGATAATTGAGTTAACCTTTGTATCAGCTCAATTATCTCCAAGCTAAAATATACAGGTTCTATACAATATTAATAACTTTCATAACTCCAAAACCATACATCACATTCACATAAAATTACATATACACAATCAATCCATTCAGGGGAACAACATATTCAAAAATGGCACAAATCAGACAAGGGGTTCAAAAGTTAGTAAAAAGTCCTTTGTGACTAAATGAAGCATGGCTTTCTGGCCCAAACCAGTTTCAGAGTCTTCTATCCTGGAGAATAATACAATTATCTCCCAGGACAGACACAAGACTCCATTAAGCACATGGTTGCAAAAAGACACAAAACACTTTAAAATACATAAAGTCACATTTTACACATAACACACAGACATTTCACATATCCCCAGATAGCTCAGGTCTGAGCGCACATTATTAAGTGAATGGCGCTCGGACCACACAAATACAGTTTAATCGCCATGGAGCCAAAGTCTTTACAGTCAGTTTCATACGAATGGGCTCCATGGGATTCCTATCTGGGGTATAACACATTCACATAAAGTCTGGTCCATAGTCCAAAGGCAAGAGGCGGGCAAGCAGCCCCCTCCAAGGACACGTGGCGAGGCCGGTTTCGCCACATTTCTCCCCTTTACCCTCCAGACTAACAGGGTATCTGACCTCCTGCCGGTCAGTGCCCTGGTTAGTCCAGCAACCCACCCACGAAGCACAAACAGCAATACAGCCCACCCACAATAACTGGTTACTACACCTGGATAAAATAGCAACTTGTCCATGTCCAGGTGCCTCACCACGGCTGTGCGGGGGGCTGGTAGACTGCCTTGGTGGGTTGCTGAGTGGGCAGAGACCAGCGGTACTCTGCCCGGGTGCCAGCGCTACCACTGAAGTAGCCTGGTTGGAGCCTGGTTGTGGGAGGGGGAGACCGACTGTCTCCCCTCTGGATACACTGCTCTGTGGCTGGGGGACAGGACCGACCGTCCCTACCCCTGGTGCTGCAAGTGCAGAGACTACAGTCCCATCTGCATAGTTGCGGGGCTTAACATCTCCCCTTGGTGGGTTAGGCTGCCGCTGGAGAGAGGGTGTAACAAGCTCCTCTCTCTGAACTGTAGACTGCCGCTGGGGAGAGGGGGTAACCTGCTCCTCTCCCTGACCCTCTCTTTGCTGGTGGAGAGGGGGACCAACTGTCTCCCCTTTCAATATTTGGTCCTGCGGCTGGGGTGCGAGACAGACGGTCTCTGCTTCCTGGGGTACACACTGCCGCTGGGGAGAAAGGACGGCACCTTCGGCTCATTGGGACTCACACTGCCGCTGGAGATCTGGGCCGACCGCCCAGCATCCCTGTAGGGCCGGTAGAGAGACCGCCATCCCATCTCCACCTGCCATCTGTGGGTCTTCCCAGGACCAGTCTGTGAGGTCCCTCAACATTTGCGAGTAAGGACCACCTGCTTCCGCACCTGGCAACTCCGGCTGCTGCTGGGGATCTGGGCCAGTCCCATCTCCACCTGCCTGTTGTGGTTCCTCACAGGACCAGTCTATGAGGACCCCTACTTCGGGTTCCTGCGGCCGCCTCAGGGGGAGACGGCTAGCCTCCTCGGATGCAGCCTCTACTCGGCTGCTGTAACACTCCTTCCGCTGAGCATACTCTCTCTCTTTCGCCAGACGGAATTCTCGGGCCAGCCTTGTGTTTCGCTCGGCCGTGACCTGGTTCCAGATCACCCGGCGTACCTCCATGGGTAAATCATCCCCATACTGGGCCACTCGCTGCCTCACCTCGGCCATCCAATCATCGCCAGAGCATTCCATACTTGTCTGCTCCAAGTCGCTGGATACCTCTGCTCCCAGGGGCGCTGCACGTGTGCTAGCGTTGCCCTCAATTTGTAACTCCAAACGAACTGTGTCTCTGAGCTGCTCTACCTCGCACTAGGACGCCATCCCACCGCTGCCACCAATGTAACGGATCGCCTGGCACCCCGACTGGGTACCTCCGTTGAAGGATGCTCCTAGCGCTTCCTGAGGACTCCAAGCACTCTGGCAGACACCACAATCACTGAACCGGAGAAACAAATAAATTCTCCCAAGCATATGAATGCTGTAGACAGTTGAATAGGAACCATACGAATAGGTTTACTCTCCTAGCAGTCAAACTGGAACAGCATACAATAAATCCTTCCCCCAATAATGAGACGACACTTCACTTTGAGGGTTAAAACAGGAACTCTTTAATGATACAGAAACACAGAATATATACAGTTGAACATCTTGACAAACCAGATTAGACAAAGGAACTATAACAGGATTATAATTTAACCTAAGGACATACAAAGGGAAATCCTGCCTCACACCTTTCAGGATACAAAGGTGCCCAGCTCAGATACACACAGGAAACTAAATGACTTACATAAGACAATGGGAGAGGTGACAAAAACAGGGATTAAAGATAGGATCCAATCTTAACTTGGGGAAAACACAGTGAATAGGACAAAGACTTGGATCCTAGTAATTACAGTACATTCCTCTGCTTGGGAGATAATTGAGTTAACCTTTGTATCAGCTCAATTATCTCCAAGCTAAAATATACAGGTTCTATACAATATTAATAACTTTCATAACTCCAAAACCATACATCACATTCACATAAAATTACATATTCACAATCAATCCATTCAGGGGAACAACATATTCAAAAATGGCACAAATCAGACAAGGGGTTCAAAAGTTAGTAAAAAGTCCTTTGTGACTAAATGAAGCATGGCTTTCTGGCCCAAACCAGTTTCAGAGTCTTCTATCCTGGAGAATAATACAATTATCTCCCAGGACAGACACAAGACTCCATTAAGCACATGGTTGCAAAAAGACACAAAACACTTTAAAATACATAAAGTCACATTTTACACATAACACACAGACATTTCACATATCCCCAGATAGCTCAGGTCTGAGCGCACATTATTAAGTGAATGGCGCTCGGACCACACAAATACAGTTTAATCGCCATGGAGCCAAAGTCTTTACAGTCAGTTTCATACGAATGGGCTCCATGGGATTCCTATCTGGGGTATAACACATTCACATAAAGTCTGGTCCATAGTCCAAAGGCAAGAGGCGGGCAAGCAGCCCCCTCCAAGGACACGTGGCGAGGCCGGTTTCGCCACAGGGAGGGGGGAAGTAATGTATGGGGGAGGGAGGGAAGTAATGTATGGGGGAGGGGGGCAGTAATGTATTGGGGACGGGGGGGCAGTAATGTATTGGGGATGGGGGGCAGTAATGTATTGGGGAAGGGAAGAAGGGGGGCAGTAATGTATTGGGGAAGGGAAGAAGGGAGGCAGTAATGTATTGGGGAAGGGAAGAAGGGGGGCAGTAATGTATTGGGGAAGGGAAGAAGGGAGGCAGTAATGTATTGGGGAAGGGAAGAAGGGAGGCAGTAATGTATTGGGGAAGGGAAGAAGGGGGGCAGTAATGTATTTGGGAAGGGAAGAAGGGGGGCAGTAATGTATTGGGGAAGGGAAGAAGGGGGGCAGTAATGTATTGGGGAAGGGAATAAGGGGGGGCAGTAATGTATTAGGCGATGGGGGTCAACTGTGTATTAGGGGAGGGAGGGGTCAGCAGTGTATTAGGGGGAGGGGGGTCAGCAGTGTATTAGGGGAAGAGGGGGGGATGGGAAAGATCTGACTTGGGAATTTGAGATGAGGCAATGATTATATTTTTTACATTTGTGGCCTAATGAATAATCTATATATATGTGTGTATGTAGAAGGAAATGTAAATAGGTGGGGCTACAGGGGTGAGGGAATTATATTTGTAATATATTTATTAGGAACTGTGGAGGGAAGGGGGTTGGATGAGAGCATTAAATATTATAGCATTAAATATTATATTTATGGGGTAGGAACTGTATTATATATTTCTGGTTTAGTGCAGGGGTAGGTAACCTTTGACACTCCCTTTGTTTTTTGACTACATCTCCATTAAGGCTTGCAAAGCATCATGGGAGGTGTAGTCCACAACATCTGGAGTGGCAAAGGATGTCTACTCCTGGTTTAAAGCATAGGTGTATAACCATTTGGCTTCCCCAGGCCAAAATAACCCCTTAAACTCTTAAAGGATCACTATAGTGTCAGGAAAACAAAGCGGTTTTCCTGACACTTTAGTACCCTGAGGGTGCCCACACCCTCAGGGTCCCACTCCCGTGGCGCTGAAGGGGTTAAATTCCCTTCAGTTACTTACCTTAATCCAGCGCCAGGCTCCCTCGGTGCTGGTGACCTCTCCTCCCTGTCTGACGTCAGCTCCCCGTCCGACGTCACTGGAGCTGAATGCGCATGGCTGCGCGCGCATTCAAAGTGTCCATAGGAAAGCATTTCTCAATGCTTTCCTATGGACACTCTGCGCGATGGAGGGTAAATGTGCCTCCAGGCTCCAGCGTCGCAGATGCGCCTCTAGTGTCTGTCCGGACACTCTGAAAACTACTATGTTTACATGTGAAGGGTTAAAACCTGCTGAAAATGTGGAGAATGTGTGTAATGCATGTTCGCACTCAATAAAGTGTTGGAAAATAAACTTGTATTTAGATGCATTTTACTTTAATTACATAAGTATTTTCATAACAAACAATACATGTGCTTGGGGGGTAAGGGTTTCTTTAACTAATCTAGTAGAAGAGACTCGAGTGCTAAAATCCACGGGTTAGGGGGCGCAAATTACTTGCCTTGCCCCGGGTGCTGACAACCCACGCTACGCCACTGCCTGGTAGGCTCTATTTTGTTTTTATTTAGATACTGCAAGACCTTGAATCTTTATTGTTATAGGTTCATAAGGTGGTATCTGGCATTAGTATATATGTGTATTATGATATGAGATAAATAAACTCAGGTTATTGAATAGGACCCACTGACTGGATATATTATGTGATGTTCTTATTACAAAACCTTTAATTAGGAAAGTTTCTCTTAACAAACATCCGTCTGTAGCATGATTTGGTTTTATTTATTAATGTTGCGTAATGGTAAAATGTTGGCAGGTGTACATTGGTTAGTAACTGCCAGTAGATTTTATATGAATATTTGTATATGTTATAAGAGCAGGGCTTGGGGCAGGAGCCCGTCTCTGCTGTCCCATGTTTAACATGTCATGATGCAATTATCTCTTGACAATATAAAAAGACAGGTTCTCATGCAGAACTACAACTGAATATTACAATTACAGTCCTACCAAACCATAAGCACAATGATGTTGCCTGTCTTTGTGTTTGGGTTTGTCTTCTGCTATGCATCGGTTGACGCCCGTAAGTAACAAGCTTACTATAATGTGTTATATAAGTTGTTAAAGTTATTAGTCTTGTACAGTATTTACAACCATTGTGTGCATGTTTCTACTTTTTGTTTTTAATTGCAGATATCAAACCTAATAAGCCTGATGTGTCCTGTCTGACAAAACCAATTAATGTAAGTTTTTCTATTTCCTGTAAACATTTTGTCACAAAAAAAGAAATATTATTTTTCATAGAAGAGGGAATTGCAGGGAATTTCAAACTTAAGGACAATACAGCCGAGGTAGAGACATTGTCCCATTCATGTAGACTGTTCTGCTATTTTGCCCTGGGCTCCGACTGGCATAATAATCCTGGGCATCTGACTGGCATAATAACCCTGGGCATCTGACTGGCATAATATTCCTGGGCATCTGACTGGCATAATATTACTGGACTCTGACTGGCATAATATCCCTGGGCATCTGACTGGCACACTATTCCCATTGAAATACTGGTAAGTTTGTTGATTTAACGTTACTTCATTTTAAATATTGTATTTGTTCCCTTTTTGTTTCTTCACTGCAAAATAAGATATATGCAGTGTGCATAGGAATTTGTTTTTGTTTTTACTATAGTCCGGCCCTCCAACGGTCTGAGGGACAGTGAACTGGCCCCCTGTTTAAAAAGTTTGAGGACCCCTGTTTTATAGTATATTATACAATATGATCAAAATGATGATATCTGGAGAAAACCCTTCTTGTCTTGATAATAACTATATATATATATTTATGTTGGTTCTTAGCTGTAAGAAAATGACGGCTAAACACAAACAGTGCAGAAATGTTAAAATAGCCATTGTTTAGAATGACCAAAATGCCGGTCCTTAAGGGGTTAACTAACAACCATATATTTTATTAACCTATTATGTACAAACCCGTAAACACCACCTTATTGTCATCCATTCTAACCAGTAGTTCAATAATCCACCATTGGTTTACATGAACCTTACACTGTAAAATACTTATTACCCCTATTTATATCCCTTACTCTCTAAAAACACCTTGTAAAATCCTAATTTGTTCATAAGTTAAACTTAGGATCAAATATAGATTAATTTTCATGTTTTGGGAAAATAAGATGTAAACTCTACTCAACCCAGATCCCTGCTCTGTTTCAGTCATTTGTGAATTAATTTAACCATGTGATTATAATGCACCATTGAATTGTTTCGTCATGTGCATGGCATGTATTAATCAACAAAGCATTAAACAGCATAAGCATTGTGACACAGTAGATATATCATTTTCTTTTCAGAAACTCGGACCCTGTATCAGCACAATTACTAAATATCTAGGTGACAAAAAAAAGGTAACAGTTTTTTTATCTTTGAGAACATATTTCTATACAGTGATAAGATATGATCGCACTGACACTCACAGTTCCCCCTAAAAAGTCTTGTGGGCTCAATTTGCAGCTCTCTAATCTTGGGTACAGCCTCACTGGTGGCCTGACACGTTGGAGTCCTGACACCAGTACTAGTTACCACATGGCTCCTGACTGATTACTTTGTGGAACAAGATGTAAAATGGTTTAGACTCTGATCAGTGATTGAGAGTTTGCAGTAAAGCTTTACTTTTCTTCTCTCCACATGTCCCCCTGCTGTTACCAAAGTGCCTCCCTGACAAGATAGACACTTCACCATCAGACTGTACCACTGTCCCTTATCCACCCATTAATCACTGCAGATGTAGTGACTGTATAAATATACCCCACCTGGCAAAGTGCTGTCATATCTGTACACTGTGCATGCCTCTGTAGAATTAGGGTATAGAGGAAATGCTGTTTATTTGCAGTCTATTCTGCATTTGCATCAAAACCTCATAGCATCTTCTGCACACAGTCTAAAGGGACAGCCTTACCCCCAAACTCACTTTGGTGCAAGTGAAAGACTACTGCCTTTATAATACACATGCTATGTAAATGTTTAATATTCTACTTAAGCCCTGCTTCATATCCTACAGGTACTGGCACACTGATTGTGTGTAGGCACTGAGCATGTATCAGTTTTGTTTCAATTGGTTTTGTTATAATTACTCATGATATTCCATCAGCTGCTCTGTTGGTGGAATATAATGCATTGTGTGGCACATAAGTGACCTTGCTCTTGTATACGTAGGATCTCTTGCCTGATGACATCACTAAACAGACAGGATATGCTATTGGTTTGAATGGCATTAATCTCATTGGTTCTGGCAGCAAAAAATAAATAAATAAATTGAGGAAATTGACTTTTACCCAGCTAGTGTGGACAGTCTTGCAAACTGCTGTAATTTCACAAATTCATCTTACTGTAAGAGTTTCATATTGTAAGCAATGTAAGATGTAAAATATTCATTGTAAAGTACGCTGAATGTACTTTAATATGCATTGACATTTGGAAGATTCAATTTGGGCACCAGACAGTCCCTTTAAACTTGCTACAGATGCAATGGACCAAAACATTTTAGCATCTAACTAATTCCTTTGGTGCTACTATTCATATTGGTAGAGAGCCAAATCAGGTGGTGTAAAGGAGCTGCCTCTCCCTCAGAGAAGCCAGTCACAGCAGCCAAGACCTCTAGAGACAGTTTAGCAAAGTGTGTGTTTGTGAGATCTGTACACTGTTATATTAACACACACCTCTACAGCCTATCAACAAACAGTGTGTTTTCCATCACTGATGAGTGACTATAATTCCAGCAGTGTAGCAGACCTCTGTTTAGTACTTTCTCAGTTGAGAATACATGTGCGCAGTTAGATCACAAAACAGTGACTGATGGTTCACTAACAAGGGAATTGCAAATAACAGACATTAGCAGCAGAGTAGAAGGAACATCTATAACTTGCTTATCTTTACTCACCACAGTTCACTCTTGGACCCTAAAGAAATTTACCAAAAACAATATTCTTTTATGTCCTTCACAAAAGAATAAGTGGAAACAAAATGTTCCCTACTACAAAGTGTAATAACTGTTCTTTAATGCTATCAACCTGTGCAAAATGTTATGGAGTCCAAAACCATTATTAATACAAGCAATGTTTTTGTTTTTACTTATTCTTAACCATTATTGTGATTCTACAGGACAAAGACGTGAAGACATGCTTGGGAAGGATAGCGGTAAGAAAACAGCTTTCTCTATATTAGTAATTTAAAGATCTCATTTATATACATTACTGAATCAGATTATTAAAGGAAAACTAAACTTGTTTTTGTCAATAATAAGCTAAATTGAAGCTCATTTTTGTAGGGGGGAGACTTAATTTATACTTTATTTGAATCATAGAGTCCTCAGCGTCTCCTACTTTCGTTCCTGGACTCTTGTCCGACACAAATGAACCAAGGGACCCAATGTGGCATCTGAATTCTGACACAGCCTGTGTTAGGAAAGCCGTTCTGTAAGATGCCTGATGGTGAACTGTGCACTTGTGGCTTTTAAAATAAAGCACAATCAGTGGTAACTCCATTTCTCAAGGCTCTGTGGTGGCAGAAGCCACATATACACAAGCATACGATGCACACGTGCACACAGCTCACCAGTCAGACACAATTGTCAGCAATGCAATTCAGATGTAACATTCATAGAAACCCTATCAGCGGCTTGATACTCTATGAATGTAATAAAGTATAACATAAACCTCCCCATCCAAAAGAAATCATTTCACTTACGTTAATTATTGACTCAAAAAAAGTTTATTTGTCCTTAGAATTTGCTAATTACATGATGGGCTTGATTACATGGATTGCATTTACTGATACATTGCAAAGTGATCACGGGAACACAAAATCACAGATAATGCTACAAAAAATGTGATGTTTGTTGCTATTTTGCAAATACATATTGTATATAAAGACATATTATATCGTTACATTTTTATTTTGTTTGGTTTTAAATATCACATATTATCTTGTACTGCCCTAAACATGTGTCTTACATCCAACATACAGGTTAAAGCTGGTTGCCCTGGTGATATTGTATCCAAAGATGAGGTAAGGTCTTATATTTTATTATTTACCAAATATATAAACCAATTCTCTGTACACATAACTGCCCTCGATGGCTATACTGCTCCTGAGATCTTTTGGTTTCACCTCTTCGTGTACTGTATGTATGTGTAGTATACAGGTTTCTTTATCTCAGTCTGTGCTTTTTAAGATACATTTTATTTCATGTTCTAACTGGAAGTCTCTACGATTCACTCTAAGACATGTAGGCTTATCCAGCTGCTGATTATCATTCAGGGCTAATACAGTTACAGACCCTTGTTTTTGTGTAACAAATATTGCCAGTCTATTGCCCAAATAGCTCTGCCCCGCTTTTGTCCTCTATTGTCCCTCATCTCTAGCAGCTTAGAAGTTTTGGGTTGTATAACTGTATCACAGAGCTCCAGAGTAATGCAACTCACAATTAAGTGAGTTTAACCCCTTAGTGACATGATCTTTTGACCTTGTCTTTCCTTTGGTGACAAGGGCTGTTTTGAAATTTCTGGGGTGTTTGTGTTTAGCTGTAATTTTTTTCTTTCTCGCATATTGTACCACAGTATTATACACACAAATTATATGTTGTTTTTATCATCAAAAGATAGCTTTCATTAGATACCTTTATGTTCATTGTATCTTGTAATTTACTACAAAAAAAGAATCATAAAATGATGAAAAATAAAAAAAAAACCTTTTTCTAACTTTGACCTAAAAAATAATTTACACAAATACAATCATTAAGAAAGACCCCGTCTACATTTTTTTCCTAAGTTTAGAAATGTGCTTGTTTGCATGTTTTTCCACAGTTTTTTGTGAGTTATATTATTGTTTTTTTTTCCTTTAGTGACCATTTGAGCCCAACCCGAACAATAAATTTAACCCTTATGCTAACCCTTAATTTATTCTATTTTTAATTTAATTGTAACCCTATTCCTTTATGATTAAACTAATTTATTTGTAACTCTAACAATTATTCTAACCCTAGATTTTATCTAATTACTAAATACTTTTTTTTATAGCAATGGGGGGCAGCCAAGCAACAGCATCAGAGCGACAGAAGTTAATTTTTTTTTCACTTTTGGCTCCTCTACGCCACAAGAGGGCAGAAGCCATTATGAAGGTGCAAGCTGCTCTCTAATATCGCGCCCGCAATCGCCCCGTGAAGCGAACCTGGGTGCTCAATAGAGCAGTACCGCCAGAGCAGTTTTTGCGAACGCTGATTGCGAAAAACCGCTCATTCCACTCTAGGACGTGCCGGGCTGTTGCCAGGAGTTGCCGGCTGGACGTGCCTGACCAGTTCCGTTGTCACAAAGGGGTTAAACTGCAGTAAATGTGTTTCTATATTAATTAGAGTAATTAAAAGACTATTGCCTTATTCTGCATGCCATCAAATTACATACATTGAGTCCAATTGGCAAACCTTCAGTCACTCCCACAAACAAAGTGGGAGAATCCCTCTGTGGCCATTTGGAATGTTTGGAAGTATGGTATGAAGAAGAACAATTTAAACAGCATTAGTTAGTTCCACTTTAAGGTACAGAATCAGGGCCAATCCTAGGGCCACAGACCCCTGGGTACAGGATTGTTTCGTGGTACCCCATGAGTGCGCTGCTTATATTACTAACTCCTCCTCTGTGTAATTACTGGGATAAAATGTGATTAACCCCTTAGTGACAAGACATTTTCACCTTGACTTTCCCTTGGTGACAAAGGCTGTTTTGACATTTCTAGGGTGTTTGTGTTTAGCTGTAATTTTTTTCTTTCTCACATACAGTACCCACACAAATTATATCTTGTTTTTATCATCATAAGAAGGGCTTTCATTAGATACCATTATGTTCATTATATCTTATAATTTACTACAAAAAAAATCATAAAATATGATGAAAAAACCCCACTTTTTCTAACTTTGACCTAAAATATAATTTACACAAATAAAATCATTAAAAAAGACCCCGTCTAAATAGTTTCTAAATGTTGTCCCGAGTTCAAAAATATGCATGTTTCCATATTTTTTGGTATTTTTTTGCGAGTTATGGGGCAAAAACCAAAAATAGTGTTTTTTGGTTTTTTCCTATATTGATCTTTTGACCCCAACCCGAACCCAAAATTTAACCCTAACACTAAATTTAACCCCAACTCTAATCCTTATTATATCCCTTAATATTTTTTAACTTTAATTTAATTTTAACACTATCCCTTATGCTAAAAAATATTTAATTTTAACCCTATAGGCTAATATAGCTAAATAACCTGTTTTTATTTAATTAAATATGTATTTTAATTATTTTCCATTGCAATGCTACTAAACTACCACTAGGGGTAGTCAAGTAGCATATTCAGAGCGACGGAAGTGAAGTTACTTTCACTTCCGAAGCTCAGACCGGCAGAGGACTTAGCCATATTGACGGAGCAGCATGCTCCGTCAATATGGCTCCCCACGATCGCTCCGTGGGGCGATCGTGGGGGTCCCAAAATAGAAATATCGGTGCTGGCTATTGCCTCGATGTCGAGGCAATAGACCAGCACTGTTAAAGCGGTTTTCGCGATCGTTGATCGCGAAAACCGCTTCATTCACTGCAGGACGTGCCAGACACTTCCTTTGTCATTAAGGGAGATTCTCCCAGGACGTGCCTGGCACGTCCTTTGTCGGCAAGGGGTTAATCACTATTACACATATTGAATGGGATAAAATGTGATTAATCACTATTACACATATTGAATGGGATAAAATGCAAGAACATCTCTATATGCAAAATGATATGGTGCGAGTATTGGATGGCCATGATTAAAATGTGTACCCTAAAGGTTTGAGCATTTACACTTAATGTACAATGTTTGAGTCATGTTATAGGTCAGGGGTCACAAACAATGTTTAGGGAAAAGAGAGTAATAGTAAAACATTATTATGATAATAGACTGTGCAATTCCTTAAAACATAATAGAGTCAGTGTCAGACAAGTTAACTCCTGGATGGCTAGACAGATATAGGCAGTGTCAGATGAGTTAACCCCTTGGTAACTAGACAGATATAGGCAGTGTCAGATGAGTTAACCCCTTGGTGGCTAATCAGATAAAGGCAGTGTCAGATGAGTTAACCCCTTGGTGGCTAGACAGATAAAGGCAGTGTCAGAGGAGTTAACCCCTTGGTGACTAGACAGTTATAGGCAGTGTCAGAGGAGTTAACCCCTTGGTGACTAGACAGTTATAAGCAGTGTCACACTCCCTCACACTGACATACACACACACTCCCTCACACTGACATAACACACTCTCCCTCACACTGACATACATACACACTCTCCCTCACACTGACATACACACTCTCACTCACACTGACATACATACACACTCTCCATCACACTGATATACACACTCTCCCTCACACTGACATACACACTCTGCCTCACACTGATATACACACTCTCCCTCACACTGACATACACACTCTCCCTCACACTGACATACACACTCTCACTCACACTGATATACACACTCTCACTCACACTGACATATACACACACTCACTCACACTGACATATACACACACTCACTCACACTGACATACACACACACTCACTCACACTGACATACACACTCACACTGACATGCCCACACACTCACTCACACAGACATACACACTCACACTGTCATACCCACACACTCACCCACACAAACATACACACTCACACTGTCTTACCCACACACTCACTCACACTAACATATAGACTCACACTGACATACCTACAAAGTGACTCACACTGACATACTCACTCACTCTGACATACACACACACTCACACTGACATACCCACACACTCACTCACACTGACATACACTCATTCACGCACTGTCAGTTTTTAACTTACCTGCTGCAAGCCAATCATGGGAGGTTTCTGAACTCTCAGCCAATCAGGAGAGTTGATAAGTCTCACCTGATTGGCTGAGACCTCCTTCAATCAAGGAACACAGGGAAAAAAAGAAAAAGACTGCTGCATGGAGCAGCAAAGTGCTGCCTCTGCCAGGGTGCCGCCCGGGGCAGCTGCCCCACTGTGCCCCATTACAGGGCTGGCCCTGTGTACTAGGATCTCTAGGACCCATGACAATTATCTGTATTGGCACCCTCTGCTCATGAAAAAGTTTAAATTTCACTTTTTTTTTATTTGATCAGTTTCAATATTTTTTTTCTGCCTTCCTGGTAAAAACAACATCTAAGTTATACAGTCCTATTTAGTTTTATTAAGTCAAAACAAAATTGCATGAAATCATAGTACTCAAATAAAATTTAGGCTAGACATGTGGTATCACATTTAGAAGAAATGTAATTCTCCCCAGGAAGAGGAGCCGGGCAGATTTTCACTGGGTGCAGGGTGGGGGGTATTGGGAGAGGGGCCTGAGATGCTAGAGATTTTTTTTTTTTTACTATAAGTGAGTTTACAAAGGAAGAGGTTTGATTTCAGCTGTCTAACGTAAAGACAAATAAGTTGATGGGCCCTGATGGGATACATCCAAAGTTATGAAAAGAACTGAGTGGAGAACTAGCAAAACTGCCAATAGATTCATTTAAACAATCATTGTTAACAAGAGTAGCCCCAGAAGACTGGAAATTAGCAAATGTTGTGCCCACTACAAGAAAGGTAGTAGGGAGGAGGCAGGCAACTACAGGCCAGTAAGTCTTACTTCAGTAGTGGGGAAAATATTGGAAAGCATATCAAAGAATAGAATTGTTGAACATCTAAAATCACATGGATTTCAAGATCAGAGACAACATGGGTTTACTTCAGGGAGATCATGCCAAACTAATCTTATAGATGTTTTTGATTGGGTGACTAAAATAATAGATCAGGGTTGCGCTGTAGACATTGCTTACCTAGATTTCAATAAATTGCAATCTGTTGCTGGAGGAATGAGCCAAATGTCAAATGATTTAGCTAAACTAGAAAAATGGTCAGAGCTGTGGCAACTAACATTTATTGTGGATAAGTGCAGGATTATACACCTTGGACGTAAAAACCCCAAAGCAGAATATAGAATATTTGATACTGTCCTAACCTCAACATCCACCCACGTAACTTCCCCAGAGTCCCCCATACCTGCCCCAGTGTCATAATCCACCCACAGAGCTTTCCACTAGTGTCCCACATAACTGCCCCAGTGTCACAATCCACCGACAAAGCTTTCCACTAGTGTCCCACATAACTGCCCCAGTGTCACAATCCACCCACAGAGCTTTCCACTAGTGTCCCACATAACTGCCCCAGTGTCAAAATACACTCACAGAGCTGTCCTTGCATCACACTACCCTCATAGAACTGTCCTTGTGTCACATTGCCCCTACACAGATTAACCATGTTTTAGAATACTCTCATAGCATTGCCCCAGTGTCACAATGCACACACAGAGCTTGCCCAGTGTTGCACTCTCTCATCCTCTCCGCTACATCCCAGTTACAAGATGCGCTGAGGAGATGAGGAAGAGCCATGCAAATCCTCTTCTCTCATCCACAGCAGAATCCTCTTCCAATAGATGATGGAGAAGAAAGAGCACCTACCACTATATTATTGCTTGCTCCACTTTTAGAACTTTCACCCATTGTTGTTTTCTGTCAATAACTCTTGGAGTGTAACGAGTTTCACAAAGATAAATATACTGTATTTGGTGGGATATAAGATAAAAAAAGAAAAGGTCTGGATCTAAGACTATTATAAAGGGATTTTTTTTTTACTTGTAAATATTCACATGTAAAAAGTTTTACAATTTTAACCCTTAAGGACCAGGGATTTTCTGGGCCACTGACCAGAGCTATTTTTGATATGTGGCTGTTGAAACATAATTTTCCGCTCTAAAAGGTACTAATATGTTGACTCATGGGTTAGTAAAATTCAATGTACATATACATGTACGTATATATAATTGATTTGAAATGTGACATATTGAGCAAAAGATTACATAAATAATGTAAATAAACCACTTTGAAATGTTTGAATGCAAAATTTAATGAATCAATTCTTCCGCAGATAACTGATAGTGCCTTAAATGCTTTGCAACTAGATAAGGTAAGAGTCTGTGTTCATTCAAAATCTCTCTACCCCTCCTCCCCCATATCTGTTCTCTCTCTCCCCTCCTCCCCCATATCTGTTCTCTCTCTCCCCTCCTCCCCCATATCTGTTCTCTCTCCCCCTTCTCCCCATATCTGTTCTCTCTCCCCCTTCTCCCCATATCTGTTCTCTCTCCCCCTTCTCCCCATATCTGTTCTCTCTCTCCCCTCCTTCCCATATCTGTTCTCTCTCCCCCTCCCCCCATATCTGTTCTCTCTCTCCCCTCCTTCCCATATCTGTTCTCTCTCCCCCTCCCCCCATATCTGTTCTCTCTCCCCTCCTTCCCATATCTGTTCTCTCTCTCCCCTCCTTCCCATATCTGTTCTCTCTCTCCCCTCCTTCCCATATCTGTTCTCTCCCCCTCCTTCCCATATCTGTTCTCTCTCCCCTCCTTCCCATATCTGTTCTCTCTCTCCCCTCCTTCCCATATCTGTTCTCTCTCCCCTCCTCCCCCATATCTGTTCTCTCTCTCCCCTCCTTCCCATATCTGTTCTCTCTCTCCCCTCCTTCCCATATCTGTTCTCTCTCCCCTTCTTCTCATATCTGTTCTCTCTCCCCATCCACCCATATCTGTTCTCTCTCCCCATCCACCCATATCTGTTCTCTCTCTCCCCTCCCCCCATATCTGTTCTCTCTCCCCCTCCCCCCATATCTGTTCTCTCTCCCCCTCCCCCCATATCTGTTCTCTCTCTCCCCTCCTTCCCATATCTGTTCTCTCTCTCCCCTCCTTCCCATATCTGTTCTCTCTCCCCTCCTTCCCATATCTGTTCTCTCTCCCCTCCTCCCCATATCTGTTCTCTCTCCCCCTCCCCCCATATCTGTTCTCTCTCTCCCCCTTCCTTCCCATATCTGTTCTCTCTCTCCCCTCCTTCCCATATCTGTTCTCTCTCCCCCTCCCCCCATATCTGTTCTCTCTCCCCTCCTTCCCATATCTGTTCTCTCTCTCCCCTCCTTCCCATATCTGTTCTCTCTCCCCTCCGCAACTATATCTGTTCTCTCCCCTTCTCGCCATATCTATTATCGCTCTCGCATCCTCCTCCATATCTGTTCTCTCCCCCTGCTCCCACTCCTCCCCATATCTGTTCTCTCCTCCCCATATCTGTCCTCTCCTCTCCTCCTCCTTTCTCCTACCCCTCCTCTGTTCTCTTCACCCCTCCTCCTCCATATCTATTCTCTCCCCCTCCTCCCCATATCTGTTCTCTTCTCCCCATATCTGTTCTCACCTCTCCTCCTCCTCTTCTGTTCTCTCCTCTGTTCTCCTCTCCCCTCCTCTGTTCTCTTCCCCTCTCCTCCCCTACTATGTTCTCTCCTTCCCTCTCCTCTCTTCTCTTCCGCCCTCCTTCCCCTCCTCTGTTCTCTCCTCCCCTCTTCTGCTCTTACCTCTCCCCAGTGCCTTTGAGATCTCCCCACCAGCTCTCCCACCAGCTCTCCCCCCATCACCTCTGAGATCTCCCTACCAGATCTCCCCACCAGCGCCTCTGATATCTCCCAACCAGCGCCTCTGAGATCTCCCCACCAGCGCCTCTGAGATCTCCCCACCAGCTCTCCCCCAGCAGCTCTGAGATCTCCCCACCAGCAGCTCTGAGATCTCCCCACCAGCAGCTCTGAGATCTCCCCACCAGCAGCTCTGAGATCTCCCCACCAGCGCCTTAGAGATCTCAGCGCTCACACACGGCGTTGCAGGAAGCGGCAGTGGTGGCGCACTCTGGGGTGTTTCACCCAAGCCGCACACCCCTAAGGCCGGCCCTGTTTATACTTATATGTTCATCCTTTTTCCAAACATGAGGAGCAGGAAAGCACAGAATGTACTGATGATGCCCCCATGTATTGTAATGTAACCTGCTCCTGTTTCTGCAGAAATGAAAATACTTTGTGACCATTTGTAGGTTTCTGTTTCTTTATTAAAATTCCTATGCATTACAAACTACTTATTTTCATATTTTATAGAGAGTACAAAGTCTTATAAAATCACTTGAAGATATTGGATGTAAATTGGTAAGTCATTATTACCATACGACATTGTACACACGTGTTTTAGATAAGCATTGTTCTATAATGGTGGGATTTATATTGTTACACATATTTCTTTTATAGTACAGTCCTGAAGAAGCAGCCGAATGTATTAACAATAAGGTACGTACATCATTCATTAATGGCAAACTAACTGTGAGGAACTTTGCCAATTTAGCTTCTTAGTTAATGTCTAGACAGAGAGTGTTTGTCAACAGGAATAACTGTTACCATGCAAAACATTACATTGTATGTGAGGCTCTACTCAATAAAAAGAGAATAGCAGGGAACTGCAGGGAACTGACAAGGGAATTTCATTATTTAGGCCAACGTAGCCTATTCTCCAATGCCGCTGAATAGTTGAATTTTTCCAGCTTGGCTCCTTTGGTCTAGAGTTTGAAATTCCCATATTAATTCTGTGCCATTCTCTCCTTCTTTTTATTTTTAGCAGATCTTAAAATGTATTGTAATGAGCCCAACAGCACCAAAGAGCAGTAATATCAGTGGAGACATCTTTCATGGACAAACTTACAGTCTATTTAGGGAATTCATCTCAGAGCTGTAACTATGAGTGTGTCTGAGAATGTAATGATTCTCTGCCATTGTGTGATAAAGAGAAATAAAACTCTCTGGAAAATGATGACAAAAGGAAAGTTCTGTCGCTGAGGCATTTTATTAAGAACACGAAATACAAAACCCGCAAAACCCTGTCCCAGGTGTCCACAAATCTCAAAGTACAACAACAGGGATGGTGCAGGATTAGAGGAAACACTTAAAGAGCAAATAAAACAACAGTAATAGTGCAATCAGTGTAAAGCTACGTCAGTGATATACTAGTGGATGCACGCACAGACTATAGAGCAGGGGGCTGTCGGATATTAATAACCATAACAATATTAATACGAGTTATTAATTATGAATCATTAAAAAATATGAAAATTAATGATTTATATCTATGGGTCCGACCAAAAATACCCATATAAAGAATTTGTTATGTATATAGAGAGTTTGGATGCCGTTTTTACAAAAGTAAATACAATGCAACAATTATTAATAAAATAATAATTAATTTACTGAATATAAAATAAAGAGCAAACGATAAGCAACATAGTATAACAACAAAATACAATATCAATAGATATTAATCACAATCCACACAAATGACTTATAACAGAGGTGAATAAAATAGAACATGAATTATGCAGCTCTGTAGCTGTATCAACATGCATGGAGTATAATTTAATATGCAGTTACATTTCTGACCACTAGATGGCCATGCATTTTATTTAGACACAACCCCACCTACATTGATAATGATTAGTAGTTACAATTGTTAATGATAGAACACCATAATTACCTACAAATTACCAGCATATACTCTGTATAGGAAAGGTAATATTACTAAATCATATAACTACTCAAGGTGGCTATTTATTAATCTGCTCTGTAAATGATAATGTATGTATTCTAGCTTAGATTTTAAGAATGAGAATCTTAGATAATCTCTGGAGATTAGATATGACATATTTGGGTAAATAGCTAGACTATAAGAATTTATGGTTCTTGGTAATATCTATAGGATATTCCTCTGCCTTCCTTCTGCAGAAAGGATGACAGATAAACACCAGGCTAAAACATATAGATCCCAGAAATTGTGGGATTTAAGTTACATTTACCCAAATATATATGATGCTAATGACATCCACAAAAATGGAGATTATGCTGGAAACAAATTACCACATTTATACATTACCAGCAGAGGTTGGTTTGCAGTTGAGACTCCTTCCATTGAAGAATTGAGTGATGGGAGTTACTCCTGGGACTTAGCTCAATATTATGTGTATGGAGATGTCTATTGTTATAGTGAACATGTGCTATTAAAAGCCTCATATTCCTGAGTTCTCCCCAGAAGGAGAGAACTCAGCCCTTTTCTAAAACATTCCCATCTCTCACCCCACTAGTGGCAGCTCTCACCCCACTAGTGGCAGCTCTCACCCCACTAGTGTCAGCTCTCCCAAAATCAGTCTCTCCAGGTCTTTTCAGGTATCTCTCGGTCTCCCTTTCTACACCTCCAGTGTCAATCACTGTATCGTATCAGTGACGGCGACAATACATTCGGATGTCTGCCATATCAACTTTCGATGGTATTTTCTGTGCCTACCATAGTGACCACGGGTAACGGGGAATCAGGGTTCGATTCCGGAGAGGGAGCCTGAGAAACGGCTACCACATCCAAGGAAGGCAGCAGGCGCGAAAATTACCCACTCCCAACTCAGGGAGGTAGTGACGAAAAATAACAATACAGGACTCTTTTGAGGCCCAGTAATTGGAATGAGTACACTTTAAATCCTTTAATAGACTGAGACATCCTGGCAAGTTGGGGATTAGCAGTAATTCAATTAAGTGTCTAAGGGAGGGGATCTTAATTAGGGTCAGGAAAGGTTATCAGTAGGAGAAGAACAGTGGGGGGAGTTAGGGTAATCAGGCAGGGCTATTTCAGCTGTAATTTGTGCAGTTGAATCAGTCTAATCTATTGGAGGGCAAGTCTGGTGCCAGCAGCCGAGGTAATTACAGCTCCAATAGCAAATATTAAAGTTGCTGCAGTTAAAAAGCTTGTGGTTGGATCTTGGTATCGAGCTGGAATTCCGCCGCGAGGCAAGCTACCATCTGTCCCAGCCCCTGCCTCTCAGCGCCTCCCTGATGCTCTTGACTGAGTGTCCCGGGAGTCTGAAGCGTTTACTTTGAAAAAATCAGAGTGTTCAAAGCAGGCCGGTCTCCTGAATATTTCAGCTAGGAATAATGGAATAGGACTCCTGTTCTATTTTGTTGGTTTTCGGAACTGGGGCCATTATTAAGAGGGACGGCCGGCATTTGTATTTTTGCTGCTAGAGGTGAAATTCTTGGACCGACACAAGACGAACCAAAACGAAAGCATTTGCCAAGAATGTTTTCATTAATCAAGAACGAAAGTCAGAGGTTCAAAGACAATCAGATACTGTCGTAGTTACAACCATAAACGATGCTGACTAGCGATCTGGTGGTGTTATTCCCATGACCTGCCAAGCAGCGCCAAAGTCTTTGGGTTCTGGGGGGAGTATGGTTGCAAAGCTGAAACTTAAAGGAATTGATGGAAGGGCACAACCAGGAGTGGAGCCTGCGGCTTAATTTGACTCAACAGTCAATACGGGAAACCTCACCCGGCCTGGACACGGAAAGGATTGACAGATTGATAGCTCTTTCTTGATTCTGTGGGTGGTGGTGCATGGCTGTTCTTAGTTGGTGGAGCAATTTGTCTGGTTAATTCCGATAACGAACAAGACTCCTCCATGCTAACTAGTTATGCAACCCACAGCGGTTGGCGTCCAACTTCTTAGAGGGACAAGTGGCGTTCAGCCACACGAGATTGAGCAATAACAGGTATGTGATGCCCTTAGCTGTCTGGGGCTACACGAGTTCTACACTGAACGGATTGGCGTGTGTCTACCCTTCGCCGACAGGTGCGGGTAACCCACTGAACCCCATTCGTGATAGGGATTGGGGATTGCAATTATTTCCCATGAAAAAGGAATTCCCAGTAAGTGCGGGTCATAAGCTCGCGATGATTAAGTCCCTGCCCTTTTTACACACCGCCCGTCGCATCTACCGATTGGATGGTTAAGTGAGGTCCTCTGATCGGCCCCGCTGGGGTCTGCAACGTCCCTGGCGGAGCGCCGAGAAGACGATCGAACTTGACTATCTAGTAAAAGTTGTAACAAGGTTTCCGTAGGTGAACCTGCGGAAGGATCATTACAAATATTACATTGTGTCAATTAACAGATTATAGAACTTATTAGAATTTTTTACAAAGTATATGAGATCATTGAAACATTGAATGTGTCAGCAGATAAAAACCATTCTGTCCATCTAGTCTGCCCAATTTTCTAAATGATTTTATTAGTTCCCTATCTTATATCTAGGCTAGCCTTATACCTATCCCACGCATGCTTAAACTCCTTTACTGTATTAACCTCTACCACTTCTACTGGAAGACTATTCCATACATCCACTACCCTCTCAGTAATGTAATACTTTCATTAGTCCCTGGCCTTATCTTATATCTAGGATAGCCTTATACCTATCCCATGCATGCTTAAACTCCTTCACTGTATTAACCTCTACCACTTCTACTGGAAGACTATTCCATGCACCCACTACCCTCTCAGTAAGGTAATACTTTCATTAGTCCCTGGCCTTATCTTATATCTAGGCTAGCCTTATACCTATCCCACGCATGCTTAAACTCCTTTACTGTATTAACCTCTACCACTTCTACTGGAAGACTATTCCATGCACCCACTACCCTCTCAGTAATGTAATACTTTCATTAGTCCCTGACCTTATCTTATATCTAGGATAGCCTTATACCTATCCCATGCATGCTTAAACTCCTTCACTGTATTAACCTCTACCACTTCTACTGGAAGACTATTCCATGCATCCACTACCCTCTCAGTAAAGTAATACTTTCATTAGTCCCTGGCCTTATCTTATATCTAGGATAGCCTTATACCTATCCCACGTATGCTTAAACTCCTTTACTGTATTAACCTCTACCACTTCTACTGGAAGACTATTCCATACATACACTACCCTCTCAGTAAAGTAATAATTTCATTAGTCCCTGACCGTATTTTATATCTAGGATAGCCTTATACCTATCCAATGCATGCTTAAACTCCTTCACTGTATTAACCTCTACCACTTCCACTGGAAGACTAATCTATACATCCACTACCCTCTCAGTAAAGTAATACTTTCATTAGTCCCTGGCCTTATCTTATATCTAGGATAGCCTTGTGCCTATCCCACTCATGCTTAAAATCATTGACTGTGTTTCTCTCTACCACTTCCGCTGGGAGGCTATTCCATACATCCAATCCCCTCTCAGTAAATTAATACTTCCTGATATGTTTAAATCATTGCTCCTCTAATTTCAGACTATGTCCTCTAGTTGTGGTAGTTTTTCTTCTTTTAAATATACTCTCTTTCTTTACTGTGTTGATTCTCTTTATGTATTTAAACGTCTCTGTCATATCCCCCCGTTACGTTTTTCCTCCAAGATATACATTTTAAGATGCTTTAACCTTTCCTGGTTAGTTTTATCCTTAAACCCATGAACCAGTTTAGTAGCCCTTCTCTAAACTCTCTCCAAAGTATCAATATCCTTCTGGAGATCTGGTCTCCAGTACTGTGTACAATACTCCAAGTGAGGTCTCACCAGCGCTCTGTACAATACTCCAAGTGAGGTCTCACCAGTGCTCTGTACAATGGCATGAGCACTTCCCTCTATCTGCTGCTATATACCTCTCACTATGCAACCAAACATTCTGCTAATACCTCTCCCTATGCAACCAAGCATTCTGCTAATACCTCTCCCTATACATCCAAGCATTCTGCTAATACATCTCCTTATACAACCAAGCATTCTGCTAATACAACTCCCTATATAACCAAGCATTCCACTAATACCTCTCCCTATATAACCAAGCATTCTGTTAATACCTCTCCTTATACAACCAAGCATTCTGCTAATACAACTCCCTATATAACCAAGCATTCTGCTAATACCTCTCCTTATACAACCAAGCATTCTGCTAATACCTCTCCCTATGCAACCAAGCATTCTGCTAGCATTTCCTGCTGCTCTAATGCATTGTCTACCTACTATTAAGTCCTCTGAAATTATTACACCTAAATCCCTTTCCTCAGATCTTGAGGTTAGGACTGTACCAAATATTCTATATTGTGCTTTTGGTTTTTAACGGCCAAGGTGCATAATCTTGCACTTATCCACATTAAATGCTTGTTGCCACAGCTCTGACCATTTTGCTAGTTGATCTATTCTTTTAGTCACCCAATTGAAAAAATCTGTAAGATTAATTTGGCATGATCTTCCTGAAGTAAACCCATGTTGTCTCTGATCTTGAAATCCATGCTATTTTAGATGTTCAACAATCCTATTCTTTAACATGGTTTCCCCCATTATTTTCCCCACTACTGATGTAAAACACATGCATATAGTCACACACACACACACACACATATACTCACACACATATAGTCACACACACACACACAAATATAGTCACACACACACACACACACATATAGTCACACACACACACACACACACCTATACTCACACACACACACACATATACTCACACACACACATATACTCACACACACATATATACTCACACACACACATATAAACTCACACACACAGATACATATATATATATACTCACACACACACACAGATACACATACAAGGACACATATATACTCACACACACATATATACTCACACACATATATACTCACACACACACACACAAATATAAACTCACACACACAGATACATACACACAAGCTCACACACACACACACACACACATAAACTCACACAAACATTGGCATCTAATGATTTTTTTCTAAAATGGCAGTATCCTTACCAATTTTCCCCTAATATTTCCCCTTTTATATGTAGGTCAAGCTATGCATATGTGTTATCTGGAAAACCTCTCCACATAATGTCATTATCAATACAGACTTCCTTTGCATATGCAATACACATTATCTTTTGGATGTCTTTTTATTTTGCAGAACAAGTCCGGTTTACTCGTTAGAAAAAATAGACTCGTTAGTTCTCATAATGAACAAAATAAACTTGGTGGCCTCCTTGACAGTGTTCTAAACAAAGTAAGTATTCATAAAGTAAATAAAGGGAAATGTTGCTCTGTGTGAATGTATGGATGCTTAATCTCACAAGTTTAACTTATTTCACCATACTTTATATAAGAATAATTATTTTATCCAAGCACAAGGAAAGCAAGTAATGTATGACTGAATGTCTATTGAGCTCCAACACCTTAACGGTTTCCCAGGACATTTGCATATAGTGGCAAATTGAAGTCATTTATTTATAACAAAGGAAAAAATGGAGGAGTCCCCCAAACCAAATGTGGTACCCCGCTACCACTTGGAGCTGCGCTGAGCCCCGCCTGCAACGCACGTGACAGCCGGTTCAGCCTTCACCAGGCCTTCTACCGATACTGGGGTATCCCGGGGCGGCCAGGAACATCTGCTGGCCTTTAACCCCCGCTTTTCTGGAGGCCCGTGAGCCCCCCAACTCACATGCCCCCATGCGGCTGCTTGGGTACGTCACTCCACAGGGCACAGCCCAACATGTTTTTGTGTTTCTGCAGTAGCCAAAACCTTGCCCCGGTTCCTGCCTTTGTTTCCACAACCAACCGGCTGGCTACGTTTCCATCGCATGGTCCCAACCACACCATCAATACCCAAATCGCGAACATCTCAACCTGCAGGAGATTTTGCTATCCCCAGAAGTAATGAGTGCCGCCGTCAAGAAGGGACTCCCACTAGCCACTCTTGACGCCACCAACTAGGCCAACCACCTTACTATTACCTCCTATATACTGTTGTTAAATAGATACAATCCCATGTCTGAAAGATGTACTCCATCATCCCTATACAGCCACCATAGCCTGGCTGCTAGTGTTCATGCTGAACCACCCAATCCTCATTACATACTGAGAGGATACTGACTAATAGAGGTAGAGCAGAGGTGGAGTGTAATACTGTGAGGATCAGACAGTATTACATACTGAGAGGGGACAGACTAATAGAGGGAGAGCAGAGGTGGAGTGTAATACTGTGAGGATCAGACAGTATTACATACTGAGAGGGTACTGACTAATAGAGGTAGAGCAGAGGTGGAGTGTAATATAGTGAGGATCAGACAGTATTACTATACTGAGAGGGTACTGACTAATAGAGGTAGAGCAGAGGTGGAGTGTAATACTGTGAGGATCAGACAGTATTACATACTGAGAGGGTACTGACTAATAGAGGTAGAGCAGAGGTGGAGTGTAATACAGTGACGATCAGACAGTATTACATACTGAGAGGGTACTGACTAATAGAGGGAGAGCAGAGGTGGAGTGTAATACTGTGAAGATCAGACAGTATTACATACTGAGAGGGTACTGACTAATAGAGGTAGAGCAGAGGTGGAGTGTAATACAGTGAGGATCAGACAGTATTACATACTGAGAGGGTACTGACTAATAGAGGTAGAGCAGAGGTGGAGTATAATACAGTGAGGATCAGACAGTATTACATACTGAGAGGGTACTGACTAATAGAGGTAGAGCAGAGGTGGAGTATAATACAGTGACGATCAGACAGTATTACATACTGAGAGGGTACTGACTAATAGAGATAGAGCAGAGGTGGAGTGTAATACTGTGAAGATCAGACAGTATTACATACTGAGAGGGTACTGACTAATAGAGGTAGAGCAGAGGTGGAGTGTAATACTGTGAAGATCAGACAGTATTACATACTGAGAGGGTACTGACTAATAGAGGTAGAGCAGAGGTGGAGTGTAATACAGTGAGGATCAGACAGTATTACATACTGAGAGGGTACTGACTAATAGAGGGAGAGCAGAGGTGGAGTGTAATACAGTGAAGATCAGACAGTATTACATACTGAGAGGGTACTGACTAATAGAGGTAGAGCAGAGGTGGAGTGTAATACAGTGAGGATCAGACAGTATTACATACTGAGAGGGTACTGACTAATAGAGGGAGAGCAGAGGTGGAGTATAATACAGTGAGGATCAGACAGTATTACATACTGAGAGGGTACTGACTAATAGAGGTAGAGCAGAGGTGGAGTGTAATACTGTGAGGATCAGACAGTATTACATACTGAGAGGGTACTGACTAATAGAGGTAGAGCAGAGGTGGAGTGTAATACTGTGAGGATCAGACAGTATTAAATACTGAGAGGGTACTGACTAATAGAGGTAGAGCAGAGGTGGAGTGTAATACAGTGAAGATCAGAACGTATTACATACTGAGAGGGTACTGACTAATAGAGGGAGAGCAGAGGTGGAGTGTAATACTGTGAAGATCAGAGAGTATTACATACTGAGAGGGTACTGACTAATAGAGGTAGAGCAGAGGTGGAGTATAATACAGTGAGGATCAGACAGTATTACATACTGAGAGGGTACTGACTAATAGAGGTAGAGCAGAGGTGGAGTGTAATACAGTGAAGATCAGACAGTATTACATACTGAGAGGGTACTGACTAATAGAGGTAGAGCAGAGGTGGAGTGTAATACAGTGAGGATCAGACAGTATTACATACTGAGAGGGTACTGACTAATAGAGGTAGAGCAGAGGTGGAGTGTAATACTGTGAAGATCAGACAGTATTACATACTGAGAGGGTACTGACTAATAGAGGTAGAGCAGAGGTGGAGTGTAATACTGTGAGGATCAGACAGTATTACATATTGAGAGGGTACTGACTAATAGAGGTAGAGCAGAGGTGGAGTGTAATACAGTGAGGATCAGACAGTATTACATACTGAGAGGGTACTGACTAATAGAGGTAGAGCAGAGGTGGAGTGTAATACTGTGAAGATCAGACAGTATTACATACTGAGAGGGTACTGACTAATAGAGGTAGAGCAGAGGTGGAGTATAATACAGTGAAGATCAGACAGTATTACATACTGAGAGGGTACTGACTAATAGAGGTAGAGCAGAGATGGAGTGTAATACAGAGAGGATCTGACAGTATTACATACTGAGAGGGTACTGACTAATAGAGGTAGAGCAGAGGTGGAGTGTAATACAGTGAGGATCAGACAGTATTACATACTGAGAGGGTACTGACTAATAGAGGTAGAGCAGAGGTGGAGTGTAATACTGAGAGGGTACTGACTAATAGAGGTAGAGCAGAGGTGGAGTGTAATACAGTGAGGATCAGACAGTATTACTATACTGAGAGGGTACTGACTAATAGAGGGAGAGCAGAGGTAGAGTGTAATACTGTGAAGATCAGACAGTATTACATACTGAGAGGGTACTGACTAATAGAGGTAGAGCAGAGGTGGAGTGTAATACAGTGAAGATCAGACTGTATTACTATACTGAGAGGGTATGGACTAATAGAGGTAGAGCAGAGGTGGAGTGTAATACAGTGAGGATCAGACAGTATTACTATACTGGAGGGTACTGACTAATAGAGGGAGAGCAGAGGTGGAGTGTAATACAGTGAAAATCAGACAGTATAACATACTGAGAGGGTACTGACTAATAGAGGGAGAGCAGAGGTGGAGTATAATACAGTGAGGATCAGACAGTATTACATACTGAGAGGGTACTGACTAATAGAGGTAGAGCAGAGGTGGAGTATAATACAGTGAGGATCAGACAGTATTACATACTGAGAGGGTACTGACTAATAGAGGTAGAGCAGAGGTGGAGTGTAATACAGTGAGGATCAGACAGTATTACATACTGAGAGGGTACTGACTAATAGAGGTAGAGCAGAGGTGGAGTATAATACAGTGAGGATCAGACAGTATTACATACTGAGAGGGTACTGACTAATAGAGGTAGAGCAGAGGTGGAGTGTAATACAGTGAGGATCAGACAGTATTACATACTGAGAGGGTACTGACTAATAGAGGTAGAGCAGAGGTGGAGTGTAATAGAGTGAGGTTCAGACAGTATTACATACCGAGGGTACTGACTAATAGAGGTAGAGCAGAGGTGGAGTATAATACAGTGAGGATCAGACAGTATTACATACTGAGAGGGTACTGACTAATAGAGGGAGAGCAGAGGTGGAGTATAATACAGTGAGGATCAGACAGTATTACATACTGAGAGGGTACTGACTAATAGAGGGAGAGCAGAGGTGGAGTATAATACAGTGAGGATCAGACAGTATTACATACTGAGAGGGTACTGACTAATAGAGGGAGAGCAGATGTGGAGTATAATACAGTGAGGATCAGACAGTATTACTATACTGAGAGGGTACTGACTAATAGAGGGAGAGCAGAGGTGGAGTATAATACAGTGAGGATCAGACAGTATTACATACTGAGAGGGTACTGACTAATAGAGGTAGAGCAGAGGTGGAGTGTAATACTGTGAGGATCAGACAGTATTACATACTGAGAGGGTACTGACTAATAGAGGTAGAGCAGAGGTGGAGTGTAATACAGTGAAGATCAGACAGTATTACATACTGAGAGGGTACTGACTAATAGAGGGAGAGCAGAGGTGGAGTATAATACAGTGAGGATCAGACAGTATTACTATACTGAGAGGGTACTGACTAATAGAGGGAGAGCAGAGGTGGAGTATAATACAGTGAGGATCAGACAGTATTACTATACTGAGAGGGTACTGACTAATAGAGGTAGAGCAGAGGTGGAGTGTAATACAGTGAAGATCAGACAGTATAACATACTGAGAGGGTACTGACTAATAGAGGGAGAGCAGAGGAGGAGTGTATTACAGTGAGGATGAGACAGTATTACATACTGAGAGGGTACTGACTAATAGAGGTAGAGCAGAGGTTGAGTGTAATACTGTGAAGATCAGACAGTATTACATACTGAGAGGTTACTGACTAATAGAGGGAGAGCAGAGGTGGAGTATAATACAGTGAGGATCAGACAGTATTACATACTGAGAGGTTACTGACTAATAGAGGGAGAGCAGAGGTGGAGTATAATACAGTGAGGATCAGACAGTATTACATACTGAGAGGGTACTGACTAATAGAGGTAGAGCAGAAGTGGAGTGTAATACAGTGAAGATCAGACAGTATTACATACTGAGAGGGTACTGACTAATAGAGGTAGAGCAGAGGTGGAGTATAATACAGTGAAGATCAGACAGTATTACATACTGAGAGGGTACTGACTAATAGAGGTAGAGCAGAGGTGGAGTGTAATACAGTGACGATCAGACAGTATTACATACTGAGAGGGTACTGACTAATAGAGGGAGAGCAGAGGTGGAGTGTAATACTGTGAGGATCAGACAGTATTACATACTGAGAGGGTACTGACTAATAGAGGTAGAGCAGAGGTGGAGTATAATTCAGTGAGGATCAGACAGTATTACATACTGAGAGGGTACTGACTAATAGAGGTAGAGCAGAGGTGGAGTGTAATACAGTGAGGATCAGACAGTATTACATACTGAGAGGGTACTGACTAATAGAGGTAGAGCAGAGGTGGAGTGTAATACTGTGAGGATCAGACAGTATTACATACTGAGAGGGTACTGACTAATAGAGGTAGAGCAGAGGTGGAGTGTAATACTGTGAAGATCAGACAGTATTACATACTGAGAGGGTACTGACTAATAGAGGTAGAGCAGAGGTGGAGTGTAATACAGTGAGGATCAGACAGTATTACATACTGAGAGGGTACTGACTAATAGAGGTAGAGCAGAGGTGGAGTGTAATACTGTGAGGATCAGACAGTATTAAATACTGAGAGGGTACTGACTAATAGAGGTAGAGCAGAGGTGGAGTGTAATATAGAGACGATCAGACAGTATTACTATACTGAGAGGGTACTGACTAATAGAGGTAGAGCAGAGGTGGAGTGTAATACTGTGAGGATCAGACAGTATTACATACTGAGAGTGTACTGACTAATAGAGGTAGAGCAGAGGTGGAGTGTAATACAGTGACGATCAGACAGTATTACATACTGAGAGGGTACTGACTAATAGAGGTAGAGCAGAGGTGGAGTGTAATACAGTGAGGATCAGACAGTATTACATACTGAGAGGGTACTGACTAATAGAGGTAGAGCAGAGGTGGAGTGTAATACAGTGAAGATCAGACAGTATTACATACTGAGAGGGTACTGAATTTAATTACTGCTAATCCCCAAATTGCCAGGATGTCTCAGTCTGTAGCCCATTGCCCTATAGTCTCTGGGCTATATCCGGAGACACCCTGGACCCATCTCAAAACCTACAGGCAATGAGCTTTTGGTTCTTGCTCCTAGTCAATCCTTTGCTATGTTTAAACACTTTTTCCATTACAGTGTGTTAATCCTGTATAGGGCAAAGCAATAGAAGGGAAGGAAGGTATATTAACTCTCCATATAGGAAGATAGATAATTGGGTGTTTATTTAAATAACTCTCCTTTTCTTTTGGAACATTTTTAAATGTAAATATTATTTATGTGCCTGATACCACTTGGTGACGCATGCTTTATACATAAAGCTATAATATTGCTCATATTGTTGGGCTCCAATTTTAGGAGTCATTAGTACTCAAGAATTTGATTACCTTAACATTAATTGCCCAGTGGTGGCCACATACTACCATGTTCCAAAAATACACAAATCCATTAATAACCCACCAGGTTGCCCTATTATTTCGGGCATAGGGTCCTTGGGTGAAGCTCTCTCAAAATGCATAGATGATTGTCTGCAACCCCTTGTTGTTAAATTAAAAGGTCATATCAAAGACACTAAACACCTTTTGTTCCACATGAGAAATATCACGTGGAAATCTAACTACTCTTGGGGGACTATAGATGTCTCCTCTTTATATTCCAGAATCCCCCATAAAGAAGGTGTTGATGCTATTAGATTTTTCTTGCAAAATTACTCAGATTACTCAGATGATTTACAGATCTTTATGTTGGATTATATTGAATTTCTCCTATATGATAACTTTTTTTACTTTTGATGGGCAATACTACCTCCAAAGGCGTGGCACTGCCATGGGTGCGAAATCTGCTCCCTCCTACGCTAACCTATTTATGGGCAGGTGGGAATGGGGCCACGTGTTTGGAGATAGCAACCCTTATAGGGGATTCATACAGTGGTATGGGAGATTTATCGATGACCTCCTACTTATTTGGTCTGGAACAGCAGAACAGTTTACAGATTTTGTGGAATATATTAACCACAATGACTTAAATCTAACATTCACCTCAGAATTTCAACAGAATAAAATCTGCATTTTGGATGTTACCCTCAATTGCAGCAACTGTAATGGCCAGATCATAACAGAAACACATAGGAAACCTATGGCTGGTAACACCTTACTCTTTGGGGGTAGCTGCCATCAAGACCATACTTTTCAGGGTATCCCCATTGGTGAATTTATCTGCTCGGCAGATCAAGATTTCGAGCGTCAATCCTTGCAACTCAGGGCAAGACTTGGCACAAGAAATTATCCCCATAAATATATTGAGAAGGGATCCCAGGTTGCTAAAAACAAAGATCATAAAGAATTACTTAGGGATCATAACCAACATACAATAAAAGCGAGAGATCATACGTTTAAACAATGCCCCACTTTTAGTACCAAATACAGCAAACAGTACAAACAAATAACGCAAGTGATTAAAAGACATTTAGCGATTTTGAAACTTGATCCCCATTACAGTAACCTATTTAAGGAAGGGGTTCATTTCACAGCTCGAAAGACCAAGTCACTCATATCCTGGTTGTCCCCTAGCCGCTATCAAGGCACGCAAAGGAGAGATCCAGGATCTGGTGCCAGTTGGCTCACATGCACAGGCATGTATATATGTGGAGGCAGATGTCTCTGCTGTCACTATGTACATCAAGGAAATCAATATACTTCAACTGTTACGGGACAAACATTTACAATGAAACAAGACATAAACTGTAATACAACATTTGTAGTTTATCTTGTAACCTGTTTAAAATGCAAAAAACATTATGTGGAACGAACAATCAGACCAGTGAAGGAGAGAATGAGAGAGAAACCTTAACAGCATCACAATAAAATGATCCTAAATCTACAATTAACAAACATTTCCAAATCTGTAATGGAGGCAATAAAAACTGCTTTTCCTTCCAAGGTATTGAAAGAATTATCAGCCCCAAAAGGGAGGAAACAAACAAAATATCCTTAACAAGAGGGAAATGTTTTGTGTCCTTCAATTACATACCAGGCAACCGCAAGGTATTAACCTTGAATGGGATTTAAATCACATTTTTAGGCATTGATGGTCCGGTGGGTTGTCTGATTCTCCCCTTCAGACCTGGACATACTCAACAAAGTGGTTCCCTGAATTTAACAAACAGCTTTAAATGAATATATGCTGCGTCCTACTTCCTCTTAATTCTTTAATTCTACTTATTCGTAGTGGAGATCCAAATGTTGCTTTCCATTAAGGATCAAGTAAATGACTGTAACCAATGTTTGCAAAAGAAAAAAGCACTTTAATCTCTGCTAGAATATGTTGCATGTTTACCTGGCATGTTTGTGTCACTTTAAATCTTAATTAACTGCACTTTACTTTTCACTTTATAAGGGTGGGTAAAATGTATGGTGATTAGCCTTGACAAAGCGCCCGGAGGGGGGCGTGAAACGCGTAGGCGTCAGTTTGTTTCACCGGGAGGGTGAGCACCATGGCTATTTTTTATTTGGCTGCACCTTACCTTGAGGATTTGTTTCAGCCATAACGTGGTCCGGTACCTGCTTATTTGATGTTGCTTTTTCTCATCTGATGTTTCTCTTTCACTCATTTTTTGATTATAAGCCCAACGGAAGCGCTGGGCAGACTAAACAGCTACCGGGAGAAGTGGGAGACGTTTAAACATTTCAAATGAGATCATCGACGGAAGCTTACTTTACCCTACAATCCTCTGCCAGCACAACATAATACACAGTTGGGGCTTTCCTAAATCCCTAAGAGTTTATTGGGAAGGACAGTTTGAAATTGTTTCCAAGGTAACTGGATGGGCAGGAATGGCATCAAGTAACCCATTGACATAGTCTAATCGGGGGTGGGGGTTTTTTGTTGTTGAATGTGTATTAGCACCAATGTTTGGAGAAACCAATCCTTTGATTGGTCAAAACACTAATGTCACAAAACCTTAGTAGCCTTATGTTTTGAGTGTTCACACTTAGTAACTACATTCTACCTGGTACTGAAGTAATTTTCTTTTTGGGGGGTTAATAAGGTATCACGGTTCATTCAAATTTCAGAATTTGGATTCTCAGGTATTTATATAGTTCAGTAACTCATATGGGTCTAAGACTCATATTTTATAGGTGGTTAAGAAGATATTAGAATAGCTTGGAGCATGGTTATTTTCATTCACAATTAGAGTTGAGCGGACGCCTGGATGTTCGGGTTCAGCAGGTTCAGCCGAACTTCGAAAAAATGTCCGGGTCCGTGCTCGAACTTGACCCCGAACCCCATATGGGGACACAAACTTTTAGCCACTAAAATGCCTCTAAAAAAGTCCTTTAAAGGGCTAGAGGGCTGCAAAAGGAAGTAAAATGTGGGTAAGAGTAGAACAAGTGCCCTGCTAGCAAATATGGATGGGGAAATAACTTCAAATAACATAAAATACATACAAATTACAAATACAGCTGAGCCATAAAATAGCACTAGATAGAATCTTTGATTTTAGCTTTGGAAGAACATAAATCTAAATCTAAAGCATGGCTGCCAGGAGGATCAACAGAATTATCCATTTGAGAGAGGGTTGGAGTGCAGGGTATTCTCTTTCAGTTTATACTAAGTGACCTATAGGTTGAGGAGGCGGTGACCGTGGCGGTGTAGGTGGAAGCGGCACTGGAGGAGGAGGAGGAAGAGGTAGCCAACACTGTTTTGTTTTTGTTTATTGGACTGCAAAAAATGCACCGCAAGACGTAAATGTACTATTTACCACCCAAAACTATTAGAATTTTTCAAAGTGCGCTGTAAGCACAGTATTTGACGGTTCTATTTGACTCTCAGATATGAAGTGCAGGACGCAAATGTAATATTTAACACCAACAAATTGCAGTATTTAAAAATGCCTAGATGTTGCCCACTGAGCTAACAGAACAGGATTAAAGTCATGTGCCTGGCACACATGCAGTTGCAAGTGCACTGCACTCTCTGGCCTCAGGGCAGGGTACAAATATGTAGTATAGCACCCACTAAAATAATCGCTGTAATTTGAATAATCTCTGTAGTTTGAATAATCGCTGTAGTTTGCAGATTCAACACCAGAATTTTTGTTAATCTGTCCCTCACAGCTGCAGCATCCTCTCCCTACACTAAGAAGAGCTCATGTGATGTGCGTGTATGTGACTCCAGCTTATATATAGAGCCTGGGTCACATGCTGCACTGGCCAATCACAGCCATGATATTAGTAGGCATGGCTGTGATGGCTTCTAAGGGCAAACGAATCAAACGCTTGTTGATTGGCTGCCCTGCATCCTTTCAAAACGCGCCATTAAATCGCCAAACCCCGAACTCCAACCCGAACATACAGTGTAATGTCCGTGTTCGGGTCCGGGGTCTAAAAACCATAATGTTCGGTACGAACCCGAACAGTGCGGTTCTGGTTCGCTTAACACTATTCACAATTAGTATATGGCAATAGTTTTCTAATATCTAGGCTATTTAATTGTTTTTGTTTTTTCTCTCTCCCCTCCCTCCCAACCCAGTTGAAGTCCCTTCCCATCTAGAATATCTCTCTCTGTTTTCCCACCACCTTCTATATCTGGGAGAGTGATAATGCTCTGATGAATGATGGGAAAACAGAGAAGAGGAGACGGGGACCTAGCTAAGTTATTAATGGGACATGTTGAAACTAGGGGATTTATCAGTTTGAATTATGGGCCCTCCACCCCCTCCCCGCCAGGCAACAGTTTTTAAATCTCCTGCTAAGTGTTCTTTTGAACTCAGGTTCAAACCAAGTATTTATATGGTTTGTGGTGTCAGGAGTAGGATTATTTCCTTCTCCTGGTGTCAGAAGAGGAATGGTACTAGGGGTCCTTCCCTTTCATGGTCCCTTTGCAAGTTGTGTTCATGTTTGTTTAATGTTTAATGTTTGTTATGTTCTGCCAGATGCCTTGCCTCCGGGTCTGATGAACAAACCGCTCATGGTATCCTTATAATAGACAATGGTTAAATGTGTCACAATTAATACCCAGGGTTTGAACACTCCTTGTAAAAGAAATAGAGTTTATGGTTTCCTAAAACAGGAGAAGGTGGAGATCGCATTCTTACGGGAAACACACTGGAAATCGCAAGACGGAGGTAGATGGGCACAGGATAGGTATTTTACATTCCATGCATCAATGGATGAACAAAATACAAGTGGGGTGGCCATAATGATTTCTTCTTGACTTCAGCCTTTTGTGTTATACTAGTAAGGCCCCTATGGCCTCTCTAGTTAGAATTTTAGATAAAGTGGATAGGATCAGAAGCGGTAGAGTGATTAGCGCGGGAGATTTTAATTGCATTACTGATGGTGTCAGCTGCCTTTCTTTTATGATGCATAAGATCGATCCTAGAAGCTTCATATATGCACCAGAGGGGTCTTTTACATGCTGCCTGATGATTCCTCATAGATATTTGATGTCCTGCGTCACAAAAGGGGTAAAGTATTTACACCCCAAAAGCCACTTCACGCAATGGGTAATGTAGACATTTGTCCAGGGCACACCACAGCCAAGCTCAGTTTCTTCCAATAGAATAGCTAAACACATGGTTGGAGAAGTAAGTCAGTGGAACAAATAGGCTTCAGGAGAGGTAATGAGCACAAATACTTCCTAATTAGTGTCCCTTTGTTTCACCAAGTCATAGCACTGGGTGGGGTGAAGAGAGCAACTGCTCAAAGATCCATTCAGAAAAAATGGGGGTATTATGTATATGAGTAATAGTAATATATGTTTGTAAATAGTTTGTTAAGTGTAGAAGTTGATGGAAATATCTAATGATAACCATTATTATGAACATATGTATTTTGCTGTTTAGCTTCCTGGAGTTCTGGATGGGAAGGCTGAGCTTACTGAATCAGAGGTAAGTTACATGTTTTAAATATATTTTTTTTTTACATTTTCCGTATGAATACACCTTTAGTTTTATAACATAGAGTCATTTACTATGCACCATATGATTTGGTCCAATGCTGTATTACTAGATTGAAAAACCTAGACATGTGCATTCGTTTTCCATTCGTCCGAAAAACGAAAATGCTAAACTAACGAAAGCCGAATGAACGAATGGTTAATAAACTAAAATCATTCGTCCATTCGGGCTATTGGCTTTCTATAAACCGAAATAGAGTCGGTTTATAGAATACCAATAGCATTACATACATTCCATAAACCGACATAATGAACGACTTTCGGTTTATGGAATGTATGCATGTAATGCTATTGCTATTCTATAAACCGACTCTATATCGATTTATTGAAAGCCCATAGCATTACATAAATTCTATAAACCGAAAGTCTATAAACCGAAAGAGAGGTTAAAATAGGTCAATTCGTACGAATGAATAAAACTAAACGAATACAGTAATGAACCAAATTCATTTTGGACGAAATAAATAACATTTTCGTCCAAATGGACGAAAACTAAACGAAAATTTGAGTTTTGCACATGTCTAGAAAAAACACAAACCTGACCCAGCTCAACCTTTCCAACCACCCACGTGCTTATATTAATCCCTCTCTTCAGGCTGGTGCCCTGCACTGCCTCCATACCCCAACAACAAGGAGACATGGCTGATACAATGATACAGCCTGGCACCGGGGACACTGGAGGAAGAGTGTTGCTGGTTACTTGACTGGCACCACATAATGAAAACCCCCAAAACATACCATATTTGCTAAAACAATAAGGTGATCCTGATTATAAGGCAACTCCCAGAAGCTCTTAATATTTTAAAACAGAAAAGAATGTTTTGCTATAAATATATTTACTAGCAAAATGTCTTTACCTACAGTACTGCCATAAGATATATTGTCATACGTAAGGATGTCTGTGGGCTGCACAAGACATTCTCCAGCTGCTGGCCCCCCAAGACAGCTGGGCCGCTTACTGGTGTACTGGGTGTAACTCCCTATTAGCTGACAACGGGCAACTTAGTTTTATCATATCTCAGAAACTACTGATCATAGAGTAAACATGTAATCAGTATGTTTATAGCTCAATGTGACCTATATATACTTTATATTTGCCTTTTTCTCCCTTTTTAAATGAATATGACATGTGGGTCTTACTGGCTGGCTGTCTCCCCCAGATAATCTCCCAATTATAAATAACATGTTTGCAGCGAGTTGTACTTAATATGTAAGTGAGTTTGTGTTTAATGAATGATGGCTTTGCACTAGTTATATAAAGTGTTTGCTCGCTAATCTATAGATAAAGGAATCTTACAAGTATTTTTCCAATCACTAATATTTCTCTCTCCCAGGAATTTTTGGTTCTAGTTTTGCTTATCATATCCAAGTCCCATTTTTTTCCAATTCCAATTGTTTTACTATCTTGTGGAGTCTCACCATTTACACCTAATGATCAGTGGGTCCCTGAGCTGCCATCTTCCCAAGCTCAATGGGCTGGGACTGCATTACTTTCCACTTCTAAATGGCCCTAGTACCTAGGGGTCCAACAGCAGCCCTCCATCTGCTGCAGGACCACAAACCCCATCATTCCCCAGTTGGATGTCTGCAGGGGAGGGCTGGCAGCCTTAGGCCTGGGAATCAAATCGAGTCAAGTGGCCCATTGCACCATCGAATCGCCTCCCCATCCATGGCCATCTTTTCCTTGTTTTATAACGAATATTGCCAGGATTTTCCCCCACAATATGCCAGGATTTGCCATTTAATATGCTAGAATTTTCCCTTACAAAATGCCAGGATTATGCCCCTCAGTATGCCAGGATTATGCCCCTCAATATGCCAGGATTTAGACACCCAATATGCCAGGATTTTCTCCTCAATATGCCAAGATGATGCCCCCTCAATATGCCAAGATGATGCCCCCTCAATATGCCAGGATTTTCCCCTAAATATGCCAGGATTATGCCCCTCAATATGCCAGGATTATGCCCCTCAATATGCAAGGATTTAGACACCCAATATGCCAGGATTTCCCCTCAATATGCCAAGATGATGCCCCCTCAATATGCCAGGATTTTCCCCTCAACATGCCAGGATTTAGACACCCAATATCCCAAAATTTGAGCACCCCCCCCCCTACCCACATTGCACACCTATGACATGACCCATAACCCACGTTGCACACCAGGACATGCCCCATCACCACATTTACATGCATCCATCACCCCATTACATTCACATTTCCAATATTATTTGCCATTAATATTCCCCAGCCAATTTGTCCCATAATATGCCAGTGTTATTCTGCAATTTAATATGACTCAGTAAATTTGCCCAATAATATTCCAAGGTTATCTGCAATTTAATATGCCCCTGCTAATTTGCCCAATATGCCAGAGTTAATTGCCATTTAATATTCCCCAGCCATTTTGCCCAATAATATGCCAGTGTTATTTGCCATGTAATATTCCCCAGCCAATTTGCCAATAATATGCCAGTGTTATTTGCCATGTAATATTCCCCAGCCATTTTGCCCAATAATATGCCAGTCTTATTTGCCATGTAATATGCCCCAGCCAATTTGCCCAATAATATGCCAGTCTTATTTGCCATGTAATATTCCCCAGCCAATTTGCCCAATAATATGCCAGTCTTATTTGCCATGTTATATTCCCCAGCCAATTTGCCCAATAATATGCCAGTCTTATTTGCCATGTTATATTCCCCAGCCAATTTTCCCAATAATATGCCAGTCTTATTTGCCATATAATATGCCCCAGCCAATTTGCCCAATAATATGCCAGTCTTATTTGCCATGTAATATGCCCCAGCCAATTTGCCCAATAATATGCCAGTCTTATTTGCCATGTTATATTCCCCAGCCAATTTGCCCAATAATATGCCAGTCTTATTTGCCATGTTATATTCCCCAGCCAATTTGCCCAATAATATGCCAGTCTTATTTGCTATGTAATATGCCCCAGCCAATTTGCCCAATAATATGCCCCCCCCCCTTACCTTTTTCCCTGGTGGCTAGTGGCAGGACTTCCCTGGTGGCTAGTGGCAGGAGGACTTCCCTGGTGGCAGGCAGCATGGTCCCTCCACGCTGCCTATTCGGCCTCCCGGCGGTTGTGCCGACAGGTCACGTGATCGGCGCGCGTCTGACGTCAGAGCGCCGATCACGTGACTGTCGGCACTTCCGTGTCGGCACACTGCACGGGGAGCCGAACAGGCAGCACGGAGGTTTCTCTGTGCTGCCTGTTCGGCTCCCCGTGCAGCTTTGCAGGCAGAGCGGAGGTGAGAGGGGATCTTCCGATCCCTTCTCACCTCCGTCTCTGCCTGCAGGCGCGTTTTTTTTTTGTTTGTTTGTTTTTTTTTAATAACACTGGCCCAGCGGCAGTGTTTTGAAAACCTTAGGGCGGCCTGGGGGGCAATTGCCACCCTGCCCCCCGGCCCAGCCCGCCCCTGGATGTCTGGTCCCTAGTGTGTAACATTCTCTAAATGTCTATCAAGGGCTATACCTTATCTGTCAATATATCTGCCCTGTCTGTCTATTTGTGTCTGATGATAACAGGTCAGCTGAAGAAATTACAAAATGGGCCCAAAGTATCCAGCCCTGCCCTGCAGACAGGGCACTTGGCCACAATACCCTGAAAACAGGAGTGAAAGATCTGAATGGTAGAAAGTAGCAGTGCTCAGCTAGTGGTGCATTAGCTCTGACCATTACCTTATCCCCTGTCTGCTGTCAATATCATAGGCCAGTTGTGTATATTGTGATATGATAAAGGGAACAAAATCAAATGATATGTTATATGTAATAATGTAATATATATATATATAGCGGGAGCACAAGATGCTCTCAGAACCATTTATATGATACTTTGCAGTGCAGGAGGGTTTTTATACATGTTCCCCAGTGTAATTATAAAATAACACATTTCTAATTCCACCGCTGTATTTCCTTTCCATAAATGTCCTGTTTTCTCTTTGTTAGAAGGAAGTATTACAATGTGCTGGTGTTACTGACTGGTCTGGATGGGTAAGAACTATAGTAGTCATATCATAGTATGTATTAACTGTATAGCACTGTGTGTCTGCAGCCAATTATCCTGGGAGTATACTGGGAATTTCCTTGGGAATCTTACTACATTTACACTGTATTTGTTTTATTTTGAAGCATTGTATGTGCATTTAAATCATGTAGATATAGAAATTAGAAGAAATAACATTATAAAATAAATATACATTTATTAAAAGGACTGTAACACCAACAGTTCATACAGGCCTGCTAAATGTATTGCAGGGTTTGACAGACTGGGTATTACTAATTAATTAATTAGAGATGGCTAATTAATTAGGGAATAAACCAAGTCCTGGTGTGTATGGCTGAGCTGCAGGTCTGTCAGACTGCACAAGCAGATAATACAGGACCTGTATCTTCTCTAGTTAATCAGAGATATCTTTAGAACAAAGCATGATAGAAATATCATGTAAAATGATAGAAATACAGACGTTTAGTATTGAAATTCTGCCATTACACTCTCTTTAACCCCTTCACAACAATGTCCATACAATGTAAAGAATCCCAGTGCAATGCATTAGTGACAATGCCAATAAAGGGGGCTTTACATTTAAATGAATCATTCATTTCCTTTTTTCTGCAAAATAACAGCTATGCTGAAAGTGCTCCGGCTCTGTGTATGAGATTCTTACTGTAGTCAGAAGCTATGACTACATTTACTGTCTGTCAAGAAGCAGAAAACATCACAAAACTGGAATAAAATTACAATGATAGGAATACAGAAAACAGATGTAAATGATGACCACTTAATTAATTAATTATATTTTACTGTTTACTTTCTTAGACTAAACTATCATCTCTCGAACAAGACCTCCTCTGTGGTGTTATATCAGGTTTGATGGGGGAAGTTGAGGTAAGGACTTTATTTTAGCAGATTGAGATCATTATGTTAGCAATATGTTTGTCTATTAAGTGGAGATTATAATATTAATATTACTGGATCCAAACTTGTTTAGCTTATTGGCATTACGCACATTAGTGACAGTGATGATAATGTATCTAAATAATATATATACTGTAAAATAAGAGCCAATTAGGCTTCAATGTCCTACTGTAAATGTGACTTAATATCAGAGATTTTGAATCTTTCAGATCACGGCTGATGTTTTTAATAAACATGATTTAGGGTTACTAGATATGAAGTATTTGATACTAAGTATCCAGCGTAGTAAATTCAAAGCTAAATGACATTCCATGTTATTTTAGTTAGATGATTATTAATCGCTAGTTTAAAAGTCTTATTTTAACTTTCTAGAAAAACATAGCTATTAATAATCATCATGTGACTTAGGGTTAGTAGTAGAGTTGAGCGGACACCTGGATGTTCGGGATCGGCGGGTTCGGCCGAACTTCGGAAAAAAGTACGGGTTCGGGCCCGAACTTGACCCAGAACCCGAACCCCATTGAAGTCAATGGGGACACACACTTTTGGCCACTAAAATGCCTCTAAAAAGTCATGGAAAGGGCTAGAGGGCTGCAAAAGGAATTAAAATGTGGGTAAGAGTAGGACAAGTGCCCTGCAAGCAAATGTGGATAGGGAAATAACTTAAAATAACATAAAATACATACAAATTACAAATACAGCTGAGCAGTGGCATACTAGGGGGGGGGGGGGGGCGTGTGAATGACTGGCCCGATAACCAAGGAATTGACACCTCTTCTTCCTCCTCCTCTTCCTCCTGTGCCACATCCTCTTCCATCATCGCCAGAAGTGTTTTTTCAAGGAGACATACAAGCGGGATAGTAAGGCTGAGAACGGCGTCATTGGCACTAGCCATGTTGGAGGAGTACTCGAAACAGTGCAAAATGGCACACAGGTCTCGCATGGAGGCCCACTCATTGTTGGTGAAGTGGTGCTGTCCTGTAGAACGACTGAAGTGCGCACATACAGCCCGCATTTTCTGCAGCAGCTCTGATATATCTGGGTAGTTTTTCAGGAATTTCTGCACCACCAAATTCAGCACATGCGCCAGGCAAGGTATGTGCTTCAAACCTGATAGGCCCAGAGCAGCTACGAGATTACGCTGATTACTGCACACCACCAGGCTCAGTGGCAACAACCACATCGATCTGTTGTTCCATGCCCGTCCAAAGCTCCTGCGCACTGTGGGGTTTTCCCCCCAAACATATGAGTTTTAAAACAGCCTGCTGTCGTTTCCCCCTGGCTGTGCTGAAGTTGGCGATGAAGGTGTTACTCTCACCAGATGAGGAGGTGGTAGAGGAGGAGGAAGCGGAGGAGGAAGCAGAGTAGATGGAGGAGGTAACAGGAGGCAAAGAGAAATGCCCTGCAATCCTCGGTGGCGGAAGGACAAATTTCTATCCGCCTCAGGTCCAGCCGCCACTACATTTGCCCAGTGTGCAGTTAGGGAGATATAGCGTCCCTGCCCGTGTTTACTGGTCCACGTATCTGTGGTTATGTGGACCTTGACACAGATGGTGTTGCGCTGTGCACACCTGATCTTGTCCTCCAATTGGTTGTGCGGGGAAGGGATGGCTCGCCTGGAAAAGTAGTGTACGGCTGGGAACCACGTACTGTGGGACAGCCACCACCATCAGGTTTTTAAAACTGTCCGTCTCCAAAAGACGGAATGACAGCATTTCAAAGGCCAGGAATTTGGAAATACTGGCATTCAGGGCCAGGGATAGCGGGTGGGTAGGGCCATACTTCCTCTTTCTCTCCAGTGTTTGCGAGATGGACAGCTGAACGCTTCCATGGGACAGTGTGGAGATGCTTGGGGACGGAGGTAGATGTGGTGGCGTTGCTGCCACATCCTCTGTTTGCGGGGGGGGGGGGGGGCAGGTGCCACTGTGACTCCAGAGTTGGAGGAAGAGGCCGAGACAGCAGCAGAAGAGGAAGCAGGAGGAGCCTGAGACCTTTCTTGGTTTTTGAGGTGCTTACATGTAGATGTCTGATCATGCAGGTTTTGCTCAGGTTTAGCACATTTATGCCTCGCTCCAGGTTCTGATTGCACAGCTTGCAAACCACTCGTGTCTTGTCGTCAGCACATTGTCTGAAGGACTGCCACTCCAGGGAACTCCTTGGAGCTGGCTTTGGTGTGCTCGGTCCCTGGGTGCGGTGGGAAGTAGCAGGCGTACTGTCTAGAGGATGGCCGCTCAGATTTTGCACCCTGCTCCCTCTCATGCTGTGCTGGTGCCTCTGTGCGACCACCGCCTATTCCTCCAATATGGACACGTCACTCGCATGACCTTGATTCCATGTGGGGTCTAGGACCTCATCATCCTCCACATCATCTTCCACCCACTCCTCAACCCTGCCCTTCTTGCCGGTCTGCACACTGCTGAAAGCCACAGCAGTTGGCACCTGAGTTTCGTCATCATCAGAGACGTGCTGCGGTGGTCCTCGCATGTCCACATCCTGACACATAAGTGGTTGTGCATCAGTGCACTCAATCTATTCCACTTCTGGGGCAAGGCTAGGTGGATGGCCCATGGAAACCCAGCCAGCAGAGTCATCAAAAAGCATAAGAGACTGCTGCATGACTTGTGGTTCAGACTGCTTGGCTGATTTGCAAGGGGGTGAGGTGAAAGACAGATGGCCGTGGGCTGCAGGTGCCAACTCTGAGCTTTCAGCATGGGACCGGGTGGGAGACAATGTGAAGGAACTGGAGGCACTGTCAGCCACCCAATCTACTATCGCCTGTACTTGTTCTGGCCTCACTATTCTAAGAGCGGCATTCGGCCCTACCAAATAACGCTGAAGGTTATGTCGTGTACTAGCACTTGTGGAAGGTGTTTCACTTGTGTGTGTGTGTAGCTGGCACAGATCGACCACACCCCCTACTTGCAACAGGAGCTCCGCCAACACCAGCAGCACCACGACCACGGCCACGTCCCTTATTTGTCGCTCTCCTCACTTTTTGCGGTCACCATCTGAACTAACAGATGGTTTATGTCAGTCAACAATTTTTATTTGTATTTTTTTTTTGTTTATTGGACTGCAAGAAGTGCTCCGCAAGACGCAAATGTACTATTTAACACCCAAAACAATTAGAATTTTTCAAAGTTCGCTGTAAGCACAGTATTTGACGGTTCTATTTGACTCTCAGATATGAAGTGCAGGACGTAAATGTACTATTTAACACCCAAAACTATTAGAATTTTTCAAAGTTCGCTGTAAGCACAGTATTTGACGGTTCCATTTGACTCTCAGATATGAAGTGCACCGCAAGATGCAAATGTACTATTTAACACCCAAAACAATGGGGGCATAGAGAGGCAAGGGGGGGCAGAGAGAGACAAGGGGAGGGAAGGGGGCAGAAAGAGACAAAGGGAGGGAGGGTTGGCAGAGAAAGACAAGGTGGGAGGGGGGGGGGGGGGCAGAGAGAGAAAAGGAGGGAGGTGGCGAGAGAAATAAAAGTTTGGGAGGAGGGAGAGACAACGCTGAGGGGAGGGGAGAGAGAGGCAGCATAGGCACATAAAAGGAAATAATGACAAGAAATGCATTTTTTAATATCATAATTTTTATTAAATATTAAAAAGCAATTTACATGTGAGTATAGACAAGTTAAACTTTTTTCCTATAGGGTAGTCTTATATTCAGGCTTTTTGTTTTTTTTTACTAAAGGAATATCCAAAGTTTGGAGGGTCGTCTTATAATTAGGGTTGTCTTATATTCGAGCAAATACGGTACTATTTAGCACCCAAAACAATTAGAATCTTTCAAAGTGCGCTGTAAGCACAGTATTTGACGGTTCTATTTGACTCTCAGATATGAAGTGCAGGACGCAAATGTACTATATAGCACCCAAAAAATTGGAGTATTTAAAAATGCCTAGATGTTGCCCACTGAGCTAACAGAACAGGATTAAAGTCATGTGCCTGGCACACATGCAGTTGCAAGTGCACTGCACTCTCTGTGGCACTGTGCTCAGGGCAGGGTACAAAAATGTGGTATAGCACCCACTAAAATAATCGCTGTAGTTTGAATAATCTCTGTAGTTTGAATAATCTCTGTAGTTTGAATAATCACTGTATTTTGAATAATCGCTGTAGTTTGCAGATTCAACACCAGAATTCTTTCCTAATCTGTCCCTCACAGCTGCAGAATCCTCTCCCTACACTAAGAAGAGCTAATGTGATGTTTGGTGACTCCAGCTTATATATAGAGGCTGGGTCACTTGCTGCACTGGCCAATCACAGCCATGCCATTAGTAGGCATGGCTGTGATGGCTTCTAAGGGCAAACAAGTCAAACGCTTGTTGATTGGCTGCCCTGCATCCTTTCAAAAGGCGCCATTAAATCGCCGAACGCCGAACTCCAACCCGAACATACAGTGAAATGTCCGTGTTCGGGTCCGGGGTCCAAAAACCGTAATGTTCGGTACAAAACCGAACTGTGCGGTTCGGGTTCGCTCAACTCTAGTTACTAGATATGAAGTATTTGATACTAAGTATTCAGCGTTGTAAATTCAAAGCTATGACATTCCATGTTATTTTAGTTAGATGATTATTAATCACTAGTTTAATAGAGTCTCCTTTTAACTTTCTAGAAAAACATAGCTATTAATAATTATTATGTGTCTTAATATTGTTGTTTGATTTAAAAGGACTACAGTGAAGAGAATAATATATACATCAAATATCTATACATCATATTGGATTTGTATCGCATTGGATCAAAGACAACATGGGTTTACTTCAGGGAGATCATGCCAAACTAATCTTATAGATTTTTTTGATTAGATGACTAAAATAATAGATCAGGGTGGTGCAGTAGACATTGCTTACCTAGATTTCAGTAAGGCTTTTGACGCTGTCGCACATAGAAAGTTTATCAATAAACTGCAATCTTTGAGTTTGGATTTCAAGATTGTTGAATGGATTATACAATGGCTGAGTGACAGGCAACAGAGGGTTGTAGTCAATGGAGTATATTGGATGCAAGGTCTTGTTACTAGTGGGGTACCTCAGGGATCTATACTTGGACCCATTCTCTATAATATTTTTATTAGTGATATTGCAGAAGGTCTTGTTACTAGTGGGGTACCTCAGGGATCTATACTTGGACCCATTCTCTATAATATTTTTATTAGTGATATTGCAGAAGGTCTTGTTGGTAAGTTATGTATTTTTGCTGATGATAAAAAGATTTGCAGCAGGGTTGATGTTCCTGGAGAGATAAGCCAAATGGCAACTGACATTTAATGTAGATAAGTGCAAGAGAGAGGTATTAGCAGAATGCTTGGTTGTATAGGGAGCAGTATTAGCAGAATGCTTGGTTGTATAGGGAGCAGTATTAGCAGAATGCTTGCTTGCCTAGGGAGAGGTATTAGCAGTAGAAGGAGGGAAGTGCTCATGCCCAGAGGCGGCTCTCTAATTAGGCGAGTTAGGCAGCCGCCTAAGGCCTCGCACTCACGGGGGCCTCGCGGCTGCCTAACTCACCTTATTGCCTTTGATGTAACAGGGAGCTTAACGCTGCCGTTAAGCTCCCTGTTACACTAACCTGGGACGTTTCCTCCGTGCATCTTCTCTCCTGCACGGAGGAAGGAAGCTCCGATCGCGGTTTTTTTTTTTTTTTTAAACTTTATTGAACCAGCGCAATAAAGTTTAAAAAAAAAAAAAAAAATGCGACCGGAACTTCCTTCCTCCGTGCAGGAGAGAAGATGCACGGAGGAAACAACGGAGAGCAGCATGGAGGTAAGTACTAGGGAAGGGGGGAGGAGGGTGGCACAAACGAGCAAAGCCTGGCATAATGAGTGGCTAAATATTGGCACAGTGTGGGGCAAAATCCTGGCATAATGAGGTGAGGGGCAAAATCCTGGCATAGTGAGGTGAGGGGCAAAATCCTGGCATACAGTGGCAAAATCCTGGCATATTGAGAGGCAAAATTCTGGCATTGTGAGGGGCAAAATTCTGGCATAATGAGGGGCAAAATCCTGGCACAGAGTGGCAAAATCCTGGCATAGTGAGAGGCTAAATCCTGGCATTGTGAGGGGCAATATCCTGGCATACAGTGGCAAAATCCTGGCATATTGAGAGGCAAAATTCTAGGATTTGTGAGGGGCAAAATTGTGGCATAATGAGGGGCAAAATCCTGTCACAGAGTGGCAAAATCCTGGCATATTAAGGGCAAAATCCTGGCATATTGAGGGGCAAAATCCTGGCAGATTGAGTGGCACAATCCTGGCATATTGAGGGGCAAAATCCTGGCATATTGAATGGCTAAATCACAGTGCATCCGGTGCTGTGAGGAAGAACAAAGTGCCAATCTTCTAGCACAACTTGGTCTGTGAGACCACTTTCAACATTGAGCACCTTTCCTTCTGGCTGAGTGTTTCTGTTAGTGTGTGATTGTGTGCTTTCTGAGTGTGTCTGTGAGTCAGTGTGTGCTGGCTGAGTGTATCTGTGAGTGTGTGCTGGCTGAGTGTGATTGTGTGCTGACTGAGTGTGTCTGTGAGTCAGTGTGTGCTCACTGAGTGTGTCTATGAATGACTGTGTGATATGTGTTAGTGTTCACATTTAGGACACAGCAATAACAATGTCAGCCGCACACAATTTTATCTATACCAAATGTTTATAGATGTTTTTAGAATAATTATGAGACAAATAAAATTCTAGGAGCTGTTCATTTCTAGAAGCTGGGATTTGAGTCTGATCTTGAAATATGCTATTTCTACAGTTAATTTTTATTATCACTTGCATATATTTTATTTAATAATGTGTGTCCGTGAGGGCCTCATGTTCGACTTTCGCCTAAGGCCTCACAAAGTCTAGAGCCGCCTCTGCTCATGCCATTGTACAGAGCACTGGTGAGACCTCACTTGGAGTATTGTACAGAGCACTGGTGAGACCTCACTTGGAGTATTGTACAGAGCGCTGGTGAGACCTCACTTGGAGTATTGTACAGAGCGCTGGTGAGACCTCACTTGGAGTATTGTACGCAGTACTGGAGACCGTATCTCCAGAAGGATATTGATACTTTGGAGAGAGTTCAGAGAAGGGCTACTAAACTGGTTCATGGGTTGAAGGATAAAACTTACCATGAAAGGTTAAAGCATCTTAACATGTATAGCTTGGAGGAAAGACGTAACAGGGGGGATATGATAGAAACATTTATATACATAAAGAGAATCAACACAGTAACGGAGGAGAGTATATTTAAAAGAAGAAAAAATATCACAACTAGAGGACATAGTCTTAAATTAGAGGGGCAAAGATATAAAAGTGATATCAGGAATTAATTTACTGAGAGGGTAGTGGATGCATGGAATAGCCTCCCAGCAGAAGTGGTAGCGGTTAATACAGTGAAGGAGTTTAAGCATGCATGGAATAGGTATAAGGCTATTCTAGCCTTTAACATTTGATTATCATATTCAATTTAAATAATAGTATTTACTAAGATGTTTTCCTAGTAATCACAGTAGGATTCACTGTTTCTAGCTACTCTTTTTGTTAATATAATTTATTATAAAGAATAGAATAAAAACAATGCTATCATCTCATATTTTATTTAGTTTTATTTTCAAATTTGATTATCACATTTAATATGAAGATGATATAAATGTTGCTGTTGGAGAAAATGCTGTAATATGCATAATTTAGCTCAGTCTAGGTCAGGGTCTCAGTCTCCTTCTGGGAGAGCTTTGTTTCCTCTTGTTTGTCAGCAGGAGGAGGATTTGCTCCTCCCCGCAACTCCTCCTCTAATACTCTTCAAGTAGAAAGGAGAAGGCGCTGTGTAGAGCAGATCTTCCTCCACTGCCCTTACTCCACCCACCACCATTTATTTTGCAGTGTGAATGCATGCTACATGTTATCCGCACTCCTACATTGATGGTGGTGAAGACTTCTGTCCTCCATTTAGAATTAACATATTTTTCCTCATGGCGCCTGGTGACCTGTGCGAGCAAGGGCGGCACTTGTTCCCACTGGTTGTGCGTTGGTGCTCATCTGTCTCTGCAGGGCACCCCCCACCTTGAACACCCACCCAGGATCGGTCCTGCCATGGACACATGTATAACATATCATTCTCTTATTAGATACATTGGAATGTAATGTTGTTAACACAATGTATTGTTTTGTATTGTCTGCATTGAAAGTATAATCAATGTTGAGGTTGGGACCAGTTTACGCTTCATGTTCTAAGCTGAGGTTTAAACTCTATAAACCTAGACATTTGTTGATAGGGAGCTTAAGAGTCAATGGCAATAGGTGGCCATGATCATATGTATAGTAGGCACTGGCAGGAACAGTCACACTCGCGGATTGTACATTGTCCCCCAAAGTACTGTAGAATTTCAGCATGCAATATTATGTCATGTGAGTGTCTATCTCCAAAATGTGCTTTATGGTCCAGAGAAAGCTAAAGGCAGCATCATAGAGTTAAATAGAGTTATTATTTATTAATACACTTCAGGTGGCCAGATTCATTCTCTAGAGAATCTTGTTATGAAGCAGAGAAGTTGGCAGTATCTTAATGAACATCATAAAATCCTGATAGATATTTCTCTGGAACTGTAATGCAAACATCCTGGCTACAGCTCTGGGACAAGACATCACTGAATGATTGACGTGTAGATCAAACTTCCAACTAGGAGAAAATGCTCATCTGCTCCCAAGTGATTGGTTGTGTAGATCTCACTTGATATGCTCACCCAATAATGACCGTGTCTCTCTGTGCGGCTGTGGAGCACCTCGCCATCACATGCCAGCCACATACACTTTGCTTTAATCTGTCTATTCTTTTACATTGTGTTTGAAGTCTGTTTTTTGCTCTTAAATCTAGAAAATACTTGCTTGTGCAGATTAGTAAAGAACAACACACGTGAATGTAAGTGACATTCATACATACAGTGTAAGTTACACTAACCTTCCAGTTCATACACACACTGCCTTACACTAACCTCCCAGTTCATACACACACTGCCTTACACTAACCTCCCAGTTCATACACACACTGCCTTACACTAACCTCCCAGTTCATACACACACTGCCTTACACAAAACTCCCAGTTCATACACACACTGCCTTACACTAACCTCCCAGTTCATACAGACACTGCCTTACACTAACCTCCCAGTTCATACAGACACTGCCTTACACTAACCTCCCAGTTCATACAGACACTGCCTTACACTAACCTCCCAGTTCATACACACACTGCCTTACATTAACCTCCCAGTTCATACACACACTGCCTTACACTAACCTCCCAGTTCATACACACACTGCCTTACACTAACCTCCCAGTTCATACACACACTGCCTTACACTAACCTCCCAGTTCATACACACACTGCCTTACACTAACCTCCCAGTTCATACACACACTGCCTTACACTGACCTCCCAGTTCATACACACACTGCCTTACACTGACCTCCCAGTTCATACACACACTGCCTTACACTAACCTCCTAGTTCATACACACACTGCCTTACAGTAACCTCCCAGTTCATACACACACTGCCTTACACTAACCTCCCAGTTCAGACACACACTGCATACACTAACCTCCCAGTTCATACACACACTGCCTTACACTAACCTCCCAGTTCATACACACACTGCCTTACACTGACCTCTCAGTTCATACACACACTGCCTTACACTAACCTCCCAGTTCATACACACACTGCCTTACACTAACCTCCCAGTTCATACACACACTGCCTTACACTAAACTCCCAGTTCATACACACACTGCCTTACACTGACCTCCCAGTTCATACACACACTACCTTACACTGACCTCCCAGTTCATACACACACTGCCTTACACTGACCTCCCAGTTCATACACACGCTGCCTTACACTGACCTCCCAGTTCATACACACGCTGCCTTACACTGAACTCCCAGTTCATACACACACTGCCTTACACTGACCTCCCAGTTCATACACACACTGCCTTACACTGACCTCCCAGTTCATACACACACTGCCTTACACTAACCTCTCAGTTCATACAGACACTGCCTTACACTAACCTCCCAGTTCATGCACACACTGCCTTACACTAACCTCCCAGTTCATACACACACTGCCTTACACTAACCTCCCAGTTCATACACACACTGCCTTACACTAACCTCCCAGTTCATACACACACTGCCTTACACTAACCTCCCAGTTCATACACACACTGCCTTACACTAACCTCCCAGTTCATACACACACTGCCTTACAGTAACCTCCCAGTTCATACACACACTGCCTTACACTAACCTCCCAGTTCAGACACACACTGCCTTACACTAACCTCCCAGTTCATACACCCACTGCCTTACACTAACCTCCCAGTTCATACACACACTGCCTTACACTAACCTCCCAGTTCATACACACACTGCCTTACACTAACCTCCCAGTTCATACACACACTGCCTTACACTAAACTCCCAGTTCATACACACACTGCCTTACACTGACCTCCCAGTTCATACACACACTACCTTACACTGACCTCCCAGTTCATACACACACTGCCTTACACTGACCTCCCAGTTCATACACACACTGCCTTACACTGACCTCCCAGTTCATACACACATTGCCTTACACTAATCTCCCAGTTCATACACACACTGCCTTACATTACACTAACCTCCCAGTTCATACACACACTGCCTTACACTGACCTCCCAGTTCATACACACATTGCCTTACACTCACCTCCCAGTTCATACACACACTGCCTTACATTACACTAACCTCCCAGTTCATACACACACTGCCTTACACTAACCTCCCAGTTCATACACACACTGCCTTACATTACACTAACCTCCCAGTTCATACACACACTGCCTTACACTAACCTCCCAGTTCATACACACACTGCCTTACATTACACTCACCTCCCAGTTCATACACACACTGCCTTACATTACACTAACCTCCCAGTTCATACACACACTGCCTTACACTAACCTCCCAGTTCATACACACACTGCCTTACATTACAATAACCTCCCAGTTCATACACATACTGCCTTACACTGACCTTCCAGTTCATACACACATTGCCTTACACTCACCTCCCAGTTCATACACACACTGCCTTACATTACACTAACCTCCCAGTTCATACACACACTGCCTTACACTAACCTCCTAGTTCATACACACACTGCCTTACACATTACAGTGTTATTAGTATCATTTTTCGCATACACTTATGATATCTTTTTATTATAGGGGTAACTTGGCTTCAGCGGCACCATGAAGGACGTTCTATAAGCCCACCTGTGCTAAATACTGATTGCTAGCTTCTCCTGCTTGATTAATATACTTTATTGAATCAAAAAACCCAATTGAATTGTCTTCTTAAAAACTGATTAATATTTCTGTTCTTTAAATAGAATTAATAAAACTATTGCAGCAAATTGAAGTACAGTGTTCTGTTGTTATTTAATTAATCAATGGTTTATCAGTAGAAATTGAAACAAAATACACTTTTTTATTAAAATCCTTATTTTACTGGTTTATCTTGTGTTATCATTATGTTATCACAAAACATTTGTCCTTACAAAAACTAAATGCTTGATATAAATATATAATTTGCATCTTTATATTAAATAAGAAGACAGAAATTACAATAAAACAAACTCCAAAATATTTGTTCTAGATCTTTTCCCAAAGGTACAAATTAGGGAAAATAAGTCTCTCAAGGGGTTAAGAGATCCCACATCATTGTGCCAGAAGGCAAGTAGGAAAGGAATATAAGAAAATGCAATATGATAATATAAATGTAAATATCAGTTATTTATAGTCACAGATATATCTAAAGGTGAGTTGAGATGAACAAGAGTATTCTGTAACAAGAGTATTACCTGCTGAAATCTTCAAAGATGTAACAATGTATTATGTTATAGCTGGAGAAACTCACCAAGTTTGTCCCTGCACAATGCATAGTTAAGAGGGTGGGCAGACAACAAGTCTTGGTTGCCATCAGTCCAGACTACGTTTTCTTCCCAGAGGAGAGGGAGGGCTAACTATATGGCAGAGTATACGGGTGGCTCTAAAGTTCTTGAGTTCCTAGAAGGAAACAAAAATCCTCGGAAATATTATATAAATTCAGGCTGTTAATCCAGTGAAATTAAATGTTCAGTTTATCTCATCTCTCCTATAATTCAGTTCAGCAAAAATCCCCCAGTGTGTTAGGCCACAAGATTTAGTCTGATCACCTCCAACGCTAAACATCCAGCTTGTCATTACCAGCATGCTCTTCCAATATGGCGCTGTCTTGTATACAGCAAGAAGTGACGGAAGTGATAAGAAATCAATCCCGTTGTTCTGTTACTGTAGCTTGTCTGCTACTAAAGGCAAATCCTAGAATCTAGGATTAGGGGTACAATTAGGGTTAGTGTTACAGATGGTTTACAGTTAGAATTAAGGTTAGTACATGGTTTAGATTTACGGTTGGGTTCAAAAGGTCACTGTAGGAGAAAATGGTCAGGAAACCAAAGAACACTAATTTCGGTTATCGCCATATAACTTCCACAAAACAGAAATGCATTGAAACATTGATATTTCGAAACTTAGGACAAATGTTTAAAACTTTATAGATGGGACCTTTTTTTGTTTTGTTATTTTAATTGTTTAATTTATTTTTATTTAGTTAGGAGTAAACATACAGAAAAGAGAAGACGTTAAGGAGATCTGTACAATACACTGTACAAATGTTTGAGGTCTCCATAAGGAACATACAATAAATTACCAGCAAATATTAGGCAGTAGAATGGTCAGGCACACTGATTTCTTCAGTGGTGTGCACGTATACCATATATAGTATTCTGGAGGGACAATTATATGTCCTGTTTACCAACCTCAAAGAAAAGTATTCGTTAAACCTTCCAGGTGAGCAGTAAAAAGAAGATGAAGAAATTAGGGGTGTGTGTGTGTGAGGGGGGGGGGGGGGGGGGCTTGTATTCAAGCACTTGCTCCACAAATCTCCTTGCAGTGTGGATAAGAGAAAACATCTGTATTTGACAACTTAATAGATACAAGTTCCACGACATCACAAAATATCCAATCATTTCATTACTCGATCAAATACCATCCATTGTGCTTGCTTTCATTGCACACATCTCCTCTATAAAGTGATGTTATTTTGGACCTCTGAGGAAGCTTCTTTAAGAGAAACACGTCAGGTTTCTTGAATCTGGATAATCACTTTACACCACTCTGTATAAACATTTTTTATTACAGTATTTTATACATTCTGCCTACTATGTGTTTTTATATTATAATTAAATGTTGTATGTATATATTCAGCATTTATATATTTTTATATTATATCATCCTATTTTCTGTTATTATCTTTCTTCCCTTTTTTTCCTATATATATCATTCTCTCATCTACCGTATTTGCTCGATTATAAGACAAGGTTTTTTTCAGAAAAAAAATTCTGAAAAATCCCCCTCATCTTATAATCAAGGTCGTCTTATAATCTGACCTCAAATTGAGGTCAGACTATAAGACTGGGATCCAGGTCCCCCGCAGAGCTGCAGGGAACCTGGATCACCCTCTCTAACAGCAGGGGATGTCTGCGCGATGAGCGCAGACTCCCCCTGCTGCGGCCCGGCACGACCGCCAGGACGTCTATGAAGAAGCTGGGTCTTCGTCATAAAAGTCCCGGCGGTCGTGCCGTGTGCGGCAGCGTCCCCCCAGCACTGAAAAATAAAAAAAATATATAAATGTAAAAAAAAAAATCCGCCTCTTTTTAAAAAAAGCCCGCGCTTGCAGGCAGAGACGGAGGTGAGAGGGGATCGGAAGACCTGTCGGCACAACCGCCTGGGAGCCGAACAGGCAGCATGAAGGAGACCATGCTGCCTGCCACTAGGGAAAAAGGTAAGAGCTGGGGAAATGGGGCGATTTGGGGAAATTGGCTGGGGCTTAATAAATGACAAATAACACTGGCATATTATCTGGGCTAATTAGCAGGGGAATATTAAATGGCAAATAACACTGGCATATTATTGGGCAAATTAGCAGGGGAATATTAAATGGCAAATAACACTGGCATATTATTGGGCAAATTGGCAGGGGAATATTAAATGGCAAATAACAATGGCATATTATTGGGCAAATTGGCAGGGGCATATTATTGGGCAAATAACACTGGCATATTATTGGGCAAATTGGCAGGGGCATATTACATGGCAAATAACACTGGCATATTATTGGGCAAATTGGCAGGGGCATATTAAATGGCAAATAACACTGGCATATTATTGGGCAAATTGGCAGGGGCATATTACATGGCAAATAACACTGGCATATTATTGGGCAAATTGGCAGGGGCATATTAAATGGCAAATAACACTGGCATATTATTGGGCAAATTGGCAGGAGCATATTAAATGGCAAATCACACGAGTATTATTGGGCAAATTGGCTGCGGGATATAAAATGGCAAATAACACTGGCATATTATTGGGCAAATTAGGAGGGGCATATTAAATGGCAAATAACACTGGCATATTATTGGGCACATTGGCAGGGGCATATTAAATGGCAAATAACACTGGCATTTTATTGGGCAAATTGGCAGGAGCATATTAAATGGCAAATAACACGAGTATTATTGGGCAAATTGGCAGGGGCATATTGACCTATTCTTATGAATGGGGACTCTATTTCGGTTTATAGAATAGCCATAGCATTACATGTATTCCAGAAACCGAAAGTCTATAAACCGAACGACATTCGTTTTATAGAATACATGTAATGCTATTGCTATTCTATAAAAAGAAAGTCTATAAACAGAATGTCGTTCGGTATTATAGACTTTTGACTTATGGAATACATGTAATGCTATTGGCTTTCTATAAACCGAAATAGAGTCCCCATTCATAAGAAATTCTTATGAATGGGGACTCTAGTTCGGTTTAAAGAAAGCCAATAGTATTACATGTATTCCATAAGCCGAAAGTCTATAAACCGAACGACATTCGGTTTATAGACTTTCGGTTTATAAAATACATGTAATGCTATTGCTATTCTATAAACCGAAAGTCTATAACAGAATGTCGTTCGGTTTATAGACTTTAGGCATATGGAATACGTGTAATACTATTGGCTTTCTATAAACCGAACCAGAGCCCCATTCATAAGAAATTTTTATGAATGGGGCTCTCGTTCGGTTCATAGAAAGGCAATAGTACTACACTTTTTCTATAAGCCGAAAGTCTATAAGCCGAAGGTCGTTCGGTTTATAGACTTTCGTTTTATAGAATACATAGAATTCTATGTCTTCTATAAGCTGAAAGTCTATAAACTGAACGACCTTCGGTTTATAGACTTTCGGCTTATAGAATACATAGAATTACATGTATTCAATAAACCGAAAGTCTATAAATCTAACGACCTTCGGTTTATAGACTTTCGGCTTATAGAATACATGTAATACTATTGGCTTTCTATAAAGCGAACTTGAGTCCCCATTTGTAAGAAATTCTTATGAATGGGGACTCTAGTTCGGTTTATAGAAAGCCAATAGTATTACATGCATTCCATAAACCAAAAGTCATTAATTATGTCGATTTATGGAATGTATATGTAATGCTATTGGTATTCTATAAACCGATTCTATTTCGGTTTATAAAATGCCAATAGCACGAATGGACGACTGATAATTGTCGTTTATTAACCATTCGTTAATTCGGCTTTCGTTAATTTAGCATTTTCGTTATTCGTTTTTCGGACGAATGGTCGAAATTGCTATTTTCGGACGAAAATGCATTCGTCCGAAAACGAATGCACATGTCTATTAGATATATCTTTGAATATAAATAACTGATTTTTACATTTATATTATCATATTGCATTTTCTTATATTCCTTTCCTACTTGCCTTCTGGCACAATGATGTGGGATCTCTTAACCCCTTGAGAGACCTATTTTCCCTAATTTGTACCTTTAGGACAAGATCTAGAACAAATATTTTGGAGTATGTTTTATTGTAATTTATGTCTTCTTATTTAATATAACGATGCAAATGATATATCTACATCAAGCATTTAGTTTTTGTAAGGACAAATGTTTTGTGATAACTTAATGGTAACACAAGATAAAACGGTAAAATAAGGATGATAATAAAAAAGTGTATTTTGTTTCCATTTCTACTGATAAACCATCCATTATTTAAATAACAACAGAACACTGTACTTCAATTTGCTGAAATAGTTTTATTAATTCTATTTAAAGAACAGAAATATTAATCAGTTTTAAAGAAGACAATTCAATTGGGTTTGTGATTCAATAAAGTAAGTATGTTAATCAAGCAGCCAGAAGCTAGCAATCAGTATTTAGCACAGGTGGGCTTATAGAACGTCCTTCATGGTGCCGCTGAAGCCAAGTTACCCCTATAATAAAAAGACATCATAAGTGTATGCTAAAAATGATACTAATAACACAGTAATGTGTAAGGCAGTGTGTGTATGAACTGGGAGGTTAGTGTAAGGCAGTGTGTGTATGAACTGTGAGGTGAGTGTAATGCAGTGTGTGTATGAACTGGGAGGTTAGTGTAAGGCAGTGTGTGTATGAACTGGGAGGTTAGTGTAAGGCAGTGTGTGTATGAACTGGGAGGTCAGTGTAAGGCAGTGTCTGTATGAACTGGGAGGTCAGTGTAAGGCAGTGTGTGTATGAACTGGGAGGTCAGTGTAAGGCAGTGTGTGTATGAACTGGGAGGTTAGTGTAAGGCAGTGTATGTATGAACTGGGAGGTTAGTGTAAGGCAGTGTGTGTATGAACTGGGAGGTCAGTGTAAGGCAGTGTGTGTATGAATTAGGAGGTTAGTGTAAGGCAGTGTGTGTATGAACTGGGAGGTTAGTGTAAGGCAGTGTGTGTATGAACTGTGAGGTGAGTGTAATGCAGTGTGTGTATGAACTGGGAGGTTAGTGTAAGGCAGTGTGTGTATGAACTGGGAGGTTAGTGTAAGGCAGTGTATGTATGAACTGGGAGGTTAGTGTAATGCAGTGTGTGTATGAACTGTGAGGTTAGTGTAAGGCAGTGTCTGTGTGAACTGGGAGGTTAGTGTAAGGCAGTGTGTGTATGAACTGGGAGGTTAGTGTAAGGCAGTGTCTGTATGAACTGGGAGGATAGTGTAAGGCAGTGTGTGTATGAACTGGGAGGTCAGTGTAAGGCAGTGTGTGTATGAACTGGGAGGTTAGTGTAAGGCAGTGTGTGTATGAACTGGGAGGTCAGTGTAAGGCAGTTTCTGTATGAACTGGGAGGTTAGTGTGAGGCAGTGTGTGTGTATGAACTGGGAGGATTGTGTAAGGCAGTGTGTGAATGAACTGGGAGGTTAGTGTAAGGCAGTGTGTGTATGAACTGGGAGGTTAGTGTAAGGCAGTGTGTGTATGAACTGTGAGGTGAGTGTAATGCAGTGTGTGTATGAACTGTGAGGTTAGTGTAAGGCAGTGTCTGTGTGAACTGGGAGGTTAGTGTAAGGCAGTGTGTGTATGAACTGGGAGGTTAGTGTAAGGCAGTGTCTGTATGAACTGGGAGGATAGTGTAAGGCAGTGTGTGTATGAACTGGGAGGTCAGTGTAAGGCAGTGTGTGTATGAACTGGGAGGTTAGTGTAAGGCAGTGTGTGTATGAACTGGTAGGTCAGTGTAAGGCAGTTTCTGTATGAACTGGGAGGTTAGTGTGAGGCAGTGTGTGTGTATGAACTGGGAGGATTGTGTAAGGCAGTGTGTGAATGAACTGGGAGGTTAGTGTAAGGCAGTGTGTGTATGAACTGGGAGGTTAGTGTAAGGCAGTGTGTGTATGAACTGGGAGGTTAGTGTAAGGCAGTGTGTGTATGAACTGGGAGGTTAGTGTAAGGCAGTGTGTGTATGAACTGGGAGGTCAGTGTAAATCAGTGTGTGTATGAACTGGGAGGTTAGTGAAAGGCAGTGTCTGCATGAACTGGGAGGTCACTGTAAGGCAGTGTGTGTTAGACATGTGCAAAACTAAAATTTTCGTTTCGTTTTCGTCCATTCGGACGAAAATGTTATTTATTTCGTCTAAAACGAATTTCGTTCATTAATGCATTCGTTTCAGACGAAATTCGTTCATTATTATTCGTTCGTTTTATAGAATACAATGTAATACTATTGGCTTTCTATAAACCGAACGAGAGCCCCATTCATAAGAAATTCTTATGAATGGGGCTTTCGTTCGGTTGATAGAAAGGCAATAGTATTACTTGTATTCTATAAGCCGAAAGTCTATAAACCGAACGACTTTCGGTTTATAGACTTTCGGCTTATGGAATACATGTAATCCTATTGCTATTCTATAAACCGAACGACTTTCGGTTTATAGAATAGCCATAGGTTTACATGTATTACATAAGCCGAAAGTCTATAAACCGAAAGTCGTTCGGTTTATAGGCTGTCGGCATTTAACTTTACAGAGACAGAGTCTCCATTCATAAAATTATGAATGGAGACTTTGTCTCTGTGTAGTAAAATGCCGAAAGCCTATAAACCGAACGATCGGTTTATAGACTTTCGGCTTATGTAATACATGTAATCCTATGGCTATTCTATAAACCGAACGTTCGGTTTATAGAATAGCAATAGGAATACATGTATTCCATAAGCCGACAGCCTATAAACCGAACGTTCGGTTTATAGGCTGTGGGCATTTTACTACACGGAGACAAAGTCTCCATTCATAATTTTATGAATGGAGACTCTGTCTCGTATAGTTAAATGCCGTCTTTTAACTATACGGAGACAAAGTCTCCATTCATAATTTTATGAATGGAGACTCTGTCTCCGTATAGTTAAATGCCGGCTTTTAACTAAACGGAGACAAAGTCTCCATTTATAATTTTATGAATGGAGTCTTTGTCTCCGTATAGTTAAATGCCCACAGCCTATAAACCGAATGTTCGGTTTATAGGCTGTCGGCTTTTAACTATACGTTTGTCTCCATTCATAATTTTATGAATGGAGACTCTGTCTTCGTATAGTTAAATGCTATTGTATTCTATAAACCGACTCTATTTCGGCTTATAGAATGCAATAGTACTACGAATGGACAATGAACTAATGATTTTCGTTTATTAACCATTCGTTCATTCCGCTTTCGTTAGCTTAGCATTTTCGTTCTTCGTTTTTCGGGCGAATGGACGAAAATGCAATTTTCGGACGAAAATGCGTTCGTCCGAAAACGAATGCACATGTCTAGTATATATTCACATGTAAATTGCTTTTTTAATAAAAAATTATGAAATAAAAAAATTCTTGTTTTTATTTCCTTTTATGTGACAATGGTGCCTCTCTCTTTCCCTTGCCCCCAGATTTGTCGCTCTCCCCCCCTTAGTGTTGTCTCTCTCTCACCCTCCCTTTGGCTCCCCCCTCGCTCCCCTTGTGTCTGTCTCTTCCCCCCTTCCCTCCCCCTGTTTCTCTCTGCCCCCCTCCCCTTGTTTCTGTCTCTTCCCCCCTCCCTCCCCTTGTTTCTCTCCCCCCCCCCTCGTTACTCTGCCCCCCCCCCTTTTATTCTGTCCCCCCCTCACCTGTTTCTTGCTCCCTGGTGGCTAGTGGGGGCAGCCGGGGGATGTATGCACTATACATAATAGACGGAAGTGTCGGGCAGCATGGAGGTTGTCTGCACGATTCGTGATCCGTTTCCTTCCAAGTTTATGGACCTCATTTAGTTTTTTCAAAATAAATTTTATTTTGTACATTTTTACTATATTACTTATATTCTTTTCATGTATTAATGTAATTACAGTTAACTCCTACAAGCCTGTGCTGTGATTATGACCAGGCAGTGTGTGTATGAACTGGGAGATTAGTGTAAGGCAGTGTATGTATGAACTGGGAGGTCAGTGTAAGGCAGAGTGTGTATGAACTGGGAGGTTAGTGTAAGGCAGTGTCTGTATGAACTGGGAGGTTAGTGTAAGGCAGTGTGTGTATGAACTGGGAGGTTAGTGTAAGGCAGTGTCTGTATGAACTGGGAGGTGAGTGTAAGGCCGTGTGTGTTTGAACTGGGAGATTAGTGTAAGGCAGTGTGTGTATGAACTGGGAGGTTAGTGTAAGGCAGTGTCTGTATGAACTGGGAGGTGAGTGTAAGGCAGTGTGTGTATGAACTGGGAGGTTAGTGTAAGGCAGTGTGTGTATGAACAGGGAGATTAGTGTAAGGCAGTGTATGTATGAACTGGGAGGTCAGTGTAAGGCAGTGTGTGTATGAACTGGGAGGTTAGTGTAAGGCAGTGTCTGTATGAACTGGGAGGTGAGTGTAAGGTAGTGTGTGTATGAACTGGGAGGTTAGTGTAAGGTAGGGTAATTGATCAATAGGTCATAAGGCTGGGGTCGGCGTTTAGTAAATGGTGTTTTTAAACTGATACAATGTCATGTTATTTTTATGGTCATTTAAAATCATTTCCAGCCCTGTGCTGGTGAATTGCGTCTGGTGGTCGGTTATTCTATTGGTCTGGCGTATATATAGATCCTTGGTGTTTGTTTACTGTTTCTAAGTTATGTATACGCTATATATACATATATTATATGTTAATACGGTTGTTGTTTAATACTGTTATTTCTATTTTATTTATTTATTTTAATAAACACTTTAGCCATTTGTTTCGAAAGATGTCTTTATATCAGGGTTCTAGGCAGAGTTACAACGTATAGAGGTGATAAGTGGGAGTAATTGTGAATTTGTATGAATGTCACTTACATTCAGGTGTGTTGTTCTTTAGCCCAGTATATCACTAAGTGATTCCTAGATTTAAGAGCAAAAAAACGACTTCAAACACAATGCAAAAGAATAGGCACATTAAGTAAAAGCAAAGTGTATGTGGCTGGCATGTGATGGCGAGGTGCTCCACAGCCGCACAGAGAGACACGGTCATTATTGGTTGAGCATATCAAGTGAGATCTACACAACCAATCACTTGCGAGCAGATGAGCATTTTCTCCTAGTTGGAAGTTTGATCTACACGTCAATCATTCAGTGATGTCTTGTCCCAGAGCTGTAGCCAGGATGTTTGCATTACAGTTCCAGAGAAATATCTATCAGGATTTTATGATGTTCATTAAGATACTGCCAACTTCTCTGCTTCATAACAAGATTCTCTAGAGAATGAATCTGGCCACCTGAAGTGTATTAATAAATAATAACTCTATTTAACTCTATGATGCTGTCTTTAGCTGTTTCTGGACCATAAAGCACATTTTGGAGATAGACACTCACATGACATACCGTATTTGCTCGATTATAAGACGACCCTGATTATAAGACGACCCCCCAAACTTTGGATATTCCATTAGGAAAAAAACTAAAAGCCTGAAAATAAGACTAACATATAGGAAAAAAGTTCAAATTGCATATATTCACATGTAAATTGCATTTTAAATAAAAAATTATGATATCAAAAAATGCATTTCTTGTTTTTATTTCATTTTATGTGCCAATGCTGCCTCTCTATTTCCCTTGCCCCCAGCTTTCTCTCTCTCTCCCCCTTAGTGTTGTCTCTCTCTCCCCCTCCCTTTGTCTCCCCCCTCGCTCCCTTGTCTCTGTCTCTTCCCCCTTCCCTCCCTTGTATCTCTGCCCCACTCCCATTGTTACTCTCTGTGCCCCGCTCCCTCCCCTCTTCTCTGTCTCTTCCCCCTCCCTCTCCTTGTTGCTCTCCCCCGCTCGTTTCTCTGCCCCCCTCGTTTCTCTGCCCACCTCTGTCTTTCTACCCCCCATCACTCCCCCTCACCTGTTTCTTGCTCCCTGGTGGCTAGTGGGGGCAGCCGGAGGATGTCTGCACGTATCGTGCAGACATCCCCCCAGCTGCCCGATTCTCCTGGTGGCTAGAGGGGCAGCGGAGGATGTCTGCGCGATGAGCGCAGACCTCCCCTGCTGCCGCCCGGCACGGCCGCCGGGACTTTTATGATGGAGCCGGAAGGACCCGGCTTCATCATAGAAGTCCCTGTGGTCGTGACGGCGGCAGCAGGTGGAGTCTGCGCTCATCGTGCAGACATCCCCTGCTGTTAGAGAGCGGGATCCAGGTCCCCTGCAGCACTGCGGGGGACCAGGATCTATGTCTTATAGTCTTACCTCAATTTGAGGTCAGATTATAAGAAGACCTCGATTATAAGACAAGGGGATTTTTCAGAAAATGTTTTTTGAAATAAACATTGTCTTAAATTCGAGCAAATACGGTAATATTGCATGCTGAAATTCTACAGTACTTTGGGGGACAATGTACAATCCGTGAGTGTGACTGTTCCTGCCAGTGCCTACTATACATATGATCATGGCCACCTATTGCCATTGACTCTTAAGCTCCCTATCAACAAATGTCTAGGTTTATACATTAGGTAGAAAACATTCTGCCTTCCTAGTGAGGAACCATCATTTACTGATAAGGCACAAACATAATTCTGCATTCACTGACATATCATAATAACGGTGCTGTCTAGGGCTGTGATAAATCATGTTAAAGTGCATTATTCAATGAGCTATTGTGTTCTAAAAATAATATTAAACCTCAGCTTAGAACATGAAGTGTAAACTGGTCCCAACCTCAACATTGATTATACTTTCAATGCAGACAATACAAAACAATACATTGTGTTAACAACATTACATTCCAATGTATCTAATAAGAGAATGATATGTTATACATGTGTCCATGGCAGGACCGATCCTGGGTGGGTGCTCGGGATTGGGGATGCCCTGCAGAGACAGACGAGCACCAACGCACAACCAGCATGAACAAGCGCTGCCCTTGCTCGCACAGGTCACCGGGCACCTTGACCAAAAATATGTTATTTGAAAATGGAGGATGACAGAAGTCTTCACCACCGCCATCAATGCAGGAGTGCGGATAACATGTAGCATGCATTCACACTGCAAAATAAATGGTTGTGGGTGGAGTAATGGCAGTGGAGGTAGATCTGCTCTTCACAGCGCCTTCGCCTTTCTACTTGAAGTGTATTAGAGGAGGAGTTGCGGGGAGGAGCAAATCCTCCTCCTGCTGACAAACTAGAGGAAACTAAGCTCTCCCAGAAGGAGACTGAGACCCTGACCTAGACCGAGCTAAATTATGTATATTACAGCATTTCCTCCAACAGCAACATTTCTATAATCTTCATTATTCATATTACGGTAAATGTGATAGTCAAATTTGAAAATGAAACTAAATAAAATATGAGATGATAGCATTGTTTTTATTCTATTCTTTATAATAAATTAATTAACAAAAAGAGTAGCTAGAAACAGTGAATCCTACTGTGATTACTAGGAAAAAATGGGTAAAAAGTAATAGATACGGACTCTATTTACTCGTTGGTGCCGAAGTCACAGGAAGTCTCCCAAGTCCTTTACTCATAAAAGAATACTAGGAAATTCTACTAGGAAAAAATGTGATTAAACACTATTATTCAAATTGAATGTGATAATCAAGTGTGAAAAAATTATGATAGCATTGTTTTTATTTTTATTTCCACACTTGATTATCACATTCAATATGCATAATATTGATCTGCTGGAAGGCTATTCCAGAAATCAACTACCCTGATCCTTCCTCATATTACTTTTACATATTTGCCAATCTAATTTAATACTATGTCCTCTAGTTGTGGTAGTTTTTCTTCATATAAATATCCTCTCCTCCGTTACTGTGTTGATTATCTTTATGTATTTAAATGTTTCTATCATATCCCCCCTGTTACGTTCTCCTCCAAGCTATACATGTTAAGATGCTTTAACCTTTCCTGGTAAGTTTTATCCTTCAACCCATGAACCAGTTTAGTAGCCCTTCTCTAAACTCTCTCCAAAGTTTCAATGTCCTTCTGGAGACACGGTCTCCAGTACTGCGTACAATACTCCAAGTGAGGTCTCACCAGTGCTCTGTACAATGGCATGAGCACTTCCCTCTTTCTACTGCAACCAATCATTCTGCTTATATCTCTCCCTATGCAACCAAGCATTCTGCTAATACCTCTCCCTATACAACCAAGCATTCTGCTAATACCTCTCCCTATACAACCAAGCATTCTGCTAATACATCTCCCTATACAACCAAGCATTAATGCTAATACCTCTCCCTATGCAACCAAGCATTCTCCTAACACCTCTCCCTATGTAACCAAGCATTCTGCTAATACCTCTCCCTATGCAACCAAGCATTCTGCTAATACCTCTCCCTATGCAACCAAGCATTCTGCTAATACCTCTCCCTTTACAACCAAGCATTAATGCTAATACCTCTCCCTATGCAACCAAGCATTCTGCTAACACCTCTCCCTATGTAACCAAGCATTCTGCTAATACCTCTCCCTATGCAACCAAGCATTCTGCTAATACCTCTCCCTATGCAACCAAGCATTCTGCTAATACTTCTCCCTGTGTAACCAAGCATTCTGCTAGCATTTACTGCTTCTCTATGACATTGTCTACCAACTTTTAAGTCCTCTGAAATTATTACTCCTAAATCCCTTTCCTCAGATGTTGAGGTTAGGACTGTACCAAATAGTCTATATTCTGCTTTTGGGTTTTTATGCCCAATCTTGCACTTATCTACATTAAATGTCATTTGCCATTTGGCTTATCCCTCCAGGAACATCAAACCTGCTGCAAATCTTTGTATCATCAGAAAAAAGACATAACTTACCAACAAGACCTACTGCAATAACACTAATAAAAATATTAAAGAGAATGTGTCGAAGTACTGATCCCTGAGGTACCCCACTAGTAACAAGACCTTGCATCGAATATACCCCATTGACTGCAACCCTCTGTTGCCTGTCACTCAGCCATTGTCTAATCCATTCAACAATATTGAAATCCAAATTCAAAGATTGCAGTTTATTGATAAGCCTTCTATGTGCGACAGTGTCAAAAGCCTTACTGAAATCTAGGTAACAATGTCTACTGCACCACCCTGATCTATTATTTTTGTTATCCAATTGAAAATATATATAAGATTAGTTTGGCAGGATGTCCCTGAAGTAAAGACGTGTGGTCTCTGATCTTGAAATCCAATGCAATATTTGATATATATATTTTTATTATCTTCACTGTAGTCCATTTAAATCAAACAACAATATTAAGACACATAATGATTATTAATAGCTATGTTTTTCTAGAAAGTTAAAATTAGACTATTAAACTAGCGATTAATAATCATCTAACTAAAATAACATGGAATGTCATATAGCTTTGAATTTACCACGCTGGATACTTAGTATCCAATACTTCATATCTAATAACCCTAAATCATATTTATTAAGAACATCAGCCGTGATCTGAAAGAATCAAAATCTCTGATATTAAGTCACATTTACTGTAGGTCATTGAAGCCTAATTGGCTCTTATTTTACAGTATATATATTATTTAGATACATTATCATCACTGTCACTAATGTGCGTAATGCCAATAAGCTAAACAAGTTTGGATCCAGTACTATTAATATTATAATCTCCACTTAATAGACAAACATATTGCTAACATAGTGATATCAATCTGCTAACATAAAATCCTTACCTTAATTGCCCCCATCAAATCTATTAAAACAGCATTGATGAGTTCCGTTTTGTCTGAAGATAGCTTAGTCTAAGAAAGTAAGCAGTAAAATATAATTAATGAATTAAGTGGTCATCATTTTAACAATAACAATTTTAAAATATCACCGACCGGTTTCGGCACTATGTGCCATTTTCAAGGTGGTATTTCAAGGTGCCTTAGTGCCGAAATCGGTTATATTTTATGAAGAAAAAAACTCGCCATGTGGTTTTCCATAAAGTACTGAATCCCATCTTAATTTTTTTGTTTCAGCGTGTGAGAATTATTCCTCAAGCCTCACAGAAGCCCTAATGAAGGTATTTTGCAACAATTGTAAACACCTATTTGTGTTACATTATATTGTAATCCTCTGTACCGTTACACTCACAACTTTTTGGAGTGCATCAATTTATAGCAAAGAACTGTCAAAATATCATTTATCTCACTTGACAACTGTGCTCCGTGGACTCTGTTGAATTTCAATACTAAACATCTGTATTTCTACCATTTAACATGATTGTTGTAGACACGCATTTATTTATGCTAGTTTGTTGATCTTATACACAGATATCACTTAAATAGCAATATATATATATATATATATATATATATTGGTTTATATGTGTGGGGTATTTGCAGGTGGCTGGTGGTCTAAGCAACAGTGTTTCCAGGTAAACATACTGGCTATTGTTCAAGACTGGACTGTAAACAACATGGAGTCTGACAGTTTGACAGTCTGGTCACCTGACCAGGGTTACTATGGGAAAGCTGTACCAACAAATGCTTCATGTTAAAAGAGATGCATGTTAAAGAGATTTCAGAACTCTCCTGAAGCTCCAACAATGAAGAAGCTGCTGCTGAAGCCAGTCTTTCCACCTGAGTTCTCCTGGCACTGTAACATCTAAGTATCAGCATTTATATTTTATTTTACTTTCTTTTACTTGAATAGAGTTAACTATTCTTGTTTCTATTAATAGATTGAGTATTTAGCATTGTTTATTTGTATCACCTATATTAGATATTGTTGTAGAATTATCATTAAACTTTCTTATGCTTTAACCTATTCAAGTGTGTGGATATTCTGTTATTTAGTTATTGAATATAACTCTCTAATAATACCTTATGGAATAATATAATCCTTGTATTGTTATATTATTTCCATTTATAAATTTGTTGTTGAGGTTGTGCTCATTTGGCTCCTATTGTTATGTGTAACCGTGGGATCCAAACTGTAAAGTGTTAAACAGACACCAATAGATGCCATATCTTGTATTAATTTAGATAGTGCATTTACTAATCTTCACCATTTCCAATACAATGATATTTCTATCTAAAGATCTCCATTTTCTATATCTACATGATTTAAATGCACATACAATGCTTCAAAATAAAACAAATACAGTGTAAATGTAGTAAGATTCCCAAGGAAATTCCCAGTATACTCCCAGGATAATTGGCTGCAGACACACAGTGCTATACAGTTAATACATACTATGATATGACTACTATAGTTCTTACCCATCCAGACCAGTCAGTAACACCAGCACATTGTAATACTTCCTTCTAACAAAGAGAAAACAGGACATTTATGGAAAGGAAATACAGCAGTGGAATTAGAAATGTGTTATTTTATAATTACACTGGGGAACATGAATAAAAACCCTCCTGCACTGCAAAGTATCATATAAATGGTTCTGAGAGCATCTTGTGCTCCCGTTATATATATATATATATTACATTTTTACATATAACATATCATTTGATTTTGTTCCCTTTATCATATCACAATATACACAACTGGCCTATGATATTGACAGCAGACAGGGGATAAGGTAATGGTCAGAGCTAATGCACCACTAGCTGAGCACTGCTACTTTTTACCATTCAGATCTTTCTCTCCTGTTTTCAGGGTATTGTGGCCAAGTGCCCTGTCTGCAGGGCAGGGCTGGATACTTTGGGCCCATTTTGCAATTTCTTCAGCTGACCTGTTATCATCAGACACAAATAGACAGACAGGGCAGATATATTGACAGATAAGGTATAGCCCTTGATAGACATTTAGAGAATGTTACACACTAGGGACCAGACATCCAACTGGGGAATGATGGGGTTTGTGGTCCTGCAGCAGATGGAGGGCTGCTGTTGGACCCCTAGGTACTAGGGCCATTTAGAAGTGGAAAGTAATGCAGTCCCAGCCCATTGAGCTTGGGAAGATGGCAGCTCAGGGGCCCACTGATCATTAGGTGTAAATGTTGAGACTCTAAAAGATAGTAAAACAATGGGATTTGGAAGAAATGGGACTTGGATATGATAAGCAAAACTAGAACCAAAAATTCCTGGGAGAGTGAAATATTGGTGATTGGAAAAATACTTGTAAGATTCCTTTATTTATAGATTAGCGAGCAAACACTTTATATAACTAGTGCAAAGCCATCATTCATTAAACACAAACTCACTTTACTAATAGAACCTGAAAATAATACTTTATTCACTAACATATAACATGAAAGTCAATAAGATAATGTTGGCAGTGCTGATGGATTCAGGGATAGAGTGTTAGGCACTGAGCAGCATTACTTTAAGTTATATTGTGCTAAACATATTAAGTACAACTCGCTGCAAACATGTTATTTATAACTGAGAGATTATCCGAGGGACACAGCCAGCCAGTAAGACCCACATGTCATATTCATTTAAAAAGGGAGAAAAAGGCAAATAATATATATATATATATATAGGTCACATTGAGCTATAAACATACTGATTACATGTTTACTCTATGATCAGTAGTTTCTGAGATAGGATAAAAGTAAGTTGCTCCAGCATTTCAGGAGCCGCTTACTAAAGTGATTCTGGCAGCTAACAGGGGTTTTCTAGCATTGGTTAAACTGTCAATCACTGTCTGCCTGACAGCATTGCGCATGCTCTGAAAAAGGGGGTCTCGGAAGGTCTTTAGCACAGAAGAAGGGGGTTAACTGTCACATACTATCCTATGAATGACAGCTCTCCATCAGAGGCATCACTAGGGTTGGTGTCACCCAGTGGGGTAACTCATGGTGTCACCCCCCTGGATTTCCTCCAATACCATGCCAAACAGATTCCTTAGTAATGCCAGTCAGATGGCCCATTCAATATGCCACATACAGGAGCCCCACAAATGATGTTACACACAGGAACCCCATAACTATGACACCCCATTATTTATGCCTCACCTTGGAGCCAAATTAATCATGCCTCACACACAATTAATTATGCCTTACACAGGTGTCCCTTAATTATGCCACACACAGGCACCCCATAATTATGCAACACAAAAGAACCCCTAATTATGCCACACATGGGACCCAATAAACATGCCACACATGGGACCACCATGAATTATGCGAAACACAGGAGCCCCACAAGATGACAATTGTATAATTCTAAAACAAAACATTTCTATATACACACAGACATTTCATATGTAATAAAAATGTTATTGAAAAAATGCATTACTTGTTTGTATTCCCCTCTTCTGCACCCACATTGCACCTATGCACCTATATTGCACGCACAGCACTTGCCTTGCACCTACATGATTTGGCATGCCACAGTGTCACTTTGCCCCCACAGAACTAGCCAGTGTAACTTTCCTCATAGTACATGTTATTTTAACCCACATACCATGCCACAGCATCACTTTTCCAATTAAAATAAACCAGTTTTCCCATTAATATGCCAGTGTTTGCCCATAAATATGGCACAGCCAATTTGCCCAGTAATGTGCCAGTATTATTTTGCCATTTAATATGCCACAGCCAATTTTACCATTTAATATGCCCCAGCCAATTTGCCCAATAATATGCCATTATTATTCTGCCATTTAGAGATGTCGCGAACATATAATTTTCTGTTCGCGAACGGCGAACGCGAACTTCCGCAAATGTTTGCGAACGGGCGAACCGCCATAGACTTCAATAAGCAGGCGAATTTTAAAACCCACAGGGACTCTTTCTGGCCACAATAGTGATGGAAAAGTTGTTTCAAGGGGACTAACACCTGGACTGTGGCATGCCGGAGGGGGATCCATGGCAAAACTCCCATGGAAAATTACATAGTTGATGCAGAGTCTGGTTTTAATCCAAAAAGGGCATAAATCACCTAACATTCCTAAATTGTCTGGAATGACGTGCTTTAAAACATCAGGTATGATGTTGTATCGATCAGCTAGTGTAAGGGTTACGCACCGCTTCACAGTGACAGACCAAACTCCCCGTTTAACGCACCGCAAACAACCGCAAACAGTCCATTTGCACAACCGCAAACTCCCCATTTGTACAAGGTTGGATACCAAGCTAGGATCCTTGTCCTCACTGATGTCATTGAAGGTCTCTTCCTCCACCCAGCCACGTACAACACCAAGGGTCCCCGTAAGGTGACAACAAGCCCCCTGGGACGCCTGCTGTGTTTGGTCTTCCATCTCCTCAAAGCCACCTGTTACGGTTACTCCCAGGCTAGCTGGAAGCTGGACCACTAGAAAGTCTGGATCCCAGTTTAGAGAGAGAGAGAAGCCACTTTGTTTCGATATCCAGACGGATCTTGTCAGTGTAGATCAATCCCACTAGCTATTTTACAGCTAGGATACTCTCTCCCCACAAAACGAGTCAAGGCTGCGATTTGAAGGTCAAACAAGAACTGACCAGAACTGTTTAATGATTCAGAAACACAGAATATATATACATGTTGAACATCTTGACAAACCAGATTAGACAAAGGAATTTAGGATTTACGATTAACCTAAGGACATACAAAGGGAAATCCTGCCTCACACCTTTCAGGATACAAAGGTGTCAAGTTCAGATACACACAGGAAACTAAATGACTTACATAAAACAATGGGAAAGGTGACAATAATTACAGGGATTAAAGGAGAGGATCCAATCTTAACTTGGGACAAAGACTTGGATCCTATTAACTACAGTACATTCCTCTGCTTGGGAGATAATTGAGTTAACCTTTGTATCAGCTCAATTATCTCCAAGCTAAAATATACAGGTTTTATACAATATTAATAACTTTAAAAATATGCATCACATTCACATAAAACATACATTTTCCGAATCAGCATACTTTAAATATGAACATAACTAAAAATCAAACAATTCCAGGGTAAATAACAGTTTTGTAACAGTGCTCCCTTTTTGTGGAACACTCTGGCAGACACTGTCTGACCCCTCTTCGGGGCAGACTAAGGCTGTCCAGACTGCTGGTTATGCCAGGCTGAGGTCTGTTTGTCTGGACAACCCGTCGGCGTTGCCATTCTGTTTCCCAGGTCTGTAGGTAATGGTGAAGTTAAAGGGTTGCAAAGATAAACTCCACCATAAAAGTCTGCCATTATCCCCAGAGACCCGGTTTAGCCACACCAACGGGTTGTGGTCTGTAACCAGAGTGAACTCTTGTCCGTACAAATAAGGAGTCAATTTCTTTAGGGCCCACACCAAAGCCAAACACTCTTTTTCTACCGCTGCATAGCTGACTTCGCGTGGCAGGAGCTTACGGCTGATGTAGGCAACTGGGTGCTCCCCTCCATCTTCACCTACTTGGCTGAGGACAGCTCCCAGCCCGAACATGGAAGCGTCGGTATGGACAATAAAACGTTTGTTAAGGGCTGGGGCCGCCAAGACAGGAGCGTTAACAAGAGCATTTTTGAGAGCCTGAAACGCCGTTTCATAGTGAGGAGACCACAGGACCTGTCGTGGTAAATTTTTCTTGGTCAGGTCAGTCAAGGGTTTGGCAAGTGTGCTGTAGTCCGGTACGAACCGTCTGTAGTACCCTGCAGTGCCCAGGAATGCTAGGACATGAGTCTTAGTGGTGGGGGTGGGCCAATTGGCGACGGCTTCTACCTTAGCCGGCTCTGGTCGCTGTTTCCACACCCCACCCGGTGACCCAGGTACTGTACCTCGGCCATCCCAAAGTGGCATTTTTCTGGCTTCAGAGTCAGGCCAGCAGCCCGGATCTGATCCAGAACCATCCCTACGTGAGCCAAATGGTCCTCCCAGGACTCACTGTGGATTGCTATGTCGTCCAGATATGCGCAGGCAAAACTCTGGAAGCCATCCAGGAGCCTATCTACCAAGCGCTGGATGCATTCTGGGGCATTCTTCATCCCGAACGGCATCACGTTAAAATGGTATAAGCCGAACGGGGTGACGAATGCCGACTTGGGGATAGCCTCCTGGGCCAAGGGAATCTGCCAGTAACCTTTGCAGAGGTCGATGGTGGTCAGGTAAGTTCCCCTGGCTAGACGATCAAGGAGCTCGTCTACCCTGGGCATAGGGTAAGCGTCCGTCACTGTCTTTTCATTGAGCCTCCGATAGTCTACACAAAACTGGGTTATAGAAACATAGAAACATAGAAACATAGAATGTGTCGGCAGATAAGAACCATTCGGTCCATCTAGTCTGCCCAATTTTTTTTTTTTGAGTACTTTTATTAGTCCCCCGTTCCCGGTCTTATAGCTAGGATAGCCTTGTGTCTATCCCACGCATGCTTAAAATCCTTGACTGTGTTTACCTCTACCACTTCTGCTGGCAGGCTATTCCATACATCCACTACCCTCTCAGTAAAGTAATACTTCCTGATATTACTTTTAAATCGTTGCCCCTCTAATTTAAGACTATGTCCTCTAGTTGTGGTAGTTTTTCTTCTTTTAAATATACTCTCTTCCTTTACTGTGTTGATTCCCTTTATGTATTTAAATGTTTCTATCATATCCTCCCTGTTACGTCTTTCCTCCAAGCTATACATGTTAAGATGCTTTAACCTTTCCTGGTAAGTTTTATCCTTCAACCCATGAACCAGTTTAGTAGCCCTTCTCTGAACTCTCTCCAAAGTATCAATATTCTTCTGGAGATACGGTCTCCAGTACTGCGTACAATACTCCAAGTGAGGTCTCACCAGTGCTCTGTATAATGGCATGAGCACTTCCCTCTTCCTACTGCTAATACCTCTCCCTATGCTACCAAGCATTCTGCTAGCATTTCCTGCTGCTCTATTGCATTGCCTACCTACCTTCAAGTCCTCTGAAATTATTACTCCTAAATCCCTTTCCTCAGATGTTGAGGTTAGGACTGTACCAAATAGTCTATATTCTGCTTTTGGGTTTTTACGCCCAAGGTGAATAATCTTGCACTTGTCCACATTAAATGCCAGTTACCACTGCTCTGACCATTTTTCTAGTTTAGCTAAATCATTTGCCATTTGGCTTATCCCTCCATGAATATCAACCCTGCTGCAAATCTTTGTATCATCAGCAAAAAGACATACTTTGCCAACAAGACCTTCTGCAATATCGCTAATAAAAATATTAAAGAGAATGGGTCCAAGAACAGATCCCTGAGGTACCCCACTAGTAACAAGACCTTGCATGGAATATACCCCATTGACTACAACCCTCTGTTGCCTGTCACTCAGCCATTGTCTAATCCATTCAACAATATTGAAATCCAAACTCAAAGATTTCAGTTTATTGATAAGCCTTCTATGTGCGACAGTGTCAAAAGCCTTACTGAAATCTAGGTAAGCAATGTCTACTGCACCACCCTGATCTATTATTTTAGTTACCCAATCAAAAAAATCAATAAGATTAGTTTGGCATGATCTCCCTGAAGTAAACCCATGCTGTCTCTGATCTTGAAATCCAAGCGACTTTAGATGTTCAACAATCCTATTCTTTAACAAGGTTTCCATTATTTTCCCCACTACTGAATTAAGACTTACTGGTCTATAGTTGCCCGCCTCCTCCTTACTACCTTTCTTGTGAATGGGCACAACATTAGCTAATTTCCAATTTTCTGGAACTACTCCCGTTAACAATGATTGGTTAAATAAATCTATTAACGGTTTTGCTAGTACACCACTAAGTTCTTTTAATAACTTTGGATGTATCCCATCAGGTCCCATCGACTTATTTGTCTTTACTTTAGACAGCTGAAGTAAAACCTCTTCCTCTGTAAACTTACATGCATCAAAAGACTCATTAGTCTTTTCCCCTAAATGAGGTCCCTTACCCTCAAAAACTGAACAAAAATATTCATTAAGGCAGTCTGCTAAGCCTTTATCCTCTTCTACATAGCATCCTTCTTTTGTTTTTAATCTAACTAATCCTTGTTTTACTTTCCTTTTCTCATTTATGTATCTAAAAAATGTTTTATCCCCCCTTTTCACTGACTGGGCTATAGTCTCTTCTGTTTGTGCTTTGGAAGCTCTTATAGCTTGCTTTGCCTCTCTCTGCCTATTCTTATAGATCTTTCTATCTTCCTCACTTTGAGTATTTTTATAATTACTAAATGCTAGCTTTTTATTTTTTACTATTTTAGCCACCTCTGCATAGTACCACAGTGGTTTCTTCAATTTTTTGCTCTTACTGACAAGCCGTATGCAATTTTCTGTTGCCTTCAGTAGTGCAACTTTTAGATAATCCCATTTCTCCTGGACTCCATTTAAATTGCTCCAGTCTGATAATGACTCCTTCACATCTAATCTAATTTTAGAAAAGTCTGTTTTTCTAAAATCTAAAACTTTTGTTTTTGTGTGGTGTGACTGCGTCACTGTTCTTATATTAAACCACACTGTCTAGTGATCACTAGATCCTAAACTTTCACCTACAGTAATATCTGATAACAAATCTCCATTTGTGAACACTAAGTCTAGTATGGCCTGCTTTCGAGTTGGCTCCTCCACTACTTGTTTTAGAGATAATCCCAGTAATGAGTTTAGGATATGCGTACTCCTGGCGCAAGTAGCTGTTTTGTATTTCCAGTTCACATCAGGAAGATTAAAGTCACCCATGATGATCACTTCTCCCTTCATTGTCATTTTAGCTATTTCCTCAACTAGTAGATTATCTAACTCCTCTATTTGTCCAGGGGGCCTATAAATCACACTTACCCGAGTTACCATATGATTACCAAATTCTAATGTAACCCAAACTGACTCTATGTTCGCCTCACTAACTTGTATTACGTTACATTTTAAGCTATCCCTCACATACAGGGCCACCCCTCCCCCTTTTTTACCTTCTCTGTCTTTTCTATATAAAGAGTACCCTGGTATTGAAATGTCCCAGTCATGTTTTTCATTTCATTGGGTTGTCCCATCTTTCTTGGGCACCAGGTCCACTGGGGAAGCCCAGGGACTATCGGAGGGCTCAATTACCCTGAGTTGTAGCATCTCATCGATCTCCTTCTTCATCCCTGTCCTAACTGCCTCGGGGATTCGGTAAGGCGTCTGGCGTAAGGGAGCTTGTCCCGGGTTATCTACCTGGTGGGTGGTTAAGGTAGTGTACCCTGGCTTTTGGGAAAAAGTGGGGCTTTTGGACTGTAAGAGTTGACTAAGCTGCTCCCTTTCAGTGGGGCTAAGTCGGTCCCCTATCTTGACCTGGGCTACTATATCTGCGGGGGAACACTTTTCTAACAGGTCTGGGATGGGTAGACTGTCGGGGTCTTCCTGAGGGGACAGCATACGGCTGTCACGTTCTCTGGTCGCTCAAGATATTCCTTAAGCATGTTTACATGAAACGTCTTTCTAAGATTGCTGTCATGGCAGCTAGCTATAACGTAAGTGGTGTCCCCCCTTTTCTCCACTATCTGGTAAGGGCCCTGCCAGGACGCTTGCAATTTGTCTGTCCTAACTGGCTTAAGCACTAACACCTTTTGCCCTATGGTGAAGATTCTTTTCCGCGCCCCCCTATCGTACCATACCTTCTGTCTTCTCTGGGCCGACTGGAGGTTAGCCTGCACTGATTTGGCTAATTGCTCCATTCGGTCCCTGAGTTCCAGCACGTACGGCACAATGGGGACATCGTCAGTCTCCACCTCTCTTTCCCAGTGCTCTCCGATCTGGTTTAGGGGTCCCCGCACATTTCTTCCGTAGAGCAATTCGAAGGGAGAGAACGCCCGTTGTTTCCTGGGGCACCTCCCGATAAGCAAATAGGAGGTGCGGCAGAAAGGGTTCCCAGTCTCTGTACTCTTGAGTAAACGTTTTGAGCATTTGTTTGAGGGTCCCATTGAACCTCTCACAGAGCCCGTTCGTCTGGGGGTGGTATGGAGAGCTCAAGAGAGACTTAATCTTGCAAACCTGCCAGAGCTGCTGAGTCAATTCGGCAGTAAATTGGGTGCCTCGGTCGGACAGGATTTCTTTCAGAAATCCTACCTGAGAGAACACCTGAACCAGCGCGTTCGCTACTGTATCCGCTTGGATGTTGGATAGGGCAACGGCTTCCGGGTACCTGGTAGCGTAGTCCACTACGGTAAGAATGTAGCGCTTACGGGAGGGACTAGGGGTAGCCAGGGATCCCACTAGTTCAATGGAAACCCTGCTGAAGGGTTCCTCTACAATGGGCATATTTACTAGATGGGCTTTAGGGTGATCGCCCCTCCGCCCTACTCGCTGACACACATCGCACGTATTACAATAAGTTCTGACATCAGCGTGTACCCCTGGCCAAAAGAACGTGTGAGTAATGCGGTGTAGTGTGCGGGTTACTGCTAGGTGAGCGGCCAATGGGATGTCATGTCCTATCTTGAGTATTTCTCGACGATATTTGTGGGGTACTACCAGCTGTCGTCTAGGTTGCCCCCTTTTCTCTGTCAAGCGATATAGCTTTCCTTTTTCCCACAAAAAGGTTTCGTTATCTGACCCGCCCATTCCGTTCACGGTACTTTCGTAAGGTCGGGTCAGTCTTAGACTCTGTCTCGAAAGCATCGGGGGTGTCCCAGGGTATTGGACCTAAAGGGTCAGTCAAGGTCGGGATAGGTCTTACCGGTGTCTCCCGCACTGGTGAGAGTTCTCGCCCCGTTCGGGCTTGGGCTCGAGTGGTCACTGGATTCGCCTCATTGTTGTATACTGGAGCATAGGCGGAAGTCATGGGGCCCAGATCGTTGCCCAGTAGTACTTCGGCAGGTAAATTATCCATTATGCCCACGTTCACGGCCCCTCTTCCTGCTCCCCAGTCAAGATGTACTTTAGCGGTCGGAATTTTGTACACATCCCCCCCCCGCCACTCTCGGTTGGGAATCTGGTGTAGGGCACATTGCCTTTCGAAGTCCGCCAAATATTCATCGATTCCCGTCTCGCTCTCTAGGAAGGGTCTAAAAGCCGCATAGGGTATCTTTGGCCTCCCGGTGTGGTCAACAGGAACGATTACCTGCGGTGCTTCGGCATTGCGGTGTGCGGTCACTAGGCTGAGTTCGTGGGCTCTAGCTTTCTGTATATCCTCGTCCGCTTCTGCCATCAGCTGCTGTACCAGTTCCATCGGTGGGTTCGGCCCGTATAGCGAGAGCCTCTCCCGAACAATCCTGGTTTTTTCGTCACTACTCGTGGTCGGGGTTTCTGCCATCGTAAAGCTCTGATCCAGTTCGGTTAATTCTGCGATCAGCTCCCTTCTCAGACGGTTGCTGGCGTGCCCCCCTCTGGTTTCGAGTAAATCCTTTAGGGTCGTACGTTTCAATTTGTCGTAAGCGCTCTCCATCCGTTCAGTATCTCTCCTAGGAAATCCAGGACAATCCCGCCACTGCCACCAAATGTTACGGTTACTCCCAGGCTAGCTGGAAGCTGGACCGCTAGAAAGTCTGGATCCCAGTTTAGAGAGAGAGAGAGAAGCCACTTTGTTTCGATATCCAGACGGATCTTGTCAGTGTAGATCAATCCCACTAGCTATTTTACAGCTAGGATAATCTTTCCCCACAAAACGATTCAAGGCTGCGATTTGAAGGTCAAACAAGAACTGACCAGAACTGTTTAATGATTCAGAAACACAGAATATAAATACATGTTGAACATCTTGACAAACCAGATTAGACAAAGGAATTTAGGATTAACGATTAACCTAAGGACATACAAAGGGAAATCCTGCCTCACACCTTTCAGGATACAAAGGTGTCAAGTTCAGATACACACAGGAAACTAAATGACTTACATAAAACAATGGGAAAGGTGACAATAATTACAGGGATTAAAGGAGAGGATCCAATCTTAACTTGGGACAAAGACTTGGATCCTATTAATTACAGTACATTCCTCTGCTTGGGAGATAATTGAGTTAACCTTTGTATCAGCTCTATTATCTCCAAGCTAAAATATACAGGTTTTATATAATATGAATAACTTTAAAAATATGCATCACATTCACATAAAACATACACTTTCCAAATCAGCATACTTTAAATATGAACATAACTAAAAATCAAACAATTCCAAGGTAAATAACAGTTTTGTAACACCACCTTCCTCCTCTGACTCCTCTTCTTCAGACTCCTCTCTCTGCGTTGCCTCTCTCTGCGTTATTATAAGGTGTGTTAAGTAGTACTATTCCTATCAGTTTAATCCCTGTTACGTCCCCTATCAGGGGACGTGTATATGGCATCGATTTTAGGAACCGGGAGATGGAAAAAGATGCTTGGTCGGTTCTCCTACTTCAAATTTGGGGCACTGCGCGTGCAATCTTATGTGCCACCAGACACGGCATGACACTGCTGTATCCGGGATGTGGAATAGTACCTGGGGAGCTGCCGTTGATGTGGAGCAAGATGCAGCAGCAGAAGAGGACTCAGCCGAGGAGGTTATGGAAGAGGATGGAGGAGGAGGAGTAGAGGAGGTGGCAGCAGGCCTGCCTGCAAGTCGTGGCGGTGTCACCAACTCCTCTGCAGAGCCACGCATTCCATGCTTGGCAGCAGTCAGCAGGTTTACCCAATGTGCAGTGTAGGCGATATACCTGCCCTCACCATGCTTTGTTGACCAGGTATCAGTGGTCAGATGGACCCTTGCCCCAACACTGTGTGCCAGACATACTATTACTTCCTTTTGCACAATCGTGTACAGGTTGGGGATTGCCTGTTGTGCAAAGAAATTTTGGCTGGGTACCTTCCACTGTGGTGTCCCAATAGCTACAAATTTTTGGAACGCCTCAGACTCCACCAGCTTGTATGGTAAAAGCTGGCGGGCTAAGAGTTCAGACAAGCCAGCTGTCATATGCCGGGCAAGGAGGTGACTTTGTGACATTGGCTTCTTGCGCTCAAACATGTCCTTGACAGACGCCTGACTGTGGGCAGATGAGCAGGAACTGCTCAAGGCGAGAGACGGAGTGGCGGATGGTTGAGAGGGGGCAAGGAGGACAGCAGTGGTTGACGTGGCTGAAGATGCTGGCCCAGGAGGAGGATGGCAGCTTTGAGTTTGTGTGCTGCTGGTACTCATGTGTTGATCCCATAGGCGTTTGTAAAAGTGCGATCATGTGCCTTCGCAAAGTAGTTGTACTTAGGTGGGTGTTGGACTTCCCACGACTCAGTTTCTTTTGGCACAGGTTGCAAATGGTATCGCTGTTGTCAGAGGCAGACACACAAATAAAATGCCACACTGCTGAGCTCTGCAATGACAATCAACCGCTTCACTTGTATCTGACAACTCAGCAAAGGAAGCAGCAGCGGGTACAACATCATCATCATCACACCGTACGTCCATGTGTGTAATGCTGCCTGACTGAGATATATCCCTGTTATCTACATCCTCTGGCAATAATGGTTGCGCATCACTCATTTCTTCCAACTGATGTGTAAATAACTCCTCTGACAGATCAAGTAAAGCGGCTGTGGTGCTAGTGTTGGTGGTGGCGGCAGGCGGGCGAGTGGTAACTTGAGAGGTGCCCGAAGCTAAGCTGGAGGAGGATGGTGCGTCAAGATTCCGAGCGGAAGCTGTAGAAGATTGGGTGTCCTGTGTTAGCCAGTCAATTATGTCCTCAGAACATTTCGAGTTCAGGGTACGTGGCCTCTGAACACTGGGCATTAATCTAAGGCCAAAGGGAATCACAGCACCACGACCACGATGGCCCCTGCGAGGTGGCCTGCCTCTGCCTGTCATTTTTTTTTTGATTATTGGTACTATGCGTGCAAGCTACTGTGACAACAGATATGAGTGGCACTGTGCACTGGCAGAAGTTGGCAGAGTAGACGCTGTAGGCCTGACACACGCTTGCAGACAACTAACTGCTATTTAATCTATTACAGTCAAAATTGTATTTTTTTTTTAATGTACACTACTGTTACACCATATATGAGTTGCACTGGTGTGACACTGTGCCCTGGCAGGCCCTGGTCATTGAGGTCAGACTATAAGACTGGGATCCAGGTCCCCAGCAGAGCTGCAGGGGACCTGGATCCCCCTCTCTAACAGCAGGGGATGTCTGCGCGATGAGCGCAGACTCCCCTTGCTTCCACCTGGCACGACCGCCGGGGCTTCTATGAAGAAGCCGGGTACTTCCGCTTTCGTCACAGAAGTCCCGGCGGTCGTGCCGGGCGGCAGCAGGGGAGGTCTGCGCTCATCGCGCAGACATCCTCTGCTGCCCCACTAGCCACCAGGGAGAATCGGGCAGCCGGGGGATGTCTGCACGATACGTGCAGATATCCTCCATGCTGCCCGACACGGCAGTCTATTATGACGGACCAGCTGTCCGTCATAATAGACGGAGGTGTCGGGCAGCATGGAGGATGTCTGCACGTATCGTGCAGACATCCCCTGGCTGCCCCCACTAGCCACCAGAGATCATGACAAAGGTGAGGGGGAGGGGGGCAGAGGGGGAGGGGGGGAACAGAGCAACAAGGGAGGGAGGGGGAAGAGTGACATGAGGATGGGGAGGACAGTGCAACAACGGGAGGGAGGGGGGAAGAGACAGCAACAAGGGGAGGAAGGTGGTTAAGAAACAGAGACAAGGGGAGGGGGGGCAGAGCAACAAGGGGAGGGAGGGGGAAGAGACAGCAACAAGGGGAGGAAGGGGTTAAGAAACAGAGACAAGGGGGGGGGACAGAGCAACAAGAGGAGGGTGGGGGGAAGGTGCAGCAACAAGGGGAGGAAGGGGTTAAGAAACAAAGACAAGGGGAAGGGGGGGACAGAGCAACAAGGGGAGGGAGGGGGGAAGAGACAGCAACAAGGGGAGGAAGGGGTTAAGAAACAGAGACAAGGGGAGGGGGGGAAGAGACAGAGACAAGGGGAGGGAGGGGGTGCAGAAACAGAGGCGAGGGGGGAGAGAAACAACACTAAGGGGGGGAGAGAGAAAGGCAGCATTGGCACATAAAAAGAAATAAAAACAAGAAACACATGTTTTGATATCATAATTTTTTATTAAAAAAGCAATTTACATGTGAGTATAGACAAGTTGAACTTTTTTCCTATAGGGTAGTCTTATATTCAGGCTTTTAGTTTTTTTCCTAATGGAATATAATCGAACAAATACGGTATATTACAGTCAAAAAAGTTGTTGTTTTTTTAAATGCAAGCTATTGTGACACCAGATATGAGTGGTGGCACTGGGCAAGTGGGCACAGTATACGCTGTGAGCCTGACACACACGCTGGCAGGCAGGCAACTGCAATTAGATTACACAGAAAGAAAAAAAAAGCAGACTGATGTTAATATAAGTACGTGGGAGGTTGGAAAGGTTGAGTTGGGTCAGGTTTGTGTTTTTTTAACCTAGTAATACAGCTTTGGACCACACCATATGGTGCATAGTAAATGACTCTATGTTATGAAACTAAAGGTGTATTCATACGGAAAATGTAAAACAATATATATTTAAAACATGTAACTTACCTCTGATTCAGTAAGCTCAGCCTTCCCATCCAGAACTCCAGGAAGCTAAACAGCAAAATACATATGTTCATAATAATGGTTATCATTAGATATTTTTATCAACTTCTACACTTAACAAACTATTTACAAACATATATTACTATTACTCATATTCATAATCCCCCCATTTTTTTCTGAATGGATCTTTGAGCAGTTGCTCTCTTCACCCCACCCAGTGCCATGACTTGGTGAAACAAAGGGACACTAATTAGGAAGTATTTGTGCTCATTACCTCTCCTGAAGCCTATTTGTTCCACTGACTTACTTCTCCAACCATGTGTTTAGCTATTCTATTGGAAGAAACTGAGCTTGGCTGTGGTTTGCCCTGGACAAATGTCTACATTACCCATTGCGTGAAGTGGCTTTGGGGGTGTAAATCCTTTACCCCTTTTGTGACACAGGACATCAAATATCTATGAGGAATCATCAGGCAGCATGTAAAAGACCCCTCTGGTGCATATATGAAGCTTCTAGGATCGATCTTATGCATCATACAGGAAAGGCTGCCTTTCTGAGAAGAATTTGTGAAATTACAGCAGTTTGCAAGAAACCAATACTGTCCACACTAGCTAGTAAAAGTCCTTTTTTTTGCAGGAACCAATGAGAATAATTTCATTCAAATTAATGGTATTTCCGGTCTCTCTAGTGATGTCATCAGACAATGTGTTTCACTGTCCATCACCTTCATTGCACATCCAGGACTTACTCCTGCCCCATGACATGCCCCATCATTCACATTGCACATACAGGACTTACCCATGCCCCATGACATGCCCCATTGCCCCTCATCGCACATCCAGGGCTTACTCCTGACACCCAGGACAAGCCCCATCACCTGCAATTGCCCATCCAGGACTTCGCTGCAGTGGTGTATCTTGGCTTAGGTAGACAAAATTCGGGCACCCACCTACCCACACACGATATGCCTCATCACCCCATTACATACCTCTATCACCCCCCATCCCATACATTCACTGCCCCATCACATACCTTTATTGCCCCATCATCCCCATTATATGCCTCCATTAACCCCATCACCCCCATTACATGCCTCCATTAACCCCATCACCCCCATTACATGCCCCCTCACCCCAGGACTTACCCTGATCCCTGGTGGCTAGTGGCAGGCAGCATGGTGTGATCCAGCATGCATTGGGTCATGTGACCTGTCATTACTTCGCCCCCCTTAAGAAAAAAACGCATGGGCAGCCCGATCGTCGCAATCTGCTGCCCGTGTGTTGTCAGTATAAATACCACACTGCTTCCCTGCCCCTAGTACATGCCGCATCAGCCACATTGCACATATAGGATTTACCCATACACCCCAGTACGTGTGCCATTACTCACATTGCACATCCAGGAATTACATCTGCCCCCCAGGATATGATCATCACCCACATTGCACATCCATGACTTACCCCTGCACCCCAGGACATTCCCCATCACCTATATTGCAAATCCATAATGTACCCCTGCCTCCCAAGGCAGAGTATAAGTGTGTGTGTCTGTGTGGGAGGCAGGATAGGAGTGTGAGAGAGAGGGGTTTACATGTGTGTGTGAGTGAGAGGGGTTTACATGTGTGTGTGAGTGAGTGGTAGGATGGGAGTGTGAGAGAGAGGGGTTTACATGTGTGTGTCTGAGTGAGTGGCAGGATGGGAGTGTGAGAGGGAGGGGTTTGCATGTGTGTGTCTGAGTGAGTGGCAGGATGGGAGTGTGAGAGAGAGGGGTTTACATGTGTGTGTGTGTGTCTGAGTGAGTGGCAGGATGGGAGTGTGAGAGGGAGGGGTTTGCATGTGTGTGTCTGAGTGAGTGGCAGGATGGGAGTGTGAGAGAGAGGGGTTTACATGTGTGTGTGTGTGTCTGAGTGAGTGGCAGGATGGGAGTGTGAGAGGGAGGGGTTTTCATGTGTGTGTCTGAGTGAGTGGCAGGATGGGAGTGTGATAGAGATGGGTTTACATGTGTGTGTCTGAGTGAGTAGCAGGATGGGAGTGTGAGAGAGAGGGGTTTATATGTGTGTGTGTGTGTGTGTGTGTGTCTGAGTGAGTGGCAGGATGGGTGTGTGAGAGAGAGGGGTTTATATGTGTGTGTGTGTGTGTGTCTGAGTGAGTGGCAGGATTGGAGTGTGAGAGAGAGGGGGATTAGCATGTGTGTGTGTGTGTGTGCCTGAGTGAGTGGCAGGATGGGTGTGTGAGAAAGAGGGGTTTACATGTGTGTGTGTGTGTGTGTGTCTGAGTGAGTGGCAGGATGGGAGTATGAGAGAGAGGGGTTTATATGTGTGCATGTGTCTGAGTGAGTGGCAGGATGGGAGTGTGAGAGAGAGGGGGATTAGCATGTGTGTGTGCCTGAGTGAGTGGCAGGATGGGTGTGTGAGAAAGAGGGGTTTACATGTGTGTGTGTGTGTGTGTGTGTGTCTGAGAGAGTGGCAGGATGGGAGTGTGAGAGAGAGGGGTTTACATGTATTTGTGTGTGTCTGAGTGAGTGGCAGGATTGGAGTGTGAGAGAGATGGGTTTACATGTGTTTGTGTGTGTGTGTGTCTGAATGAGTGGCAGGATGGGAGTGTGAGAGAGAGGGGTTTACATGTGTGTGTGTGTGTCTGAGTGAGTGGCAGGATGGGAGTGTGAGAGGGAGGGGTTTTCATGTGTGTGTCTGAGTGAGTGGCAGGATGGGAGTGTGATAGAGATGGGTTTACATGTGTGTGTCTGAGTGAGTAGCAGGATGGGAGTGTGAGAGAGAGGGGTTTATATGTGTGTGTGTGTGTGTGTCTGAGTGAGTGGCAGGATGGGTGTGTGAGAGAGAGGGGTTTATATGTGTGTGTGTGTGTGTGTCTGAGTGAGTGGCAGGATTGGAGTGTGAGAGAGAGGGGGATTAGCATGTGTGTGTGTGTGTGTGCCTGAGTGAGTGGCAGGATGGGTGTGTGAGAAAGAGGGGTTTACATGTGTGTGTGTGTGTGTGTCTGAGTGAGTGGCAGGATGGGAGTATCAGAGAGAGGGGTTTATATGTGTGCATGTGTCTGAGTGAGTGGCAGGATGGGAGTGTGAGAGAGAGGGGGATTAGCATGTGTGTGTGCCTGAGTGAGTGGCAGGATGGGTGTGTGAGAAAGAGGGGTTTACATGTGTGTGTGTGTGTGTGTGTGTGTGTGTGTGTGTCTGAGAGAGTGGCAGGATGGGAGTGTGAGAGAGAGGGGTTTACATGTATTTGTGTGTGTCTGAGTGAGTGGCAGGATTGGAGTGTGAGAGAGATGGGTTTACATGTGTTTGTGTGTGTGTGTGTCTGAATGAGTGGCAGGATGGGAGTGTGAGAGAGAGGGGTGTACATGTGTGTGTGTGTCTGAGTGAGTGGCAGGATGGGAGTGTGAGAGAGAGAGGGGTTTGCATGTGTGTGTGTCTGAGTGGGCATGTCTTGAATGGACATTTGCAAAGAGGAGGAGTTCGTAATATAGCTACACCTCCGAGGGGTGCCAACTTACAATGCCGCACCCAGGTGTCTGTGACCCTAGGACTGGCCCTGCTCAGGACAAATATTAGAAGCTATTTATACATTGTCTTTATAATCATTTGTTATTGTGTAAAAGATTTTTATGGTTTTAGATATGAGGAAAATAATGGTGACTTAAGAAAGTCCGTCTGATGGCGACTAAAACAATGTAGAAGGTGTTGGTGCAGTAAGCAAGTGAGGGGTTAAAATGCTTTATTTTATCTGGGTTTTACAGTATCTACTCTTGACGGGTTACAAATAAAAATTAAAATAAATGAAA